>CM076583.1:70180112-70871798 GCA_034641835.2 Pinus albicaulis | reverse complement strand
TCATGATGAGAACAAAATAAATGTTAATCATGATTTCATAAACTCTAATGTTGGCGGGAAGAACCACCATATTTCAAAGATGGATATGAGGAAGTTTGATGGAAAGGATCCTGTAACATGGATACTACAGATGGAGCAATATTTTGATCTCCATAACGTGCAAAACACACAAAAGGTACGCATTGTAACTTTACATTTAGAACAAAATACATTTGTATGGTATCGATGGCTTTGCTCCCGTAAAAAAATTGTCACTTGGTCAATTTTTATGGAGGAAATGATAGTACATTATGAGGATACAAAGAGCAACACCTTCTTTAGCCAATTGATAAATCTCAAACAAAAGGGTTTAGTGGGGCAACACATTGAGGACTTCCAAAAATTGAATATAAGGGTAACTGATATTCCAAAGGAACACAGGATTTATCTCTTCATAGGCACTTTAAAGGATAACATCCAACATGAAGTTCGCGTTTTGGAACCTGATTCATTGGAGAAGGCATTCAGGTTGGCAAGAAAAATTGAATGTAAAATTATGGCGACAAGGAAGCCTACCACTCACTTCTATAAAGAGGGAAGTGCTGCTACTCCTAGATTTCCACAACCTACAAGGTTGACACCACAACAATTGGAAGAAAAAAGAGCAAAAGGGCTTTGCTACAGTTGTGATAGCAAATACACTAAAGGTCATAAGTGTGCCGAGAAGAAAATATTTTACATAGATTGTGAAGAAGAAGAAGAAAATGAACAAGAAGACGATATACACCAGGAACCACCCCTAGAAGAGGAAGAAATGAATCCGACCATATCGTGTAATGCACTGGCAGGAATTACCACTCCTCAAACTCTCAAGATAGAAGCACATATAAAGAAGAAAAGGGTAATAGTGTTGATTGATTCAGGTAGCACCCATAATTTTATTCATTATAAGGTAGCCAAGGAATTAAATTGTTTCCTATACCCAGCACCAGAATGTCAAGTGATGGTTGCAAATGGAGGAACTATAAATTGCTCTGGAAAAAGCCATAATATCAAGCTAACCATGGGGGAATATGTATTGACTAGTCCAATGCTTTCCATTCCTATGGGAGGTGCTGATGTTGTACTAGGTGTACAATGGTTACAATCTTTGGGGACGGTAGCTTTTAATTTTCAAGAACTTTTCTTGAATTTTTTTTCAGAAGGAAAGGAAGTCGAATTACGGGGTATTGAAGGGAAGCCAAGAAGGATAATAAGCTCTAATGTCATGACAAAGCTTCTAAAGAAAGAACAATGAGGCATAATTGCACAATTATGCTCACTAGAAGTTCTAACATCAAAATCATCTATTTCTACAGATCTCCAACAAGTCTTGGACAATCATTCCAAGGTGTTTGAAACTCCCAAAGGACTCCCACCTATTCGTGATCATGATCATGCTATTCATTTGATTCCAGGAAGTTTTCCTCCAAACATCCGGCCTTATAGATATCCTTACTTCCAAAAGAGCGAAATTGAATGCATGATTGCAGAAATGTTAGAGGCGGGTATAATTCAACCAAGTCAAAGTTCTTTCTCTCGCTTTCCAAATAGTATTAGGTGCATATATAGTAGATAGGGAATTTTGAGGTCTAAATCAAGCCTCCTAAGAAAAATGTACAACCAAAATAAACTTTATAAGAACCAATAGGATTCAAGATGATGATGTCAACCATGGGGGATGATTCACCATTTTTATAAAAAGTAAAAATATTAAAAACAATAAAATAATAAAATTACTTTTTTCAACTGATGAATTTAATTTCAAAAATTTTACCCAAATTTCCGAGTGGAGCACCGTTGGATGCAAAATTTACCCTCACATGTACCCATGTTGCATACTTTCGATGAACTTAATACACGAAAAATGAGAAATACATAAAAAATGTGATTGTAATCACGTTTTTTAATGTATTTCTCATTTTTCGTGTAGTAGGACCCATCGAAAGTATGCAACATGGGTACTCCTTGGATGGGGAATTAAATTTCGCATCCAACGAGTACTCTCGCTTGAAATTTGAGTAAAAACTTTGGGAGATAAGTTGAAAATATGAGTTGAAAAAGTAGTTTTTCCATTTTTCCCTCTAAAATTTGATGATGTCATCAAATCTTATTTGATTTTTTTCACTATTATTTTATAATTTCCTTAGGAGGCCCATTTTAGACCTCAAAATTCCCCTAATGGATGGATCATGGCAGATGTGTCCCGATTATAGGGAGCTAAATAAGCTCACCATTAAAGATAAATTTCTCATTCCCGTGATTGATGAATTATTGGATGAATTACATGGAGCAATTTATTTTACCAAGTTGGATCTTCATTCAGGATATCATCAAATTAGAATGAAGACTGAAGATATTCCAAAAACAACATTTTAAACTCATGAGGGTCATTATGAATTTTTGGTCATGCCTTTTGGCCTTACCAATGCACCTTCTACATTTCAAGGGTTGATGAATTCCATTTTCAAACCCTTCCTTAGAAAATTTGTGCTAGTATTTTTTGATGATATACTAATCTACAACAGGTCTTGGAAGGATCATGTTTAACATGTTGACAGGGTGCTCAAACTATTGCAGGAGAAACAATTATATGCAAAAAAATCCAAATGTTTCTTTGGAGTACAAGAGGTGGAATATCCGGGTCATATTGTATCTCACGAGGGTGTTAAAGTAGACCCTAACAAAATTAAAGCCATTAAGGAATGGAAAGTCCCCACAACCATAAAGCAGTTGCGAGGATTTCTCGGGTTAACATGGTATTATCACAAGTTTGTTAAGAATTATGGGAGAATAGCAGCACCTCTAACAACATTATTGAAGAAAGATGCATTTTCATGGACTCCTGAAGCAACTAAGGCCTTGGAACATCTTAAAGAGGCAATGTGCCTAGCACCGGTCTTAGCTACGCCAGACTTCACAAAAACCTTTATTGTGGAATGTGATGCCTCAGGAAATGGAATTGGTGCAGTTTTAATGCAGGAAGGAAGACCCATTGCTTTTGAAAGTCATCAAATCAAAGGAAAGTATTTACATAAACCTATTTATGAGAAGGAAATACTAGCAATACTGCATGCACTAAAGAAATGGCGAACTTACCTAATGGGAAGACACTTCAAGGTAAAAATTTATCATGATAGTCTTAAACACTTTTTGGAACAAAGACTATCTTCAGAAGAGCAGCAAAAATGGGTCACAAAGATGTTGGGCTATGACTTTGAAATAATCTACAAAAAAGGAAAGCTTAATGTTGTTGCAGATGCACTCTCAAGAAAGAATGAAGAGGTGGAAGCATTGCTTTGTGCCATTTCTATTATCCAACCAGATTGGATAACCAAAGAAAGAGATGAATGGAAGAAGGACAAAGATGTATGGACACTCATTCAAAAGTTGCAGCAAGATCCTAGTACATCTGATACATTTAGTTGGGAAAATGATTCCTTATGGTACAAAGATTGCTTATATCTTTGTAATAATTCCCAACTAAAACAAAATATTCTTCTGGAATTGCACACTTCTCCTTTAGGAGGACACTCAGGATTTTTAAAAACTTACCACAGGGTGAAGAAAGAATTTTTTTGGGATGGCCTTAAATCCGATATTCAAAAGTTTGTGGCGGAATGTTTGGTTTGCCAGCAAAATAAAGTGGAAACAATTAAGACCCCGGGACTTCTACAACCTTTATCCATTCCAAGTCAACGTTGGGAGGAGATTTCAATGGATTTTATCACAGGTTTACCTAAGTCCGAAGGAAAGAGTGTGATCATGGTGGTAGTTGATAGACTTACCAAGTATGCACACTTTTGTGCATTATCTCATCCATTTAAAGCAAGTACAGTTGCTACTACATTTATGGACACAATTCAAAAGGTACATGGAAACCCAAGGGTTATTGTGAGCGACAGAGATCCCATTTTTACTGGAAATTTTTGGACGGAGTTATTTTCTTGTTTGGGTACTCAATTAGCTCATAGCTCATCTTATCATCCTCAATCCGATGGTCAAACCGAGATAGTAAATAAATGTTTGGAAGGATATCTTCGTTGTTTTGTATCTGATAAACAAACACAATGGGTCAAGTGGTTACCTCTCGCTGAATGGTGGTATAACACTTCCTTCCATACTGCAGGAAAAATGACCCCATTTATGGCACTTTATGGATATCATCCACCATCGATCACATCATCTTTAAGGGAAAATTCGAAGGTTCAAGCAGTGGAAGATCACATCGAGCATCAACAAGAAGTTCTCAAACTCTTAAAGGATAACCTGAATTTGGCACAAAATCGAATGAAACAACAGGCAGATCAACATCGCAGCGAGAGAAGTTTTGATGTAGGAGATTGGGTATTTTTATGGATACAACCATACAAACAAATGTCCCTCAAGCAAGCAAAGAAGGATAATAAATTATCGCCAAAGTACTATGGTCCTTACAAGGTGTTGCAAAAGATTGGTACTATGGCATACAAATTGGAGCTTCCTACTTCTTCGAGAGTACATCCAGTTTTCCATGTTTCATGCTTAAAGAAGGTTATAGGTGAAAATCTTCCAGTTCAAACAGTATTGCCAGAACTTGATGGGGAAGGGAAGATCATATTGAAACCTGAAGCAGTCATGGAAAAAAGAACTCGACAACTACGGAATCGATCAATTTCAGAGTATCTCATCAAGTGGAAGAACTTACCCACTGAAGATTCTACATGGGACGATGAGAATTTTATACAGAAGCACCCAGAGCTACTCAAGTGTTGAGGACAACACTTTTTTTTGAAGGAGAGGGGCATGTTAGGTCCCTATATCACTAGTATAGCCCCTTATTATTGTTAGTGTAAACCCCTTATTGTTATTATTGTACCCTTGTAACCCCCATTTTGTTATTATTGTGCGCTTAAATTATTATTGTTAGGTCGGCTAGGATTACATTATGGCCCCATGGACTCCTATATATAGAAAATTACCACCTTCACTTCAACCAACATACCATCAAAAGTCTCATATATTTTTCCAAGATTAAAAGAATCTGTGTCAGTGTAGTGAATCACCTCAACTATAGGACATAAAAGTGACACTAAATAACCACAATATGTCCACCAATCATTATCTAGTATTTGAACCCTGATTTTCTTCCGCTTATCTATCTTGGATTTTGCCTACCTGCTCCAATCTGGAGTCACAACCATTTCCTGCAATGCTGACTACACCTCCAACCTCCTCTTTATTAAAAGAACATAGCTAGCACATCTGGTGTTTGTAGGCTTGAATTCCTTCCTCGATTGAGACTTGTACATGGATAAGGAGGTATGGTGGTTGCAAGGAAACATTTGCACATTCCTTGCAGTTGTCACCAAGCTAGATACCCACTTTTTTCCAATGTATTTCAGTGCATTGCTAAGTGATTGCCACAAGGGGTCCAAAAAATATGCCTATCTTAAATCATTAATAATTAATACAACTAATCTACACAATTTGGTTGCATTTTTGACAACCTGATATTTGTAGACCCGACCTCTATAGCATCACGAAAAAACTTAAATTTGAATGTTGCATCTTTACACTCTCTTGAACAATCAATAGCTTTAAGAAATGATCCTCTTAGCAAGTGACTATGATGTTGATAAGTGGACATTTGACAATGTTTTTCCATCCACCCATAACAATAGAACAACCTTCTCTAATCCATGTCTGCCTCATCCTTTGATTTTGCACATTAATACTGGCCACTACCTTTCTAAGTCACTATCTTCAACTTATGTTCACATGGGGGAACATATGAGGGCCCTGCTGTTGTAATTCCCTTGACCATATCCATGTAATAAATGGGAGTGACTAACATGGAAATGAATTCCATTGGAAAAAATAAATTTGCCAATGACATTATTTGTATCATCATGGTTCAAATAACCATACATTCTTGGAAGGGTTATTTGTTGAGAATTAGGTAGGGCTAGGTTTAATTCAAATTGTCTTCCTGATAATAACTTGTGAGCTTACCTATTTTATTGATGTCTTCTCTTCTTAGCTTATTATGTCTTACATCAATTCAATTACCAAAAACACAAGAGACACAAATTTAGGCTCTCTGAGCCAGGGCCAAAATGTCTCCCTTCGGAGAGGAAAACCCACAAGAAATTCTTCTAATAGACTTTCAGATGATAGGCACCATGACCATGATACATACCCTTGACCCTTGTATGCGTCTAAGACCTTGTCACTACTTCTTTATTGACTGCTTGAGCTGATCCTTCTTTCTTGCACCACCCTACACCTTACTGCCCCAAAACTAGAGAACTCGGTCTCTACTTGTATTCTTTCTTCTTGGACTGAATGAGATCCTTTCTTGTGATATCAACATCGTGTTTATACTATAGTGGTGATTAGTCTGAATTATACTGTTGTGATGCCCTTACACAGTCTTAATATTATAGTCATGTAATATCATAATACCACAGTCCTTATCCACTGTTAGGTCCCTATATTACTAGTTTAGTCCCTTATTGTTATTAGTGTAGCCCCCTTATTGTTACTGTTGTATCCCTGTAACCCCAATATTGTTATTATTGTTCCCTTACATTGTTATTGTTAGGTCGGCTAGGGTTATATTATGGGCCCATGGACTCCTATATATAGAAGGAGGTTTTGGTCATTTGTAGCATCCAAGAATTGTTCATTAATTTATGTAATGTATTGGAGGTTGCCCCCTCAAAGTAGTTGATTTTTAAGGTGTTGATCTCTCTTTTCTTCTATTTTTGGAGTTGGTTTCATAACATTTGGTATTAGAGCTTTGTATTCTAAGGTTTCACTGCTCCAAACAGGTCCTCGTGGCATTTTCTCTATAACTTTTTTTCTACGAAGGTTCAGAAGCTGAAATTTTTAGAGTGCAAAGCCGAAATCCTGAAGAACCTTGGAAGGATCATGTTCAACAGGTTGATAGGGTGCTCAAACTATTGCAAGAGAAACAATTATATGCAAAAACATCCAAATGTTTCTTTGGAGTACAAGAGGTGGAATATCTGGGTCATATTGTATCTCACGAGGGTGTTAAAGTAGACCCTAACAAAATTAAATCCATTAATGAATGGAAAGTCCCCACAACCATAAAGCAGTTGCGAGGATTTCTCGAGTTAACAGGGTATTATCGCAAGTTTGTTAAGAATTATGGGAGAATAGCAGCACCTCTAACAAAATTATTGAAGAAATATGAATTTTCATGGACTCCTGAAGCAACTAAGGCCTTTGAACATCTTAAAGAGGCAATGTGCCTAGCACCGGTCTTAGCTACGCCAGACTTCACAAAAACCTTTATTGTGGAATGTGATGCCTCAGAAAATGGAATTGGTGCAGTTTTAATGCAGGAAGGAAGACCCATTGCTTTTGAAAGTCGTCCAATCAAAGGAAAGTATTTACAGAAACCTATTTATGAGAAGGAAATGTGAGCAATACTACATGCACTAAAGAAATGGCGAACTTACCTAATGGGAAGACACTTCAAGGTAAAAACTGATCATGATAGTCTTAAACACTTTTTGGAACAAAGACTATCTTCAGAAGAGCAGCAAAAATGAGTCACAAAGATGTTGGGTTATGACTTTGAAATAATCTACAAAAAAGGAAAGCTTAATGTTGTTGCAGATGCACTCTCAAGAAAGAATGAAGAGGTGGAAGCATTGCTTTGTGCCATTTCTATTATCTAACCAGATTGGATAACCGAAGCAAGAGATGAATGGAAGAAGGACAAAGATGTATGGACACTCATTCAAAAGTTGCAGCAAGATCCTAGTACATCGGATACATTTAGTTGGAAAAATGATTCCTTATGGTACAAAGATCGCTTATATCTTTGTAAGAATTCCCAACTAAAACAAAAGATTCTTTTGGAATTGCACACTTCTCCTTTAGGAGGACACTCAGGATTTTTAAAAACTTACCACAGGGTGAAGAAAGAATTTTTTTGGGATGGACTTAAATATGATATTCAAAAGTTTGTGGCGGAATGTTTGGTTTGCCAGCAGAATAAAGTTGAGACAATTAAGACCCCGGGTCTTCTACAACCTTTATCCATTCCAAGTCAACGTTGGGAGGAGATTTCAATGGATTTTATCACAGGTTTACCTAAGTCCGAAGGAAAAAGTGTCATCATGGTGGTAGTTGATAGAATTACCAAGTGTGCACACTTTTGTGCATTATCTCATCCATTTAAAGCAAGTACAGTTGCTACTACATTTATGGACACAATTCAAAAGCTACATGGAAACCCAAGGGTTATTGTGAGCGACAGAGATCCCATTTTTATTGGAAATTTTTGGATGAAGTTATTTTCTTGTTTGGGTACTCAATTAGCTCATAGCTCATCTTATCATCCTCAATCTGATGGTCAAACTGAGATAGTAAATAAATGTTTGGAAGGATATCTTCGTTGTTTTGTATCTGATAAACAAACACAATGGGTCAAGTGATTACCTCTTGCTGAATGGTGGTATAACACTTCCTTCCATACTGCAGCAAAAATGACCCCATTTATGGCACTTTATGGATATCATCCACCATCCATCACATCATCTTTAAGAGAAAATTCTAAGGTTCAAGCAGTGGAATATCACATCGAGCATCAGCAAGAAGTTCTCCAACTTAAAGGATAACCTGAATTTGGCACAAAATCGAATGAAACAACAGGCAGATCAACATCGCAGCGAGAGAAGTTTTGATGTAGGAGATTGGGTATTTTTACGGCTACAACCATACAAACAAATGTCCTTCAAGCAAGCTAAGAAGGATAATAAATTATCGCCAAAGTACTATGGTCCTTACAAGGTGTTGCAAAAGATTGGTACTATGGCATACAAATTGGAGCTTCCTGCTTATTCGCGAGTGCATCCAGCTTTCCATGTTTCATGCTTAAAGAAGGTTATAGGTGAAAATATTCTAGTTCAAACAATATTGCCAGAACTTGATGAGGAAGGAAAAATCATATTGGAACCTGAAGCGGTCACAGAAACAAGAACTCGACAGCTACAGAATCGATCAATTTCAGAGTATCTCATCAAGTGGAAGAACTTACCCACTGAAGATTCTACATGGGAGGATGAGAATTTTATACAGAAGCACCCAGAGCTACTCAAGTGTTGAGGACAACACTTTTTTGAAGGAGAGGGGCATGTTAGGTCCCTATATTACTAGTTTAGTCCCTTATTGTTATTAGTGTAGCTCCCTTATTGTTATTGTTGTACCCATGTAACCCCAATATTGTTATTATTGTGCCCTTACATTGTTATTGTTAGGTTGGCTGGGATTATATTGTGGGCCCATGGACTGCTATATATAGAAGGAGATTTTGGTCATTTGTAGCATCCAAGAATTGTTCATTTATGTAATGTATTGGAGGTTGCCCCCTCGAAGTGGTTGATTTCTAAGGCGTTGATCTCTCTTTTCTTCTATTTTTGGAGCTGGTTTCATAACATCCGCATTTTATTACAAGTCTTCCTCACACTTCAAACACAATCCTTATATGCATTAGTACGCAATTCTTTCACCTTACTTCGAGCTTGAACATAGCTGGTACTTCATATTGATTTCAGATATGTATGTACGTAATGATCTTCATAATTTACCTTGCATTCCTTTAATAGGATCTTCACTGTATATATATATGTGTGTGTGTGTGTCTCTCTCTCTCTCTCTCTCTTCAAAACTATTCACCTTACAGTGTAACTCTTGTACTGTGTAATCTGCACAATATAGCATCCTTACTGTATATCATCATCACTATATACTATTATTCCTTCACCCTTGAACGTAGCCCTTTATTTTACTTTTATAATCTATATTAACCACAGAGATCTTATCCTTTATCCTTGAATTTCAGCTTCAAACAAATCTGAAAATTTTGTCTCAAATAAACCGCAGATCATCCTTATTTATACAGGACAGTTCTTTCTTTTGAGCCGACATGGGAGCCTACATATGAGCCGACATGAGTAGAGGTATAGAGGCCAACTAGATCACTGTACATAGGCCGACTTTCATAGGTCACTCCAACGTTGATCTAGCGCATCATTTGTTCGATGTCTTCAAGCTTGATTGACAAGGTCTTGGAGCATACAAATGTGACTGGAGTCTTCATGAACATGACTCTTTAATTTGTAAATTTATGACTAGAAGACAAATCCCTAATAGACATCAAGAATAAGTCTACTGACCTATAATAAAACCTTGCTCGTGAAACCCATGAAGCAAGAATACCAAAAATATATAATATTATCTTTGTCTTTTTCATTGCATAAATACATAATTACATAGTCAATATGAAGGTTGATCCTAGTTACACTTTCCAACATTAGTCCCACTACACAAGAACAATAACCCTTATGGTTGGATGAAGGTATCCCACTTCTGACGGGAGATGGTGGAAGTATATGGCCCATGGAATTTTTTCCTTTTGATTTTCTTTTATAGCCTGTAGCTCCTTTCGCATTTTGATAAGCTTGATGCGCCATGACATTCTGTCCTGAGAAGGTTCCCTTTACATTTGTTTCTATTTCAACCTAAAAAACTATGATAATTGTAGCCTAAGTCACAAGGTTCACGGTATTTGAAGCATGGGGTTCGAATTTAGGTGAATTTAAATGCTTTGGTTTAGGTTCGACGAATTTTTATACAGGTTCCACACAAATTTTAGTGGTTATTCAAAATGTTAATAAAGCTCCCTACGAGTCACCACCAATTGTAATCGATAATTTGTCAATGGAGGAGGGAGATCACGTGTAGAAATATGACATTGCGAGCAATTTAATGAACAGATGCTACCTGTGAGGTACTTTGTGAAAAGGATCTTGGCGTTAACAAAACCAATTGGTGGTGCTTTGAGGTATGTGCAGGGTACCAATCAACAAAGAATTGATGAGTTACGTAGGGGTAGGTTACCAAAGTCGACGCGAGTTGCATAGGGGTAGTTTACAGGAGTTACGAGTGTCAATGTGAATTAGACAAGGGCAAGTTATCTAATTATTGTTGGGTTCTTGTACAGTTAAAACATTTCGAATAATAAAGTTAACTATGTTTTAAATTATAAATCTACACATTAGAAATGGGTTCATGTTATCATAAATTTTATTAAATTGGTATACAATATATATTATAAATTAATAAAATTTCGTATATAATATATAAAGTTATCAATATATAAGTTAAATGTTAATATAATTTTTATTAATATGATATATATTTCATATATAATATATAAATTTATTAATATATTATATAGTTATATATAGATGTTATGAATATAATTCATATAAAAATAATAAATGTAAATATAAACATAATAATAATTAATTAACTAATATTTAGCTAGTAATTAAGAGGCATGTCTTAGAGACATGACTATTCATGAAATAGAAACTACCTAGGTATATAAGCGAGCCCTCATTGTAATCATCACACATTTTTTATACATTCAACAATTATTACTACTTTTCCTAATATGGATGTTTGTGTCTTCCAATTCTTTTGAAGATAACTCCGTTGCGTAGACGAACATTGCTCGTTACATTGGTATTAGAGCCATGTCTGATCCGGGCCTTTGGCTATTAAGTCTCCGTCAACGTAGTTGACATCACGATCAAGTGTCTCGCTAAATACTTAGTGGTTCTCCATTCTGTCGGATTCATAGTCAGGCCTTTGACCATTGAATATATATATATATATATATATTTATTAAGAAAATAAATTATAGAAGAAAACAAAATAAAATAAAATCTAAAAGAAAAAGGAAGAAGAAAAAAAAAAAACAACAACAACAACACAAAAAAACTTACCTTACGGCAGTCACTCACGTACGCAATGTTGAGAAATATAGGGCATTTACATTAAGTGATTTCTCTTCATTAGTGATTGCTTGTGAATGCATTTTTACTTATTCATATTAATATCTTCTTCATGTTAGATTATTAGTGTTTTTATTCATCAAATAGTAACCAATGCATGGACATAAAATAAAAAATGGACACAACATGTAAACTATGATCCAAGGCCAAAACCTCTCACCCTTTGAGAGAAAAACCCGCACAAATTATTCTTATAGAAATTCCAATTGACTAATACCAAAACCAATACCCTTCACCTAGTATCCACTCTAGTAGCTACTCCAAGACCAAGACACACGTTCTCTTTTGCAGTCCTCTTCCACCAAGATCTTCATTGTTCTCTGGATATCGAGATCTTCCTTAACACTGAGATCTTTCATTCTTGACACCAAGATCTTCACCACTTCTTTGACACCAAGATCTTCACCACTGCTCTAACATTGTATACCAAGCTTCAAAGAGATTTGAATTGTGCCATCAATATTTTGCTAGCCCTTCAATACTTCTTGCTGTCACTGTGATCTGATCATAAGAGGGATCCGAATTCCCATTGACATGTTTCCACCATATTGTCTGAAATCTGATAGACCTTTTCTGTTGAGATCTGAAATCATCCCACTATCTATACATTGAAACTCTCATAGGTATGCAAGGTCTGGACTCTGAACTATATCTTGGCCACAAAAAACTTCAGAGGTATCTGTGCTTCACTATCACCAAACTATAGTTTCCCACCGAAAAACTCAGAGATAAGTTACCAAAAATCTTAGAGAAAGTTACCTGGAATTCTGCCTTTTTGTGACCAAGTTTACCATATATAGTTGTTTTTTCCATATATTAAGCCGCCATGACATATTGAATAGATGTGTCCATATAAGCTAAGTCAACATGAATTTTATATGCATATTTGAGGCCGACATCAAAAAGAGAGCAGTGCTTGTCTTTGGAGGGCTCACTAGACACTTTTATAGACTCATAAATATTAACATAGGCTCAAGAAGAGCTCTTCATACATGACATTAATTATTTGACTCTAAATGATAAATCCTAATATTCTACAATCACCTGCGCATGAAACCCATGAAGCAAGACTTAAAAAAATAATTTTATTACATCATTTATACAAACCACAATTACATGTCATTATAAAGACCAAACCTAGTTACAGTGTTCAACACCCAGCACCCCACACAATTGACAAAAGCGTACATAGCTACAATCCTAACACAATGTGCCCAACAATCTGTAGTCATAGCCAGCCTTCTTCACTACTGTAGTTGTAGCTGACCTTCTCCATCTCCGCCGTTAGGCCACTATCCACCACGTAGGTTGCATAATTCGACGCCATCCTTTTCGCGTGGTGCCACACGTGACATCGCTCCCACAAAACGTAGTCGTGGTGATCCCTATTCCCCCCAACTGGTTGCTTTTTATAGTGTTGTTAACTTGTACCTTCTTTACCGTCGACGTACCTGTTGTCTACCAATCGCCAACACCTTGCTCGAGTCATCGTTTTGTCTAGTCGACAATCAGTCATATCTACTTTAAACCATATCACTAAATCTGTGGGAGAACTTGTTGTTATTGCTATAGCAAAGTGGCAAGAAGGAAACACCATTCCTCTTCAAAGTCAAAAGGTCATGACTTTCTGAATTGAACAAGATGATAGTCGTCATTTTCATGGGTTAGCCGTCATTTTTCCTAACAAATAAGACCGTGGATAAAAAAAAATATAAGTGGCCTTTTGTTTTATAAGTGAACGGTACACAATTTTTTTTCTTTTTTTAAATATATCATAGTGTAATAATTTAATTCCCACCTTAATTATTCAGACTTACGACAAATGGTATTTAATTTGTGACCGATTGACTTAAAGGGTTTATCAAAATTTTTATGAAGTGTATTATTGAAGATAAATGCAATAAGGTCTTTTATAGTTAAAAAAGAAGGGAGAAACGTTATTAAAATTAAAGGCCTATTGAGACTCCTTTAAAGGAAGAAAATATTATTAAAGATTCAATATTAATGTTTGAAAAGGTATTAAAGAGATATTTAAAAAAAAAAATCAATTTGACTTTTTGGGAAGAAATTAAAACTTATTTTGACTAAAAAAAAGGAATCATTGACGAAAAAGACAAATTTGGGTCAACCAATGAAAAGAAAAAATAGAGCTTAATTTGAAAATGATGAAGGAAGAAAAGATGAGTTCTAGATAACAATCACTATTTTGGACTAAATGCCCATTCTTTTTAAACGAAATTGGATATACTTATATTAAAAAGAAAATGCAATTTAAGATGTCCAAGGTGTGGAAGATTATTTAGTACAAAAGAACATCAAGACAATGAGCAAATGAAAATAAAACAATTAAAGGAAGAAATCAAAAAACTTCAATAAAATAATGAAGCGTCAATGAAAAAATATAAAGATCTTGAAGATAGGTTTCATGAAAAATCAATCGAAAGTAATGACGAGATTTTGCACTTAAGAGACCATAATAAAAAAATACTTGAACAGATCATAAAGTCCAAGATTAAGAAGAAAAAATTAAAGCAAGAGAATGAAAGTTATAAGGAGAAATTCAATGAGAATTTGTCGATGAAGGAAGAGGAAAATTTGCATTTAAAAACTATGAATCAAGGGTTATTAGAACAAAATCAATGATTTGGAAAATGACGAACTCTTACGTCTAAGGAATCATAACCAAAACTTTCTTATGCAAATAAAGAAGCTTAAAAGTGGCAAGAAGTCACTAAATGACAAGTTAGAACAACTTCAAGAAGTATTGAAGTCGTTAATCGTTTCAGCGCAAGGTGAAGATAAAAGAATAAAAACCGATCCAATCAATATCACAACTCAAGAAGAATAAAAGCCTATAGAAATTAAAACCAATTCAGATATTGCAGTTCAAATAATGGAAATTCCAAGTGATGGTTCAGTAACCAAGTCAACAACAAAAGTACTTGAAGTTAATCAAGAAATCACCACAAACAAATTAGGGCAAGATCAAACTACAAGAGCTCCTTATCGACATCTGTGTTAGGATATTCCAACACATAGGAAATAGTTAAGAATAACTTTGTCTAGTGTAGAGTTAGGTAAAAGTGTGTTTCTTTACCATGTACATTTGTAACTTATAATCCGATGGTCACGATTTGTAGTGATCCGACGGTTATCTCTCACCTTTGATAAATAACACTTGATTCAGGTTTAAAACTTCCGATTGGTCCATGATCTCTATTTAAAGAGCATGGAGGGTCATTTTTCCCGTAACCGTTTATGAGAGAAACATATGTAACTTTTATTTTTATATTAATAAATTGCCTGAAGTGGTCGCGTTGGCTCAGGCGGTGGACTGTTTCCCTCTTCGAGGGTTTTAACCACTTGATTATACTCTGCGACCATTTGTGATCCGTTTATGGAGCGGTGACCTTGCTCGGATTCAAGGAACTTACCCTGTAAATTCCTACAATCCGAATCACAAGAACATTTAATTAAGTCAGTCTACATATTTGATCCATTAAGAGCAGGAACAATAGATTTATGTTCCAAGTAATGCTGAAGTTTGCAGAATCCAGTTCTTTGATAACAATCCATCACAAAATTCCAGTGTTCAAAAGATTCCACAGAAGGTTAATCTAGGATGGTGGGATCCATTCTCAGTCCGACAATTTTGTTTATCACTCAAAACATCACATCGCCTTGTATCAATGAATATGAAAGTTCAAAGACGAGAAGATATTCGAAACGGGAAAAAGAGATCAAGCCTTTCATCGATAAGCTTTGAGGACAAATCTTTTTGAAGATAGGAGAAATGTTATGAATATAATTCATATAAAAACAATAAATATAAATATACTAATATTAAATAATAATTAATTAACTAATAGTTAGTTAGTAATCAAGAGGCATGTCTTAGAGACATGACCATTCATGAAAGGGCACCTACCTAGGTATATAAGCGAACCTTCATTATAATCATCACACATTTTTTATACATTCAACAATTATTATATACAATTACTACTTGTCCTCCTATGGATGTTTACGTCTTCCAAGTCCTTTGAAGATAACTTTGCTAGGTATACGAATTTTTTTCATTACAATAGATATAAATTATAAATTAATGTTATATATTTTTGCTATATATTTTGAAAATTTGAAATATATATATAGTCGATCCTAATGGAGAACCTCATACAAACCTCATCACTAAATTCGAATTCAAATCGAACATTATCATTGTCGAAGTCGAACTCAAACCTGAACCATGTGACATTGATTGCAGCAAGGTTAATTTTGTACATATATTAATCCCTTTGCCACCTACACCTAATAGATGCAACCTGACTCGACTATAACTCCTAGCTGAAGGATGGCCACAAACATTGCATGTCTAATGGCATGTCCCACCTCTTTTTCTTCCTGGTTTTTGGTTGGTTGAGGGGTCAACCACTTTGGTAACATATAGCAATAGCAGTTTGCTTGAATTAAACGTTCCCTTTGCATATTGTGCCAATGCCTTTGATGGAGATGGACTAAGAGTATCACTACTACCTTGGGTTTCATTCAATGTTAATGGGATGTTCCCAATCACACTTCCAAGTTGATCCTCTGTTTGGGGATCATATCCACTATCAGTATGAGTGGCATTGTTGTTGTTGATCACTCATGTTGTTGAGTTTAATTATTATGTGAAAATATTTTTATTTTTGGTGACCTATAAGAAGGGTTTTTATTTAAGTTTTAAAATTTACATGGTTCACTACATGTCAAAATGGCAAATGCTGAGTTTTAGGATTGAAATTTTGGAAATGGGAAATGAGAAATTTAAAAACAACAAACAATAAAATAAAAAAAATAATTCTTACCATCCCACTCCTTAAATTTGTGCTAATATCACATGTGTCAAGTGTGCTACTGTGCTCGGGTCCGCTGAGTGTGGAATCGTGGAGGTGCCGATGGGGGTTGTGATTGCTCACTTAGTGTGCAGACTCAGGACTGTGCAGTGTGGATCTGTCGGTGGAGGATGTTGTACAATCACTCAATGTGCTGACTATGGAGGTGGATGTATGAGCTCCTGTCAGGCCTGCACTTGTTGTGCGGAGATACACTTTTTGGATGAAATGTGTTAATGTGGGTCTTCATTGCGATAAGGAGGTGGGTCTTACTCTTCACTATGAGAGCCAAGAGGTGGGTCTTCATTACAAGAGCCACGAGGTAAACCTCGTAAAGTTTGGTTTGATCTTGGACTTGGTTCTTCACTGCGAGAGTTGAGAGGTATACCTGGTGATGTCAGGTTTCAACTTGGACGTGGGTCTTCACCGCGAGGATTTTCGTTGTGGTGTTGGATTTATGCCTTGAAAAAAGTGCATAGTTGAGCAATGAGCACAAATTTAGCGCCTCTGGGTAAGGGTCAAGGAGAGGTAAGTTGGCGTTGCAAATTAGTTTAGGGTTTTGATATTTGTTAAGTAGTTTTTTTTTTTAAATTAAATTTTGAGGGTTATTAGACCAAATTGAGTGGGATGCATGCCCCTTGAAAAGGAGGACGCCCAGTAGCACCCTTTTTGGGAAAACACGTCCTGCATTGCGGAAAAGTTTCCCCTTGCACCCCCCTACATCTCCACAAAAAGGGGATGTGGGGAAACATTTCCCTAGGAATCCCCTTGTGTCAGTTGCGTGGGAAGCGTGAGGTGTGTGCATTCCACCCTAGGAGATGCTTCCTTGTGGAACCCTAATAAATCTCAATTGTTGATCTCATGTTAAGTTGATATCTAATCTCAACCATCAATCACTTTGGAGATTAGGGTTGTGGATTTAGTCAATACGAAGTCTAGGCTATAGGAAAAAGTTGCACAATGAACACTTGCGTGAAGGCACTCTTAGTGATTGGGTGGAGGATTTTCATCCAAGTGCTAAAGAGAACAAAAAGTGGGATTTTTCCACAATTAGTAAGCCCTAGCATAGGTCATACACAATCAAATTGAGTAGGGTTGAGCCACACGAGTAACTATAGTGCAGACAAAGTTGTATGTGCAAGTTGTACAATGACACGTGTGGATGTACAAGCATAGTAGTAAGGTTGTAGAGTAAGGTTGGTTGGTTCATCAATTTAAAAGCCTTGTACAACCTGTATAGGTGCCCAAAAAATTATTAGAAAATTCTTGAACATTGGTGTAGCTTGTATTTTTCTTAGTAGGGCCATTTTCTCAGTCAGGGAGCCCTTGCATGGTTTCAGATTAATTAAATGAAAAACACATTTTGAAGGGTAGTTAAATTTTTGTGTATTTGTGGAGATGTGTTTAATTTTTCTTTAAGTGACATTTCTTATTAATCGATTGAAATCCCAATAGTACATTTTATTCAAGGAGTTGATAATTAAATTAAAAGTCACCATGGAAAATTACAAGGAAGTAATTTGTCATGTTATTGATATTAGAAAATTAACATCCTAGACGCTCCCTATGCACTCCCAGAATGCTCCCTAATTGTAATGTTAAATTCTTAAAGTAACAATAATGGTAATTCTTAAATTCTTAATTCAGGAGAATGCACCGGACCTTTGGGGCACGTTCCCTACCAATTTGGGAGAGCGGCACTCCCAAGGAAGCTCCTAGAGCGAAGGAGTGTGCTTCCAAGGTGCTCCTTGGATACTTCTTGGATCCTCCTTCGACGTTCCCTATGTGCTCCCTAGATGCTTCTTGATGGTAATGTTAATTTTTAACATTACCATTAATTGTTTTAGGATGTTGGAGGGTGGTTTCACCCTCATTGGACTTCATATGGAGAAAATAGAATTTCATATCCCATTCAAAGTTCAACAAACTTAATAGTTTTTAGGATTTTTGGATTGATGGGATTCATACAATTCATTGGATTCTATCATGTATGAGGGTATGTGATTGACATTTAATCAATAGCACCAAGCCGTACATGTACTCTAGTTTTGGTGGTGTTGATAGTTGAACTTCTTTGTCATGACATTCATAATAATGTACCCTTCACTCAAACCAAAATCATTCATTGGGCATGGTAAACTTTTTCTACCATATTTTAAGCCTTGGATTAGGTAGTTTGATTAAATTTGGGTGGTGTCTACACATGTCCCTAGAGGGTCGAGGTAGAGGCAAAGGCTAGACAAGATGAAAAGAATGAAAGATAATACTAATGATGAGGATAAGATGATACTAATGATGAGGATCCGATATAAGTGATGGTGGAACATTGCTTGTCATTGAGTGGTGGAACATGCATGGTTGTGCTACCCCACAGCTACAATATTTGGAAGAATGCATGCTTTCACAATTGGTGAACACCTGTAAATAGGTGTTTAACAACTAGCCTGGCCTTATTGTTTTGGACCTTTCAGTCTTTACATTTCATAAGTTAATAGTCTACTTTCTATTATATGGCTTGAATATTTGTATGTTTGTTTGTAATTGATGAATCTAGATTCTAGATGGTCGCTGCTCGAACAATTAATCATAAATGTAAAATGGATGCCATTTCTATCTTCGTTAATGTACAAAGTGTGTGTTTTCATATATTCTACAACTAATTTTTCATTCTAGTTGTATTTTTTAAGATAAATGCAATATGTGTGTGAGAGATTAGCATTCTAATTGTTTTTTGAATATATATATATATATATATATATATATATATATATATATCTAATTTCTTTTGGAAAATGACGCTCTCGATGCTCCCACTCTCAAAAGTGCTCCCGCTCTATACAGCCTTGGTCTTTTGTTCTTGTGGTTTCAAGGCTAGTACGTACTTTTAAGTTAATCCCATTAATATGGCCTTCCAAACACATCCTAGTGGACTTCAAGTAGTACACTTGATATTGTCAACATAGGTTGGAGTGATAAAAAATTGAAATGTAAGTTAATCCCATTAATATGGTCTTCCAAACACATCCTAGTGGACTTCAAGTATTACACTTGATCTTGTCAACATATGTTGGAGTGATAAAAAATTGAAATGTATACTTTTTGATGATGGGCACCTCCATATTCTTCTTTATACATCCAAAAGAATACAGATTCTCTTCGTGTTGTCTTTAGGTAAAGTTATTTGACCATGGTCTTTTTAATCCCATGTGATGCTTTTTGCCTGTGTCAATTTCTGTCCCAATTCACTCTTCAACGGCTTCAACTAGAGTGGGAATTCTCTTTATTATGACCGATCTGCTTGCAGCACTTAAACTGTCCTATCTTTCTTGTAATCTGATTTCCCATCAACTTGTTGGGATTAGTTGACTTGTGAACATCAATTGACATAGGACTTGAGTCTTTACTTCTATGGCAACATACCGCTATCATGGCCATTAAATTTGCTCTTCTGTTCCTAGCTCTTCCTGGCTTCAATGGCTATTGTTTTATTATAGGCATCCTCTAGCATTCAGATTGCGAATAGCCCTAGTTACCTCTCAATTGCTGTGCTCAGCCTGTTAATATATTTAAGTACAACTTGCTGTTCATCTTTACAAATTTTCAAATTAATGTTTGCTGATAAAAGTGATCAATATAGTCTGACACTTGCTGTCTTGCTTGCAACTTTGCTGCTCCGGGAAGTCCCCCGTTATCTCATATCCCACAGGGAAAAAGTCAAAACTCTTATCACTTGTTTAAGCTATTCCATTACAAGCCCCTTTTCAACTTGGCGAGACAACTTGTCAAGTTCTGTATCAAGGTCCCTGATAAATGGCATGATTTCAATGTTTTCTTCCACATTAAATCGATTTTTCACAATTGGAGTGAATGGTGGTTGAGCTTTTAACACCAGATCTGATTTATTTTATTGACAACTTTTTTTATACCTAGAAAATAATTTCTTCGAAAATGAATTCTGAAATTGTAAAAACAGATACACTGGTGTTTTCAACTTTTAAACAGTAAAATTGCTGTGGAAAATTTTCTCAGAAAATCAGTCACAAATAGCCATAAAAAAATTACAGTAAAGTTGCCCCAACAAATTCTCCTTCATTAATTTTCTCAGGAAAATTCAGGGCTCCTCTCACAGGGAAAATGGCCCTCGGAAATGCACTGAAAAACAGCAAAATTTGAACCTGAAAATTTCCTGCACAGGTCTGCAGCCTTCTCTCCTCACGTGTGGCATTCCTGGACTGCCTGCTCCCTCGCACATGCCTCAAAAACCCTCGCGGCCCCTCACTTGTACGGCTGTTTCCTTCCCTAGTTTGCATGTGCGGCCCAAAACCTTCCCAAGTCACACGTCGGGACTATTCGGCTGGAAATTTGCTCAGCTCAGTCTGCTGGGTGCTCTCAGCCTCTCACACGTGTGGTCACCTGCTCCCTGTGTGCCTAGAAAATTCTCCTTGCTGCTCACTTTCTGATTTCTTCAGCCTGTCACAAACTTGCAATAAGCTCATGCAAATCTGCTGGTATATCTCTAAAACAAAATGTATCTTCATCTTCCTCCTTAGGCTCCTTTTAGAATTTCAATTTGAAGAAAATTCGTATCAGTGAATCTCTAGAGATGGCTATGATTAAATCCTAACCCACTTATATCAGTGGTTGAGATTATATCCAAGTCACTTAAATAAATTTAGAAATTTACTTAATTAGCCAACATTAATCAATTAAAATATTGAATGTGTTTTTCCCAAGTTAAAACTTAGGAAAAAAAAATCTTATTATTTGCTCCTCTTGAGCAAGCACCTAAAGAGAACTTCTCTCTTGCATGCTAGACACTTAACCTATGTGGAAGACCTTCCGATGCTGCAAACATTAAGAATCATTTATTGGATGGTGGGGATAGAATGGGTACCAGGTCTTACATTCACAGTACTATCCGTTGTGACAAAACAAATGTTTCCAGCGCTGTTGGTCTCTTTTGCTTGCATTTTGCAGCATCAACTGCACTGGCAGATGAAATTTCTTTTTTTTCCTAGAAATGTTTATAGGTCCATAAAACTTGAGGTAACTTTCGGGCATGGCCTTCATTCACTTGTACTAAGAGTGTCTTCTCCACACTCAGCTAAACCTTTTGCTTCATTGTCCCCTTCCATTCTCCTACCACTTGGAAGCTCTGATATAATGGGATTTTTTTCCAGCAACATAATGGTGGCTTCTTGTCTAGACCATCAATCTACCCCATAAGACTTCATCTCTCTGGTTCTGTAATGTGCTCTGGTACTGAATGTGATCCATAAACAAAGTGATTCCTATTTTTGGGTGTCGAAATGAATCCCTACACAGATTTGGCTCTCAACCAACAGAGTTTGACAGAGTTGTATGTGGTAAAACAAAAACACTGCCAAGATATATCATTAAAGTATGAAATGCAGAGTATAGAGCTTGAGCTTGAGTTTCGTTGCCAAATTTGAACCTTCTAAAAGGGACAACCGGATATATCAGGAAGCAATTGTAATTCTAGATGCATCTTTCTAATTTCCTACATTCGTAAAATGCCCTTGCCTCTACTTGTTAATTGGAAGAACCCAATCTTGGAACTCGTAGGATGGTTAAGTTGTCATTGAGGTTGAATGGTCAGTGACAAATGTTGATCCTTGCTTGATCAGTGAACTTGTTTGTATTGATCCAAGGGATCAAATGTGCTATTCTTATAGAATTATTATTATTATTAGTATTATGTTTATCAAGACTCCTCTGCATGTGGTTATCAGTAAAAAATTAAATAATGAGTGATAGCTCCAAGATTAACAAAAAACAACAGGGATATGCATGCTATACTAGGGTTTCCAATCATATTGCCATCGAACAATGTTAGATTGAAAAAAGTTAGCAGAATGCTAGTGACATACAAACAGGACAAAGCGACCTGCAACAAAGTAAATGAAGAGAAAGAGTTAACAGTTATTTTTGCATTGTATTAGGAATCAGGACTCAAATGTGAGTGAAAAAGGAAGAGGGCCATGAAACAGGTTCAGTAACTGACCAATGCTGCCAGGGCTAGTTGTGAAGTTTAGCAAATTTAAATATGAATGACTTAAAAACTAATATGTAATTGCATAGATAAATGTTACCAGAAACGAGAAACGGGAAATGAAACGAGAAACGACAATGGTACTAGAAACGAAGTTTAACAAAGTTTGGATGTTTCTTACTCAGAAAACAAGGAGAGAGAAAATAAAAATATAAATGAAAAATACAGATTAGTTTCAATTTTCAATATAATTTCAACTAAATTTATAGTCCAAATTTTATTAAAAGACTAAATAATTTGAGTACTGCTAAGCAAATTGAATATTCTTATGCCTCATAGTCAATTAAGTGTACACTATACATTCTTCTGCATTTTGAGCTTTTGGCTAATTAGGGTTTTGTGGGGAAAGTCTAAATGATTATGTATATATATATAACCCAAGACCAAGATACACCATTTGGAGGGAAAAAATAAATAGAATCTGTAATTGAATATGAATATAAAATTATGTTTAAATCAAATTGAATGAAAGCTATATTAAAGAGTAAAAAATTGATATTCATTATGATATTTGGAATTGTTAGATCTAAGACTTTTGTGATCCATAATGTAGATAAAAGAACTTTTGGATTAATCACATCATTAGGATTAGGTCGACGTTTAGAACCAACTAATGTGGTTCATCCTCAGGACGGGTGGAGAGACTGATCGATCTCGATGAATAAATAGTGGAGATGCATCATTGCCCAAAAATAGCCGTTGAAAACTAGCCGTTAAAACTAGCCGTTAGAAAATTAGTTAGTTAGTTAAAAATAAATTAATTAATTAAATAAAAATTAATTACAAATATGTTAATAAATTATTAAGTACTTAAAAATAAATATAATAGGTAATGGGGGGGATTTTTAAATATATAATTAATTAATTGTTTAAATAAAATAATATGAAAGAAAGATTAGGATGGAAAATTTTAAATAAATAAATAAAATAAAATACCAAATAAGTAAATAAATTCCAATAAAATTTTAAAAATGGGGTATAAATTATTAAACTAAATTTAAAAGGTAATAGGGAGGGTAAAATTTTAATTTAATAAAATAAATTAAATATTCGGATAAAATAAATAAATTAAATAACAAATAATAAAAAGTAAAAATATAAAAATAATAAATAAACAGAATTACGTTAGGGAGGGAAAAAATTATTAAAATAAAAATTTTATAAAGTAAATCAAAATTAATTAATTAATTAAAAAATTAAATAAAAATAAAAATATAAAAATAAATCAATAAATTAAACAACAAAAATAAAATAATTTAAATTAAATAAAATATAAAATAACAAAATTTACCTAGCAAGAACCGGGGTTCAACTCTTACTTAATTTTCAACCATCATCACGGTTGAGATTCTTAGCATGTCGTTCAATTTCGATTGCCTCTGTTAATTTCCTATGGTGGAAGTGATCAACCTTAGCAACGACTTTTGAGTCTTCAATACAAACATGGTGGCAGGAATTTTCCACATGTTCAGCAAGAGCTGAGGTACGAGACCGATTATGTCGAATATCCATAGCATGCTCTCGGATTCTCTACCTAATCGATCGACCAATTTCTCCTATATAGGGAGTTCCACAAGAACAAGGAATCATATAAACCCCTTTCATGTCTTTAGGGTCGATAGGGTCTTTAACAGACCTAAGAGAATTTCTAATAGTGCAAAGAGGTTTGAAAGAAGCAGAGATATTATTTCTCTTAAGGATATGGGAAATTTTGTCCGTCGTCCCCTGTATAAATGGGAGATGGACCTTGGAAATAGGATCCACCCAAGTAGATTTTCCACTCAATCCTTTATACGCCTTCTGAAAGGATTTAAGACCTTGAGATCTACTATAACCATTATTTTCAAAAACATCAAGAAGATGGGATTTCTCTAATTCCAAGGAATTGTCATTAGAGATTCTAAGAGCACGAGTTGCAAGAGTACCAATCTGAAATGGCCTCCTCTAATGGAAATCTAAAGTGAAAGGCTGATCCCTTCACCTAAGATCTCACCCTCCAAATGTCTGCTAATCCCTCACAGCAAATGCTCTCCAAGAATAACGTTGTCTAAGAGAGGGAATGCGCTGCATATGATGAAAAGTGGTTGGCCTGGTGCCAAAGATAGTGGAATAAGCTCATGAACCTCCTTTTATGATCTCCCAAAGGGATGGAAGCTCCCTCCTCTGAAAAACAAGCCAAGGATGGTGTTGTGAAAAACCTCCCCAGCAACACCCAACAACACTACACAATCTCTAGCTAAAACTGTGTTGATCATGAAGGATAGTGCTTGACCTCAATGTCTGAATATGAAGAATAGAGTGCAATCCTCCAAGAGCTACTCAAGAAGGAGAGGAAATCCTAAACAGGAATTCCCTCGGAATTTCTTTCTAACCAGCAAGATGTTGTCGTAAGTCCACCGTACCAAAGATGAATAATACTTCAAGATGAGAAACAATGGTTGCTTCCTTGGCAACAACAAAATTTACCAAGTAAATCAGTGTCCAAACTCTTACTAATTTCAACCATCACCACGTCGATATCTAGCATGTCGTTCAATTTTCGATCACCTCCCTTAATTTCCTATGGTGGAAGTGATCAACATTAGCGACGGCTTTTGAGTCTTCAATAGAAACATGGTGGTAGGATTTTTCCACAGGTTTAGCAATAGCCGAGGTATGGGACTGATTATGTCTAATATCTGCAGCATGCTCCTGGATTCTCTACCTAATGGATTGACATGTTTCTCCTATATAGGGAGTTCCACAAGAACAAGGAATCAAGTAATTCCCTTTCATGTCTATTGGGTCGATAGGGTCTTTAACAGACCTAAGAGAATTTCTAATAGTGCAAAGAGGTTTGAAAGAAGCAGAGATATTATTTCTCTTAAGGATATGGGAAATTTTGTCCGTCGTCCCCTGTATAAATGGGAGATGGACCTTGGAAATAGGATCCACCCAAGTAGATTTTCCACTCAATCCTTTATACGCCTTCTGAAAGGATTTAAGACCTTGAGATCTACTATAACCATTATTTTCAAAAACATCAAGAAGATGGGATTTCTCTAATTCCAAGGAATTGTCATTAGAGATTCTAAGAGCACGAGTTGCAAGAGTACCAATCTGAAATGGCCTCCTCTAATGGAAATCTAAAGTGAAAGGCTGATCCCTTCACCTAAGATCTCACCCTCCAAATGTCTGCTAATCCCTCACAGCAAATGCTCTCCAAGAATAACGTTGTCTAAGAGAGGGACTCCTCTGCATATGATGGCAAGTGGTTGGCCTGGTGCCAAAGATGGTGGAATAAGCTCATGAACCTCCTTTGTTGATCTCCCAATGGAATGGAAGCTCCCTTCTATAAAAAACAAGCCAAGGATGGTGTTGTAGAAAACCTACCCAGCAACACTGTACAATCTCCAGCTGAAACTGCACTGATGATGGAGCATAATGCTTGACCTCAATGTTAGAATGTGGGGAATAGAGTGCAATCCTCCAAGAGCTACTTAAGAAGGAGAGGAAATCCTAAACATGAATTCCCTCAGATTTTCTTGCTAACCAGCAAGATGTTGCTGCAAGTCCACCGGACCAAAGATGAATAATACTCAAGATGAGAAACAATGGCTGCCTTGCCCTCCTTTTAAACAATGTGAGTTCCCTCTTCATGGACCCCACTGATTAGGGTTTCCTTTCTCTAGAAGCTTCCCTCCTTATCCCACTGAGTTGGCCCACAATGTGCTCTCCACCTCATGCTATTACGCAGTTTTACTTGGTCAAACTTGACCTAGCCTTCTTGCAAAAGCCCCCTTTCACACATGAAGGGATAGCAATCCATGGCTGGAAAATGCATTTTCCAGAAATGGAGGCAGCAGGATTTGAAACCAGGACTGGGATACCTTAGATCAATGTGTCTAAGAATTAAATCCAAGAGATTGCCCCAAATAAATCCTTCTAAGGTGGTTAAATAGATCTACCACACTCAGATGTCCTCAGAAAATGCTCGGTGAGGAACTGCAACAATGTAAGCACATAGAATGGAAAGATAGCATTATTCTTGTAGTTTTGAACACATGAAGAAGTAGATAGCCAACATATATGTTATATAGCAGCAAATGTATACAATGTGTGGAGGAATCAATCACTCTAGCTAGGCAATGGAAGCCTCAATGGGCTTGCCATATGATGGAAAGAAACATATTGCATGAAAATAGGCACAAAATGACAATTGTAAAATTCTTGCATAATACAAATGAAGAATATGAATGATACTGAAAATGTCAGGTCAAAAATGAGGGAGCAAGCTCTCAACTTACTGAAAACACTAATACAACAATAATACACAATCCTTGGAAGGATTGGCTACAATATACATCAAAATGGAAAATCTGCAGAAATGTCGGAGTTGCTAGGCAGCAGCTATAACTCAATAATGGAAATACATGGAGATGGCTGAAGATGATGCTCAAACTGAAACAAACCTCCTCCAATGGATCTCTCAATGCAAGACTGATCCCGGCACTGAAGATCTTGCCCTCCAAGAAGCTGGTGCAACCTCTCACTGCAAGTGTGCACAGAAATAACGCACTCTTGAGGATGGACTGTTCTCTCTATGATGGGAGATGTTGGCCTTGATGCCAAGATGTGAAAATCAGCTCTGAAATCCCTTTCACTGAACTTTTGGAGCAAGAGAAACTCCCTCCTTTGAAAGATGAGCCAAAGAGAAGTGTTGTGGAACCCTCCACTGCAATGCCCCAACAACACTGCGTTATACTTGAGCAGAAATAACGCAGAGTATCGCTCTCGGTACTCTGTTTTAAGGCAAGATGTGAGAAAATGAGGTGGTGGCCAATCCTTCAAGAGGCCTCTTAAGAAGGAGAGGAAATCCTAAACAGGAATACCTCGTGCTAATTAGCACTGCAACTCTGTTGAACAACTGGAGTGTGCAATTTGTCTCAATAGAAAAATAATCAAATGATCCAAGATGTGTCTCTATGGCTGCCTCATCCTCTTCTTATACAAGTGAATGCTTCTTGGCCATGGAACCCACACATTAGGATTTCATCCAAAAGGAATCTTTCTCCCTCCAAAACTGCGATGTCTTCTCATGCAAGCTACACCTCTTTAGGCAACGCTATTGACATGGTCAAAATTGACCTTGTCCTCATGCATTTGCCCCTTTTCACATTGGAAGGTGAAAAATAAAGCTGCTCCATTGATCCTTTTCACACTATGAAGGATCTTATTCCTACTCATGGGCCTTTTACCCATTTTATTTACCTCCTAGATGAAATAAGCAAAAATTAATGTTCCAATTTTCTTCATGAAAAATTGGGAACATTACAGTCCTCCCCTCTCAAAGATTGCTTGTCCGCAAGAAAGTGCAAGGATAGACTGAGTTCTTCTCTTCTCCTCTTCCTGTAGCATCCTCGTATGATGATATCCTCCAAGGAAAGTGATGCTATCACATCAGCCAAATCTCTACAATGCTCCTCCTTAGCATGTAAGTAAGCTATCAAGGTATCATCATGTGAAAGTGAGATACTCAAGAGGATAAAAAAGTGATGTATAAAGGTCCCCTTGAAGAATGGGATCTGAAATAGAATGGGAACTATATTTCCCATATGGATCCTCCATCTCCAAGCTATGAGCCATGCAAAATGAGTCACCCTCCAGCTAGGCAACTCCTAAAAGCTGTCATCCACCTTTGGCTCCGGCAAAGTAGGTGGGATGAGAATTTGCACATGGCCGTAAGAGATATAGCCTACCCCATGCTATCCATCTCTCCACTTATGATAACTTTAGAGTGCGGGTTTTCCATGGGCTGCAATAAGTTTTCCCTCAAGTGGAAAAATGAGGACTAGACCCTCAAAGATCTCTCCCCCAACACTGCAAATCATGTTGGCCCATATATCCCCATACATGATGAGTTGGTAGTCGTCAACATATGGCATCTCATCCATCATATGGCTCACCTCATGAAGTGACAACTGTGTTATTAAGGTAAACATATCATATCTCATGTTCCCTTTAGAACATGTAGTGCAAAAAGTGTGAGGAATTTCTCCCTCAAAGGACACATCCACACCATGTGTCTCTCTCCCAAGCATGCTCCTCATAAATACAGCAACAATAGAACCATAGGGAACAAAAATGAGAATCATGCTTGCTACCATATGAAAAAAATGAGAAGGACAATGGTCCCTCAAATGTAACCAATGCAGCTTGACCCTCAACTGCCATAGAGACTGATAAAATGAGTGGCTTCTCAACCACTGTCCTGCTGCTCTAATCCCCTCATAAGAATGGAGGAAGTGGAGGATGTAAGGTGTACAAAGAGTGTGTCCTCCAGAATATGCCTCTTACCCAATTCCTCCTAGGGAATGGACATCCATCATTCTTATGGCCTCAACTAGACCATGAAGCTCAAAAGAAAGGTTGCTCCTCCTTGGAGCAATATCCTGCACATGTACGGTTAAGGGATGCATACATACATTATACAAATAATCATGTAAACCATAATGAATACCCTTACCATATCTCCTGCTCATACAAATGGAGTGGCTCAAAAATGAGTCTCCTCTCCTCCTCAAAGATAAGAGAGGGGCTACGGTAACTCTCTCAAAGAGTCATGTCTCTCCTCCATCTCCATCTGGTCCATGCATCTACTCATATTATGATATATCTCCTCCTCAAAGCCCATCCAAAAATATCCCTCCATGATGGTGTGGTATGCTCTCATAGAACAAGTGGGGCTGAAAAGGAAATCCACCTGAGCTGCCTGTAACAACTTTTCCTTGAGCTTGGAAGCTCTAGGATAGAACATACTGTCATGATAAAAGATAACCCCATCTATGATTGAATACTCCTCCGAGTTAAATTGGCCATCCAAGATCATGCAAGTAAAAAGATCCTTGGAATACTCCACCAACAACTGGGAGCTCCAATGTGGATCTAACCTCCATAGTGATAGCGTTGATGATCTCTCATGAAGAACATCTGTCATATGGCTACCCTCTTCTTTGACATCTCCCATTCCAAAGATGCAAGTTGGAAAGTTGTTGTCCTTCCTCTGCTGCTTCTACCACAATGCAGAGTCTGAAATGGAAGTGGGTACTGATGATGTTGATAGAATGCTCTCTCTCTCCTTGAGTCTACCCCAGCCACCCAGTGCTGTATCAAGCTCTCTCCAGGTCTCCAACCTCTGAAAATCAATGATTGGTGCTCCAAAATTTGAAGTATCCATCCTCCTTTTCTGGTCTAGTAGTTTCCTCGGCAAAATGTCTCCATGCAGTGAGACATCATCATCAAGAGATGACTGAATATATGAATGGAGAAATCTCTCCATGCTTCCACTGTGCAATCCAATCACCTTCTCAAGTGCATCAACCTCCATAGATGAATAGGGATGTGTACTCCTCATCTCATGATGCTGGGTCTTCTCTCTATCTCCTCCTTGTGTCTCCAAGGCTTCACACCTCCTTAACAATGGCACAGATAGAACATGATTTGTGCCTTGATCTCCACACATGAGATCTTGGGGACTTCCTTGCAAAGATGCAAGCATCCCTCTATTTGGAGCAAGAGCTCCTCTTTCCCCAGCATGAGGCAGTAGATCAACTCCAGATCTAACAGCACTGTTGCCCTCAATATATGCAAAATGAGTGGGCAACCTCCCAATGATTTGATCCATTTTTGAAAAAGAAATCTCCATGCTCCTCCGCTCAAAGGTGTGAGATGAAATGTTCTCCTCCGGCAAAGTATGGTGCAAGTTTTCAGCCTCTTGTTGTGGTATTGCGTTATCATGCAAGGGTTTTGTTTTATTTTTCATTTTTACTCCCACCATGTGTGTCTCATGAACCTTTTCATCAAATATTTTCACCAATGCCTTAGTGAAATTTTCATAATAAGCAATTTTTATATTTCTCAAATAAAAGGATTCAAAAATCCACCAGGCAAAAGCCTTACCTCTCAAATGTAGCACTACAAATTTGATGACTTAATCTCCATGAATGTGGTGCTGCTGCAAGAAGGTCTCTAACTCCTCCACCCAAGCTTTGGTTGAACATACGGGTGAACCCTCAAAGGTAGATAGATGAAATCTATCCTGCTGCTCTTTTCCACTCACCTTCATCTTGGAAAACTCTGAAAAACTGAGATGATCCTAGTATTTCTGAGTTTGAGACTCATACTCCTCCAAAATATCACTAAGGGTTTCCCTCCTAGCAACTTCTTCTTCTCTTTCCATCTCTCTTCTGGTAATCCTGGGCATGTGACTGCGCTGTACAAGATGGTGTGTAGCTTCTTGCTCACACTCCTTATGTGCAAATCTAGAGTTTGGTTTTGAATCAAACCCTCTAGGAGATTCTTCATGCATTTTCCTCATGATCTCCTCGAACTCTTCATGACTCCTATTTACAGCTTTAGGAAGAAGCTGGGTAAGCTTATCCCCTTTTTATTTTTCTTCTCCAGAAGATGGAGTCTTTCTTCTGCTTATTTCTTTGTCTCCTTGATGAGAATAGGAAGTGCAGGGTTCTTCCTCTTCTTTCTTCATATCCTCCTTGGGGAGGTTCTTCATGGATCTGAAAATAGATGAGAGTAAAATCATATTCTTCATCATCTTCTTCTTCTTGGGCTTAGACTCACAGGCTGAGCCAAGAAAGCAGCTCTGATACCACTGTAATGTTCCCAACTCTGAACAACTAGTAATCCATGGTTGGAAAACACATTTTACAGAAATGGAGGCAGCAGGATTTGATACCAAGACCTAGATCCCTTAGACCAATGTGTCTAATACCGAAATCCAAGAGTTGGGGCAAAATAAATCCTTCTAAGGTGGTTAAACAGATCTCCCACCCTTAGATGTCTTCTGAAAATTCCCAATGAGGGACTGCAAAAATTGTAAGCACCAATAATGGAATGACAACATTATTCTTGTAGTTGTAAACACATGAAGAAATGTCTAGCCAATAAATGTGTTATATAGCAGCAAATGCATACAATTTGTGGAGGAATGAATCACTCTAGCTAGGCAATGGAAGCCTTAATAGAGCACATATAAGGAAATGCAAGAATACTGCTACACATGAAAATCCTTGGCTAAAATAACACAGTTTATAGGAGTTACTGCATAATACAAAATTAGAATAGAAATATATGACAATATCAGCTCAAAGAAATGAGTGGGAGCAAGCTCTCAACCCCTGAAAACACTAATACAACAATAATACACAATCCTTGGAAGGATTGGCTACAATATACATCAAAATGGCAAATCTACAGAAATGCCCGAGTTGTTAGGCAGCAGTTGCAACTCAATAATTGAAATACATGGAGATGGATGAAGATGATGCTCAAACTGAAACAAACCTCCTCCAATGGATCTATTAATGCAAGGCTGATCCCGACACTGAATATCTTGCCCTCCAAGAAGCTGGTGCAACCTCTCACTACAAGTGTGCACTGAAATAACGCAGTCTTGAGGATGGACTGCACTGTCTATGATGGGATATGTTGGCCTTGATGCCAAGATGTGAAAATCAGCTCTAAAATCCCTTTCAATGACCTCCCGAAGCAAGAGAAACTCCCTCCTCTGAAAGATGAGCCAAAGAGAAGTGTTGTGGAACCCTCCACTGCAATGCCCCAACAACACTGCATTATACTTGAGCAAAAATAACGTAGTATCTGAAGAATGGCTTAGGCCTTGAGCCAAGATGTGGAGAAAATGAAGTGAAATCCTTCAAGAGGCCTCTCAAGAAGGAGAGGAAATCCTAAATAGGAATCCCTCGTGCTAAGCAGCACTGCAACTCTGCTGAACAGCCGGAGTGTGCAATTTGTTTGAATAGACAAAGAATCAAATGATCCAAGATGTCTCTCTATGGCTGCCTCCTCCTCTTCTTATACAAGTGAATGCTTCTTGGCCATGGACCCCACACATTAGGGTTTCATCCACAAGGAATCTTTCTCCCTCCAAAACTGTGCAGTCTTCTCATGCAAGCTACACCTCTTTAGGCAGCGCAGTTGACTTGGTCAAACTTGACCTTGTCCTCATGAATTTGCCCCTTTTCACACGGGAAGGTGCAAAATAAAGTTGCTCCATTGATCCTTTTCACACTATGAAGGATCTTATTCCTACTCATGGGCCTTTTACCCATTTTATTCACCTCCTAGATGAAATAAGAAAAAATTAATGTTCCAATTTTCTTCATGAAAAATTGGGAACATTACAGAATTGTCATCGGAGATTCTAAGAGCACGAGTTGCAAGAGTACACAGGACACCAAATTTCTGAGCAGGAAAATGATGGGATCCAACATGAAGATACTGTTATATGTGAGTCATCTTGCGAAAAACCCAGTGAGAAATGGAGCCATCTTCATTCCTTGAGAGAAGGATATCAAGGAAAGGGAGGCAACCATCAACCTCCACTTCCATCGTGAAATTGATGGAATCAGATAGCAAGTTCAAGTGTCCAAGGAATAAGATAGTGAGCCCTGGCCTCTGCTAAATTCTGCCCTAGGAAGTGGAATAGGTTCATGGATGATACTTGTGTCATCTGGCCCCATGGTCGAGAGAAATTAGATCTGTTCCTTGGGCACTTGAACTCGCTATTTGATTCCATCAAGTTCACAATGGAAGTGGAGGTTGATGGTTTCCTCCCTTTCCTTGATATCCTTCTCTCAAGGAATGAATATGGCTCCATTTCTCACTGGGATTTTCGCAAGATGACTCACACGGAACAATATCTTCATGCTGGATCCCATCATTTTCCTTCTCAGAAATTTGGTGTCCTGTGTACTCTTGCGAGTCGTGCTCTTAGAATATCTGATAACAATTCCTTGGAATCACATAAATCCCATCTTCTTGATGTTTTCAAAAATAATGGTTATAGTAGATCTCAAGGTCTTAAATCTTTTCAGAAGGCATATAAAGGATTGAGTGGAAAATCTACTCGGGTGGATCCTATTTCCAAGGTCCATCTCCCATTTATACAGGGGACAACAGACAAAATTGCCCATATCCTTAAGAGAAATAATATCTCTGCTTCTTTCAAACCTCTCTGCACTATTATAAATTCTCTTAGGTCTGTTAGCGACCCTATCGACCCTAAAGACATGAAAGGAGTTTATATGATTCCTTGTTCTTGTGGAACTCCCTATATAGGAGAAACTGGTCGTTCCATTAGGCAAAGAATTTGAGAGCATGTTGCGGATATTAGACATAATCGGTCTCGTACCTCAGCTCTTGCTGAACATGTGGAAAATTCCTGCCACCATGTTTGTATTGAATACTCAAAAGTCGTTGCTAAGGTTGATCACTTCCACCATAGGAAATTAAGGGAGGCAATCGAAATTGAACGATATGCTAAGAATCTCAACTGTGATGATGGTTGGAAATTAAGTAAGAGTTGGACCTCGGTTCTCGCTAGGTAAATTTTGTTATTTTATATTTTATTTAATTTATTTTATATTTAATTTAATTTAATTTTTGTTGTTTAATTTATTGATTTATTTTTATATTTTTATTTATTTATTTATTTATTTTGTAATTAATTACTTTATTTTGATTTACTTTACAAAATTTTTATTATAATAATTTTTGCCCCTCTCTAAGGTAATTCTATTTATTTATTATTTTTATATTTTTACTTTTTATTATTTATTATTTAATTTATTTATTTTATCCGAATATTTAATTTATTTTATTAAATTAAAATTTTACTCTCCCTATTACCTTTTATATTTAGTTTAGTAATTTATAAACCCCATTTTAAAAATTTTATTGGAATTTATTTACTTATTTGGTATTTTATTTTATTTATTTATTTAAAAATTTCCATCCTAATCTTTCTTAGTTAGCTTTGTTTCGTATTATTTTATTTAAACAATTAAATTATTTACTTATTTGGTATAATTAAATTAATAAATTATAGATTTAAAAATCCCCCTTATTACCTATTATATTTATTTTTAAGTACTTAATAATTTATTAACATATTTGTAATTAAGTTTTAATTAATTAATTTTTAACTAACTAACTAATTTTCTAACTTCCCGGCAATGATGCATCTGCACTATTTATTTATTGAGATCGATGAGTCTCTCCACCTGTATGGAGGATGAACCATATTAGTTGGTTTGAAACGTCAAGCTACCTAATCCTAATGATGTGATTAATCCAAAAGTTCTTTTATCTATATTTAGAATTATAAATGAAACATTATTTGGTGAATAAAGTGCCAGTAAGAGCCTATATTTAGAATTATAAATGAAACATTATTTGGTGAATAAAGTGCCAGTAAGAGCCCTAAAAAAATGGAAATCGATTGATTGAAGTGAACTATTAATATAGATTTGAGTAAATTTCTCATACTGTACCAACACTCTTAACAACTATTAGCATTCCAAATTAACCTAATCATAAGAATTAGATCCAAATTTATTAACAATAAAATTTTTCGCAAATACACAAATAGTAAAATATTACAAAACCTACATGTAAACCATCATAAAATTATTTTATTGAAATTTATTTCATCAAACGTTTTTACATTAATCATAGAACCATTATAATAGGACTTTCAATAGCGTATCAACTGTCCACCTTCATAGATAGATTAAGCATCTATAATTAAAAGGTCCACCATTTTGTGTATATATAATTCCAAAGATTGATGCACTAAAGTTATAATCCTTCTATCATGTCGTCAATTTTGCTAGCTTACTCTTAATAATGGTAATGTAATTGATTTAGAATAACTTCAGAGCCCCTCTCTATCTGTCCTTGGGCAACCAGCGAAGAAGCAAGCAAGACGAAGAACTTCAGAACGGCCATGTGTTTCCGTAAGGTTTCGTTTCTTCCTCGGAAACGGTAGCAACCGTCCATTTCTCAACGTAATTAATAATTATAATAGATTTGAATTTGTAACTGAATATTAAGAAGCAAAATATAATGATATTCATGGGATTTATTATCTTGCTAACCCTTTACCTTTGCGCGGTAATGTGTGCCCTATTTCAAATTTCTTCTCGTCTGACTGCAATTTCACAGTTCAGAACTTTTGGCTGATGAGATGAGCATAATTTCTTTTAGTAGAGGGCTATTGATTGAATGATAATTGATAAAAGTGAATGGTGCTTTTCTGGTGTTGAACCCTTTTTATCTTACTAGGGATCAGGTGATGATATGAAAATGGGTCATGACATTGATTATCCTGGCAGTTCAGACATATATCATAGATGAATTTCAAGTCCCTGGTAGTGTTTCCATTGAGGTTCCTTCTGGACTGTTCAATTACAATTGTTCTATTTTGAATTTGCAGATGCATCAACGACAATCTCCATTTCTAGTCATTGATGTTTGGTTTGTGGGTAGTGGTCACTATTTTAATGATGAAAAATAGCACTGCATTTTATTGTAATGAACAGATTTCCAACAATAAGGAAGCTGCAGTCAGAAGGGTTGCTTCAACAGTCCTCTGTTACTCAGGTAGTGAGTCAGCTTACACAAGGTTGTGGGAATCCAAATTCCCCATATCCAAAAATGACATCAAGCTTGTCTTTGCCAATGAGGCAAGGAATCAGTTTTAATCAAACACCATCCTCTGTTATTCAAGGCAATGATCCATTGTTGACAAAGCCACCTTCAGCCATGAATCAGTTGCATGTACAGCTAAGAAATCAGTTTGAGGCACGGAATCACAGCTTGATGCAAACATAATCAGGCAATCAAATGCAACCTCCATCTGGTTCACATGTAGAGTCAGCTAGTCAGAGGCAGTCACAGAGTAATAACCAATTTCTTTCTCAATTCACACAACAGGCACACTCATCTTTCCAAGGACAGCCTTTAGGCCAGCTACAGTCTTCTGCGTCTGGTCAAATTTCGCCTCAGATATTGGGTTGCCAGTCTCAGAATATTAACCACTTGGGCCAGCAAATTTATGATCAAGGTATTCCAAAGCAGATTAATTATCAACCTTCAAATCAAGTAATATCTCAGTCAAGATCCTTGAATCGAACAGGGCAGCAAAGTTTGCCAGGCACTCCACAAAGTGAGATGAGTGATATGAGGTCAAACACATAAATGACAATAGCTATTATTTCCCCACTTGTTTGTGGCTGTGTATATTATACTTCATTGTAGGACTTTTGTATGGTTGAAGTTGCAAGGTTTTGGCAATCAGGTAATAGCATTTGCTTGTTTCATGATTTCACCTGATTCTTTTTTACGTAGCTATTTATATTTATCTATAGCACCAAAAAGGGTTTATGGTCCAGGAATATGCTTATTTAGTCCCCATTAAAGACAATCTTATGAAGAAATTGTTCTAGCAATTGGTCTGCAAACAGAATCATGCTTTGCCTGTGTGTGCGTATCTATATATAGAACGTATATATAGTGTTTTGCGAAAATCATGGAATTGTACCTTACTCAGGGAAATTGTTTAGCATCTGCTAAAACTTTTTATTCTATATTTGAGCTTTTTGATATAGAATTGTCAATGATTTTTTATTTTACTAATTGGTATGGATATACTTAACAATATGGTTTCTTTTATGTTTGTAGTTGGAAAACGTATTTTCATTTTGCAATTGGGGCTGTCATCTTCATGACCGTAAGGATTGAACATTGTATTTTAGGATATTTGTCTTTGATGGTTCATCCTAGCTGGAATGTCTCAGGGCATATTTCAGCCTAATCTGTAACTTGACCTAATGAATTTTTAAGAAATGAAAGATCTTATTTTAGTTTAAGTGGAATGTTGAAATGACTGCAAGTTCTTTAATCATACTTCGCTGAAAATGCACCAAACAGTCATGTAGTCACTGAAATAACGAGTTCTTATATTTTTTATAGAATAATTGCGTTGATTCCCGGAACATAATTTTAGCACTTGGTGAGAGTTTTTTTAACAGAATCATGTCTAAATAACTTTTATGCATCCTATTCTTGTCAGCTTGTGGGCAATTAGAGATGAATGGTTAATGTATTAAACAAAATTGTATCAAAGCCTTATTTAAAAATATTGTTGTTTGCCCCAGAATCAATGTTTACATTTTAAATTATTGTTGTTGCCCAGAATCAATGTCTACATTTACAGGGTGTTAGCTTACCAAAAATACCAATATTTTAATTTTAGTTGCGTGTGTGTTGATAGAGTGAATCACCGAGTTTTAGACCCAATTAAGATGCCTTTGTATATTGTCAGTTACATCAGCTATTTTAATGATTGATGGTGCTCCATTTCATGGTTCTTCTTGCTCTGTTATATCAGCTATTTTAATGATTGACGGTGCTCCATTTCATGGCTCTTCCTGCTCTGTGCATTGCACATATGGCCTACTCTTCAAGCACTTTAGGTTGTAAATCGAGTTGCAGTTAACAATATTAAGCTGGTTTGATGTTCTATATTATCCATGGGTAGCCATTAGACCATCATCCGCAGAGAGCATGAAGGCCTCTTCTATTAGAGATGAATGTTTAGAATGTGGAAATTGTGAGTAAAGTAGTTGTACCAAAGCTTCGTTTATAAATATTGTAGTTACTTGCCCAGAACCAAGATCTACATTCAAGGGGTGTCAGCTTGCAAAAATATCAATATTTAAGGATCCTTCCTACAGTGTCTCACAACTTCTCGTGCAGAAGGCATGTGTTATGTCATTGACTATAATCTCAAATAATTTGGGATAACACTGTTTTACTAAATTTGAAATGGTTTATATCAAATATAAAATTCTCCAGTTGAACACTTATCCAAAATACATGGCCTTTTATAGGGAATTGTATTCATTTTTATTAGTCCCTACATAGCCTTTTATAGGGAACTATATTCATTCTTATTAGTCCCTGCCGCCTACGACATGGCAGGGGACTATACTAGAGACTATAATAATCGCTTTTTGGTCCTTCATTAGTTTGTGCAGGAGAATTAAATAAAGCAATTCAACAACCCAAAACTACCAGTGATTTTTGTTAGTTCGCGCAGAAGAATGAAATAAAGCAATTCAACTTATTATAAAGTTTTAAAAACAACCAGTGATTTTTATGTAAAGGTCATGTAAGAGCCAATCAGCAATTTGGCCTCTTATCCTATCGATACCAGACCTATCAAAACTTACGGTAAGTGTAAATTGATTCCTATTTTTCTAGTTTCTATTCACTAATGTTAGCATCATTAGTTCGCGCAGAAGAATGAAATAAAGCAATTCAACTTATTATAAAGTTTTAAAAACAACTGATGATTTTTATGTAAAGGTCATGTAAGAACCAATCAGCAATTTGGCCTCTTATCCTATCGATACCAGACCTATCAAAACTTACGGTAAGTGTAAATTGATTCCTATTTTTCTAGTTTCTATTCACTAATGTTAGCATTAGTTAGTGGAGGATTTACACAGAGCTCGGTTTAAAGGTAAAGGCCATATCCGCAGATCTGCATGTTCCACTTGTCTTGTGTATGTTGGCTTCCCTGGCAGCACACGCGCGTTAATGAAGTACTCATCTTCTCAGAGCGGAGCACAGCTTGCTTTTGCACTTCTTGGTTTCCAATGGCAGGAACTTCGTTCTCTGCTGCCTGGAGCATGGTCGGAGTTATCTGGATTCCTTCTGACCTTACTTCCGCTGCCTGCTTGCCTTTCCCCACCTGTGATTCTTCAGCTTAGAGGGTAGGGAAGAGAAGCTTCTACCTCATCTACCTCATACATTAAAAAGGAAGAACTTCCGCCGTCAGGAGGTGACATGCCTCACGGTTCAGGACTCGAAGGTAGGCTGTTAGGTCAAAGGGCAGAGGGCAAGTCCTCAAGCAGATGAGTGCTTCAACAGTCTCTGGATTTGTATGTTCAACTACAAGGTAAACTGCTGAGAGGCTGGCTTTTCCTCTAGGCAGATCTCGTTGAACTTACAAATTACTTGGATTGGGCAGGTTCCTTACGTGGACTGGGTGGACTTCTGATCTTAGTCGCACCTAAAGAACAGGAATACATACTCTTGATTAGACATGGCACTCTCACCTAGGGAATTGGAACTTAATTCAGGGAGCCCTCAACCTCCGCCATCTTTGGCTCTCTCTTTGTTCTATGCTGCCTGGAGCATGGTGGGAGTTATCTGGATGAGGGGTGCCTACTCTCCCATTCATACCGACTAGGAGAACAGAGAATAACTAGGAGCAATAAGCATAAGGTCCAGGAACAGCTTTCACTCCCCACCGTTAGGCACAGGAAACATACTTACCACCGTCACGCGTAGTAGAAGGATCTATTTACCTGGAAGAAGAAAGATCGCAGGCGATAATGAACAATGATTTACTGTCGGGTAGGAACAATGGGTGAGGACCCCGCAGATTATTCACCTCCCAAAACCAAAACCGAGTTCAGAGGACTCCATTCGCCATGCAGGCAACTTGCAGATCTTTAGTGTTCCCGCAGGATGCATAAACAGATCTGGTGTCGGAAGCCAATGCTGTTCTGTTCTGTTTTCGTGGTCTCGTTGCAGGTTGCATTAAGATACAAGGGGCAGCTACAGGTCTCTTAATCTTCTTTCTTCTTTCATAAGCCACGGTCAACTGAGTTGTCTTTTCAATTTCACCAACCCTCCCATATGCATCAATTACAGTTTTATACGTTACAGTTGTCCATGAAAAATAGCATTTCTGCCTGTTCTCCATCACTGTAGTCATTTTCAAATAAACATTGTTTACCATATGAATTGATTATCGTATTGAATGTCCTTACATCAGGCTGAAGCGCAATGCTGTAGAACTTTTCATACCATTTCTCCATATTTTCAATTTTTCCTCTATGACCAAATGCCCTGATAGTGGAATTCATCGTCCACACGTCAGGCTTACAGTTGTGATTCTCAAAATTGTGTGAGAGGATATTCCCCATCTCTTAGGGGACTGAAAACACGTTTTAATGCCTTCTGAGGAACATAAACCGTACTGTTCTCTTAGATACCTGTCTCTGTTGACATAATTTTTCAATCTCACACCTTCATTTTAATTATAGTGGACAGTTAATTCATATAATGTGTAAAAGTTATTAGCCCGGATCTCACATCTACATTTTAATTATAGTTTGCAGTTAATTCATATAATGTATGAAAGTTACCGCTAGTCTTCCAGATGAAGCAATAATGGTATTCAGTATCAACGTTAAAAATGTTGTGTGTACTACCAAATTAAAACCATGGAGGGTCACCATGACGGTGCTTTAACTGAGGCTTGAACAGAATATGATTTAATATAGGTGATTCGGTGGCATCATAATTTGAAATATATATATCGAGTATGAATCCGAAGGATTGCAACAATCTTTGAGATTCGTCCTTCTCCGAGAGGAGACTTATATTTATATAATTACAAGCATACTTATATTTCCTTAGGACTGCAATGTGCCTTAGAGAAGCTCACGTTCATAGAAGCATATTGCCGGGAACACATTCACTAAGACATTGAAGTAAGGTTTGGATTATCCCAAAGAATTTTGTCTTTTACTCTCAATCTACATAAGAATGCGAGCTGTTCATAAGCATAAGCGAGTCTTTGGTTAGTGACATTCATAGTTTCCTTGTGCGGAGAATTGATAGCCCATCTGTGTACATAATTCGGATGGCTCTTCATAAGTATGGGATTACTGTGCATTTATACATAAAAGCTGAACAACATTACAACATTGCACTAATTAAATAAAACATAAAAACTACTACATAAGAGGCGTAGATTTGGCAAAACATCATATAACTACTACCATTCATGCCAATTAACCACATTGGAGCAAATGTATCAATAGGAATGAGCATATGGTACATATGGGAATGGAAGGGTGAGACGAGCATCCAATAACGGGGAATAGCATGAGATCTTTGTGGTGAATTGTAGGATCTTTTGAGCCTTTGATCATCACCCTTTCAACCAATTCCAGCAGATGAATAAGTAGTTTCTCCATACGCATTATAGGCAAAAGTGAACTAACAACTTCCTCCCTCATCTCTTTCAACTCTGTACGCAGCTGTAATCGAAGAGTATCCGCCCCACGACCTTCGAATCATCGGTGCGTACGAGACGAGTTCTTATGAATCTTATTATCGCCTCAAATACGCAAGCAAGCACAGAGAATCATGCAAAGGATAAAACATGGACATTGTTGGCCCAATACCTATCTTGCCTATGCACCCCGGTTATCAATGACAAAAATGACATGATGAGGAACATTCTTGGAATGATCACGGTAAAATGATGCCCATCATACGGTATATGAACCCGCGGAAGCTGACATTCAATCCGGTTCTTTTGATAGGAAGCATGCCAAAGTTTCTCGGTGCAATAAGATTTACCGAGCTCCAACGGCCCTTTTGTCGGAAAGATCTTCATGCTCCTACGATGCGCAATAGTGATTGCGAGGCCAAACTCGTTCTGCTCTTCCTCGGTGCGGGGATCAACGAATCTAATATATTTCCAATAAGTTTCATGAGTCATCTCATCCTTGGACACATCCGAGTCGGCACCATATTTCCTAGTCTCGTGCACAGGCATTGTAGAGGCTAGCCGGGTGCGGCTTTCAGGCATGGGATCAAATAAATGTGGCCCTGCCTTGTTTTACGCAATGCATATTACACATTTACCCCGCAGTCCTGTTTCTCCCCATACGTACTACATCATCAATATCAATCTCCTTACGATCCCGAAATGAATTGAACATTTCTCATATTGCCACGCAACTGTGTTATGCAAACCGGGGTGATCGATCGGAAGTCGGCAAAAATAGCCACAAGAATGACATCTTGTCTCACAATAATGTACAACATCTTCGTTAGTTGTATGAACACTTGGTCCTTCATGGCTCCTCTTGAAAGGCGTATCTTTGGGGTTAACAATGCTTTAAGTAAGACGTTCTGTACGATACATGCTCATACTCAAAAGACCCTCTTGTGCCCTTGAGGCTGCCTTGTTTGGTAAACTACCTCGTAAAAATCTCACATATTCCGGGCACCCCGCATTTTCGGGGCACACATGCTCATTCCCACATAGATGTTCGGCATCGCAATTGGAGTCATGAAAATGGTCCTTGTGAGCACACATGTTCTTACCTGACCCTTCATGAGGCATGCGGTTTGACGGTAATCTTTCATGGAAACCATGCGTATCATGGTTCCCAAATGTTGGGGAAGAATTACACTTGTGTGGAGCTTCATACTTGAAGCCTAATAGAACAAGACTTCTCGCGATTTGGATGCACAAGTACATGACTACCCATACAAGAATGAGAGAAGACATGTCTTTCGACGCAAAAGCTACATTACGTACTATTGGTTTCAATTACCATGTTCGGTTTAAGCAATAAGGATTCATCATATTCAATAGATTACAGCTATTCAACCTTTGTTATATGCGGCTTAAGTGAGCGGATTAGATACGTATTTGAGCTAATACTATGTAATATACGGGCAATGGTTTTAACTATGATCAAGCATGTGGAGTGTTGTAAGAAATGCACTAGTCATGTTCACTTGTTATGGAATTACGGCGCTATTAATCCTTTAGACTCAGTTAGCACGAAGGCGGGGACTAGGTTGCCTTTCGCATTAAATGCAGTTACAATTGTCACAAGTAAAATTTGAGATTAATTATTAATATTGTGGTTAGTGCCAAATTCGGTGTGTTGATGTTAGATGCTTTGTTCTCGGGAGGAAACTGTTATAGGTTGCATTTATTCAAAAGCAGTTGAAATCTCTGATAAATATCTCTTGAAGTCATTCTAAATTAATAAATAGATTTTCACCACAAACATAATTTAGATTTTCACCACAAACATGCTCTCTGTTAGGGGTTGAATGGACTCCGCTTTAGGTAGTTGGTGTTGTTGTTGGAAAAATGTAGTTTTGATCAATGTTATTGTTGGAATCGTGAGGGCCAACTTGGGCTCTTACTTGGACTGCTTTGAATGTTATGACTAAGTTTACTAAAATATATGTAAAACATCAAAATTTTATTAAAGAAAATGTTTTAAAAGATTCCAAATCATTAAAAGCAAAATGTACGAAGTACGATAATGTATTGTAATATTCGTAATAACTTATCGATTGCTCTGTTGTTTATGATGCATTGTATTTCTTGAAACCAACAATTTCGGACTAACTTTTTGTCTTTAATATAAAAAATGTTTATGTGGACTTGTTGTAAATTCGGGGATGGAAGTAAAGCTACACTGTTTAACCATCATTTTCGAACTTAATACATACCTAAACATTATAGTGATTTTATCCCGAATATGGAAATTAAAAACCACAATTAGAAATAATACTATGTGGATTGGAAGGCACCAATAGCCCCCGCACATTTTGCAACACAACCAAGTATATTTATCCTTTTGGGAAAATGTTCACCAACTAGTAAAGGAAAAATGTCTCATTCCATAGTCTCTTTACGCATCAATGCTCTTGCAACGGAGGCACGAAGGTAAGGCTATGAAGCCACAAGGATGATTTTTTTCTATAGTTTTGTTCCAAATATATTCTTACAATCTAGATCAAGGTTCACAATTAATAAGTATTTATTTTCCCATCCCAGCACGCGAAACATCTCCTTTTCTTAGTTGTTTTGGCTATCCCACTTTACTCTAGGGATTTAGCAAAGGGTGGTTAAGAAAGTCATCGTTAAAGATTCTAGGGATTATATATTTGTCTACTGAAATTCTCATAATTGGTGGTTGTTGCTTTCCATTATATAAATATAGTATGTTCATGGCAATGCGCTTAGGGATAAGTCACTGATTTCTTCCAACCAAATGATAATCTACATTTAGATTCAAACTTACTAATAATTTGAACTTCTTGTTAATTCAATTTACATCATAACATTTGCTTCAATTGAATGATAGTTAGGAATCCCCTAATTTCCATGCATGGAAAAAATGTATGGTATAAGTTTGCATGACATGAAAGGGTTATGTATCATTGTGGAGAGTACACCTACCTTCTTCAATCCATTAAGCCCCATGGGTTAAAGAGCACTAATCAAACAAGGTTAGATACTCGAGCCTTGAAACAAATATTATTATTTTAAACCCCTCGAGTCATTAAGTAGTCTTTATTTCCCTTGAGGAGTCATAGGCCACCATTCTTTTGTTGTTCTTTTTTGCACATTGTGATGTATTTTTTTAATTATTAATAATTTAATATAAAATTTTAGATATTGCATAGTTTAAATTTTAATTTTCCATAATATACAAACACAATGCTTATGTAAATTAAAATTGGACTATTGTGTTTCCCTCCCCTTAGATTTTGTAATGTTCTAGATGTACATAAATATTAATATGGTAGAATTTGTTTTACATAATTTTTTTCAAAATAAATGTAGATATGCATTCTAAGATGTTCAACTTTCATGTTAATTCTCTATTTTTTAGTTGTATTTGTGTCTACAAATTTGCATAGTTTTTGATCTTTTACATAATGCACTTACAACGACCTTCATTACCCTTAGGCACATTCTTTGCTTGATACTGATATGATTGAAAATTGTTCTATTCACAATCCTTTTTGATACCCTTTTTGATTTCAATGATTACTGGCACATGAATCTCTCATCATAGATTTATGTGAGTTGCTTCTTCCTTACCACACTAAACGATCTAGGATTAGGGATCCTTTTCTTGCTAAACAATCCCTTAGGTGATCTATTTTGTTGAGAGTTCACATGCAGAGAAAGTCTTGACTTAGGGCGATCACTTTTGCTAGGCATAGACTCTTACTCTCTAATTCGATGATCATATGGTTCAAGCTTGTGATCACAATGGCACTTTTCTCACGTTTTCTATGTTAAGATATTTATCATTTTCTCTCATTTGGTATATCAACCATCCACTTTCTAGTTGTGCGAGCAATATTCCTTGTCTTCATTATAGCTTGCTTTGGTTGTCGTATCGAAGAAATCCCTTTATGTAACTTCGTTTTCTAGACAAAGCTTTCACTTTGTTTATCCAAATGTCACACTCCCCTTTTTTCATTGCAATTGTAATCATATTAATTGCAATGAAATATGTTACAATCATGTATCCACACCATGCATTCAAATGTATGAGACAATCGTACGTGTGCATGATCATAAGATCCACACTCACTTTGAATGTATACTCATTGCTTCAAAAATGTTAAATTCTTATGTCATATAATCCACCATGATGCATTGGAAAGTCTGCTTGATGTGTTGACACATCATCCAACCACCTTTCCAATACTTGCTTGACCATCTGGACTCCTTTCTCTTCATCCCAAAACAATACTAGGTACCGGGTGTAATAGAAGAAATTTCTTTTGTCCTCTTTGTAGTGCCTCAAGAAACCTTTCCTCTTGTTGGTGTTCTTAGTGTCAAATGAAGGTTGAGAGTGACAATGGGACTTGCCTACACGGGTTACGAGTTGGAAAATCCACGGGTATCCTTTGTTAGGTGGGGCGATTAGAGTTTAATCTTTTCTTCTAGTGGGATGCTTGACTACTTTGCTTTGGCAACCGACTTTCTACTTTGATTGGTTTGAGGGAATTTCAAAGAAGCAACTTCCCGTTGAGAAATCTAGGGCGGTTAGATTAGAGGTGATTTCTCTTTAACTTAATAATTGCTTTCCGACGTTCTTTACTTCCAACTTGATATGTACTTGTAATTAGCTTCCTCTTTACTTAAACTTGATGTAATTGTAATTAGCTTCTTCATTAATTGATTATTATAGTGTTCTTATCATCAAACAACTACCAAACTATGAAGATCAATAGAACAAGAGGGCACAAGATATAGGTTGCTAGCCAGGGCCAAAACCTCTTGTTATAGAATCTTCAAATGACGAATTCCAAGACCTTTAGACCCAAGAGAAAGACCCTTTTAAGGCCAAGTCAACTTATCCTTTGATGAGCTTATCTTTCTGATCAACCCAAGTCAAAACAAACCCAAATATTCGGATCTTCCAGCCTCCTCTTAAGATTTCCGAAGCTTTTGCTTCGGGTTTGCACTTTTCGGCTTTTGTTGCAATTTTGTTTTTCGCACGTAAGTCGTTTTTAGGGCAGCATTCTCTCTCCTTCGCTTAGGGTGCTTCTTTCTCCTTAGAATTTCGGCTTCCAAAATGATCTTCTTGACACCAAACTTCGGCTTTTACAATTAGGTCTTGCTACGATGATGCCCTAATTCCTTCAAAAGTGTGAAAATATGACCCAAAAACTTCAGATTTGTTGACTTTTAGTTCTTGTCTTGTCCTTCACTCTTCTTTCTTTTCTTCTACTTGAGATCAAAAATTCTTTTCTTGCTTCACCGAATGTGTTGGATGTGTTCTTCAAATGAGGTCGAATGCACTTATATATATATGCTTCCAAGGGGTATGAATTATCCTTAAACATACAAACTTCTTCTTTAACGATCGACATGTCTTCTTGCGGAAGCGACTTGGTTTTGCAAGGAGACTTTTGACTCTTTTGACTCACAATAAATTATTTGACTTGATAGATGATGCCCAATAGGGTTGTTTACATATGATAACGACACTTTGAATTCTTTGGCTGCGTGACAAAGTCCCGAAGCACACAATTGGTGTTTGACCTATAAATTAAATGACCTTGAACATGGAAACCCATGCTATAAAAATAATAATAATAAATTTTCTTTTCTCTTTTATGTAAAATATATAAAATCAAGAATACATAAGACATTATGAAGACCAAAACTAGTTACAAATTTCAACACTCCTCTTAACTGAGGAGGTATTCATAATACATATAAGGTACATGAGCATTCTCGTATTGAAGAATTATCGAGAAGAAGAGTCGGATTGGTAAACCATCTTATAAGCTATCTTATCACCTTATATCCATGCATCTCATCATATCAACCAACGTTGTCATATAGCAAGGCCTTGACTAACAACTCTATCTCTCCACTAGATTAGAGCACAATGCTAGGGAGAGAAATGATTTATAGACACCATCATTGCCTCTCAAAACACATAGCCCATCAAGATGTTCACAAGGTATGCCCTTTTAGGACCATTCTTATCTTGGATTAACACACCCTCAAGGAATTTCCTCTTCGACTACTCTTACTTGTTGGATGCCCTACCTCATCCTCAAAGAGTATCGATATCAGTCTCAGATGCTTACCCAATCCTCCATATCGATATCAATCTCAAATGCTTACCCAATCCTCCATTCTTTCTTCATAATATGAAGACAAGAATGATGTGTCTATCTCTCCCTCTCAAAGAGGGAGGATCTACTCATTCCTATAAAATGTATATACCCAAGCTCCCTCTTAAGTAGGGACTTGCTTTCAATATCAATTGTCTACTCTTTGGTGGAGATCATGGTACTATCAACTTCTTGTAGGGATCCTCCTTTCTGCATCATCATGTCATGGATGAGCTTCATCGTTGGGCTTCAACCATCTTCTACATCACTTTCCCTTTCCTCTTCATAGTAATGCTAGTCATGCCATTTTCTTTTCATCGAGAAGTGACCTTCTTCATCATCATCTGGGTATCCTTCATACTGCTACCTCTTTTCAAGTCATGTTTCTTCCAGGGTTTTCCATCCAATATTATATGTACTAGTTGTAGGTGAATTTCTACAACCCTCTTTAGATAACCTTGTTCCAACCCAACCAAATGCTTGCTTTCAAAAATAAAAAAATAAACTTCAAAAATATAATTACTTGTTCATGATGGCCTTTCATCATAATATCAACTTTTGCAACTTCAACATCCTACATACTATTCGAACCCATCTCCAGGTCATTTACCATCAAGGTTCTCCTTCATAATGCTTATCAAGGTCTTCATAACTTCTTCATGGAGATGTCATAGCTAATTTTTATTGTTACCAGATGTTGATTACTCATCTTATCTCAAGTGACTATAGACACATATTTACGAACTCTTTCTAGCTTCATCATATACTGCTACCTCAGGATCTTAATACATAGTTCCATCATCATATGAACAATGGTTGCCAATCACTTGATATTCTTTATGAGGTCATGTAATGTTGACTACATCATGTCATAATATAGAAGAGTTCAAGGCATATTTTATTCATGCCTCCATGTATCATCCATAAGGAAGAGTCCCTTCTTCTTCAATCATCCTCATGAGATAAGAGAATTATAACCATTCTATTTGTAATTAAGTGATGACATGACTTTATCCATTTATCAAAGTTAACAAATATAAGCATACCTCTTCCTTCATGTGATCATCTAGGCTTCCTTTAGCAACTTCCCTTTCCTTACTTGAAGATGAAACTGCTTCAACTAAGTTGTCATTAGGGGAATTTTAAGGTCTAAAATGGACCTCCTAAGAAAAATGTACAACCAAAATAAACTTTATAAGAACCAATAAGATTCAAGATGACGATGTCAACCATGGGGATGATTCACTATTTTTGGAGTAAAAAAGTAAAAAGATTAAAACATAATAAAATAATAAAACTATTTTTTCAACTTATCTCCCTAAGATTTTACTCATATTTCAAGTGGGAGTACTCGTTGGATGCAAAATTGAATTCCTCATCCAAGTAGTACCCATGTTGCAAACTTTTGATGGACTCTGCTACATGAAAAATGAGAAATACATGAAAAAATGTGATTGCAATTACATTTTTATTATTATTATGTATATCTCATTTTCCGTGTACTAAGGTCCATCGAAAGTATGGAACATGGGTACTCCTTGGATGAGGAATAAAATTCTGCATCCAACGAGTGTTTTCGCTCGAAATTTGAGTAAACCTATAGGGAGATAAGTTGAAAATACGAGTTGAAAAAATAGTTCCTTTTTTTTTTCCCTCTAAAATTTGATGATGTAATCTAATCGTATTTTGTTATTTCCACTATTATTTTATAATTTCCTTACGAAACCATTTTAGACCTCAAAATTCCCCTAATGCATGTTGCACTTTTCTGTCAACATACCTTCATCCTTCTAAACTGTGGATCCCACACTAGGTGGAATGAAGACTATCTATGTGACACTTCTTCTAAGTAGAGGTGAATATTTTAACAAAGATTCCAAAGGAGGGTCTTGATGATCCTTATGTTGAAAACACTTCTTTCTAATGATGATGAGGTGTGACAAACTCTTATCTTCCTATATTATTAGATGACTTGCTTTGACCATACACACTGCTACTTCAACTATCCTTCCATGCTTCTAATATGATGTCATCTCAATACTGCTATAATCATGACTTTCTAACTTCTATATATTGAAAAATCAACTAAATGTATGTGAGAGACCTTTTTGTAGTAGAGTTCTTTTACTTCTTCCTTCTTTGATTTCTTCTCCTTCGGTTCTTCTACTTCTTCGGTCACATGGGCTTCACTTCTTTCCTTTCTTTTATTGTTTCCCTTGTGTTTAGAACAATTCCTATTGAAATTCCCATATTCTTTACTTTCATAGAATTGAATCTTAGACATGTCAATTTTTTTTTGAATTTTTTTTCGAGGCTCAAACTTTCCAAATTTCACTTTCTTTTTTTTGTCATAATTGCATATTCTTGTGTTTGCTCATTTGATATAACATCATTCTTTGCCTTTAATCTTGTTTCTTCAATCTTACATAACGACCACAGATCATTGAATGGAGTGACTTACTTCTTTCCATAGATGTTTGATACAAAGTTACCCCATTCATCCGGTAGTGCATGGAGTACAAGAGTGGTCATCATTGGATCTGGCATTGTTTCTCCTAGCTCTTGTAGTTGATCTCTTATTTGAGATACCTTCCTGAGATATGAGGCTACCCCTTCTTCCCTTGATACTTTCATTTTGTATATTTTGGTTCTAAATGATATTATTTCCCCTGCAGTACTTACAAATAACAACTCCACTAACTTGTGATATATTTGTTTCGATGTCTTAAACTTTGCTACATATGGGATGAGAGAATCCTTGATTGATTCAATAAGTATATTTTAAGCTCTTATTTATATTTTCATATAATTTGATAATGCTTGATATTGTTCTTGTGGAGGTTTGGAGATTGAGCCCTTCACATATTCAATAACTTCATTTTCTACGAGGACTAAATATATTCTCTTCTTCAATACAAGGTAGTTCGAAGTCCCAACAAGTTTATTGTTTTCCTTGCAGAAAAAAGACATTTGGTTTGTAGATTGAGACATAAAATATAAAGTACTTACTTGTCAACTGAAGATGTATGCTTGACTAGATGCTTCCTTGATGATGATGTCTTCAACTGGATGTCTTTCTTGATGATGATATTCCTTCTTCAAGAATGACAATATTTCTTATTCAAGATAAGAGATGATATTCTTCAAAGATGTTTGAGATGATATTTTTTTTTTAATAAGAGGGAGATCTCTTTGATTTCTTTGATGATGTTGAAGTGTTCTTATTGCTTCCTTTTGGATGATGATGTATAATGTGGAGACTTCACAAAATACTTCAAGTTTGTAGAGTCCTTTATTTGAATGGAGGTAGGGTCCTTGAGGTCTTCCTTTCTTCTGTTAGAAAATTATATATTACACATCAATGGAACACATAAAATATGTGGAAACACAAACACATAAATAATATATAAAAAAAGAGACTCAAATATATGTGGTTCAACCAACTTGGGCCACGTCCACGGAAAAAACCAATCCTTCCTTTTTATTATCCAGTAAAATGAAGAGACAACCTACAACAGATCCATTGTAATATCATCTACTCTCTCACATGATCCCCCTTTCTATTTCTCGCTCAGAATATACACACGATACACAGCCGCAATACAATACCCTCATACAATAGAGGGGTTGTCTTCTAGGGAAAAAAACTCTAAATTAAACATAACTTCTACCGTCAGATCATCCACCTAATGAACAACTCAGATTGACTACGAAATTACAATAGTTTACAAGGTAATTTTACATATGTCTTTAGCTTTAGGGGCATTTCCCCCGAACCCTCCTCACCGCCGCCCCCCATTGGACCCCCTTGAAAATGACCAAATGACAAGTGGCGTTGCCGCCTCGTAAAAAACATGGGTCCAATGTGGCGATACATCTAAATAATGAAGATAATCACGCTCCACACCCAACAATCTCCCACTTGCAGACTGAATGTAGCAACTTCACTGCTACTTCATTTGCTGGATAATGGCTCCACTTTGGACCTGGTTGTTTCTCATCTTCATCATCATACTTGAAGACCAATTGAAACTGAGTAGAATCTCAGTTTATCCCTGGTTACAAATTTTGTTAACATATCTACAGGATTATGGCTAGTGTGTGTCTTTTCCAGCTTCAACTCTCCATCTTCCAATACTGACTATATGAAATGGTACTTGAGCTATATGTGTTTAGTCCTGGAATGAAATGCTAAGTTCTTTGTAAGATGAATGACACTCTGGCTGTCACTGTATAACCTTCCCGTCTCTTGCTTCTTATCCAATTCATCCATAAACCTTTGTAACCAAATCATTTATTTACTAGCCTCTGTAGCAACAACATACTCTACCCCTGTTGTTGAAAGTGTAACAACACTTTTGCATTTTTTAAACCCCGCTGATAGTTGTTCCACCTACATTAAATACATACTCGATAGTGCTCCTGTTATCTCTATCACCTGCCATATCCGCATCAATATATCCCTGTAGAGAAATGTTTGAACCACCAAAACATAATGCTTGATTGTGGTACCTCTCAAATATCTGAGAATCCATTTCACTGCCATCCAATGCTATTTTCCTGGATTTTTCATGTACTTGCTTACAACTCCCACTTAATGTGCAATATCAGGCTTTGCGCAGAACATTGCATACATTAAGCTTCCAACTGATGATGCATATGGAACTTTAGACATATAATCCATTTCTTCTTGGGTCTTGGGGAACATCTCCTTACTAAGTTTAAAATGGCTAGCCAAAGGTGTACTAACTGGTTTTGCATTCTTCATATTAAATCTTTCAACACCTTTTGTATGTACTCATTTTGAGACAATGCTAATTTACGAATTTTCTTGTCTCTAGTTATTCTCATATCAAGGATTTGTTTTGCAGCTCCCAAATCCTTCATTGCAAATAAATTTTCCAATTTTCCTTTGAGCACATTTATTTCCTACATGTTAGATCCTGAAACAAGCATGCCATCTACATATAATAACAATATAATATAGCTGCCATCATTTTTCTTTTTCAGATAAACACAATGATCAGAGTGAAATCTAGTATAACCTTGTTCAGACATAAACCTGTCAAATTTTAGATACCACAACCTAAGATCCTATTTTAATCCATACAAGCTCTTCTTCAACCAGCACACTAATTTTTCCTTTCCCTTGACCTCATATCTTTATGGTTGCTGCATATAGATATCTTCCTCCAAATATCCATGGAGAAAGGCTGTCTTTACATCTAACTGTTCAAGATGCAAATATTCCGCTGCTACAAGACTTAAAATAGTTTCGATTGAAGTCATTTTAACAACAGGAGAAAATATTTCATCAAAGTAAATACCTTTCTTTTGTGCAAACCCTTTCACGACAAGTCTAGCTTTGTACCTTTGTTTTCCTCCATCTTCTTCCTTCAACCTGTAAACCCATTTATTTTGCAATGCTATTTTACTTGCAGGAAACCTGACTAAGTCCAAAGTCTAGTTATGTATTAAGGAGCCCATCTCTTCTTTCATGGCTATCTCCCACATCTTCCTGGTTTTTACCAGCATTGCTTCTTCATAACATTCCCGTTCACCAGAATCAGTCAACAATACATAATATAATGAAAGAGATTATCATTCTGGGGGTCTACTTATCCTGTTAGATCTTCTGACACCACTTTCAGGTGTTTGAGATGCTTGTAGCTGTTGTGGTGGTTGTTGATTTTTATTATTTTCAAGTACCTTTACTTATTCTGTGATCTCATCAAGAATTGTGTATTCTTTGTTTTCTTTTTCCTGTTTCTTTTCCTACAATGGATACTTATATAATAAATTTTCATTGAATATTACATCTATGCTCCTAATGATTTTGTGATTTTCATAGTCATATAAGCGATAACCAAAATCATTAACACCATATCCAATAAAGGTACATTTCTTTGATTTTGCATCAACATTTGTTCTATTTTCTTTATTAATATGGACAAAGGCCTCACAACCAAAAGGCTTTAAAAAAGAGTAGATTATCTTTTTACCTATCCATGCCTCCTCTGGAATACCACCATCCAAGGAACTTGAAGGTCCTCTGTTTATTAGATAAATAACAGTATCTATGACATCTTCCCAAAATTTTCAAAGAAATCTTGCATGCAATCTCATGCACCTTACATGCTCCATGATTGTCCCGTTCATCCTTTTTGACACACCATTTTACTATGGTGTTCTTGGAATAGTCTTCTCTCTGCGAATTCTAAGCTCTGAAAAGTACCTATCAAACTATTTGTTGAAATATTCACCTTCATTATCTGATCCGAGACACTTCAACTTCTTTCATGTTTCAATATCAACCAAAGCTTTCCATTTCCTGAAAGTATCAAATACATCAGATTTATTCCGAATACAATAAATCCAATTTTTTCTAGGTGCATCATCAATAAAAGTAACATAATCACGAGAGCCACCGATAGATGATACCTGAGTAGGTCCCCATACATCTGTATGCACAAGCTCTAATTTTTCGCTCTTATTTTCTTTCCCAAATCTAAGAAATCTGACTCTCTTATGTTATCCATAAACACAATTCTCATAGAAATCCAAATCAATATTCTTCAAACCTGTCAACAAATTTATTGAGTGAATAATATTCATTCCCTTCTCACTCATATGTCCGAGCCTATGATGCTAGAATGTTGCATATGCTCCAGTGGAGTTTAAAGCCTTAACACAATTAGAAATACCATTGCATAAATACAATGTACCAACATTTTCTTCTTTTTCTATTACCAGGGCTCATTTAGTGACCTTCCAGGTTTTATCTGTAAAAGTTGTCACACAACCTTCACCACCTAACTGCGCTATTGAAATCATATTTTTCTTCAGATCTGGAACATGTCTTACCTCCTTTAACAACCATTGATTTCCATTATGATGTTTTACAATAACTTTACCCATTCCAACGATTTTAGAGGTTTTATCATCACCCAAATGAACCTGTCCAAAATCTCCTTGAATATAGTCATGAAAATGTTTCTTATCAGGTGTGGCATGGAATGAGGCCCGTGAATCTACCACCCAGGCATCAATAACTTTTTCTAAAGAAAGAATCAAAGCATATTGTAACACATCACCTATCACATTTTCTTCATGATTGTTTTCTTGTTGTGCATCTCCTTCTTTTCCCTTCCGAGACTTACAGTCTTTCTTCAGGTGTCCTTTCTAGCACACTATCCCCAATCTAGACTTAGATCTTCCTTTCCTTGATTTACTGCGATATCTTGAGCTCTTTCCTCTTTCCATTTTTCTTCCCCTAGTCTTTGCACTCAAAGCATTACCCAATGTCTCACCAGAGATTTTCAGTCACATTTTCTCGCTAATGATAGTACCAACAACATCATCAAAATTTTAAGTGCTAGTTACAGAGATAGATTTACTAATGGCCATAACTAAACCATTCCAACTTTCTGGCAATGAGCATAGAAATAAAAGAGCCCTAACTTCATCATTAAAGTTACCCCTATAGAACTTAACTGATTGGTAACCATATTAAATTCATTTAAATTGTCAGCAACAAATCCACCTTCTGACATCTTCATATTAAATAAATGTTTCATAAGAAATACCTTATTTGAGGTCGAGGGTTTTTCGTATAGTTTCGAAAATGCTATCATTAAACCCTATGTTTTCATTTCCTTTGAAATGTTGAAGGCTACCGACACCACTAGGCACAACCATATTGTTCCAAGTGCCTTTCTATCGAGAATCTCCCATTCTTCTTCTGTCATACCTGACGGATTATTTGTTTTTCTGCTCAGTGGTAGGTACAGATCTTTATGATACAGATAATATTTCATCTGCATCTTTCACAATGGGTAGTTTTGGCCACTAAATTTATCGACCTTAAACCTATCATTTTCTGCCATTGCTCCCACTCGAACCAGGGATGCTTCTTTCCTGCGAGTTTATTAGCCAAATAGACCTTTGGCTCTGATACCGATTGTTAGAAAATTATATATTACAAAGCAATGGAACACATAAAATATGCAGAAACAAAAACACACAAATAACATATAAAACAAGAGAGAGACAGATAAATGTGGTTAAACAAACTTGGGATACGTCCACAGAAATAGGCAGTCCCTTTTTATTATCTAGCAAAATGAAGAGACACAACCTATATGAGATCCGTTGTAATATCATCTACTCTCACACATTCCCCCTTTCTATTTCTTGCTCAAAATATACACACGATACACAATCGCAATAAAATACCCTCATACAATAGAGGGGTTGCCTTCGAGGGAAAAAAACACTAAATTAAACATAAATTCTATCGTCAGATCATCTGCCTAATGAATGGCCCAGATTGACTACGAAATTACAATATTTTACAAGGCAATTTTACATATGTTTTTAGCTTTGGGGGCGCTGCCCCCTCGACTCGCTGCCACTGTTGTCCCCCCTGACGACGATCAAACGATGGGTGGCGTTGCCGCCCCATAAAGAACATGGGTCGAACACGACGATACATCTAAATAAAGAAGATAATCATGCTCCACACCCCACATCTTCTTCCAAGAGTTCTTCCTTTAAGATGATAGGATATTTGAGATGTGTTAACTAGTCCTCCTTGATGCTCTTCTTCTTGAATTTGGCCCTTATGTATCCTTATTCGATTGAGTGATCTTCAAGCTGCCTTTTCTTGTCACCTTAGCTTCGAAACCATGTTGAGAAATCTAGGGAAACTAGATTAGGGTGATTTCTCTTAACTTGATAACTGCTTGTGATGTTATTTACTTCAACTTGATGTACTTGTAATTATCTTCTTTACTTTATTATTATAGTGTTCTTATCATCAAACAAATACCAAACTATGAAGATAAATAGAACAAGAGGAAACACGATATAGGCTGCTAGCCAGGGCCAAAACCTCTCCTGGAGAGGAAAACCCACAAGATTCTTCTCTTCTTATAGAAAATTCAAATGGTGAATTCCAGGACCTTTATACCCAAGACAAAGACCCCTCCAAGACCAAGTCAACTTATCATTTAATGAGCTTATCCTTCACAAAGTCAACCCAAGTCAAATGAACCCAAATTTTTAGATCTTGCCCTCCTCTTTATATTTTTGGCTTCTGCTTCAGGTCTGCACTTTTCAGCCCCTATTTCAATTTTTTTTTTTCGCGTGTGAATGGTTTTTAGGGCATAACTAACCTACCTTATCTCTCCTTCACTTAGGGTGATTCTTTCTCCTTAGAATTTCAGCTTCCAAAATGATCTTCGTGACACCAAGCTTTGGCTCCTGCAATTCGGTCTTGTTGCAACAAGATGCCCTAATTCCTTTGAATGTGTGAGAGAATTTGTCCAAAACTTTCAGATTTTTGACTTGTAGTTCTTGTATTGTCCTTTGCTCTTATTTCTTTTTCTTCTCCTTTAGATTGAACTTCTTTTCTTTCTTCATTGAATATGTTGGATGTGTTCTTCAAATGAGGTCGAATGCACTTATATATAGGCTTCCAAGGGGTACTAATTATCCTTCAACATGCTGACTTCTTCTCTGTAGGCTGACATGTCTTCTTGTCGGCCGACTTGCTCTTGCAAGGAGAATTTTGACTCTTTTGACTCACATTAATTTATTTTGACTCGATACATGATACCCAATAGGGTATTTTACATATGATGATGACTCTTTGACTCTATGGAAAGCCCTATAAGCACACAATGGGTGCTTGGCCTATAAATAAAATTAACTTGAGCATGAAACCCATACTATAAAAATAATAATAATAAATTTTCTTTTCTCTTTTAACATCAAATACATAAGTCATTATGAAGATCGAATCTTGTTACAAATTTCAACACTTCCCTCTCTCCTTTAAGCAAGCGAGGAGGTTTCTCCTCTGTTGAGCTAGTTGGGGTTTCAATCTCTGTTTTAAGACATCAAATCCTTTGTCAACTAACTTGCTTTCATGCAAACCCAAACAATTCTTCCTCACCCTCCTCTGTCATGTGAGCCATTATTCTAGTCGCTTATCACCATGAGCATCTGCCCTTTTTTTCTCAAGACCATGAATGAGGGTCCACCTTCCATACCTTGGTAGGAAATCCCTCTCGTGGCTATGGGAATTGGAACAAGGTTGGGGACTTGAGCATAACTTCAATACCTTTAAGGATGAATATTCTCCAAGAAAGGACTTGCCATTTCCTTGGAACGATTAGTTCCATTTAAAAATATTGGACGTAGAATAACTTTGTATTCTCTAGGTTACAAATAATATAATGTATAGAGCTGTTCATTAGTAGAGGGGAGGGAGATAGGTACCCACCCAATAGAAAAGGGTATTCCTTACCTTCCTAGGCTTGCTATTGAGTCATGCTAGGTGCTTTAGGATTTGTGTTTTGGGATGTTTATTTGGTGGGGTTGTTTTGTTGTTGGTTGAGCTCAAATCTTAAACACTTTTCTAAGTTTATCAATGATCTCCTCTTGCTTCCATGGAAAGGAAAAGGGAATACATAAGAAAGAATACATAGGGATAATAATAATAATTCATGTAGAGAGGAGAGAGGTGAGGGGTTATTGTCTCCAAATGAAAATAATTTGTTAAAGCATTAAGGGGTACCTTTGGCTGCTTGGTGGTCCCTTGCACTTTGATTATTGATTTTAGTGGCGATGTAGGACCAGATGGGGTGATTAGCATCCATTATGGATTACGGAGTGTGAAGCTATTAAAGCCACCAAAAACAAACTCACTTCTTTTCCCACTACTTGAGTTTGGATAACTTCTTGTAGTTTCCTTAGTGATGAATTGATTTTACCATTTTTTGTGGAAGTCTATTGTTCTTGGGGGACCCTCACAATGAAAGAGACCAATACAAGTAGGCGTTGATTTTTAGGGCATCCTTTAAATTGGTACTTACTTATAATTTCATTTAGCCTAGTCTTTTTCTTGTGATTTTTTCATCATAAAACAAGAGTTGAAAAAAAAAAAGTATCATAAAGTGACAATCACACAAGAACAAAAGAGCATGGGGAAACACCCAACAACCTTTTTCTTAGAGAAATAATTCATTTCAACATAGATACACCTATCATCCTAGTCACATACAAGGTCAAAGAAGCCATCAAAATACCTTGATCAAACATGGTCCAACTGCATCCTAATCAAGTCTTCTTCCTGCAAAATTTGTGCTTGATTAGGTGCTTGGAATTATTCCTCATGCCTTCCACAAAACTTGGTCTCCACAAATATTTGGTCTTTTCACAGAGATTTCGGTCTTGCACAAAGAATTTCCTTAGAACTTTGGTCCCTTAACAAAAGTACTAACACAACAATTTGATCCTTCAAATTTGTCCTTCAAAACTTAGATTATGATTCGAACTTAAACATGAATGCAAAAAAATACAGATATAACCATAAATACATAGATGCAACATAAATAACACTTCATTTCATTAATATCAAAGAACTGAAATATGCTTAGATACAGAATGGGAATAAACTAGCTCAGGCGATGGTAGCTTATATCTGAGAAGAGATGTGGTGGCTACATGCTTATGAACTGTGTTACAATGAGGCTCAAGTGATTTTTTATTATTGATCAAGGGAAAACCCTAAACAACCAAAACCCTAATCCCAGGAGATGGAACAACAAGAGTTTGTGAGCCCCATTGGGGTTAGTTTGGAAACCAACTTCCTGGGGTTGTAACTTGGTCATATTATCTTCGTTTGGAACATACGATACCTCATTGGAAATATCTCTCTGAGTACTACAGGATTTGTGGCGCATTATATTGTTGCGAACTTCAAAAAAGCATTTTTTAGGGGGTAAAAAAAAATCCTCGGAAGTTTAGGGCCCAAAAAACTGTGAAAAATAGTAAATGCTACTATAAACAAGGAAACTGATGAAACCGACTGGAGGTCTAGGTTGGTGGCCACCAATATCCACTTGGATCAATCCTCCCTCATTAGGAATAAATGGTCCCCATTGTGTGCAGAGCCTCCATGAGGTGAGGAAATTTTTGTTGAACCTAGTCCCTAGTGAACCACTTTCCCTAGTGCAGGAGTTGGTGTGCTTTGACAACTCGGTATAGTTGGATCCTATGTTGGTGAGTGTTATTGATATGAATGTCCATGATCTGATCAGTTGTTGCTTGTTCCATGTAGTCTGGGTTTAACTCTATTGGTGTGATTTTTTCTGCAATGTCGGATGTGTCCAATAATGATGAAAAGTATGGCCAAAGGTGGTCCACATTGAACACTGGGTGCAAGCTAAGGAATGGTGGAATGCTGAGCTTGAAGGAATTGTCACCTACAACCTTGGTGATGGTGTATGACCCATATCAGAGTGGACGAAGCTTGCGGTGGGGCTCAATGAGATGCTCCTTCTGCAAATGTAGCCAAACTTTGTCACCCATTGGAACTTGTGTGGCACCCGATGCTGATCATGTCGCTGCTTGTACTTAGCATTGGCTCTGCCCAATATGTAATGGAACCACTGGAGGATGTGATGAATGTGCTCATTGAAGTTGTTAGCCCTGTCAACTTCAGACTGGACATGAGCTGAATATGTTTGAGTAGCTGCAAATGGTATGGCCACATCAATGGGACATAGTGTTTGGAATCCCAACCCCACCTGAAAAGGGCCATGTCCAGTTGAGCTATGGAGAGCTCTATTGTAGCTGTGTTGGACATAGGGGAGGCTTTCATCCCATGTGTGTGGATGCTTCGACTTGTACAGGTGTGGAATGTGTATGATCATCTGGTTGAAAACCTCTATTTTTCCATCAGTTTGGGGGTGGAAAGCCATGGACTAAGTGAGCTTGGTATCCAATAACGACTAGAGACTTGACCAAAATTTACTTAGGAAATTGATGTACCGATATGAGATAATGGATTGTGGTATCCACAAGTGTACCCACATTCATTCAAAGAAGATATTAGTAGTGGCTTTTTTTGTGATACTCTTCTTGCAGGCTGCTAGAATGGTCATCTTAGAGAATCTATCGACGACCATGAAAATATAGTCATTGCGATGTTTATTAGAAGGAAGGCTTAACACGTAATCCAAAGGTCGGCTAGGAGTAAGAAAAGGAGTATATAGGTTTGGAAATGGCATAGGTAGTGCAAGATATGATGTACTTCCCAACATCATGTCGAAGTTTTGACCAATAAAAATACTTGTACATCACTGCCACTGTTTTCTCTACTCCGAAATGTCTAACGGCTCGAATGTAGTGCGCCCCCCAAATCATATTAGCATGGTCACTTGAAGGAACACTGTTGGGCCTCAAATATGCCTAATTTTCCACTATATAATACTGCCATTTAGAACCTAAATTCTGACACCTTTACACTCATTTCATGCCATAATTCCATCACTTGTCGCCAATTCATGACTTTCGCCTCGTGGTTGATTATCATTTTTCTTAGATTTTCTATGATTAGAGATGATTTATTTATGATTCACTAATTATAGGTTTTTATAAGGTCATTTTTCACCGGGTTCCACTGTCGAAATTCTTCACAAGCCAGCTAAACTAGTTAGCAAGTAGAGTACGTAAATGTCCAATTTGGAGTTTCGACATCCAAACACTCTTCCGGGGAAAATAAAGGGAGGTCATTGACAAAAATAATTTTTTAATACCTTCCTATGCATTGGATTGCATCTAGGTCGCACATGTGGGTCCCTAGGAGCTGATTAACAAATCTGCTCAAAATGTGCAAATTTTCCAAACTACAAAGTTTGACCTCAATCTGTGTGCATATCAAAGTGAATATGGAAAATATAAGAAAATGGGTTTGCTAAAAATATAACCAGTTATGTATATCCAAAACGGTTTCTCCAGATTCGAATTAGTCTAAAAGTTATACGTGGGTCTTGGAGGCAGTTTCGTAAAAGATGATTGTTTTCGAGAATTCTAGAACCTTGCAAAAAGATCCAGACAGGCAACTTTGGGCACGATTTCTGAGGATCTAGATTTGAATGAGACAAATACAAGAGAGGTTTTTGTTTAAAATATAACAATTTATGTTCCTTGAAAACCGTTTTCCAAAATTATTCATGGTTAGGAAGATATGCCAATCTCTTTGAGGTCAGTTTGTTAAAATTGTTCAATTTTCTAGAATTGAGGAAAATGACTAATTCGCCTTCTAAACCTTATAAATGGCCCAACCATGGTTTGTATTGGAAGCTGGGGAAGTTTTTAAAGGAGGAGGAAGACAATGTGTGAACATGATATAAATGATTGAAGGAATGTATGTAAGTGAACTTATTATTTGAATCTTAATACAATTTGACTTTGCCATGAATTCTTTGTAAATGTTATGGTTTTGCTTAATCTTTAGGCATTGATTTAGTTTATACTTGCTCCAGGAGTGGCAAAGGCCTACCATCTTCTGGAAGTAAGTTTTGTAAAACATCATAGGGTAGATTTAGGTGTAGGGATTATATTTTGAAATCATTTGCTAATTAAATCTCATAATTACGATTTTGTACTCAAGACTCTAATTTATTTTCTTGAAATTAAATAGATACTTCATCTCCAACTCGTTGCATACCAAAATGAATGTTGTTGATCAATGATTTTATTGTATGAATAACCCCTTTGTTACAAGTTTATGATTTGAATATTTAAAGGTGTTTCTTAATTAGATGAACAAGAGATCCATAACTACATTTCTTTTAAATATGAATTGAAATTGATTATGTACCTTACTGATCCACTATAATTTCTTGTAACATTGTGTTTTGACAACCAATTATTTGAAAGCAATGCAACGAGACCATTGAATCATTGTTTGGAGTTGTAGTTTAGTTTTGCAATTCATTATAATTGTAATTAGTTATTGGTAGAACCATTAGTCAACGTGCTTATGTTTGAATGATTTCTTGAGTTTGATTAAAGTAATCTAAGGATAAAATAGTTTCTTATTTTGCAGTATTTTAGATCTAAAATCATGTCAATTAGAATCTTGGTTTACTTAGTTTCTTTTGAAGCAATTGCAGAGTGGTGACAAAGGTTAGTTTGAATGCTTACTTGATTAGTTTTATGCATCCCAGGAACTAGATTAGTTGAAGTCTTCTTTATTTATTGCCTTAGTTTAAGATCATTTGAATGAGAGTGAATTTTATTGGGATTAAGATTTAGCATAAGTTTGGTATCATTTTAATTTAATCTTGATTGATTTAAGATTCTTGTATTTAGATTAGATAGATCTTAGTATTTAGATTGAGATTTCCATTACTTAGATTGAAATTATCGTTTAAATAGTAATTTGCATTGCTTGGATTGTGATTAATATTGCTCAGATATAGATTAGAGTTATTTTTATTTGAATTTAATTTAAGATTGATTCAATTTGGTTGATTTAATTCAAGGCAGAGAGAGATGAGTGCTAGTTTACTTAATTGATAGAAGAATGTGTACTTAATGATCATTAACAAGGACTTTATATGGTCTGATCATAAGTTGAGCCAATAACACAGTACAACTTGAAGCTTACGAACCCCGGATTGAAAATTAAATATTAATAGGTTTAATCGCTAATTAAAACTCTCAACAAACACAAAGGTGTCCCAGGTGGCATAACAATGCATCCTGGAGGTGAAAAATTGGACCTTGTTTGCCATCCAAGAGCGTCTGGTATGTGTTTCCAAATTCTGGATCGCTCTTATAAAGATGTGGCCACCCTGAAGTCTCGTGCCCATAAGAGTTGAGCATAGTGGTCGGGGCCATGAACGACAGTTGGCTGAGGTAGTCTGTGACATTATTGGTGCTTCCCTTCTTGCACTTAATGTTCAAATGGAACTTCTTTAGGTATGTGGACCATTTCTGATAGCGATCATTCTGAAACTTCCCTTGTGTCTGTATGAACATGGGTCGGTGGTCTGTGTGGATAACTGTTTCCTTCCCCATAATGTAATTCTTCCATTTTCAACACTCCTTCATAATGGAATACATCTCTGTGTCATATGTGCGATAATTTCAAATGGTGTATGAAAGTGTCTCACTGTGATATGCTACTAGATTCCCCTGCTGAGTAAGAACTACACCAATAACATAGTTAGAGGCATCTGTCTCAATCTCAAATGGTTGTTGTAGGTATGGTACTGTGAGCACTGGTGTAAAGCAGAGGGGCTGCTTCAACTCATAAAACACCTTTTGTTGGGATTTAGACCAAAATAACTTTGCTTTTGCTCTGCCCTTGGTGACTTGACTTAAAGGCCAAATGATATGAGAGAACCCCAACATGAAGCTGCGGTAGAAATTGGCAAGACCCAGAAAGTTGCGGAGCTCTGTTAGAGTGGTTGGGGCTGACCAATCTCGAATATATTGTATCACAGTTGGGTCCACATGCACACACCGCTCATCAATGATGTACCCTAGATATTGAACCTAGGTCATACCAAAAGTGAATTTATCCAAATTGGCACACAACTTGTGTTGTCGCAGGGTTTGGATGACCTGTCAAATATGGTGGGGGTGCTCTACCCAAATATGGATGAAGATTATGATGTCATCCAAATACACCACCATGAATGAGTTGGTTAAGGATCACAAGATGTCATCCATCAGCCTCATGAAAATTGTGGGGGCATTCATCAACCCGAAAGACATGACGAACCATTTGAAAAGACCCTCCTTCGATTGGAAGACAATTTTCCACACATCGGAGGGTTCGATTGGTACCTGGTGATAACTGGACTTCAAGTCAATCTTGTTGAAATATTTGCCCCCCTTGAGCTAGTCCAGAAGGTCATCAATCCATGGGATTGGATGCATATTCAAGAAAGTGATCTTGTTCAGTGTTCGATAGTCAATACAGAGTCTCCAGTTATCGTCCTTCTTCTGTAGCAACACAATCAAGCTCCCATAGAGAGATGAACTGGGCCTGATGTGCCCTTTCTACAATAGCTCGTGAATTTCCTCTTGATTTCATCGTTCTCCAGAACATAGCATTGATATATTGGTCCATTGAATATCGACATGCCTGGGGTCATATCAATGGAGTGCTTAACCTAAAAGTGTAGAGGTACCCTGTGGGTGAGGTGAATATGTCCTTGTACTCCTCCATGACCTTGTCTATCTTCTACTGCCATGCAGATGATCCCTGTCTTGAGGTCGTGGCCACAATTTTATTCTTGCCTTGAGGCAAAATCATAAGGAGAACAAATTTCCCGGTCTGGGAAATGATCTTACTACATTGATTCGCAGTGATCAAAGAGATGGTGGTAGGTGGTGCTACCTGTGGTATCCTGTATAAATTATTTCCCAAAGTAATAATAATAGTGCGAGGCCTAAACTCATACAAAACATGTTTCTTCCACAAGTATAGTTGGCCTAATAATACGTCACAAACTCCAAGAGGAGAAACATCACACATTACATCATATGTGAAGGGCTTGATGCTGTAGGGAAGGTGACACTGCTTACTGACGCAGATATCTCGCCCTTGGTGATGTACAAATATGGATATGCTGTGTTCGGTAGGTCCAACTGCTTCATGACCTCTGCTAAAATAACATTCTTTTGGCTCTCACTATCGACAATGAACTACAACAGAGAACCCTTCACCCACATAAGTGAGTGGAAGAGGCGCTCCCCCTCCTCTGGGTCTCCGAGCTCATTTTTCTTGATCTTAATGGTGAAAATGGTGGCACTGGGCTCCACATCAATAATCTGCTTCCACTTTTCATTCCCCTTGTCGGGTTCTGACTCTGAGTCAGAACATGCATCTGATTCAGAAGCTTTCAACTCGACCACCAATGATTGCTTGGCCCAACACTTATTTTGTTGTGAGTGGGTCTCTTATGGAACTCACACCATTTTCCCGTATCCTTCTTTGTCTTCGTGGTGTTTTTATTTGCTTGCGGCTTCAAAAAATTGACCTGGGTTGCTCTGCCTTGGCTCTATCATTTATTCTGTGGTTTGGGGGCGCCTTTCCCTTTCTTATGATTCGTAGATCCAAAGTATCGCTTATTTTGTTTAAATTTCTGCTCAATCTTGACATCATATCGATAAGAATCTCCAAGCGAGGAGATGTCCAGGAACTCCATCTAATCCTGGATGTACTTGTGCATACAACCACGGTACTTGAGTACCAAATGTCGCTCAAAATCCTTGATACCCAACTTCGTACGAAGGGTACGAAAAATATTTTTGAACTCTCGCATGTCTTGGTCCCTTCCCTACCATAGTGTGGTCCAATTTATGTATTTCTTCTCATATCACCCGAAAGGGTAATACTACTCCTTGATGGCATCCCAGAAAGAATTCCAAGTGGGAGGGGCTGAAAATAGTGAGGGTTCACTCTCGTCCCTCTTCTCACAGTAGGTTTCCCACCAGTAATTGACATGGGGGGATGCTTTAAGGAGTGCAAAAGTAATATTTTCCCAGTTGGAAAATTCATGAATCAAAATATATCCTTCTAACAGATTTAACCATTTATCTACAACATTTGCATTTATATCTGAAATTCGAATTTTGGGATGTCGAAGTTAAATTGTACCTTAAAGGGAGTGGCGTTTCCAGAGTGGATGCTAGAAGAAGATGCTTCACCTATGGGTAGTCATCAAAGGATATGGGCAATGTTGTCCATCATCATGTTCTTATCACTCGAGGGCTTCTTCTAGCAATATTTTAGGGGTCAAAACTGCTCCGGAAGTTTAGGACTCGAAAAACAACTAAAAATAGTAAATGCTGCTATAAACAAGGAAACTAATGAAAAATACTGGAGGTCTAGGTGGAATAGGCAGGTGGCCACCAATACCCACCTTGATCAGATTCGTGATTTTCTTCTTGCCTCAAATTATGTGAATTGACTTCATTAAAAGATATATATGAATTTCGGTAAGAGGATTTTGAGTTTCACTTATAAATACTCTTCTTGTTGGACGAAAGGATGCCAATGAGGGCTGGGCCGACTTGACTAGGTGGAGGCCAACTTGGCTTCTTTTGGAGCCAAAAATTCTATTTTTAAAAATTAAACTTTCTTCTTTTGAAATGAGCATGAAGAACATGATTTTATAATTTTTCTTTTGACACAAGCATGAAGAACATGCTTTACAAAATATTGTTGCAAGTACATCAAGGACCAAAAATATTAATTATGAAGATCAACCATAGTTAGAAAAATTCAACAGTAAGGTGACAATTGAACAATTATATAGTGTTTTAACCATTCCATATCCAACATTATTCTGGAATCATACATTGAGTATTAAATATGGCATCCATTCTCACATGACCATAGTCCCACCTTGGCTTGGTTATTACTTCCTAACTAGCATAACAAGAGATAATATTCTATTCATATGAATGCATAATTGATTTTAGAATAATTTTATATGCTTTAGGATTTCTTCCTTTACCATACCCTACTAAAATTCATTCATACAAATGTATTCGGCAACATACATATGTCAACTAAAGATATTAACACATGACTGAAGGAATTATTACAGAATCCTTTTAATGTATATGTAATATAACGTAACTAAACTACATCCCCACATGGTTGTTATCCTCATCTCTAATGTAACTCGTTAGTTTGTGTTTTATGGAAGATCACAAAATCATTTCACCAATCCTTTGATCAACATTTACTTAACCTTATCCTTCACTTAGAAGGTTTGACTATTATATAGTGGTCTCATAGATAAAAACACTGAAATAACTCATATATTTCACACAAAGTTGTATGCGTCCACACACACTGATTACATTGAGATTACTCTATTAAATAGATTTTATAAGATCCAACTTATTCCTAAATTAGAGAGAGAGGTTGTGGGAATTTCTCAACCACCAGAAACAAACTTCTCAAATAGGATGTAAGCATTAATTCCAACATCCCCTCTTAATTATTACATTACAAAAATTTATTGAAAACAAAATCATTCTTTAGCTTATCAGTAGATGCTCCATCAAGTTGCCTCATAACCCTCGTAAAGGTGTAGTGGGCAAGTTGGATTCCCGAGTTCGGCTCCTGAACTCCTGAATCAAAGACCTCCTAAAGTCAATTACCGGACAACATCCCAAACCGTCGCATAACCTCATTAGAAGACCACTCCCAAGTCTTCAACGAGGGATCCTTGGGCCTAGATCTGCAACTGCCATACTATCTGGACAACCATCCATATTGAGCCTTAATTCCAATTGATATCTTCAAACACAATTGATTACATGTTTGCAATAGATGAAGTGCTAGTCATTCTATGGACGGGCTCCCATCTACCGAGATACATGGGTGTTAACCGCTGTACTCGCCAATTATCTAGAGAAGCCGTCTAGATACAGAATGTATCTAGAATCAATTATTACATCATGACCTTTTTATTTGAAAATTCACCATCAATTAACTTTTACCAATAAACTTCTACAAAACAAACTTCTAAAATTTTATAGAAAATATATTACTGAATAATATTGTTGTCCCTCTACAAAGCACACTACAAATATCATAGCATCATGTAGAATAGAACATCCATATAATTCGACCATGCTGTAAAATATGTTCTGCTATTCTTTGATTGCATAATATATATATACTTTCCCCTCTTCGGAGTCCATAACGCTCTTTGTCTCATTGTGTTAAGAACGATGCCGCTACTCCACGCTAGCTCACACATCACAGCTCTCAAGCAGTACTGCAAGACAATTCAGGTCATACATTTTCACATCAGGAATGAATCTTCTTTAAGCTGAAGACATTCAAACTCACTATGCGAAATTTCAAGGATCAAAACAAGATAGGAAATGCCTGCAACTCCACTGCCATGACTGCGGCTTCCAACAATGAGCACGATCTCCCCAAGCTCGGCCTCCACGCGGCTCGACCTCCACGCAGGCTTTCTCCTGAATCTTAATGCGGCAGTAGCGTTTGTCGCACTGGTTTTAACATACTCTACTATTAGTAACTTCTATATATATATAAAAAAAAAAACTCTTCTTCAAACAATCCGGAGAGATCAAGGCTGTGTGACATCACTATTACCTGAAAAGCGCTCATCAAAATTGGCCCCGTTTCCTCTGTCAGCATATGGTCCTGTTCATTGAATATCTAGTTAGATCTCAGGGCGACCACAAATAAAATCCAGAAAGACTTATATGACTGTCAATTGTGAAGTAAAAGAGACCAGCACATCAACACATATGGAACCACTCAATTTGGTCTGAAGCAAAGTCGCAGAAGGTCACATGGGGCCACTATAAGACCGGAAACTATGGTTCATTTGGCTCATGAAATTTGCGAGTCAATAAGAAAACCATTAATCATGCACAACAAAATTTTTCCGGCAACCTCAAACAGATCTCGCATCAATGATATTCCCCTGTTGAAAGTGCCTTATCGGTAATATTCATAAGCCTACAATAAACCCTCTTGTCTCTACAAGTCTGACTGACAAACAATTACCGCTTCCATATATAAACTAACACACTATTACGCAACAACAAAATACATTCTCTATGCCCCTCGGCCTTCCCATAAGGGGTTAGCCTAGATAGGCTCCGATACCAAGATAAAAACACTGAAAGAACTCATATATTTCACACAAAGGTGTATGCATCCACACACACTGATTACATTCAAGTTACTCTATTAAATAGAGTTTCTAAGATCCAACTTATTCCTAAATTAGAGAGAGAGGTTGAGGGAATTTCTCAACCACCACAAACCAACTTCTCAAATAGGATGTAAGCATTAATTCCAACACTCATTAATATCTTTAGTCACGATTCAAAAATTTTGATTACATAATCATCTCTTATTTCAATTAATCACTCTGACATACTCTTAGCACAACATAGTAATTGACTTGACAAAAAGTATGAAATCAAAACAAGAAATCTCACTAAAAAATCCCATACTTTTTGGTGAAAAACAACCAAAATAAAGTTCCAAATTAGAAAGTGGTATTATCAATAGCTTTTGATTTTTATCACATGGTTAAAATTATCGCCTTTTGTAACCATATCCTTAAAAAACCTCACAAAAGACTTAAAATCATTTCCATCCTCCTTGCCCCCTCTCTTACATAGGCCCATTGTTAGACACTTTTTTGTTTGAATTCTTAAACGTTTATATATTTATTCTATTAATTGAAAAAAAAATATCTAAAATAATAAAAAACCTTAATAAATCAATTCAAAATGTTTTTTTGGGTATAAGAAAGAAAAAAATTAAAGAAACATTTAAAAAATATTAAAAAAATTCAAATGTCCATAATTTCCCCTTTTGCAAAAATCCTTTGCAAACAACATTCGTCCTTTATTATCTTTAGAATTTAATAATTTTCATTCTCCTTTATACGTAAGGATTCCATCTCTACTCGCTTCTTATACTTGTCATTATTTCTTTGCTATATACAATAGCCAACTACTATAAAGAAGAGCTCTCCCAACCCTTCTTTGTTATCTATATTGGCTCAAAGAACCATCTATAATTCTCATTTTTTTTCATCATGAATTTATATACAACACAATTAGAAAAATATATTTGCCTTTTCCATTCAAGATATTTATCCATCTTCTCAACAATATTTTCTATAATACTCTCAACTTGAACATCTATACTCATCAACAATGCTATCATTTTCTTTAGGTAGTTCTGTAAGCTAACTTTTGTGAATCCTTCAACTTGCTAATTAGTCAACAACTTTGGTTCCCCTACTTTGTTAATCCAATTTGTATTTCGACACGATGGTATCAAAATTATTAGGAATTATTTGCAGTATTTCTTAGTGGTTTTCACACTAGGTATTCTTGTATATCATCTTGTACTCATTTTCCAAAATTGAAACTACTTTTGAAGTATTCCTCTTAAATTTATTATCCAATCAAGCTTAAAGCACCCCTATTGCCATAAATTTTCTTAGTAATGCAACATCCTTGTTGACATGTCCTCTCCACTGATTGGCTTGACACACATATGTTTATGTGGCACTAGTGTTAATGTCATAGCATTTAACACTGCTATGTCACTCTACCAACCACCATGTTAGTTTTTCAAGTTTAGATTAGTTGTATGGGGTCCATGTACATTGTAGGGTGCATATTGCACTTTCTAATATTTCTATGATGTGTGTGTGTTTGGCGATTAAGAACTTTAATGGCATGGTTTCTCTTTCTTGACTCTTCCATGCCTACCACCTACCTTACACTCCACGTGGATCCTTCACATCGGATTTTGGCACACAATAATTTTTGTAACCATAGGCTCCAAATTTATTAAATTTTTATGCTTGGGCTTCTACTACCTCAATAAGAATGAAAAAACCACAAACAACATAATTATCCCACCATGTGTTTTCAAAACTGACCTTCATTCCAAATCATTTTTCATCCAAATGACAATTCCATCACGAATAAAATTAATATGGACATACATATATATCCAATTTCAACAATTCCTCATAAATAACACTACTTGGGAATTATAAATACACGAAATTATAAATTAATTTTCTATACACTTATATTCATTGGAATTTTTTCAAACACAACTTGCAAATTATATTTTACCAAATTTTTCATAGAGCTAACTTTGAAGTTTAAGGACTTCTTCCTTTATGCCTCCATAAGTTACTCAAATACTCTAACAAACTTCCAATTGGTAATTTTTGCATTCAATCCAAAATTTCTATGCTTAAAAACATACTTTTGATCCAGGTGGATATTAGTGACCACCCACCTATTCCATTGGCTCAAAACACAATTTTCTATTTTGGCAATTTTTTCTATAGTTTTTAGGTCCAAAACTTCTAGAGCCGTTTCGAGGCCCTAAACAACTTTTTTTGGGAAGAGAGTGATAGAATCTCATCAACAGTTGGAAAATGTACTTCTCATATGAAGCTTTCCAATGGTCTATCATGCATGCTAAACTGATATCGTATGCCAAAGTTACAATCTCAGGAAGTTTGCGTTCCAACTTACCCCATGGGGTACCAAAAGCCTTTGGTGCTTCATCTCCTAGAGTTAGGATTTTGGACGTTTAGGGTATCTCATTGATTATTTATGATAAAAAGACATTTTAGCGCCATTGTAACACAATTTGTCGAAGGTGTTCAACCGTCACATCTCTTCTAAGAGATAAGCTACCACCATTCGAGCTAGTTTGTTTTCATTCTACATGTATACACTTTCAACATTTTCCATTTATTAATATAATTCAAGTTTCAATGTATCTCTATGTTTTGGTTATAAATTTGAATGTCATTTTTTTCCCTTCATTCACAACTCAGATTAGTGGTATCATAGAAATTTTCTCTTTATCTGTTTTTCTGTAAATATCCCCAATGAGGTCGAGGTATAGGGAGTTAGGACTCGAATTGCTTGAGATCTTGCAAGACTGTCCTCACCGACCTCAATGGCCTACCATGATGGAAGAAAGGAAAGAGGAGAGAGTAGTATATCCTATGAAATTTTTTCTCAAAGAAGTCCTTAAGTGTAAAAGGAAAGAGATGATGGATACTTTTTCCTAAATCATTCGATGAATGCCAATAGGTGATGAATCTTCATCAAGCGACCACTTTGGAGGTGCCACCTCCTTTAAGGCACAATTTTTTTTTGATACTACTATATTTGAAGGCAAAATAGATTTAAATTCTATAAAAAAATGGTTAAATATTCTAGAAGAGTATTTTTGAATCCGCAATTTTTTTAATTGAGAAAATATTACCTTTTCACTCCTTAATGTCGCCCCCCATGTAAAGGATTAGTGGGAAACTTACTGTAAGAAAAGGGCCATGGAGGAATCCACACCATTTTCAGTCACACTCACTTGGGAATCTTTTAGGGATGTTAAAGAAAAATATTACTCTGTTGGAAGCAAGGAATAAAAGTACATGAGATGGACCACACTATGGAAGGAAAGGGGCCAAGCAGTTCCATATGTCACATACATATTTCTTACCTTGCAAAAAAATATGGCTATTAAATACTTCGTGAGACATTTGGTGCTCAAGTACTGTGGTTTCTTGCAAAATAAATCTAGAAAAAATGGAGTTCTTGGACATCTCCTCGCTTGGTGCAACATACCGATATGTTGTCAAAATCAAAAAAAAATTAAACATAAGAAGTGAGACTTTGGATCTATGAATATTTCATAGCATAAGTAGGGAAAGGGCATCCATAAATCAAAATACAAAGGACATATATAAGGTAGACCACCCCAAAAAAATCCATCTAAGCCGCAAACAAAGAATGGTAATGGGAATATGAAGAAAGACATAGGAAAGTGGTGCAAGTTCCACAAGAGCCCCACTAATAACACCAATGAATGTCATGAAAGGAAATTGATGGTGGCCAAGCTAAAATCCTCAGAGTCGGACACAAGTTCTGACTCTGAAGAAGACCTAGACAAGGAGAAAATGATCATTGATGCATAACCCAGTGCCGCCATTTCCACCACCAAGGTCCAACAAAGTGAACCTTAAAGTCCAATGCAAGTCGAGTGTCTCTTTTACTCACAAATGTGGGTGAAGGGTGCTCCACTGCGTTTCATTATTGATAACATAAGTCAAAATAACCTCATCTCAACTGAGGTTGGAGGGCCTACCAAAAACACCACACCCACAACTATACACCATTGTGTGGATCCACTAAGGGCGAGATCACCACGTCAGCCAACAATTCCGCTTGCCATACAATATCAAACGTTTCAAGGATGAGGTATTGTGTGATGTTGATTCTCTTAAAGTTTGTGATGATTTTTTAGGCTAACCATACTTATGGAAGCATCATGCTATGTATGAGTCTAGACCTCATAATGCTATTTTTAGTTTGGATAGAAAACTATACAGGATACTAGAGGTAGCACCACCTATTTCCATTTCTATGGTCTCTATTAAATAATGCAGTAAGGTCATCACCTAGACTAGTAAATTTATCTTCTTCCTAATTCTCTCTCAAAGAAAGGGAAATATTGTGGCCACTTCCATGGCCTCCACACATGTATCCTCTATGTAGAAGGGGAAAGTGGATAAATATCATGGAAGAATACAAAAATGTCTTATTCTCACCTACTGGGTTACCTCTACACTGTTAGGTTAAGCATTCAATCGATCTGACCCTTAATGCACCTCTACATGATGGGCCAATATACTTCCGCTCTCTTCTGGAAAATGAGGAAATCAAGTGGAAAATATAATAACTTCTCCAAATAGGAACATTTGACCAAAATCCTCACCCTGTGGAAGCCCAATTGTCATTAGAGGAAATTTCAGTGTAAAAGTGTCCATGAAATTTTCATGTAATTTCCATGTCATAATATGTAAAACAATAAAAATTCTTTAAATTTAAACAGAGGTACATGTAAATATTTTGGAGGGAAAAGAAGAAAAACTACTCTTTTCAATTGTATTTTTGGCTGATCTCCTTATATGTTTACTCAAATTTTAAGTTTATACACTCATTAGATAAAAAATTAAATTCCACATCCAATGAGTTCCCATTATGCATACTTTTGAGAAGACCCACCTTGATAAAAACTGCAGATACATTAAAAAAACATGTTTTAACACGTTTTTTAATGCATCTACAATTTTTATCAATGTGGGTCTTCTCAAAAGTATGTTTGATGAGTACTCGCTAAATGATAAATGGGGAATTTAATTCTGCACTAATGAGTCTCTAAAATTGAAATTCGAGTAAACCTATAAGGAGATAAGCCAAAAATACAACTAAAAAAAATAGTTTTCTTGTTTGCCCTCCAAAATTCATAACCCTTATTTTATTATTTTAACTATTATTTTATTATTTTTCTATAGGAGGCCAATTTTAGGCTGAAATATCCTCTAATGACTCATCTATAATAAATATGGGACATGGTGACTCTACATTGGTAATTGAGTCGTGGAAAAAATCACAGTTAAAAATCAGTATGTGATTCCCCAAATTGACGACCTTCTTGACCAGTTCAAGGGGGCCAAGTACTTCGGTAAGATTGGTTTGAAGTACAACTACCACTAAGTTGTAGAAATTATACAACAAGCATGTATATCAAGGATTCAATCTGATCTAAAAATGTACTAAAGTTAAATACTGAATCACTTCTACAAATCAATTCCGAAATTAAAAACACAATCGCCAATCACAAGAAGTAAAGAAGAATCAATCAAGCCACAAAACAAATAATTTCTCGAGTGTTGCGGCCCTTGTTTTGAAAATGAAACAGTTTTGAGTTGCGGATAATAGGTGGTGGAGCGCAACCATGGTAGAAAGGGAGATATCACGATTGCGGAAAGCTGGAGAGCAGGTGGCGTGACAGTTGCAGAAACTAGCACAGATGTTAGGAAGGAGTGACAAGGACAGGCAGTGGAACCCCCAGTGATCAGGGAGAAATGACAAAAAACAAAGTAGGAAAGGAGGAAAAACTGACAGTTACGATGGCAAAGGAACAAATAGGCAATCAGCCAGCGTAGACAGGAGTTTGGTCCAATAGAGGGCTGAGGGCGAGAGCCACAGGAGAGCTCTGTTCTGTTCTGTTCTATTCTATTCTGTTCTATCATTGTTGTAATCCGTCTCTCCGAAATCAACTCTGCAGAGTAATGTACCTGTTCGCTGTTGATAATGCAATATACTTCTGCCTATGTTTGGTATTTTGAGTTCCATGTTTATCAGTTGGTTACTGTAAACTTATGGCCCACTTTTAAATTTTAAATTTGCATCCTTAATATGCTTAATGAGTGGCATATTGTGCAAAGTAGTAAGATCGGTTTGCTGTTCCAAGTGCTTTATGTTTTGCTTGATAGTTGTGACCGGTTGATACTTGATCTATTCCTAACCTCACTAAGGTCACGACACACCTCGAGTGAGACTCTCTTCTCCTCGGAGTAGGGTGAAAATGTCGGCGTTGTGCTAGACTATTGCGGAAACCTTGTTGGCCTCTCTTCCGAACCTGGGTCTTGCTCAGAGACTTTCTTTCTTGAAAAAAAAAGGTTCCGTTGCTGGGACCTGAAATTTCATTTAGGAGCTAGATCATGGTATCACGGATCTACGAGAGAGAACTACGAAGTTGGTGGGATAACCACTTAGATCAGTTCATATCGCAACAAGCTGAGTTGCGACAGTAAAGGGAAAAATCCATCAAGAATCGGGTTCTATTCTCTGAATCTGCAAGCGATCTATACGAAATTTTCTGGGAAAAGTTTCCAGAGGAGCTCTATAATTGGTTGCGGAGACTACAAGTCAAGATAGTCCAAGGAGGGTTGTGTAAGGTCTGTCGCAAGTGGAAGCGTGTGGATCTAGTAGCACTCCATCAGTTAGATACCGATTTGACCCGAGTTGTAGATTTCTGGGTACAATCTACCTTGGAAGGATATATAGTGGAATTCAAGGCTGAGTGTTACCAGCCCTTTTCAAAAGCGGAGGACGTGTTTAGATCCGGATTGCAAGGAGAGATGTTGAAGGAAATTCCATTGTGGATCAAAGCTTTAATGGTAGACGAGGGATTGATGGAATTTCAAAAATATGAGATGGAGACGTAAACCTCCAGTAATGGGGGAAGGAGCTGAGGGAGAGATGCTACAAGTAAGTTGGAAGGGGGAATAGGGATATGGATGCTGAGACCTCCAGTAGGTTGAGAGAGTGACAAGCACATCGGAGGGCGCAGATTGTTGAGAAGTGGTGGGAAAGGGTGATGAAGGAGTTAGAGAAGCAGGAAAGAAGTCGACAGGACAAGGAGAAGGTGCCGCAGATGACAAAGGAGATGGAAGGCCAAATGGGATTCCAAGGAATAGGAGGGATCATCAAGGAAATTAGGCAAGTGTATAGGAGCCCAACCCAAAGAGAAAAGGGAGAAAAGTTCAATGTGGAGGACGCACGCCCCGAGGAGATGTCCGATGTGGACTTGCATGTTGCAATGGAGCAACTATTCTGAGAGGAGCCGACACCCATAACTCAAGGTAATTTTATTCCCCAAATTTCAAGTAGCTCTAGTCCCGACCTTCCCCTGGTACTCTATCAGCTACTAGGTAAAATTTTTGTTAAGTTACGAGAGTTGAGTAAGTTGAATAGTGTTCAGTCTACAGCAACAATACATACTAGCAATAGTGCTAGTAATACAATTTCACAGCTAGGGAATAAAGGTTTTATTATAGTACCATCCATACAAATAAATATGGCGGGATCGTTTAACTGATACCCAGAGTTCTCTGAGAGGGGCAATGATGATGTTGAGCAACACTGGTATCTCTGCGAAGCCATATCGAGGGCTCGACAAATGCCAGAGGTGGTTAAGTTGATCGAGTTTCAGACCACTCTAAGAGAAAGAGCTCTTCGTTGGTTCATTAAATGGTCTGAAGCTCATCCAAAACCAGCGATATATGATGTAAAGAAAGAGTTTGTTGAAGAATTTAAATTACCTCAGATAGATCAGCATGGTTTATTAGAAATGTGGGAGATTAAATAGTGAGAAGGTGAAACGGTGTGTGATCCGATGATAAGGTTCAAGGATGCGATTGGAAAAATGAGTTACCTAATCGATTCGAATCATCAAAGAGATTGGTTTATCAAGGCCCTTCTTCCATTGACAAGAACTCCCCTAATGCAACAGAAGATTGATACATTACAAGATGCATTGGAGCAAGCTATGAAAATAGAGGCTATGGCGGGATACCCGCAGGAATTCAAAGGAGGAGCAGCGGCTCAAGACCCTTCCATACCGGGGTTACAACATTAGATAGCCAGTCTAATGGAAAAGTTGAAGGACATTAAACCAATGTGACCTGTAAGACCCAATGTCTAGTGTGTGCACTATCTGATGGAGGGACACGTGGTCACCGAATGCCCAAGATTGCGGGGACAGAATGCGGGGACTTCAGCAGCGGGGACATAAGGAACTCCACCAGTAGGGGGAGTGGTGTAGATAAATACTCAAGGGTTATACCAGCCATAACCCCACTTCCCAAGGTTCCCTGTGCAATTGAATCAGACCGCAACTGAGTACTGTGAAATATGTAAAGGCATTGGTCATCCACCATGCTTATGCCTAATTTTGCAGAAATAATCCAAAGTTCCAAACAATATCTATTATGAATTTTGTGCTTCCACAACACACAATATAGAGCAGTGTAGGGCCCTGGATGCACTAGCGGAACGACTGGACAGACCATCTTATAGAGTGAATTAAGCTCCAAGGGGACGAGTGGGAGGAATGAGAGGAGGCAGAGCTGGAGGAAGATGACCTGTAAGATGTTACAATTGTGACCAAGAGGGCCACATAGCCAGGGAATGTCCACTTCCCAGAATACCATTGTGCTCTCAATGCAGAGTCAACACACATGCAACTGAAGACTACCCAGAATTAATTAAGAGATGGGAAGAAAGAGCCAGACAAAGAGGAGAAAATATGGTGAACGTAGAACCAAGAATAGTAGAGGTTCAGGCTATGCATAATGTAGCCATAGTAACACGGGGAGGAAAGAGAACAGGGGAGGATGTACAGAATATGGACCCGATAAAGCTAATCAAGCCGACATCTCCAAAGCTAGCTTTCAGGCTAGATAGGTAGAAACAATATTTTAAAGAGGCAGTGGAAACATTTTCCCAACTTGGGGGGAGCAAAGGCATCAAGTTACCACAACCAACTATAGAAAGAGAAGCAGACTAGTACAAATACAATGATTGAAGAATGGTTTCGGCTATTTTTAAAAATTGAAACCAATGCACCGATGCTGGAACTATTGAAGCAAAACCTAGAGATGTTGGTGCAGGAAACCACAGAAGTAGAAGAGTCAAGTGACTCAACCTAGAGATATATATGGAGAATCAAAAGAAATAATAAAAGAATAGGGAAGGAATTCCGTGTAAATACTCAAGTTGCGGGATTCCAAATTAAAGACACCATATTGGACCTAGAGTCAGATGTCAACATTCTACCAATAAAGACATGGGAAGCATTGGGGAGGCCAAAGTTGACATACTCACCGATCCAGCTCCGCATGGCAAATCAGTATTGCATTGTGCCCATAGGTAGGCTGGAAGAAGTCGAAGTTGATGTTGCGGGGGTAAAGACATACACAGACTTTGAGGTGATAGACATCATGGGGGATAAAGATCCCTACCCAACATTATTGGGGATAGATTGGGCTTTTGAGAATTATGCAGTGATAGACTTGAAAAAGGAACTGATGATATTTGAAGATAGGGAAGTCATAGTCACTCATCCACTTGACCCATACCAAGGACCCCAATATACAGAAGCTGTTGACAATAGAGAGGATGCTGAACTCCTCGATCATATTTATTAGATGACGGTAGGGAAAAGAGAAGACTACATCAACCCCACAGCGGGGGGGACTGTAAGTTGGAGAAGTGTTAAAAGTTCAGAATTGGGCTCAGAAATAGCTTGGTATGATTGGAAGTAGGGAGGATACGAGACAAATACCAGAAGATGTGCTAACATCTGAAGAGTCAATTGGATTGGAATTGAGGTAAGGGTATATCCGACTTTATCAAATATGAGTGTTGTAAATACATTTATTGCAAGAATAGAGGATAAATTACCAATGGAACATAGAGTTCCGCTCATGGATGTGGCTCTACAATCCACATCAGCAAGATGGTGGAGCAATCATCGCAACTCTCTATTGTAATGGGAGAATGTTGTAGAAGCGTTAAGAGCCAGATTCAAAGAAGATGAAGGACCACAATTCGATGAGAAGTACCAAGGGGATTATGATCCCACTACACACTTACAAAATTGTGAGTGCCACTGGAAGAAATCAAGGTACCTAGAATAGCTGTGGGTGCACAATTTTATAAATTCACTAGATTCAATTCCACAAGCTTGGTACCTAACTGAAGAGAGGAAAAGAGGAACCGACACTTGGCAAGTAGTTGTGGATAATTTTACGCAATGATTTTCCTTTGAAGGGGAAACAAAACCAATCACATAGGTGCTGCAAGCCATCAAGAAAGTACTGTTATTTCCAGAGGTTCAGGAAGAAGAGGAACAACTGCTCTCGAAACAAAGTATCAGGCAGTCAGTAGCATGCAAGAAGATAAACAGTGAGATGGATGACGATAATATAGAAGATCTTAGACACTTATATTTTGAAGAAAAATAAGGGGAGCGGGATATATAAGAAGAACCTACAACAGAGGGAATCCATCTACTGCCATTGAAGACCAAAAAGCTAAACATCAGAACTTCGAAAAAACCCAAAATTGCGTCAATCGACGACTACTGGGATGCAGAAATGACTAAAGAGATATTTAATATTCTATAGGAATTGAAAACTTATTCCCATCCTTAGTAGTGGAGCTAAAAGGAATAAAAGGAGACATGGGGGAAATGTGTATAATCTTGAAGCCCGATGCAAGACCAGTAAAGCACAGACCATACCGTTTGAATCCAAGGGTAAAAGAGAAAGTAAAGGCAGAGATAGATAAAATGCTGAAGGCAGGGTTAATATTTCCAGTTGAAGAAGCAAAGTGGGTAAGTCCCATAGTCCTACAAAGAAAAAAAGAGAAGTCTGAGATACAGGTATGTGTTGACAACAGAAGCCTCAACAACGCATGCATACATGATCCATTCCCCACTCCTTTCAGTAATGAGGTGCTCGAAAATGTGGCAGGGAATGAAGCTTATTGATTTACATATGGATTTTCAGGATACCATCAAGTGAGGATAGCCGAGGAAGACAAGAAGAAAGCAACTTTCACAACTAAATGGGGCTCATTTGCATATCATGTAATTCCCTTTGGGTTGAAAAACGTATAGGCAATATTTTCCCCGATTGTCATAGCAACATTTCGGGAATATATCCACAAATTCTTGGAGGTTTATATGGATGACTGGACAGTTTAAAACATTTTGAAGAATCATGCAACCTTATTAAGGATAATGTTTGACAGATGCAGACAACTCTAGATTTCACTCAATCTTAAGAAGCGCATATTTGCAGTACCCTTTGGGACGCTGCTAGGACATGTTGTTTGCAAACAAGGTGTTTGCGTGGATCTAGCAAAAGTGGTAGTTATAATCAACACAAAGGCACCAAAAACTGTGAAACAGTCAAGATCAATCCTAAGCGACACCGACTACTACAGAATATTCATCCACAACTATGCAAAGATAATAACACCATTGGAGAAGTTGTTGCGGAAGTCGGAGCAATTCATTTGGACAAACGAGTGTACTATTGCCCTCAATACACTCAAAGTAAAATTAGCAAGTGCACCCATATTAGTTCACCCTAATTGGGAGAAGCAGTTCCATGTCCATATTGATGCCTCCAACATTGCATTAGGAGCAGTTCTGGCTCAACTAGGAGAAACTTCAGTTGATCACCTAGTCTACTTTGCGAGTAGGAAATTATCGACGGCTGAAAGGAATTACACAACAACAAAACGAGAAGCTTTGGAAATGGTCTATTCCCTTTAGAAGTTTCATCATTACCTACTAGGAGGTACGTTCAAATTCTTCATGGACCATTCAGAAATGAAGTACTTAGTTAAAAAGATGGTCCTTGAAGGATGGATATGTAGATGGCTCCTACTGTTCTAGTAGTTCACCTTTGAAGTGATAGTGAAACCTGGGAAATTGAATGTGGGTCCTGAACATTTATCAAGGCTGGAGAATGGAGAAAATGGGGTGTCCTTGGATGATCAGCTACCAGACACTGATCTCTTTAGAGTAGAAGCCATCCCAGACTATCTAGATCAGATAGCAACCTATCTGGAAACAAGACAATGCCTGAATGAATATATGGCGATGCAAAGAAGACATCTTGTTGTGAAGACAGTTGAATATCAATTAATAGCAGTGAAAACTGTATAAGATGGGATTAGACCAAGTCTTGCGGAGGTGTGTCATGGATCATGAAAAGGAGGATATACTGTGGGAGTGTCATTATGGAGTTGCAGGGGGTCATGTAGGTGCAAAACCCACCGTAAGAAAGATATTACAAGCAGGGTTATGGTGGCCCACAGTACACAAGGACAGTAAAACATTTGTGAAGAAATGTGACGTCTTCCAAAGAACGGGACGTCCATCACACAGAGACGAGCTACCAATTCACCCTATACGAGCACTCCAGCCATTTGAGAAGTGGGTCGTCGATTTTGTAGGACTTATCGCACCTGTCACGAGACATTCACAGGAACTGTACAATATTACCATAACAGACTATCTTACCAGGTGGGAAGTAGTACCAGTGAAGGATTTCATGGCAGAAACAAGAACCAGATTCATTTTTGAAAATATCATTAGCCGATTTGGTTGCCATAGAAGTCTGACCAATGATCAAGGTACACACTTCATCAATGCAACGATCAAATCTCTGTTAGAAGATTTCATGGTACAACATCATAAGAGTAGTCCCTAGCATCCTCAGGAAAATGGAACAGTTGAAGCATTTAATAATATCCTGGAGAAGGGACTAAAAAATATTTTCAATGCTAATCGAGATGACTGGGATGAGCGCGTGCCAACAACATTATGGGTGTATAGGACAACTGTGAAAACACTGCACAACCATACCCCTTTCAAGCTGGTATACGGAAGGGAAACGGTGGTACCCGAAGAATTTATCAAACTGAGTTTGTTAATAGCTTCAACACTACATTTAACAGAGGAAGACTCAATCAAGGAGCGCCTACATGAGCTACAGGAACTTGAAGAGGATAGGTTTTTGGCAGAATTCCATCAGTCAGTTCAAAAAGACAGATAGAAAGCTTGGCATGACCGTCATATCAAGCATAAAACGTTTACAGTCAGAGGAAAAGTTATATTATATGATAACAAGTTCCAAAACTTCCCAGGTAAGCTCAGAGTGCATTGGCTGGGACCATACCATGTAATTGAATTTCGAGATTCAGGAGCGGTTCGGTTAGCACAATTGGACAGCCAAGTGTTACCAGGATGGGTGAATGGCACACGCTTGAAGCCTTATCATGAGTAAGTTTCTTATTTAATTTTCAAATAACTCTCGCAACTGAGAGGAGTCAGTAGGGTAGAATAGAGATAGATAGAGTCAGTAGCTCTCTCACACTTAAGAAGAGAATAGATAGGAATCAAAATAAAGTCAAACTGCAATTAATAAGAGGAAACTCACTATTACGATGCAGAGACTGCATCGCAATCGATTGTGGTCGGGGGGAGGGTAGTGTCTAGCATGTCATCCATGTCAGATAGCCAAAACGTGTCAAACATCATTCCGTCATCATGACCCATCATACCGTTGTCAGTCTGTAGGATTACCCAGATTTGAGAAATAAATTCCATACTTAGTAACATCCATGCCGTAATAAATTTTCCATATTAAGCCATAATCGTTACCCGTCACGTCTACCCAAATCCCGAAGTAACAGTCAGCCATGTCAGAAAAAACCTCATCGTGGTAACTAATCACACGATTTTAGCCACGAGGGAGGCAAAAAAAATTAATTAGTTATGGGGTCTTATCAACCTCATTCGTGCCCATTACATTACATAACCCGCATGAAAGAAGAAAGCATGAGAACGCCGGAGAATTCTAAGATAGAACAAGAAACAACAACAACGGTAAGCGAAATCTCATCAGTATAAGTTCAAAGAGAGAATTTAGTGGCAGGAATTTATAGAGAAAGAGAAGGGGAAACACTACAAGTGTACAGGAGAAGATAAAAAATGACCAAGGTAGCGCCAGCAGTCATCGAGCCTGAGCTCGACGAGAGAATTCAGAAAATGGAATCACTAGTTGGAAAATATGACAATGCGTCGGTGATTGACATAGACTTCACAGATTCTTACCAATTTATAGCTATGAAGATGTAAGTTTACATAGAAAATTACGCTACCGAAGGAGGAGAAGAAGTAGCAAGGCTACATCCAGAGTTCAGAGGTATCCAGTAGTCGACAATACTGAACCTGAGGAACCTCCCAGTGTTCAGAACTATAGGAGCAGCAATGCAGTGTACGAAATTCCTGCTGAGCAGACTGCAGAATGGGTCACTATGGCTAGGGACGGAGATACCGATACATGTAGAATATATTCACAGGCTGACGGGATTATCAACAGAAGGAAGGGATGTCTCGACATCATTCTAGAATGTCTCGAAGAGAGAAAATAAGGCAGGAGATTGTGACTATTATAAGAAATATAACACTAAGAGAGGAGGGAAGGGGGCAAAGATAGACCTCATAAACATCCTAGCAGTTAAATTTTCTTGTTACCTGATTGCAGACAAGACCATGAGGCACTACACGAGGGGTGAATGTACCCTCGATACCATTTATGTTGCGGGACACTGCCTCCAGGGAACCGAGCTGAACTGGTGTACGTTTCTGATGAACGAACTGTTTGAAGCATGTGAGGATAACTACAAAAGAGCCACTGGGTTCATCTACAGCTACCTCATCATGGAATTTTCCATGTGGAAATGGACTCACCCTGGGGTGAGACAACTTGTAGAGATCACAAAAGGTCAGCCGATGGCGATGAAATTTACACCTAGAAAATCTCAGGAGACCCCAACACCAAGGAAGTGAACGAAGAGGCATTCAAATTCTGGTACAGGCAGATGGTGGATATAGTGGCGAGGCAGAAAAGTGTTCGGAGGAGTCTTCTGGACCGATATTCTTCTCAAATATGGTTCGGGGTCACTCATAAGCAGACCTACATCAGGTCCACCTGCGTGGATGATACAATGTTCAATATGAGACCATTAAAGTTTCAGGTTGACAAAAAGGCATTCCACACCAAGGTCTGTTCCTGGCCAGGAGTAGGAATGGAGATCAGAAGTGGAGTCCATCACTACTCATTCAAGGGCATGTTGCCAAGGGCACTACCAGGGGAGACACCAAATGAGACACTGAGCAGAGTGTCTCGGCTACAACTAACACCCATACTGGCGGAGCTGGACACAAAAGTCAAAGTATTTAATTGGGTAATGCAAACTCTCACTAGTGATTCTCCTGCGTTTCCTACTTTTTCAGAGTTTCAATCCTCAAATTCTACATCACCTTCCATAGTTGCACCTATCATCACCGCCCTTCCATCCACCATGTATAATCCACCAACAGTAACCACAGTAGTTCCAATATGAAAGAGTAAGGCTCCCAAACCACCCGTAGCTACGCCCAAGGCCAAGAAAGCAAGAGTCATGGTGCCTAGGAAAATAGTTGATCTCACTGAGGAAGATCACACACAACCTATAGATATGGGAGTACCAATTCAGGAGGAACCAGAGGTGGCCACCTAGGTCACCTCTGAGCTACCTATGTTCAATCCATTTTCAGTTTTGAATGTTCAGACTTTATCTCCACCCCACCCTCATACCTCTTCACCTCACACTCACCATTCCTTTCCTCACATGTCTTTCACTTCCAAAGACCGGTCCACCCACACTCCATCCACATCACCAAGAATTTCAGACCCAGTCAAGGCAAAAAGCAAGACCAGTGGGGAAAACGAGGTAGAAGTTAACTTAAGTACAGCCATGGTACCTGAGGTTAACCAACCTCAGGTGGAACGGGGCACATTCCTGGACTTATTAGTTCGTGGGGGATCTTTTACCGTAGACACCACGCCCTCGCCCAAGGAGCTGAACCCTTTTCAACAAGAAAATTTGATACTGCATCAAGTTCAGCCAACCACAAGCATGAATAACCTAGGGGGTTAGATGCCGCAACCGACCCAGCACACATCACCACATGAGCACTCAACCAGATCAATAGCCAGCGATCAACCCCTCAGAGAAAGGCCGCCAAAAAATGATATGTTTGGAGCTTAGATTATGCAAACCTGGGGCACAGAACAACTGTACAATTTCATCCGGCGTGCGGCACAACAGGCCGAAGGACTACACAATGACCTCCAAAAAAGTTTCAAACAACAACAAATACAGATTAGTGCGCTTACTGAAGAGCACAACTAGTTGAAGGGAGAGAAGGAAAGTCTGCAGGAGCAACTGGAGAAGGTGACGAATGTTTTCAAGGATCTCTGGCCAACAGTAATGGCTCAGGATGACAAGACACCAGAATACATATCAGCTTGCACTATAGAAGAGTGGTCTATCCACATGAAGATAACTGGTGTGAATCTCAGCAAGGAAAATCAAGAACTAAAGGAATCACTCACAACGAGACCGATGTTACCAGATCCTGCTGTCATATATGCTGAGAAGGTCACGAAGAAGTAGAAGTAAGCAACCGGGATGCAGGAAACCCTGGGGACCATGGTAAAAGAAGCTTACAACCTTCTGAAACATTTGCACGAGTGTTTAACCTCATTAACCATGCAAGCACAACCGATCTCAACACATTTACATCATATTTCACAAGAAATAAAGGAGGCCACATATCCCGTTGGCATCACCCATTTATACAATCAAGCAGAGGCACTGGAGACTACAATACAGAAGATAGAAGAACATTCTGCTACCACCAAATAGGTCCTTAGAGAACTGAGACAAACAGTTAAGAAGACTGTAGAAGCAATACAAAAAATGGCCACTAAGGCCGAAATCAAAATTAAAGAAGTATTCAACAACCTGCTGGCCGTAACAGGAGAAACTGAAGCTGAATGTGTTGCCACAGAAACTGATTAGCTCATTAAGGAATGGAAACAGACTATTAATAACTTTGTCGAACTTAAATCTTCAGCATTGGCAAAGGTTCCTGAGTTGGGGCCCTTGTTTGGATAGAGGGAGGAACAAGAGAAGATAGGGCCAGCCACGGAGGCAGACAGATCAATGGAGATCGAAGCAGCAGAAAAGAATTGACTCGGGACGAGTCAATAGAATGTGGTCAAGGCCTATTGGGGCCCTTGTTTTGAAAATGAAATGGTTTTGATTTGTGGAGAATAGGTGGTGGAGTGCAACCATGGTAGATAGGGTGCTGTCATGGTTGTGGAAAGCTGGAGAGCAGGTGGCGCGACAGTTATGGAAACTAGCACAGATGGCAGGAAGGAGCGATAAGGACAGGTAGTGGAGCCCCAAGTGATCAGGGAGAAACAATAAACAACAAAGAAGGAAAGGAGGAAAAATTGACATTTACGCTGGCAAAGGAACAAATGGGAAATTGGCCAGCGTAGACAGGAGGTTGGTCCAGTAGAGGATTGAGGACGAGAGCCGCAGGAGAGCTCTATTCCGTTCTGTTCTGTTCTGCTCTGTTCTATTCTGTTCTATTCTATCATTGTTGTAATCTGTCTCTCTGTAATCAAATCTGCAGATTAATGTACCTGTTTGTTGTTGATAATGAAATATACTTCTACCTATGTTTGGTATTCTGAGTTCCATGTTGATCAGTTGGTTACTGTAGCCTTATGGCCCACTTTTAAATTTTAAATCTGCATCCTTAATATGCTTAACGAGTGGCATCTTGCGCAAAGTAGTAAGATCGGTTTGTTGTTCCAAGTGCTTTCTGTTTCGCTTGATAGTTGTGACTGGTTGATACTTGATCTGTTCCTAACCTCACTAAGGTCACGACACGCCTTGGGTGAGACTCTCTGCTCCTCGGAGTAGGGTGAAAATGTCGACGTTCTGCTAGACTCCCGTGGAAACCTTGTTGGCCTCTCTTCTGAACCCGGGTCTTGCTCAGAGACCTTCTTTCTTGCCAACACCAAGGAAAGCTTGCTGCCCAAAACCCCTCTATCATATTTTTTATATTCCACAAGGAATCATGAAACAATTTCATACAACTCTTCTCACAAGAGTCCTCCTCTATTCAGTTAATTGTCTCACACTGATACAGACAAAATTGGGCCAATATTCAACCAATTCTCAGCCCGTCTTTAGCTTGCCTTGCTCACTCAATCCATGATGAATGCAATCCATATTCTTTAGGAATTTCAGCCTTCCCCAACTGCGCTAAGTATCATGGGCATGCTGTGGTGTTTTAACTGCATCTGGGCAGCCTGCTAATATCACAACTAATAGTCACACATCCCTTTCACCTAGGTCTCAACTGGGTCTCCACTAGAACTGACGTGCATGTAACTAATAATATTAAATCATCAGTTGCATGTTAGATCACTGATTGTGAATTAAATAATATTTAATTCATTTGATCTCTCACTAGTGCAACAAACAATTACAACTAGCACAACTGACTTTAACTCACTTAACTGAGTTAAATGATTACAACATGCATTAAACTAATGCATCACTGCACTTCAAAGTCTATTACAATTATAATTACTTTACATGCCTCACCAACTACCCTTAACTCTAAATTCATGAGCTAACTAAGTTTATCACACTCAGTTAACTATTACAAGTTATTTTGAGATTAGATTACATTTTATTGTCCATCTTAATTAAAGGATAACCAAAATAAACATGCAGCAAATTTAGCCCACACTAGTGTAGGTAATGCTTGGACCTCCTGGTCTCACACTTAGTGTAGGTGCTACTTGGACCTCCTAGTCCCACACTTAGTGTAGGTGCTGCTTGTTGTTTCTGGATGCCAATTTCACTATTTCTTGTTTCAAACTTCAACACTCCCTCTCAACAAGAAAGGAATGTCCTTGCATGCGACATGAACCTCTTGCATGCGACCTGCAACCTCATGCATGTGACATGCAACCCTTTCATGCGACACGCAAATCTTGCATGCAACACTTCTATAGTGTTTCTTTCACAAGAAACCTTTGCATGAAACACTTTGAAATTGAATAGCCTCCAAAAAACTGAATCAATATAATGCATATGTCGTCGGAGCCTTCTGACTACTGCTAGCTACTGCACGTGTCTACTGGATTCTCTGTGCTGTTGACATCTGCATCCATGCACTCTGCATTGCTGCCAACTCTGATCTGCGCTCCAGTATCTGACACCTGTCACTCTGATTTCCGTCCTCCTGACATCTGACTGCATTGATCTAACTGATACTGCTACTACTTCTCTATGGGCTCCTCGTAGCCAATTTCAGTCCATGAGAAGCACCATCTCTAGGACCATGCCCAAATTTATTCTTGGGATTATTCTTACATGTCGCCCCACCTCACACTTGGAGGTATAGATGCATGCACTCCCTCTGCCCATATGGCTCAAAATTTCTATGCTTGAGTGGTTTCTGCCATTCCATGATCCTCCGCATGTGGCAACTCCACATCTTGAGGTTCATTCTTTGGAGCCAAGAGTTCCTCACCTACATGAAAATCTAGCTCCCTCTCAAGGGTCAATTGCTTGGCTTTCTCACACTTCCCAATGGTTGGAAGTTCTATAGAATTGCATCTACATGAAGTCCATAGATATTCTTCACATGAATCCCAATCTTCTTGGCTTGTCCTGTTGCTTTGTGTCACAGGAAAACTTTTCCTTCACCGAAAACAACATCATAGCCTTTATCTTCCAACAGTGCAACTAAAATTAAATTTTTCTTTAAGCCTAGTACAGGCATTACATATTTTAATAAAAATGGTTTACCTGATTGTCTCTGGAAAGTAACTGTACCAATCCTGGTAGCATTATACCTTCCATTGTCACCCATTTTTATATGAATATGGAGGTCCTTCTCCTCCAAGCTACTTAAAAATTATTTGTTTCCGTCCATGTGGAAAGATGCACCAATATCCAAGTATCACCCTGATCCCATCGCACTTGACACCATGCATGCGATCAGTGAGAATTCCAACTCAAATTTCGAGGCCCAAGCCTCACTAGCTGCAGATCCTGAAGCCTTCTTATTCTTCTTATTTTGTGGACAATTTGTGGTATAATGTCCATGCTTGTGACAGTGAAAACACTTCACTCTGGACATGTCGCAGTCCTTGCCTTCTTCACCGGTCTCAGATTTGGAATGGAATTTATTTCCTTTCCCCTTAATCGCCTTGGTAGCCAAAGCAAAATCTTCTTCATATTCATTCTTAGATGAAGATTCATCTTTGGTATTCCGTCTTAAATCCTCTTGCACAAAATCCGACCAAATTCATTCCCAATATGGCAGCTTATCCCTCCCATTATCAGAGTCCTAATAACTATGTTGATCCAGGTGGATATTGGTGGTCACCCACCTATTGCACTTGAGGCCCCACCATTGTCTCTTTCAGTTTTTCAAGTTTGGCACAACTTACTATTTTTAGCATTTTTTCGGGTCCTGAAATTCCGGAGCTGTTTTGAGGCCCTAAACGACGTTTTTTGGGAAAACCGGGAGCCATGGACTAATGTATCTCACTCAAAATTTGTAGTCCTCGGATAGATCTTTCTATCAAGGTATGGTTTGCATCAAACAAAGATCGTATGCCAAAGTTACATCCCCAGGAAGTTGAAACACCAATTTACCCAAACAGGGCCCATAGTTTTGGCGCTTTATCTCCTAGGGTTAAGGTTTTGGATGTTTAGGGTTTTCCATTATTTCTAAATAATAAATAGGCCCTTGAGTCTCATGGTAACCCAGTTAAGAGGCCTGTAGCTGCCACATCTCTTCTCAGAGATAGCTACCAGCGCCCTAGCTAGTTTATTTCCATTCTGTCTGTAAGCAAATTTCAGTTCTTTGATATGAATGAAATGAATTGTGCTTACAGATAGAATGGAAATAAACTAGCTAGGGCACTGGTAGATATCTATGAGAAGAGATGTGGTGGCTACAAGCCTCTGAACTAAGTTACAATGAGGCTCAAGGGCCTATTTATTATTTACAAACAATGGAAAACCCTAAACATCCAAAACGCTAACCCTAGGAGATGAAGCGCCAAAACTATGGGCCCCGTTTGGGTAAATTGGTGTTTCGACTTCCTGGGGACGTAACTTTGGCATACGATCTCCGTTTGATGCAAACCATACCTCGTTAGAAATATCTATCCGAGGACTACAAATTTTGAGTGAGCAACATCAATCTATGGACCCATGTTGCTCTCGGTTTTCCAAAAAAACGTCGTTTAGGGCCTCAAAATGGCTCCAGAAGTTCAGGACCCAAAAAACTACTAAAAATTGTAAGTTGTGCCAAAACTGAAAACTGAAAGAGACAATAGTGGGGCCCCAAGTGGAATAGGCGGGTGACCACCAATATCCACCTGGATCATATGCCAACTCTTGGGAAGTCCTAGAAGAGCTAGGCTCACTAAATCATCATTAGAAAAAATAATTACTACACTCCCAAACTCATCCCGACATTGGAAAAACTTTGTTAAGTCTACTGGAATAATGTCATTCTACTCCATCTTGATCTTCCTGAGTTTATTCTTCAGTGCCAATTTCCTATGGTCACTGTTGCTCTGAAATAGATCTATCAAAGCCTTCTAGATTGCATATGTAGTCGCTTTGCCATGGATACTTGAGACAATGTGGTCTCGTACTCCCTCTAGTAAGATCCTCCTCGCCCTTGCCACTTTCTTTTTCCATGCATCAAGATTGCAACATCCGCCACAACGGGTTTAGGAACATCATTTTCAATGAATTCCTTCAAGCCATTGTCTTTGAGTACTGCCTCCATCCTGTCTCTCGAAGAAATATAGTTAGAGCTTCCCTCGAGTACATACTCCAATCTTAAGCCATTGAAAGCCATTTCGATCTTGAATCAGCTGTAGCACCAAGAAAGTCTTTCTGCAAATTTGAATTCTATTCAGTCTCAAACTCAGCTCCTCCTTCACTATTGTGATTTCCTGTGCTCTGATACCATGTAGAAATTATACAACAAGCATGTATATCATGGATTCAATCTGATCTAACAATGTACTAAAGTTAAATACTGAATCACTTCTACAAATCAATTGTGGAATTAAAAACACAATCGCCAATCACATGAAGCAAAGAAGAATCAATCAAGCCACAACAAAGATAATTTCCCGAGGAAAGCTTTCTGCTCAAAACCCCTCTATAATATATTGCATATTCCACAAGGAATCATGAAACAATTACATACAACTCTTCTCACAAGAGTCCTCTTGTATTCAGATAATTGTCTCACACTGATCCAGACAAAATCGGGCCAATATTCAACCAATTCTCAGTCTGTCTTCAGCCTGCCTTGCTCACTCAATCCCTGATGAATGCAATCCCTATTCTTTAGGAATTCTAGCCTTCCCCAACTGCGCTGAGTATCATGGGCATCCTGTGGTGTTTTAACTACATTTGGGCAACCTACTAATATCACAACTGATAGTCACACTTCCCTTTCACCTAGATCTCAACTGGGTGTCCATTGGAACTGACATGCATGCAACGAATAATAGTAAATCATCAGTTGCATGTTATATCACTGATTATGAATTAAATAATATTTAATTCATTTGATCTCTCACTAGTGCAACAAAAAATCACAACTAGCACAACTGAATTTAACTCACTTAACTGAGTTAATTGATTACAACATGCATTAAACTAATTCACCAATGCACTTCGAACTCTGTTACAATTATAATTACTCTACATGCCTCACCAACTACCCTCAACTCGAAATTCATGAGCTAACTGAGTTTATCACACTCAGTTAACTATTACAAGTTATTTTGAGATTAGATTACATTTTATTATCCATCTTAATTAAGGGATAAATAAAATAGACATTGCACCAAATTTAGCCCACACCAGTGTAGGTGCTTCTTAGACCTCCTGTTCCCACACTTATTGTAGGTGCTACTTGGACCTCCTAGTCCCACACTTAGTGTAGGTGCTGCTTATTGTTTATGGATGCCAATTTCAATGTTTCTTGTTTCAAACTTCAACACTCCCTCTCAACAAGAAAGGACTGTCCTTGCATGCGACATGCAACCTTTTATGCGACACGAAACTCTTGCATGCAACACTTCTATAGTGTTTCTTGCACATGAAACCTCTCCATGCAAAAATTCTAAGATTGAATAGCCTCCAAACCACTGAATTAGTATAATGCATCCGTCGTTAGAGTCTTCTGACTGCTGCTAGCTACTTCATATCTCTACTGGATTGTCTACACTGTTGACATCTGCATCCATGCACTCTACACCACTGCCAACTCTGATCTGCGCTCTAGTATCCAACACCTGTCACTCTAATTTCCATCCTCCTGACATTTGACTGCATTGATCTAATTGATTCTGCAACTACTTCTCTGTGGGCTCCTCGTAGCCAGGTTTGATCCATGAGACTCACCATCTTTAGGACCATGCCCAAATTTATTCTTGCATGTCACCCTACGTCACACTTGGAGGTATAGCTGCATGCACTCCCTTTGCCCATATGGCTCAAAATTTCTCTGCTTGAGTGGTTTCTGCCACTCCATGATCCTCCGCATGTGGTAGCTCCACATCTTGAGGTTCATTCTTTGGAAGCAAGAGTTCCTCACCTGCATGCAAATCCAAATCCCTCTCAAGGGTCAATTGCATGGACTTCTCACACTTCCCAATGGTTGGAATCTCTATAGAAATCACATCTACATGAAGTCTATAGATATTCTTCACACGAATCCCAATCTTCTTGGCTTGTCCTTTTGCATTGTTTCGCAGGAAAACTTTTCCTTCACCGAAAACAACATCATAGCCTCTATCTTCCAACATTGCAACTAAAATTAAATTTTTATTTAAGCCTGGTACATTCATTACATATTTTAATAAAAATGGTTTACCTGACTGTCTCTGGAAAGTAACTGTACCAATCCTGGTAGCACTATACCTTCCGTCGTCACCCATTTTTATATGAATCTAGAGGTCCTTCTCCTCCAAGCTAGTGAAAAATTATTTGTTTCCGTCCATGTGGAAAGATGCACCAATATCCAAGTACCACCCTGATCACATCGCACTTGAAACCATGCATGCGATCAGTGAGAATTCCAACTCAAATTGCGAGGCCAAAGCCTTACTAGCTGCAGATCCTGAAGCCTTCTTGTTGTTCTTATTTTGTGGACAATTTGTGGCATAATGTCCATGCTCGTGACAGTGAAAACACTTCACTCTGGACATGTCACGGTCCTTGCCTTCTTCACTTGTATAAAATTTGGAATGGAATTTATTTCCTTTCCCCTTCTTCGCCTTGGCATTCAAAGCACAATTTTCTTCATATTCATTCTTAGATGAAGATTCATCTTTGGTATTCCATCTAAACTCCTCTTGCACAAAATCTAACCAAATTATTTCCCAATCTGGCAGCTTCTCTCTCCCATTCAGAGAGTCCTAATAACTATGCCAAATGTTGAGAAGTCCTAGAAGAGATAGGCTCACCAAATCATCATTAGCGAAAATAATTACTACACTCCCAAGCTCATCCCGACATTGGACAAACTTTGTTAAGTATACCAAAATAGTTTTGTTCTTCTCTATCTTGATCTTCTTGAGTTTATCCTTCAGTACCAATTTCCTATGGTCACTGCTGCTCTGAAATAGATCTGTCAAAGCCTTCCACATTGCATATGGAGTCACTTTTCCATGGATACTTGAGACAATGTGGTCTCGTACTCCCTCTAGTAAGATCCTCCTCGCCCTTGCCACTTTCTTTTTCCATGCATCAAGATTTGCAACATCTGCCACAATGGGTTTAGGAATATCATTGTCAAAGAATTCCTTCAAGCCATTGTCTTCGAGTACTACCTCCATCCTGTATCTCCAAGAAATAGAGTTAGAGCTGCCCTCGAGTGCATACTCCAATCTTAAGCCATTGAAAACCATTTCGATCCTGAATCAGCTGTAGCACCAATAAATTCTTTCTGCAAGTTCGAATTCTATTCAGTATCAAAATCGGCTCCTCCTTCACTATTGTGATTTCCTGTGCTCTGATACCATGTATAAATTATACAACAAGCATGCATATCATGGATTCAATCTAATCTAACAATGAACTAAAGTCAAATACTAAAAGGCTTCTACAAATCAATTGCGGAATTAAAAACACAATCGCCAATCACATGAAGAAAAGAAGAATCAATCAAGCCACAACACAGATAATTTCCAGAGGAAAGCTTGCTGCTCAAAACCCCTCTATCATATATTGTATATTTCACAAGAAATCATGAAACAATTACATACAACTCTTCCCACTAGAGTCCTCCTGTATTCAGTTAATTGTCTCACACTGATCCAGACAAAATTGGGCCAATATTCAGTTAATTCTCAGCCTGTCTTCAGCCTGCCTTGCTCACTCAATCCCTGATGAATGGAATCCCTATTATTTAGGAATTTTAGCCTTCCCCAACCGCGCTGAGTATCATGGGAATCATGTGGTGTTTTAACTACATTTGGGCAGCCTTCTAATGTGACAAATGATAGTCACACTTCCCTTTCACCTAGATCTCTACTGGGTCTCCACTGGAACTGACATGCATGTAGCTAATAATAGTAAATCATGAGTTGCATGTTAGATCATTGATTGTAAATTGAATAATTTTTAATTCATTTGATCTCTCACTAGTGCAACAAACAATTACAACTAGCACAACTGACTTTAACTCACTTAATTGAGTTAACTGATTACAACATGCATTAAAATAATGCACCACTACACTTCGAACTCTGTCACAATTATAATTACTCTACATGCCTCACCAACTACCCTCAACTCGAAATTCATGAGCTAACTAAGTTTATCACACTCAGTTAACTATTACAAGTTATTTTGAGATTAGATTACATTTTATTGTCCATCTTAATTAAGGGATAACTAAAGTAGACATGCACCGAATTTAGCCCACACTAGTGTAGGTGCTGCTTGGACCTCCTAGTCCCACACTTAGTGTAGGTACTACTAGGACCTCCTAGACCCACACTTAGTGTAGGTGCTTCTTGTTGTTTCCGAATTCCAATTTCACTATTTCTTGTTTCAAACTTCAACACTCCCTCTCAACAAGAAAAGAATGTCCTTGCATGCAACATGCACCTCTTGCATGCGACATGCAACCTCATGCATGTGACATGCAACCCTTTCATGCGACATGAAACTCTTGAATGCAACACTTCTATAGTGTTTCTCGCACATGCAACCTTTGCATGCAACACTTCTGAAATTGAATAGCCTCCCAACATCTAAATCAGTATAATGCATCTGTCGTCGGAGTCTTTTGACTGCTACTAGCTACCGCACGTGTCTACTGGATTCTTTGCGCGACTGACATCTACATCCATGCACTCTGCACTGCTGCCAACTATGATCTGTGCTCTAGTATCCAACACCTATCACTTTGATCTCCGTCCTACTGACATTTGACTGCATCGATCGAACTAATTTTGCTACTACTTCTCTGTGGGCTCCATGTAGCCAAGTTCTATCCATGAGACGCACCATCTATAGGACCATGCCCAAATTTATTCTTGGGATTATTCTTGCATGTCGACCCACCTCACACCTGGAGGTATAGCTGCATGCACTCCCTCTGCCCATATGGCTCAAAATTTATCTGCTTGAGTGGTTTCTGCCACTCCATGATCCTCTGCATGTGGAAGCTCCAAATCTTGAGGTTCATTCTTTGGAACCAAGAGTTCCTCACCTATATGCAAATTCAGTTCCCTCTCAAGGGTCAGTTGCATGGATTTCTCACACTTCGCAATGGTTGGAACATCTGTAGAAATCACATCTATATGAATTCTATAGAGATTCTTCATACGAATCCCAATATTCTTGGCTTGTCTTGTTGCTTTGTGTTGCAGGAAAAATTTTCCTTCATCGAAAACAACATCATAGCCTATATCTTCCAACATTGCAACTGAAATTAAATTTTTCTTTAAGCCTGGTACATGCATTACATATTTTAATAAAAATGGTTTACCTGACTGTCTCTGGAAAGTAACTGTACCAATCTTGGTAGCACTATACCTTCCATCGTCACCCATTTTTATATGAATCTAGAGGTCCTTCTCCTCCAAGCTACTGGAAAATTATTTGTTTCCGTCCATGTGGAAGATGCACCAATATCTAAGTACCACTTTGATCCCATCGCACTTGACACCATGCATGTGATCAGGGAGAATTTCAACTCAAATTGTGAGGGCAAAGCCTCACTAGCTGTAGATCCTGAAGCTTTCTTGTTCTTCTTATTTTGTGGACAATTTGTGGCATAATGTCCATGCTCGTGACAGTGAAAACACTTCACTCTGGACATGTCACGGTCCTTGCCTTCTTCAGTGATAGTGAAAACACTTCACTCTGGACATGTCATGGTCCTTGCCTTCTTCACTAGTCTCATAATTGGAATGAAATTTATTTCCTTTCCCCTTCTTCACCTTGGAAACCAAAGCATAATCTTCTTCATATTCATTCTTTGATGAAGATTCATCTTTGGTATTCTGTCTGAACTCCTTTTGCACAAAATCCGACCAAATTATTTCCCAATCTGGCAGCTTCTCCCTCCCATTGACAGAGTCCTAATAACTATGCCAACTCTTGGGAAGTACTAGAAGAGCTAGGCTCACCAAATCATCATTATCAAAAATAATTACTACACTCCCAAGCTCATCTAGAAATTGGACAAACTTTGTTAAGTATACCAGAATAGTGTCGTTCTTCTCCATCTTGATCTTCCTGAGTTTATCCTTCAGTGCCAATTTCCTGTGGTCACTACTGCTCTGAAACAGATTTTTCAATGCCTTCCACATTGCATACGGAGTCAATTTGCCATGGATACTTGAGACAATTTTGTCTCATACTCCCTCTACTAAGATCCTCCTCTCCCTTGCCACTTTCTTTTGGCATGCATCAAGATTTGCAACATTTGCCACAATGGTTTTAGGAACATCATTGTCAATGAATTACTTCAAGCCATTGTATTCGACTACTGCCTCCATCTTGTCTCTACAAGAAATATAGTTAGAGTTACCCTTGAGTGCATACTCCAATCTTAAGCCATTGAAAGCCATTTCGATCCTGAATCAGCTGTAGCACCAAGAAAGTCTTTCTGCAAATTCAAATTCTATTTAGTCTCAAACTCAGCTCCTCCTTCACTATTGTGATTTCCTGTGCTCTGGTACCATGTAGACATTATAAAACAAGCATGTATATCATGGATTCAATCTAATCTAACAATGTACTAAAGTTAAATATTGAATCGCGTCTACAAATCAATTGCGAAATTAAAAACACAATCGCCAATCACATGAAGCGAAGAAGAATCAATCAAGCCACAACACAGATAATTTCCCAGGGAAATCTTGCTGCTCAAAACCACTCTATCATATATTGTATATTCCACAAGGAATGATGAAACAATTACATACAACTCTTCTCACAAGAGTCCTCCTATATTTAGCTAATTGTCTCACATTTATCCAAACAAAATCGGGCCAATATTCAGCCAATTCTTAGCCTTTCTTCAGCCTGCCTTGCTCACACAATCAATGATGAATGCAATCCATATTATTTAGTAATTTCATCTTTCCTCAACTGCACTGAGTATCATGGGAATCTTGTGGTGTTTTAACTGCATCTGGGCAGCCTTCTAATGTTACCACTGATAGTCACACTTCCCTTTCACCTGGATCTCAACTGGGTCTCCACTGGAACTGACATGCATGCAGCTAATAATAGTAAATCATCAGTTCCATGTTATATCACTGATTTTAATTAATATTTAATTCACTTGATCTCTCACTAGTGCAAGGAACAGTTACAACTAGCACAACTTACTTTAACACACTTAACTAAGTTAATTGATTACAACATGCATTAAACTAATGCACCACTGCACTTTGAACTCTGTTACAATTAGAATTACTCTGCATGCCTCACCAACTACCCTCAACTAGAAATTAATGAGCTAACTGATTTTATCACACTCAGTTAACTATTACAAGTTATTTTGAGATTAGATTACATTTTATTGTCCATCTTAATTAAGGGATAACTAAAATAGACATGCACCAAATTTAGCCCACACCAGTGTAGGTGCTGCTTGGACCTCTTGGTCCCACACTTAGTGCAGGTGTTGCTTGTTGTTTTCGGATGCCAATTTCACTATTTCTTGTTGCAAACTTCAACACTCCCTCTCAAAAATAAATGAATGTGCTTGCATGCGACATGCAACGTCATGCATGAGACATGCAACCCTTGCATGCAACATGAACTCTTGCATGCAACACTTCTCTAGTGTTTCTCACACATTAAACCTTTGCATGAAACACTTCCGAAATTGAATGGCCTCCAAACAAATCTATCAATAGAATGCATATGTCATCAAAGTCTTCTGACTGCTGCTAGCTACTGCACATGTCTGCTAGATTCTTTGCGCTATTGACATCTGCATCCATGCACTCTACATTGTTGTCAACTGTGATCTGCACTCCAGTATTCAACACTAGTCACTCTGATTTTTGTGTTCCTGACATCTGACTGCATCAATCCAACTGATTCTGCTACTAATGCACCAATGCACTTCGAACTCTGTTACAATTAGATTTACTTTGCATTCCTCACCAACTACCCTCAACTCAAAATTCATGACCTAACTTAGTTTATCACACTCAATTAAATATTACACGTTATTTTGAGATTAGATTACATTTTATTTTCCATCTTAATTAAGGGATAACTAAAATAGACATGCACCAAATTTAGCCCACACCAGTGTAGGTGTTTCTTGGACCTCCTGGTCCCACACTTAGTGTAGGCACTTCTTGTTTTTTCCAGATGCCAATTTCACTGTTTCTTGTTGCAAACTTCAACAAAAGTCCCAAGAGAACCAACTGATATGTGGAAGAATGCTTTCAAGTCTAAGGAGGGTCTCTTTGAATGGTTGGTCATGCCTTTTGGATTGGCGATTTCCATAAAGAATTTCATGAGGAAGATGGATGATATTTTGCAACCTTTCACCAATTCTCTTGTGATTGTATATCTGGATGATATCCTCATCTCCAACAATAGTTGGGTAGAACACTTGCAACATATTTAACAAGTATTTCACGCTGTTGAAACAAAAGCTATCAGCTAACTTGGAAAAATGATCCATTGACATGGACAAGGTCTCAGGTTACATTATTTATGTGCAAAGTGTGCATGTGGATCTAGCCAAGATTCAAGTCATTTGGGTTGGTCAAACCTGATGACTCTAAAAAATATTCACACATTCTTAGGCCTTGCTAACTTCTACCAAAGATTCATGTTGGTGTTCTATTATATCACTTGCCTCTTAAGTCAAGTGACCAAGGGCGGAGAAAAATCAAAGTATTTTTGGTTTGAGTCACAACAAAAGGAATTTGATGAACTAAAACACTACCTTTGCTCTGCACCAGTCATCAACCTGCCAAACCAACAAAAAACATTTGAGATTTATACATATAGCTCTGAGTATTATATTAGTGTAGTCGTCATTCAACAAGGACATCTGATGGCCTATCACAGTTAAAGACTCTATGATATTTTTCCGAGATACACCACTTATGATAAGGAGATGTATTCGATCGTGCAGGCTTTTCGACAATGGAAAAAATATATTATGGGGAAGGAGATGATCATCCACATGAATCACATGCCTCTTCAATTTATGAAAACAAAAGGGAAATTACTTAATGATCACCATTAAAAATGGTCCATGTACCTACAACAGTTCCTTTTGAACACCAAATACAAGAAGGGTAACACCAATCATGTCGTAGACTGCCTTAATCAACCCCTAATAGTCGCACTAACTGGTTGATTATGGCACTAACTACAATTCTCAACTCTTGTGGGAACAAGACCTCTCGATGACCACAACTATACAATAGTGACTTGGAATTTTCTACCACACAGCAGATGTTGATGGAGGGAAAACAAGTCCCAGACTTCCACCTCCATAATCGACTATGGTGCTACCTGGGAAACCTTTGTGTTTCTTCAAGAAAGTGTGCCAAGATGATTTGAGAGGCACGTTAGAGTTGAGTATTAGGGAACTTTGGTGTGGAGAAGACAATGAAAATATTGCAAAAGTATTTTTATTGGCTGAAATTTTGACAAGATGTTGGAAAGTATATTAGGTCCTGCACTTCCTGCACCATTTCCAAACCAAACTTTAAGAAGGAAGGCCTGACACCCCTATACCTACTCTTATTTCAATATTTCTGGCCTTATTTATACCAAGCATGGTAATGATTGTGTGTTTGTGGTCATTGATAGATTTTCTAAGATGGCCATTTTGGCTGCCTGCAAAAAGAGTATCATAAAATAAGCCACTGCCAAGCTATTCTTCAAATGAGTGTGGGTAAATTTTGAGATCCCATAGACCATTTTATCAGATTTGGATAGTAGGTTCCTAAGCATATTCTGGTTGATCCTCTAGTCATATTTGGGCACCAAGCTCACCAAATCAACAACCTTCCACCCCCAGATTGATGACTAGACAAAGATGTCAATAGGATGATTGTGCACATTTTGTGCATGTACAACTCTAAGCATACACAAACATGGGATGATTGTGCACATTTTGTGCATGTACAACTCTAAGCATCCACAAACATGGGATGATAGTCTCCCCTATGTTCAACACAACTATGAAAAAGTTGTTCATAGCTCAATTGGCCATAACCCCTTTTAGGTGGGCTTGGGATTTCAACCATTGTGTCCCATTGATGTTGCAATACCCCTTGCAACTACACAGGAATAATTTTCACATGTTCAATATGAAGTTGAAAAAACTAACAAGTTTATTAAACTAATTCATCACATCTTCCAACATATCCATGATATCTTGCAAAAATACAATACAAAGTACACACAATTTCGTGAACAACACAAAGTTCCACACAATTTTAAAGTGGGAGACAAGGTTTGGTTGCATTTGCAAAAAGAACACCTTGCAAGGTCCCATCAAAATATTTTTCAACTGTTCTAAGGACCTTACACCACCACCAAGGTTGTGGGTGATAATGATTTTGAGCTAAGTATCCCACAATTCCTTGGCCTGCACCCAATGTTCAATGTGGATCACCTTCGACCATACTATCCACCATTGTTGGACACATAAAAAATAACAAAGAAAATGAAACTGATAGAACTCAACCCAAATTGCATTGAACATGCCAAATTTAATCATATCTTGGACACAATTTAAGAGTGCTCACCAGCAAAGGGTCCAACAATATGAGGTTTTCAAAGTAGGCTAGCTTCTGCACTAAGGCAAGTGACTCACCAGGGGCTAAGTTCAACATACATTTCTCCATATAATTGAGGAACTCAACAAAATGGAGACCATTTATTCCTAAGTGGGTAGTACTGATTTAGGTGGATATTGGTGGCCACCCACCTATTCCACTGACTCACCAGTACAATTTCTATTTTGGAAAAATTCTATACAATTTTTAGGTCCTGAACTCTTGAAGCCATTTTGAGGCCCTAAAATATGTTTTTTGGGAAAAAAAGCCAAAAATAGTTATAGAATATTGTCGGTAATCAAAAAATGTACTTTTTGGATAGAATTTTCCAATTAGCTATTGTGCATGCCAAGCAAAGATCATATGAAAAAATTATGACCCTGAGAAGTTGAAGTTCCAACTTACCCCATCGGGGCTCAAAATCCTTTGATGCTTCATCTCTTAGGGTTAGGTTATTGGATGTTTAGGGTTTCCCATTTCTTATTTATGATAAAAATACCTTCGAGCCCCATTGCAACATAGTTTGTGAATGCGTGTATCCATCACATATCTTCTAAAGATTATCTACCTCTGTTCAAGCTACTTTGTTTGCATTATGCGTGTATATAATTTCAACATTTTCCATTTATTAATAGAAGTCAAGTTTCATTGTATCTCTACATTTTGGATATAATTATGTATGTCATTTCATTCCATTCATAACTATGATCAATTTCCTCCATTATTGTCATGGAGAAATTTTGTTAAGCACTTGTCAAACAAACTGTGATTTCTTCGTATACATGCTGGTCTTTGCCCCATACATCCTTGTCGTAATAAAAAACCTTGATACCATATCATAGCATACCCAATACCTGATTCAGATTGGATAATTTTATTATTTATATATCTCAATGCTTTCAAAGTGAAAAAATTGGAGGAATCAACTTGTAGGGTCATTTTTATTGACAAGTCCCTGTTTGGAGAATTAGGGATGTGAAACCCTCTAGGGCTATTTTGAGGGATCAAATGAAAAATTTATGAGTAAAAATTTCTATTATATTGTAAGGCCCAATAACAGTGAAAGAAAAAATTCAATCATATTTTGTATACAAAAACTGTGCCTCTCGAAAGTTGACTTTCCAGTTTGACCACCATGGTTCAACCCCGTTACTCATGAAAAAATGGATAGCCACCATGGACTATTAAGATGAGTCTATAATGGTCAAATTTGTAACTCTATTTTGGATTTGAAGAAGTTAAACCTAACCCTTAGTTGGTTATCATGCTATTTTATGTAATATTCCTTTTTAGGAATTGCTGCACTTTGGACAGTGAAAATGTTGTATTCAGAAAATTATGCTATAAAGTCATGAAACAGGACTTGGATCCTCTTTTATATGTTGTATGTACCTTTCATACCAAATTTCATCAAAAAAAAAATCATCCTAGCTACATTAAACAGATCTCCCCAGCTCAATATAGCTTAAAAACACCCCAATCCCATGACTCTCAACAACATAATTTTTGAAGATTGCAATAGCATAATTCACATGAGGGTTTATACAGAAAATGATGAATCAATACTGATCTAGAGATTATATTAATCATAAAGCCAAGAAATGGAGGTTTAACCTCCTTTATACAAGAAATAAGACAACCCGGCAAGGGTTTCCGGCATTACACAAGTATAAAAGGAAGTACTGCAGAAAATAACATAGTCTACTACAACTGTGTATTTTATATGATTGAATATAACATGAAATAGCTAATAAATACATAAAATGGCCAAGGGCCCTCCTTATTATACTTTCCGGAGAGAAATAGACACCTCCTCCTCAAACACTAGCACAAAATCAAGGGATTCAACCCTGCTACTGCTGCACCTGCATAAAATACGTTGTTTCTGAAAGAGACTGCACTGTAGATGTTGATGGCTAATTGGACCTAAGTTAGATGATGAAATAATAGCTCAGAACCTTCCCTTTAGATCCCTTAAACAAGCTAATCCAAAGAAGAGGATGGAATTCCCGCATGAGGATCCCTTGCACTAAACAGTGCTGCAACTACAGCTAAACAGCTGAAGCAGGCAAGTAGTCAAAAGACCAAACATAGATGAATAATGAATTCCTTCCTTGCTGCTATCCCCTTATTCTTATCCTTGGTGAGCCTCCTCACCCCTGACCCCACTCATTAATGAGGTGACCTCCTAGAAAACATTCCTCCTTCAAAACTGTGTTGTCCTTACTGGTTTCCCTCCTCTTGTAGCAGCACTCTTGACTTGGTCAACTAGATCTAGTTCATCTGCATTTCCCCCTTTCACACAAAGGTGGCTTTATTTTTCCTCCTAATCTGATACCCTTTTAGATTGGCATTGTTTTATTGCACTTTTATTCTTCTAACTGCAAAAATGGAGCAATTATAATATTCCAACTAGCAATAGCTAATTGGTAATATTACAGTCCCCCCTGCTCAAAAGTTTCTTGTCCTCAAACAACAAAAAATAAGGATTCTATAAGATCTTCTCTCCCTCCCAAGTGGCATCCTCATCTAGTAGATTCCTCCATCGAATCGGATATTCCTTGATAACTCTGCTTCTTAGCTGCCTCTCCCTTGTGTCTAAGATTGCTTCTGGCTGCAAAATTAGGTGGTCCTCATCATCTATAGGGGGAAGGTCCATGTTGGCAACTACATTACTCCCAATGGCCTTCTTGAGGCAAGACACATGGAAAATATTGTGGATCTTTCTCCCCTTAGGAAGCTCCAGCTCATATGCTACCTTACCGACACAATTGATCACCTTGTATGGACGATAGAAACGTGGTTTGAGCTTCTCAGCTCTCTTCTCCTTGAGTACGGACTATCAATAAGGCTGAAGACTCAGATAGACTAGATCTCCCACCTCAAACTGTCTCTCTACCCGACCACGGTCTGCATATATCTTCTGCTGCTTTTGGGTAGTAGCAATGTTGTCTTTGAGGGCTCTAAGTATGTCCTGATTCTCCTGAATCCATTCCTTTGCTCTTGGAGTCTTAATTGCCCCAAACATAACATCAGAAAATGAGAGTGGATCATACCCATATAAGGCCCAAAATGGAGTCATACCAATAGACGTATGGTGAGTAGTGTTGTAACAATACTCCCCCAAGTCGAGCCAATGCAGCCAAGCCCTCTGCTGCCCTACAAAATAGTTTCTCAAGTAGCCTTCTAGCCACTTGTTCACTATCTCGGTATGCCCATAGGTTTGTGGGTGATAGCTAGTGCTTGGTGTCAACTCAGTCCCCACTAACCGAAAAATTTCTTGCCAAAAGCCACCCATGAAGTGGTTGTCCCGATCACTCACTATGGTCCTTGGGAGGCCATGGAGTCTAAATACATCTATGAAGAAAATCTTAGCCACCTGTGAAGCAGTATAATGTGCAGAAATGGAAAAGAAATGAGTTTACTTTGTTAGTCTATCAACAACTACAAAGATACAATCCTTACGCTGTACTATTGGTAGGCCGGTGATGAAGTCCATAGAGATGCTTTCCCACTTCCCATCTGGAATAGGTAGTGGCTGCAATAACCCAACAGGGTGGGTGTGCTCTCCCTTGTTTTGCTGACAAATTGTGCACTCCTTGACATGTTGGAGCACATCCTCTTTGAGACCCTTCCATGAGAATCTCTCTCTTATGGCCCTATAAGTCTTTGTGAAGCCTTGATGCCTTGCAAGTGGGGAATCATGTGATGCTAGTAAGATCTTCTCCTTGAGCTTGGAATTCTTGGCCAAGAAGATCCGGTCCCGGTAATAGATGATCTCATCCATCACTCTATACCTCTCATCCGATACCACTCCATCAAGTATCTCACATGCAAAGTCATCTTTGGAATACTCAACTAAAAATTGAACTTTCCAATCTACGTCCATGCCCCTCAAGGACAACGTTGTAGGCCTCCTGGATAGAGCATCAACTACCACATTGCTCTTCCCCTTGACATATTCTATGTAAAAGTCATATGCTTTTACTTTTCTCACCCACTTCTGTTGTCTCTCTTGGAGTTTCTTCTGTTCAAGGAAGAATCTAAGACTGTTATGATCAGTCTTCACCTTGAACTTATTCCCCACCAAGTACTGCTGGAACTTGGCTAATGCATGCATGATAGCCAACATTTATTTATCATAGATGGGGTATAACCTTTCATGAGGAAGCAGCTTCCTACTTTCAAAGGCTATAGGATGCCCTCCTTGCATCAAGACTACTCCAATTCCTTCACCTGATGCATCACATTCTAGAACAAAAGGTTGAGAAAAATCAGGCAAAACCAATACAAGAAAACTACTCATTACCTCTTTGAGCTTATCAAAATCCCTCTACGCTGTAGGTGTCAAATGGAAAGCTCCCTTCTTGGTCAAGTCTGTGAGTGGTGGTGCTAGTTGTGAGAACCCTTTCACAAAATTCTGGTAATAAGTGCATATGCCAACAAACCCTCAGAGTTCTATGACATTCCTAGGCTCAAGCCAATCTTTGATAGCCCGGATCTTCTCCTCATGCACCCTTACTCCATCCACTCCTATGATGTGTCCCAAATACAACATCTCTGTGAGGCCAAATTCACATTTGGAGAGCTTGGCATAGAATTGCTGCTCCTTGAGAATATGTAAAACTATCTCAATATGCTACAGATGCTCTTCCCGAGTGCGGCTGTAGATAAGAATATCATCAAAGAAGACAAATACAAACTTTCTCAAATGACCACGGAAGATGTGGGTCATGCAAGATTGGAAAGTTGCTGGGGCATTGGTCAACCCAAAGGGCAACACCAAAAACTCAAAATGCCCGTAGTGACATCTGAACGCTGTCTTGGGCATATCCTGATCCCTCACCTTGATTTGATGATACCCGGATCTCAAATAAATCATGGAGAAGTATTTAGATCCCCTCAACTCATCCATTAGTTCATCGATCCTGGGTATGGGGTACTTGTTCTTCATGGTCTTCTTGTTCAAGGCTCTATAATCAATGCACATCCTCAATGTGCCATCCTTCTTCTTTACCAAGACCATTGAAGAAGCAAAAGGACTAGTACTAGGCCTGATGTGTCCTAGAGCTAGTAGCTCTTGGATGGCCCTCTCAATCTCATCCCTATAATCCTTGGGGTGCCTATAAGGAGTGGTGATTACTGCTTGGATCCCTTGCTCCAACTCAATAGTGTGTTCAAACCCTCGATCAGGAGGCCTCCCAGGTCGAATAACTCCAAATATTGTAGAATATCGATCTAAAAGAGGCTATACATCTGGATGCACTGGTAAATCCTTGCCCCATACTTCTGATAGATGCAACTCCACTGCCCATTCTATATCTCCTCTGTGCAGATCTGCTTCCATTCTGTGTGCTGAAACAATTTGAGGGGGGTATGTGTTTATGCCTTTGATCTTCTGATGCTGACCACTCTTCCCTTCTGTCCATTCCATCTCCAAAGTTTTCCAATCAGTGGTAACTCTCCCAAGAGTGATCAACCACTGGACTCCCAATATGATATTGGTGTATGGAATATCTACCACAAATAAGTGGTCTGTCAATGTGTAGGTCCCCATGGTAATGGATAGTGCCGGAACATACTTGGCACACTGTAGGGTCCTAGCTCCTGGAACCAAGACTGAGAATCCCTCAAACTCCTCCATGTGGATCCCTATCCTCTGTACTAGCTGTGCATCAATAAAATTATGAGTTGCTCCACTATCTACCAGTACAGACACTCTTTTCCCCATAATAGTACCTCTTACCCTCAAGGTAAGATATTTTGGGACCCCTCTTAATGCTGCAATAGCTCCCCCTCTTGGAGAAAAGTCTTCAATGGATGGTACAACACTGGCCTCCTCCCCCTCTTTGGACAAGGTCTTCACATAATGTGCCTCCCCTACAACACATTCTTCCTTCGAATCATGAACAAGGATTGTTTGCTTTGGCCCTGAAGAAGTCTTTTGCTACAGTAATGTTCTTGCCCTGGGCAAGGTGTGTTGTAAGTCTCTAGCTTTCTCCATAGCTTCAAGGAGAGTGGTTGGTTTATTGGATTTGATCAACCCCTATAATGGTTCATCCACCCCATCAACAAACATGCATACCTTCCTGTTCATGGTGAGGTTGGATACCATCACTGAAAGCTGCAAATATTCAGCAATATAGTCTTTAAGATCTCCCTCCTGTTTGAGCTTGGTTAACTTGACAAAATGGGCTTCTAGATCTCTTGGATCAAATATTTCTACTAGTATTTTTGTAAAGAATGAGTATGAAGTGATGTGATTATTCCCAAGTGTGGTTATGTTAGCGCTCAAATCTACCTCAGGCTGAAATGAAGTAAAACTCAAGGCTACATCAAACCACGCTTAGCCTCGTAGCTAGCCCTACGAGGACAGGAAAGGGCTCTCTCCGTCAATCTCGGTAAAATGAGCAATAGGATGCGAGATGACTTACAATAGGAATTGATTTTAGGCTAGTAAAGAGATAGGTATGTTTGATTTTTTTGGTTTTTTGGTTTTTCGCTGGAGAAATGGGAAAACAGATTTTGGGTCCGGGGATAAGCTCAGACCTTTGCAGATTTCGAATTGGGGCGAGGTAGGTGACGGTATTGATGCTTTTGATTGGATATATGAACAGATTAGACCAACGAGGAGCTGAAGAGGGCAAAGAAGAACTTGGATCCTCTCCAAACAGTTGAAAACATATAGAACTAACTGAATTCAAAGGCCAAGCACTGTAAACAATGGATTCAACCTTATTCACTCATTCAATTTAGTTCAGAAGCATATGAAAGGATGGTATACATTAAACATGAAGAAACTTACAATAAACAAAGAAGAAACACCATCAAGAACAGAACACCACAAGGATCCCAACAAGTGCCGCAAAACCCCTGATCTTTCCTTAGCCAAAATATGAAAAGTATGTACAATGATATCAAAAGTATCCCAAGAGTCCAACCTGTAGAATGCCTCATAAATTACAATATATAGATCACTCTAACCCCTTTCCCCACCTCTAGGGGTCGAATTCCCTCTTCAGGGATCAGTTTCAACCAATTCTAATCATGGAACTACAATCTAGGCAGCTAACAACTTGCCTCTAAAAGAGTGGAAACTGATCCATTTACATGATTTTTACCTTTTTGAGAGTGAATCTTCTAGAATAGATAAAAATAAGGCAAAGTTACATGCCCAATATACATCTACATCATAAAAACCCAAAAATTCCATCCACAAGCAAAACTGGTCCATGCTAGGCGAAAATCTGAGCTGGCAGTTGAAAATTCAGGAAAAATTTAAGTGGGTCGCATTTTTTCCAGCCTGAATTTGAGGTACTTCCCGGCATCCAAATTGAGCTCATGATAGCTCGTTGGAAAGCCCTGGATGTTGACTATCCAACACAAGTGGAATTTCTGAATTTGGAGCTCATTTGACCCTCCAAAACTTCTTTCTCCTAGAAGTACTTCCTGCTGGTGCAAAAGGTGGCAGCAAGGTGGTTTTCATGGTGTTTTTGAGCTCATTGACCATCCAGATTTTGATGAAATGCTTAGGTGATGTCTGAGGATGCATAACTAACCATGAAAAATCCAAAAATGCAAAAATTTCCTCCAGCAAGTGTCCCGAAAAAAAGTGAGCATATGAGGGTGAGACCCACTTAACTGAAAAATCTGTTTTTTGACCCAAAAATTTGAAAATGACAAAATTTTCTCTGAATTTGTCCAAATTCGGAGTGGAGGTCCTCCATCAAGTATCCTGCCCAGTCAACGAAGCCTCGGCCAAAATCCGAAGTGGATTAGGCCTTTTCCGCCGTCTTAGTGCTCCGCGCAACCTCCTCTTCAGAATCTTCATTCTCGCTTTGCAGACATGCATGCGAGCCCAATAATGGCCTTTCATGTGACGAAGCATGTCTTTGTCTCGATTGGCCTTCACCAACAATTTCTCCAGATGAATGTTCACATGTGTGAGTACAGTATCTCTGTCAGTTGGTGTCATGTCACCGGGTCTCTTTCGATTCCACTGTCTGTCCTCACGGATTTGACGCAACTCATAAAATGTGAGCTCATCCTCAAGCTGTTTGTTGCACTGCTCCAAATAGTTAATCACCCACTGAGCCTTCTGCAATTGATCTTTCAGCTTGTCATTCTCGGCCCTTTTCTCCTGGATGACTTCCCTCAGTTTCGAGCTAGGAGAGCTCGCATCAACATCAATGACTGTGAAATCTGTGTCCCGGCCTCCTGATGGGCCCTCATCATGCATGGGCCTCTTGCCCCTGTCCTGTATCTGTACCTGCGCTGAAGAAGAAGACGAGACCCCTTCCACATCATGTGGAGATAATACTCGCTCTGCTGATGAAGTCGGCAAGACCCCTTCCACCTCACGTGGAGATAATACTCGTCGTGTCGCTGCAAATAAGGCCCTGTGGCCTCGCTGATATGTCCGAACCAAAGGAGTACTGATATGCTCAACCTCAGGCATGTCCGGCTGGTGTGAAGGCCCTCCTGCATCATGAACTGTCTCGGGAGGCGGCTGTGGCACTCTGAAAAAGTCTCTAGAAATGAAATCCTCCCAAGTGATGCCCTGCTCTGCCAACTGATGCAACACTATGATCTTGATCAAAGCGTAATGGTATATACTCCTGTACTGCTGCGCTGGGCTCGTCTTCTTTTGCACAAAAATCACCATCCTCTCTATGTTGCGATATATGAAGTACGGAATATTCATCATACGTACCCTTGTGAAGTGCATCAACAAACGAACATGGTACGCAAAGAGACGAGTATATCTGCCCTCACACCTAAAATACTGAATGATGAGTTTCATCAGCAGTGCAAACTCATCCCTCAAGAATCTGAATGGAAAAACTCTGCTCAAGTAACTCATATATCCAGTTTTAATGTATGGCTCATAGTGGAATTTCTCTAAATGCCGACGTTTGTTCCATTCCTCGCTCATGTTTGGTATGCCAGTGGCTTGAGCAATAGTCAAGGGTGACAAAATGAAATCAACCCCGGCAAGATTTACCCGGCCATCCCGTAAATGTAGAACAAACAGACGAGCCAATTCACGATGAAGCCGGGTTTGTGCAATCATCTCACAAAATCGGAAACATGACAAATACCGAAAACAATCCATTGCTAGTGGACATGCCTGCAACCGAGCCAAAGAAGTAGGCTCCTCTCTGCGATGATTACCACCTCTGACAAATATATGAGACCCCCGTGGCACATTACCTTCAGTCGTGGAATCACTGCCTGACCCTTACTCATACACTGACTCTGTCTCTGACATGGCTTTGAACAAAATATTGGCAATATGTATACTGATATAAATGCAGTGAAAACAGAGTTATAATGTATGTTTCAACACCCAACAAATATTCCCCACTTGTCAAAGCACCATAAGGAAACAAACAATGATAACAGCTCTGTTTTAGGTGGATTGAGATAGAAGCACAATCTCTGTTTTAATTGCAAGTGAAATTTGACAAATGGTAGCAGGCAGCCTTTAGAATATTGGATAAACTTTGTCAAAGGGAGCAATGAATCATAAGACTGTGTTTGTCAATGGGCAGTGAAAACAAAGTTATAAGTGTCAATGGGCAATGAGATACAATATGTCAATGATCATCATGAAACAAAAGGCACGACAGTGGTAAAACAATAATGATGACCACAGTGGTATAATGGGTGTGAAGACAGTGGGACTTTGTCAATACATGCAAAGGTAGATATATCAATGATATAAGGTGGGAAAGAAACTCATAAAACCATCCATATATATTTAAAAACCCTGAGGAACAAATCTGCCATGACTGTAGGGTTTTACTCTTCCATTCAAATATTTAAAGTCTTCAAGATATCACCAACACATTAAAATTTACTGAGCAATAGTTTAGAACCTGTTTGGATGCAGCTGGAGACAATTTAAAACGAAACTGGGCGCTGAACACAACTTTTCTGAACTCTGTTAGCAAGTGGGTCGCATGCAATCAAGTGGGTCGCTTTTGTCAAGTGGGTCGCATGCGTTATAATTTGCACTGGAGAAAACGCCCAGGTGGGTCGCTTTTGCCAAGTGGGTCGCATGCGTTATAATTTGCACTGGAGAAAACGCCCAGGTGGGTCGCTTTTGCCCAAGTGGGTCTCACGACCTCCAACCTCTGTCAACAATGCTCCAAAACTCGATTTCGGCCTCCAAACTCCAGATTTCGACTTCTATGCTGTGGATCTTTGGAAATGAAACTTGTTTGCCATTTTATACATGATGTAAATATCTTTCACAATCAGATTTGATCCAAATCTATTTGATAACCCACATTACAATGTTTTTGCATTTTCACATTTGGCTTTTTAATACAATCTCTCTTTTGACTTTTCTGAGTTTTGAATTGATGATTTTGTTGTCTTCTTGCAGGGGTATGGCTCTTTAGCTTAGGAAAAGATCAGGGGTCTGCATTGAAACTCCTTCTCGGTGAAATGAATACAATTTATTACAAAAATAAAATTGAACAATTTCTAGTTCCAAAACAGAGTTTTGGACTAGAAATGTTTTTAAATGCTTATGATAAAAAAATATGAAATCAAAATTTGCGGAACCATCCTCATCCTGCAGGCTTTATGACAATGTATGCAAATGACTCAAAACCCTAGACTCTAAGACTAAAGACCCTTATTGACATTTAATGACCATAAATGAAATGATGATGATTTTGAGTGATTTTTTGGAATTTTTTTTTTAAATAGCTCTGCAGGTGTAAGCATGAGGAAACATAAGACAACAGACCCCTTCGTCAGTCAATGGCATGCTCCTAGCGAAATGCAACGAAGTGGAACAAGCGAGACACCTAAGAATGAATATGCAAAAAACGAAATGATCACTGACGGAGGGCCGTAAGGACCGACTCTAACATTGGCTCCAATGGGGATGGTGGCTCCATGGAGATGCCAAGAACGGCAGATCTCTGGGGGAGTCAGACAATGCCTTTCATCCATTGGGCGATGGAGTCATTATTTCAACTGATAAAACAAAACTTTGGACATTTTTATTGACTGCAGATTTGACTAAAGACTGACTGAAATTTGACCAAAACTGACATGACCAAAACTGACATGACTTTAAAACTAAAAGACTGATAAAACTGACTTGAAAATTTCAAACCAACCAACCTCCATCTCCAGAATTATAGCCTTCGCTCCGGGCCCCAGACTGAAGATGAGAGATCAGTACACACTTGCAACGAAACAAAAGTAAAATGATATATACAATGATAATGAGATCAGCAGAAGATACTTAGAAGTAATATCGCTTCAGTAACCGACCATTGATTGGTCCTCCAGGACAATCATCTCCATTCATTTCTTTGAGAAGAAATGCATTCTGACCCCGATACGCTGCAATCTTAAAAGGACCCTTCCACAGATTTTCAAATTTGCCGTGCTTTCCCTTATCCTCATTCCGAGCATCCCATTTCAAAACTACCTCATCCAACTGGAACTTATCCACCTTTGCCTTTCTGTCGTAGATCTTCTTTATACATTCCTGCAACTTAAAAGTATTTTGAAATACCTCCTCTCGTGTCTGCTGTAAATGAATCATCTGATTAATCCTCCGCTGCATAGGATCTTCCTCACTCCCAGCCTCTTGAAGCAATTTGACCACCGGGACAGCAAGTGAAGTAGGAAAAACCGTATCTGTTCCGTACACCAGCTCGAAAGGAGACATGCCAATCGACTTTTTCTGACTTACTCTATCAGCCCACAGCGCATTCATTAATTTCTTATGCCAGCCCTTTTTGTTGATTTCTAGCAATTTCTTAATGATATTCACCAAGGACTTGTTTGAAGATTTCGCCAAACCATTTCCTTGCGGGTGGTAAGCGGTCGAATGTCCCAAACTGATACTGTACTTATAGCAAAATTCAACCATCCTTTTGGACTTGAAGGCCGCTGCATTATCTGTGATTATTTTGCTAGGACACCCAAAACGTGACAGAATATTATTTTCAAGAAAAGAGATAATTACCGCATCCGTGGCCTGTCGAGTGGGAATTGCCTCAATCCACTTCGTGAAGTAGTCTTTAGCTGTCAGTATCCATCTATGTTGTCCGGAAGATGCTGGGTGAATTTCACCGATAAAATCCAATCCCCACTGCTGGAATGGTGCACTAACTTCAATTGGTTTTAGAGGCAAAGGCTATAGTTTCCACTTCCCTTCGAAAATTTGACACTCATGACAATTTTTAACAGCCTTAAATACATCAGAAAACAAAGAAGGCCAATAATACCCTGCCCTTAAAATCTTATTTGATGTGGTCTTCCAAAACAAATGACCTCCACAGTCACCTTTGTGAAAGTCCTCCAAAACTTTTTGAGCTTCCTCCTCTACCAAACAATTCAACAACATACCTCCAGGATCTTTCCAATATAACGCAGAATTCAGAATGCAGAATTTAGCAGCTCTTAACTTCAATGTTCTACTCTTATTTCTTGGCATCCCGGGCGGTGAAAACAAATTCTGAAGCACGTATAAAATGTCAGCATACCAAGGAGAATAAACAAAAATATCAGACACCTGGACTGACGTACTTTCCTCATCTTCATCGGACATGGCAGCGATCAAATTTATGTCTAGAGCATGCAGATTTGTTTCAGCCATGAGCTTGGCGAGTCCTTGTCCTTTGATCAGCTTGGTTGGTTTAATTTCCACATCGTATTCTAACAACGCAGCGATCCACTTACCCCTTCTTCCCTCTGGATCTGCCTGTATCAAAACATCTTTAACTGCTGCGTTAGGAACGTATGCTATAATGTGGGAATGCAGTATGTACACACGGAAATCTTTCAAGGCCTTTACAAGCGCAAGTGCTTGTTTCTCAATGATATTGTACTTCAATGCTCCATCTCTTATGATCCGACTGAAGAAAGCAATGGGCTTCTCCACTCCGTCCCTTTTTTGCATCAAAACAGCTGCCAATGTGTGCTCAGAAGCAAAAGAAAATAAAATGAAGTCCTGTGTGTAATCCGGGCTGATTAAAATAGGGGCTGAGGAAAGAGCTATCTTTACCAAATTGAATGACTTTACCGCCTCTTCTGTCCACCTTACCTGACTGTCCTTTTTCAGCATGTTCGTGATTTCTCTAAAGTGTTCTGCAAGATTTGGAATGAAACGACGCAAAAAATTCATTTTACCATTAAATGACTGTATTTCTTTCTTGTTCCGGGGCTGTTCAATCTGCTGTATGGCTTCAACGCGTGCAGGGTCAACTCGAATGCCATCTTTCGATATGATGTGGCCAAGGAGCTTGCCTTCATCCATGGCAAAAAGGCTCTTTTTCGGATTCAGCGAAATGCCATATTTTCTGCACTTCTGGAAAACAATTTTCAAATGATATAAATGTTCCTCATCAGAATTGGAAAACACAGTTAGATTATCAAGGTAAACAACCAAAAACACATCTTTCTCATTGGAAAAAGCCATGTCCATTGCACGCTGAAAGGTAGCGCCTGCATTCTTTAAACCGAACGGCATCTTTGCATAATGAAATGTTCCCCAAGGAGTGGTGAACGCAGTCTTGTCACGATCATCTTCTTGCAATAAAATCTGATTATAACCAGAGTATCCGTCGAGTAGTGACATCCTTGATGCTCCAACTACTCGCTGCAATATATGGTCCATCTTTGGCAGCGGATAATTGTCTTTTAATGATACCTTATTCAGATTTCTGAAGTCAATACATAAACGGATCTCACCTGTCTTCTTTCTCACGGGCACCAAGTTTGATATCCAATCCGAAAATCGAATAGGCACAATGATTCCTGACTTATACAACCTATTTACCTCTTTTTCGATCGATGGTAGCAGCTTTGGATTGATTCTCCTCAACTTTTGACAAAAAGGCTTCTGATTTGGTTTGATGGGGATCGTATGCTGAATGATATTAGTGTCATATGTTTTTAGATCTGAATAATCCCACGCAAATGCATCAGAAAATGAAGACAACAATTTCACATATTCGACCTTTACCTTTGGTGACAATGACTTTGATAATTTTACCATCTTGGGATTCTCAGCTGTCCCAATATTTACCTCTTCGACACCCTTTTCTGTTGGCCTCAATGTCGGTTTGCGGGCTACATCATCTTGATCAAACAACTCTTCCAAAGGAATCAATCCCTTAGGAATAATGTTATCCTTAAGTTGCAGCACTTCCATTTGGTTTATTTGTATGTCATCACTGCCATCATCATTTTCAGTATCTATGGAGGTGTCTTTGAACTTACCCTTATTCTGCAGAAATTCAGAAATCTCCTCATCATCCTGAAAGACTTGCCAACATCGCTGATTGTCTGGAACAGTAGGGCGGTGTTTCACATGAATCTCGAATTTGTTGCTGGAATTCATCGGAATTTTAAGATTGCTTGCTGCCTTAGCAAGTCCATCAGCAACACAATTTTGTATGTGGGGCACACATGTCAAAGTATGATCAGAAAATAACTTCAGAATGTCTAAGACTGCATTACGATAAGCCCTCATGCGAGGATGCTTAGCCTGAAACTCACTTTTAACTTGCTTTATCACTAATTCCGAATCACCGTATACTGCAATCCTTTTCGCTTTCAACTTCTTAAGAATCTTAAGGCCAGCAATAAGAGCCTCATATTCCGCTTCATTATTAGAACAGTCAAATGCCAGCTTGTAGGAACACACTCTCACATTGCTCGGGACCTTATCCGGAGCGGAAAACGGACTACGAATCCAAACACCAATTCTAGCACTGTCGCTGCCCACTGCACCATCAAAATCCATGGTCCAAAGACCATCTTCATCGTCCTCTAAATGTTGAAACTGTACCGGCTCTGTTTTTCCTGTTTACTGCCCATTGTCTTCAGCTGATTGCTCCATAACAGCTTGTTTTTCTCTTCTTTCTTTTTGCAAAACTTCTCTAAAATTCTCAGTGATTTCTGGTATATCTTCTGCCTGAACTAATTGACTTTCTACATCATTAAAACTATCAGCAAGCAACACAAATGACTCTAAATCGGTATGTACATAGTTTACAGGATGATTGATTGGCTTCTCTTTGCTAGTTATCATGTATTTCATCTTCTGCTCTCGATATAACTTTCTCATTTGACCGAAGACTGGGATTGTAGCATAAGAGAAATCTAACTGAAGTGTACCTTTCAACTTTGCCCCCCAAGATCGCGAAAGGAGCATACCAAAACGTGGAGGAATGTCCGCCACCACCACATCCATTAAGACATTCTTTGCTGGAATTTGATCTAAGCTTACAACCAAATCTTTGATGAGTCCTATACATCTCACACGGCTGGAATCAAATGAATATAGATCATGATATTTTCTTGTAATATCTAGTCCCAACTTTTCCATGATTGCCTTTGGCATCAAATTGTGCGAAGCACCCGAATCGAACATAGCATTGTGCAAAACATATTCATGCAACCTTAAACTGATATAAAAGGGAGGAACATCACTGTCAGGTGACTCACCATCTAATGCAGGCCCGAAAATCAGTTCTGGCTGATCATCCTCAACATTAACTGTATCAAACATTGGATCAAAGTTTAAAATTTTGGAGACTTGCCCGCGATATCTACTGTTCTTCATGATTTCTGTCAAAGGAATAGATATTTTTAATTTGGAAATCTCATTTTCCAAACTAAATGCTAAAACTTTCTCAACTTCTTTGACTGGAACTTCCTTCCTTTTAGCCTTGTCTTTCACTATGTTTGACTGATTTACTTTTTCTGCTGATGATACTTTACTAGCTACTGGATCAATTGTGTCTTTCCCTTTCTTCTGTGGTATCGGTGAATCCGTCTTTGGTGCTGAAGCTTCTTTTCGTTTATGAATTGGATTTATGGGCACATCTTGGTTTCTCAATGAGTATTTCTTTTGTTGGGCAGACAAAGCATTCAAATATCCTCTTTGGTATTCATCTGACTCTTCCTCTAAATCCGCATCATTTGCTAGAATGAAATCTTCATCTTTCTGAACAACTGAACTTTCTCTGTATTCTTCATCCTCAGTGATGTAGATAGGCAGATCATCGGGAGTGAAGAAATGATTTTGCTCACCTGAAACATCATCATCATCGTCGGAATCATGACTCACAAAATTCTGCAAAAGAGGTGTCTTAATCTGCTGTTGGGCTACTGGCTCTGGTGGTCTTTGTTCACGCTGCTTTATTCTGAACTGTGGCTGCTGCTGACCACGATAATTTGGATTGCGAATCTGCGTTTCTGATTTGTCAAGATTCATTCTCTTAAACATTTTCTCCATCTCATGAATCAAGTGCTATTCAGATGTAGATGTGGAAGGCTCTTCTTTTATCGTCACTCTTTTCTCTGCTTTCAACCGTGCTCTTTTATCGTTCAGATTTGCCTCAACACTAACAGCGATCTTCTGCATATCTTCTAACGTTGGCGGATCTCTATCACGAAGGGAATAAGCCATCTCTGGATCAAATCCATCCGGGAATTTAAGGAGAGCAGATTTTTTAGACGGTCTCAAGTCATCTGGAATTGCATTATACACCGTATTGAATCTAATAATATAATCCTGAACAGACTCACCAGGATTACGTTTGATGTTTGTATATTCTGAAGTAATATGCAGCGGATCCTTTTTCATCTCCCATCGATCTAAAAACTGATCCTGAAGTTCTTGCAATGTGTTGATACTTCTGGCTTGTAGAGCTCTGAACCATTTACGAACTTCTCCTCCAAAAGTCTGAGCAAACAATCTCATTGAAACATTTTCTGCATCAACTTCATGCAGATCCAAAAAGTCTGTCATTCGAATGATGTGCTGCTGAGTGGATATACTCTGAGGTGTGCTATCAAATATGGGAATTTTGCTTTGGTAATCAGCAGGCATAGGATCTAAATTGGCTGGTAAAGCAAGAGGTGCAAATCTGGCTGCCATGACTCTTGGCGGATTGATGATAATCTGCTGTCTAGGAGAAATAGGAGGACTAGGAGCAGTAGGTGTACGAGGTATATGCGGTGGAGATGTAGGAGAGATTACTATGGATTGCTGATCAGAAAACTCAGGCTGAACCGGAATGGTAGGTATAAAAGGAGGCTCAGTAGGGATCCGTGAACTAGATGCAAATTCAGATGGTTCAAAAGTTTGCGGATCAGATTCAGTGAATTTAGGAGTGTTGGTATCCACAATGGAGCTTTGCAATTGTCTATCCAAGTAATGCGAAACAAATCTATATTGCAAATCTTCGGTAAACAATGGATCCGGAACTAATCTTGACAACTCAGTTTCAGAAAAATTTACAAACAAGGATGTTTCAAATCGTGCATCAAAAGGAATTTCATCAACATATATAATCTTCACAGGACATGATGCAGATCTAGATAGCACTCTGGAATTCCCAAAACTCACTTGACTTTCTCTTTCAGAACTTTCTTGACTTCCTTGCCTTCTAAGGATCCTAGGAATCAGATTTGGATTTTTGAATACTGTTGGTGGATCAGGGTCAGGATTCGACCTAGTATTCCTTCTTGAAGCCAGTGTATTGATTTTCTCGGGATAAATTTTCAAGGAACACAATCAATTATTTTCAGCCTTTTGACTTCTAGACTCAATCATCCAAAGGGTCTAGAACGAATAAGTATACTGGGGTGATTTACAAATCAAGTGCTGCACTCACAAGCTTACCGGAGATCGACTGAAGCAGCGTTTATCTACTACCGCTTATGCATAGCAAAAGCGTTTCGAAAGCTACCTGGCGTGACTTCAGACTACGTCTAAGACTCATGGAACAAACACATCAACAAGCAAACCATTGAGATCTTCCCCAGTATGGTCGCCACTATGTTAGCGCTCAAATCTACCTCAGGCTGAAATGAAGTAAACTCAAGGCTACATCAAACCACGCTTAGCCTCGTAGCTAGCCCTACGAGGACAGGAGAGGGCTCTCTCCGTCAATCTCGAGAAAATGAGCAATAGGATGCGAGATGACTTACAATAGGAACTGATTTTAGGCTAGTAAAGAGATAGGTATGTTTGATTTTTTGGTTTTTGGGTTTTCGCTGGAGAAATGGGAAAACAGATTTTGGGTCCGGGGATAAGGTCAGACCTTTGCGGATTTCAAGTTGGGGCGAGGTAGGTGATGGTCTTGATGCTTTTGATTGGATATATGGACAGATTAGACCGACGAGGAGCTGAAGAGGGCAAAGAAGAACTTGGATCCTCTCCAAACAGCTGAAAACATATAGAACTAACCGAATTCAAAGGCCAAGCACTGTAAACAATGGATTCAACCTTATTCACTCATTCAATTTAGTTCAGAAGCATAATGAAAGGATGGCATACATTAAACATGAAGAAACTTACAGCAAACAAAGAAGAAACACCATCAAGAACAGAACACCACAAGGATCCCAACAAGTGCCGCAAAACCCCTGATCTTTCCTTAGCCAAAATATGAAAAGTATGTACAATAGTATCAAAAGTATCCCAAGAGTCCAACCCGTAGAATGCCTCAGAAATTACAATATATAGATCACTCTAACACCTTTCCCCACCTCTAGGGGTCGAATTCCCTCTTCAGGGATCAGTTTCAACCAATTCTAATCATAGAACTACAATCTAGGCAGCTAACAACTTGCCTCTAAAAGAGTGGAAACTGATCCATTTACATGATTTTTACCTTTTTGAGAGTTAATCTTCTAGAATAGATAAAAATGAGCCAAAGTTACATGCCCAATATACATCTACATCATAAAAACCCAAAAATTCCATCCACAAGCAAAACTGGTCCATACTAGGCGAAAATCTGAGCTGGCAGTTGAAAATTCAGGAAAAATTTAAGTGGGTCGCATTTGAGCCGAGTGGGTCGCATTTTTTCCAGCCTGAATTTGAGGTACTTCCCGGCATCCAAATTGAGCTCATGATAGCTCATTGGAAAGCCCTGGATGTTGACTATCCAACACAAGTGGAATTTCTGAATTTGGAGCTCATGTGAACCTCCAAAACGTCTTTCTCCCAGAAGTACTTCCTGCTGGTGCAAAAGGTGGCAGCAAGGTGGTTTTCATGGTGTTTTTGAGCTCTTTGACCATCCAGATTTTGATGAAATGCTTAGGTGATGTCTGAGGATGCATAAATAACCATGAAAAATCCAAAAATGCAAAAATTTCCTCCAGCAAGTGTCCCGAAAAAAAGTGAGCATATGAGGGTGAGACCCACTTAACTGAAAAACCTGTTTTTTGACCCAAAAATTTGAAAATGACAAAATTTTCTCCGAATTTGCCCAAATTTGGAGCGGAGGTCCTCCATCATGTATCCTACCCAGTCAACGAAGCCTCGGCCAAAATCCAAAGTGGATTAGGCCTTTTCCGCCGTCTTAGTGCTTCGCGCAACCTCCTCTTCAGAATCTTCATTCTCGCTTTGCAGACATGCATGCGAGCCCAATAATGGCCTTTCATGTGACGAAGCATGTCTTTGTCTCGATTGGCCTTCGCCAACAATTTCTCCAGATGAATGTTCACATGTGTGAGTACAGTATCTCTGTTAGTTGGTGTCATGTCACCGGGTCTCTTTCGATTCCACTGTCTATCCTCACGGATTTGACGCAGCTCATAAAATGTGAGCTCAACCTCAAGATGTTTGTTGCGCTACTCCAAATAGTTAATCACCCACTGAGCCTTCTGCAATTGATCTTTTAGCTTGTCATTCTCGGCCCTTTGCTCCTGGATGACTTCCCTCAGTTTCAAGCTAGGAGAGCTCGCATCAACATCAATGACTGTGAAATCTGTGTCCCGGCCTCCTGATGGGCCCTCATCATGCATGGGCCTCTTGCCCCTGTCCTGTATCTGTACCTGCGCTGAAGAAGAAGGCGATACCCCTTCCACATCATGTGGAGATAATACTCGCTCTGCTGATGAAGTCGGCAAGACCCCTTCCACCTCACGTGGAGATAATACTCGTCGTGTCGCTGCAAATAAGGCCCTGTGGCCTCGCTGATATGTCTGAACCAAAGGAGCGCTGATATGTTCAACCTCAGGCATGTCCGGCTGGTGTGAAGGCTCTCCCGCATCATGAACTGTCTCGGGAGGCGGCTGTGGCACTCTGAAAAAGTCTCTAGAAATGAAATCCTCCCAAGTGATGCCCTGCTCTGCCAACTGATGCAACACTATGACTTTGATCAAAGCATAATGGTATATACTCCTGTACTGCTGCACTGGGATCGTCTTCTTTTGCACAAAAATCACCATCCTCTCTATGTTGCGATATATGAAGTACGGAATATTCATCATACGTACCCTTGTGAAGTGCATCAACAAACGAATATGGTACGCAAAGAGACGAGCATATCTGCCCTCACAACTAAAATACTGAATGATGAGTTTCATCAGCTGTGCATACTCATCCCTCAAGAATCTGAATGGAAAAACTCTGCTCAAGTAACTCATATATCCAGTTTTAATGTATGGCTCATAGTGGAATTTCTCTAAATGCTGACGTTTGTTCCATTCCTCGCCCATGTTTGGTATGCCAGTGGCTTGAGCAATAGTCAAGGGTGACAAAATGAAATCAACCCCGACAAGATTTACCCGGCCATCCCGTAAATGTAGAACAAACAGACGAGCCAATTCACGATGAAGCCGGGTTTGTGCAATCATCTCACAAAATCGGAAACATGAAAAATACCGAAAACAATCCATTGCTAGTGGACATGCCTGCAACCGAGCCAAAGAAGTAGGCTCCTCTCTGCGATGATTACCACCTCTGACAACTCTATGAGACCCCCGTGGCACATTACTTTCAGTCGTGGAATCACTGCCTGACCCTTGCTCATACACTGACTCTGTCTCTGACATGGCTTTGAAAAAAATATTGGCAATATGTATACTGATATAAATGCAGTGAAAACAGAGTTATAATGTATGTTTCAACACCCAAAAAATATTCCCCACTTGTCAAAGCACCATAAGGAAACAAACAACGATAACAGCTCTGTTTTAGGTGGATTGAGATAGAAGCACAATCTCTGTTTTAATTGCAAGTGAAATTTGACAAATGGTAGCAAGCAGCCTTTAGAATATTGGATAAACTTTGTCAAAGGGAGCAATGAATCATAAGACTGTGTTTGTCAATGGGCAGTGAAAACAGAGTTATAAGTGTCAATGGGAAATGAGATACAATATGTCAATGATCATCATGAAACAAAAGGCACGACAATGGTAAAACAATAATGATGACCATGGTGGTATAATGGGTGTGAAGACAGTGGGACTTTGTCAATACATGCAAAGGTAGATATATCAATGATATAAGGTGGGAAAGAAACTCATAAAACCATCCATATATATTTAAAAACCCTGAGGAACAAATCTGCCATGACTGTAGGGTTTTACTCTTCCATTCAAATATTTAAAGTCTTCAAGATATCACCAACACATTAAAATTTACTGAGCAATAGTTTAGAACCTGTTTGGATGCAGCTGGAGACAATTTAAAACGAAACTGGGTGCTGAACACAACTTTTCTGAACTCTGTTAGAAAGTGGGTCGCATGCGATCAAGTGGGTCGCTTTTGCCAAGTGGGTCGCATGCATTATAATTTGCACTGGAGAAAACGCCCAGGTGGGTCGCTTTTGCCAAGTGGGTCGCTTTTGCCCAAGTGGGTCTCACGACCTCCAACCTCTGTCAACAATGCTCCAAAACTCGATTTCGGCCTCCAAACTCCAGATTTCGACTTCTATGCTATGGATCTTTGGAAATGAAACTTGTTTTCCATTTTATACATGATGTAAATATCTTTCACAATCAGATTTGATCCAAATCTATTTGATAACCCACATTACAATGTTTTTACATTTTCACATTTGGCTTTTTAATACAATCTCTCTTTTGACTTTTCTGAGTTTTGAATTGATGATTTTGTTGTCTTCTTGCAGGGGTATGGCTCTTTAGCTTAGGAAAAGATCAGGGGTCTGCATTGAAACTCCTTCTCGGTGAAATGAATACAATTTATTACAAAAATAAAATTGAACAATTTCTAGTTCCAAAACAGAGTTTTGGACTAGAAATGTTTTTAAATGCTTATGATAAAAAAATATGAAATCAAAATTTGCGGAACCATCCTCATCCTGCAGGCTTTATGACAATGTATGCAAATGACTCAAAACCCTAGACTCTAAGACTAAAGACCCTTATTGACATTTAATGACCATAAATGAAATGATGATGATTTTAAGTGATTTTTTGGAATTTTTTTTTTTAAATAGCTCTGCAGGTGTAAGCATGAGGAAACATAAGACAACAGACCCCTTCGTCAGTCAATGGCATGCTCCTAGCGAAATGCAACGAAGTGGAACAAGCGAGACACCTAAGAATGAATATGCAAAAAACGAAATGATCACTGACGGAGGGTTGTAAGGACCGACTCTAACAGGTTAAACCACGGAACCACCATTAATGAGCCTCTCCTTCTAAGTGCAACACATCTTGATGGCTTCTATTTCAAAAACCTTGTCGAGCTGAAAGTAAGTGTCCAGCTTCTCCACCCAAGCCTTAGCTGTACACTTAGGTGTTCCATCATATGTAGGCAAGAAGAACCTCCCCATACTGCGCTGTAGGTCTGATCCCTGCATAAAACTTCCCTTCTTTTGATGAGGATTAACTCTCCTCCCATCCTTGATCCGTCAAAACTCCTGAAAGCTCAAGTGTTCTTTGAACCTTTGAGATTGGGATTCATATGACTCGAAATAATTTCCCAGGGTTTCCTCCTTATCCTCTCTAGATAGGAATGAGGGCATGGTATAGCATTGTGGTGTAGCTGAATTCTCCATGCCATATGAAGTGCTGGTGCTTGCCTCATGGAAAAACCCTATAGAATCCCCTTTATGCCTCATCTCCTTGAGGTATCTTGCAATGTTCTGCATGGTCTGAAGTAGGAGTTTCGAGATGCCTTCCTTCTCCATATTGTACATAAATTATCCCCACAAGCTAAGCCAAGAGCAGAGCTCCGATGCCACTGTAGTATTCCTTTTCAAGAATTGCTGCACTCTGGACAGTGAAAACGCTGTATTCAGAAAATTATGCTATAAAGACATGAAACATGACTTGGATCCTCTTATATATGATTTATGTAGCTTTCATACCAAATGGAATTAGAAACAAATCATCCTAGCTACATTAAACAGATCTCCCCAGCTCAATATAGCTTAAAAACACCCCAATCCCATGACTCTCAACAACAGAATTTCTGAAGATTGCAATAGCATAATTCACATGAGGGTTTCTACAGAAAATGATGAATCAATAAGGATCTGGAGATTATATTAATAATAAAGCCAAGAAATGGAGGTTTAACCTCTTTTATACAAGAAATAAGGCAACCCGACAAGGGTTTCAGGCATTACACAAGTATAAAAGGCAGTACTGTAGAAAATAACATAGTCTGTTGCAACTCTATATTTGATATGACTGAATCTAACATGAAATAGCTGATCAATAAATAAAATGGCCAAGGTCCCTCCTTATTAGACTTTTCGGAGAGAAATAGACACCTCCTCCTCAAACACTAGCACAAAATCAAGGGATTCAACACTGCTACTGCTACACCTGCATAAAAGACGTTGTTTCTAAAAGAGACTACATTGTAGATGTTGATGGATAATTGACCCTAAGTCAGATGATGAAATAATAACTCAGAAACTTCCCTTTAGATCCCTTAAACAAGCTGATCCAAAGAAGAGGATGAAATTCCCGCATGAGAATCCCTTGCACTAAACAGTGCTGCAACCACAACTAAACAACTGAAGCATGCAAGTAGTCAAAAGACCAAACATAGATGAATACTGAATTCCTTCCTTGCTGCTATCCCCTTCTTCTTATCCTTGGTGAGCCTCCTCACCCCTGACCCCACTCATTAATGAGGTGACTTCCTAGAAAAGGTTCCTCCTTCAAAACTGCGCTATCATTATTGGTTTCCCTCCTCTTGTAGCAGCACCGTTGACTTGGTTAGCTAGATCTAGTTCACCTGCATTGCCCCCTTTCACACCAAGGTGGCTTTATTTGTCCTCCTAATCTAATCCCCTTTCACATTGGGATTATTTTATTGCCCTTTTATTCTTCTAACTGTAAAAATGGAGAAATTATAATATTCCAACTAACAATAGCTAATTGGGAATATTACATTTTAAAATTGGGCAGTTAGGAGTAGGGGCTCCATTTTATACTAGTATCTTGTTCCATAGTAGAGTGAAGCAAATGGGAGTGGGATTTTTAGGTCCCTATATTACTAGTGTAGTCCCTTATTGTTGTTAGTGTAACCCCCTTATTGTTATCTTTGTACCCCTGTAGTCCCCATATTGTTATTATTGTGCCCCATAAAATCCCACTGTTGTTATTTTTGTGCCCTTACATTATTATTTTTAGGTCTGCTAGGTTTATACTATGACCCCATGGACTCCTATATATAGAAAGGAGGTTTTGTCATTTCAATCATCAAAAAATTGTTCATTTATGTAATTTAAAGGAGGTTTCCCTCTCGAAGAGGCTGATTTCCAAGTTGTTGATCTCTCTTTTCTTCTATTTTATGAGCTAGTTTCACAACATTTGGTATCACAGCTTTGGATTCTATGGTTTTGCTGCTTCAAACAGGTCATCATGGAATTTGTGCTATAATTTTTTTTCTACACGGTTCATAAGCTAAAAAAAAACCGATTTGCGAAGAAAACCTGAGGAACTTCGTGTAAAAATTTTAGATCTTGGTTTGAAATATTGTCGAAGATATGATATGTGGATGTTAGGGTTTTTGGGGGCTCCCTAATTTCATCTCAAAGAGGTGACCTTGGGAAAATTGTCAAAACTCTCTCTTTGAGCATCAGATTGGAATTCTGTAAGATTTTTATAAAATTACACATACTGTATTTTCTTGTATATCAGTTTTAGAGTGAAAGGAGGAAACAATGACATGTGGCACACCATACAAGTTCGCTCTACTAAACCAGTCCATAATTAGGTCATTGTGAGAGATTTGGCATAACTTTGTCTTGAAGAATCCAAATCAGGTCAAACCTGTGGCACTGAAAAGAAGATTCAGAGTGCTATTAAAGGATCAAAGATAAAATCTTGGGGATCCGAAATTACAGAGATACATAAGTTTCAATATGGAGCTCCTCAAAGGCAAGAAAAGGGTGTGTATTATTTTTAAAAATTGCATAAGTCTTGTTTGAAAAATCAATTTGAAGCATAGATATTAGTATTGGGTTGTAAAATGACCCCTAAAAAGAATTCAACACCTATTAAGCCCTTAGAAGGATCTACTATGACTCATGAAGAGGAAGAAGTGAAACATGATATATCAAAATTACAAGACCAAGTGCAACAAATTTTTCTCTCGAAAAGAGCAACAAAAAATGAAATGAGAGCTAAGATAGATGATTTGAAGAAAGGCATGGAAGCTAAGATGGATGGTTTGAAGAAGGGCATGTCAGCTAAGATGGATGGAATAGAAGCTAAGATGGATGACATTGATGAAAAAATGAAAGGCAACATGGAAGACATGAAGAATGATCTAAAATAAGACATGGAAGGTTTGAAGGAAGGTTTGAGAAAGTTGATACAAGAAATGATTCCTAATGGCGACAAGTTAGTAAAGGAAACTCACAATGAGAACAAGATAAATGTTAATCATGATTTCACAAAATCTAATCTTGGATTGAAGACCCACCATATTCTAAAGATTGATATGAGGAAGTTTGATGGTAAGGATCCTGTAACATGGATACTACAGATGGAGAAATATTTTGATCTACATAATGTGCAAAACACACAAAAGGTACGCATTGCATCTTTATATTTAGAAAAAAATATTTGTATGGTATCGATGGCTTTGCTCTCGTAAAAAAATTGTCACTTGGTCAATTTTTATGGAATTTTTACAGAGGAATTGATAACACATTATGATGATACATAGAGCAACACCTTCTTTAGCCAATTTATAAATCTAAAACAAAAGGGTTCAATGGTGGAGCACATTGAGGACTTCCAAAAATTGAATAAAAAGGTAACTGATATTCCAGAGGAACACAAGATTGATGTCTTCATAGGGACTTTAAAGGATAACATCCAACATGAGGTTTGCATTTGGGAACTTGATTAATTGGAGAAGGCATTCAGGTTGAAAAGAAAAATTGAAAGTAAAATTATGGTGACAAGGAAGCATACCACTCACATTTATAAATATGGAAGTGTTGCTACTCCTAGACTTTGACAACCTACAAGGTTGACACCACAACAATTGGAAGAGAAAAGAGCAAAAGGGATTTGCTACAATTGTGATAGAAAATACACTAAAGGTCATAAGTGTGCTGAGAAGAAATTATTTTACATAGATTGTGAAGAAGAGGAAGAAAATGAACAAGAAACTTCAAAATAAGAGGATATACACCAGGAACCAACCCTAGAGAAAGAAGAAATGAGTCCGAACATATACTGTAATGCATTGGCAGGAATTACCACTCCTCAAACTCTCAAGATAGAAGGACATATCAAGAAGAAAAATGTAATAGTGTTGATTGATTCAAGTGGTACCCATAATTTTATTCATTGGAAGGTAGCCAAAAAATTGGATTGCTTCCTATACCTAGCACCAAAGTGTCAAGTGATGGTTGCAAATGGAGGAAATATAAATTTCTCCAGAAAGTGCCATAATATCAAGCTAACCATGGGGGAATATGTATTGAATAGTCCAATGCTTTCCATTCCAATGGGATGTGCTGATGTTGTACTAGGAGTATAATGGTTACAATCTTTGGGGATGGTAGCTTTTAATTTTCAAGAACATTTCTTGATTTTTTTATTTTTTTATTTTTTTATTTTTATTTTTATTTTCGGATGGAAAGGAAGTTGAATTACGAGGTATCACAGAAAAGTATGGAAATATAATGTTAGTCATCAGTAATTTTTTGCTATTTTGTAGATGAATAAATACTTATCCTAGATTTCTAAAAACCAAATTCATGAATATTGTGAGTTTTAGAAATGTCACTGCCTTCATTGTCCTTAGAGAAAATTTTTCACTATCCTACCCTTTTGCCATTTCATGATCACCTTGTAACTCCTACAGACTCCAAATGGCTTGTGCCTCTCATTTCCATCCTTTTTCCTACCCATAATCTCATTACTCTACTTTTCCCTTGCCTGTGACTCCATTGTCTATCTAGGGTTTTCCTATAAGCCTGGCTCATTCCCATGATTCCCCAAAATTCCTCAAGCATTGATGGTCTCAAAAATATCTTTGTAGGCTCTTTAGATAAATCATGTACATTGGATTTTGAATCTTAATTACACCACTTGATCAATACTCTATTTTTCACTTAAATATTCCAAGCCAATTTTCAGTCAAAGAGAGGTCTGTTGAAAATGCAACAAGATGATGGAGCTTAGTGAAATGAAGTCGCCTTCACTAAGTGGGCCCGTAGGCTATTTTTGGCGCAAAGTCTATTTTTAGACTGTCTATTTTTAGACATATGGATCATAGTCTAGGAGTTGCGGGATGCTATTCTTGGATGATTGGTCGAGTTGGTAAAAATAGATGGACCTATATTTTTAGACATCAGGTGGTTTCTATTTTTAGACTGCCGGGCTAAAAATAGAACAGTCAAATATTATTAACCCTTAATAATATTTGGACTATAAACATTATCTTATCCTCTTGGCGCACTTCAGTTTGCGCTACGGATGTGGCACATGCAACTTCCAGAAGGAAATACGCTTTTCCTATGGGTTTAATTGAGCTCATGCATGATGGACTTCAGTTAGAACTCAAGAGATTGAGTTTGGTGGAGTTGATTGAGGAGTTGATGGAGTTGTGTTCAGTTTGACTTAGTTGAACTAGTTGTGTTTAGTTTAAATGACAAACACACTAGTGATGAGTGGTGTGAATTAAATATTATTTAATTCACTAATTATTAACTCATAAATCAACTGAGGAATACATCAGTTAACTCAGTGCATGGATAGTTCAGTGGAGACAAGTGGAGGAGGTGGGTGAAAGGGTGAGACAGCTATCAGTTGTGACTACAACTGTGCATGAGACGTGCACACACTTGGAACGAGATTTCCAATGAGGATTGCGCAGATCAAGCCAAGGGGATTCAAACTTGGATCTCTCATTACACCAACTTGGATTGCGCAGTAGAGGCAGGCAAACAGTGGAGGAGTTTTGAACCTGTGACTTGTTCAAAACTGAGCTAGTTTGTGTGTAGCTTTATGAGATAGTACTAAGTACTTGTGAGGACTATTGTGCTATGTATTGTTACATGTTCTCTTCCATATTATATACAAAATAGCTGAGGGTTTTTCAGCTATAGGCTTTCCCCATTACATACTGCATTATATGTGTGATGATTTGATGTTCTTATGATCGCATACCGCTTGTTTTATTTCCGCATGCGATGATTGATTGTAGAAGAGGTTATGTGTTATACATGAATTCGAATTGATGTGTGACTAGGATAATCTTGGTGGATAAATCTTCATTATTCAGCAAATTTATACAAGGTCAAAGAACCCCCCACTAGGTCAATTAGGGTTTCATGTGTTCCAAGGTCATCATTTCCAAAGAAGACTATCATTCAATTTGAGAGTCTGCATATGAGGTAATGGACAAGCTTGAAAATTTTTTAGAAGAGTTAAAAGGTCATATAAGCAAGCATAAGGCCATACCAACTCATAAACATTATGCCTCCATCATTTTCCAAGAATTCTTTCCAAAGGACAAATCATTTGCCACACATGGGGCCGGTTTTTCTTCAAGTTATTTTTCTTACCAAAAAATGATGAATTTGACAAAAGTGAGAGAGTTTTTTGTCTGTCATAGGTCCAAGAAGAAAAACCTCCTTCATATTTTATGCAGGTATCATGGTTTGGGAGCAATGTCAAAAATACAGGTGTCACGGGAGAATTGCTGCACTTCTGGAGTGACCTTGGGAAAATCTAGTTTTCTCACAGCTGTAGTGTCCAAATGACTTGCTTAATAATTCAAATGAAAAATATACTTGAAGATATTTCCAATGAGCTATAATGAGCTCAATTTGGAGTTGAGGAAGGCATCCAAAAGTTTCCTGGACCAACACTCTGCATTTCTGCACCATCATTAAGCACTTTTTGACCTATCTTGGGAGAATCAACTTTTTATAGGTCAAATAAACTCTAATAAGAGAAAAAAAGATATTTTGGGAAAGTAGATAGGATAATATTTCCAACGCGATATCACAGGCCCAATTTGGACATTAGGAAGGCCTCCAAATTCCCTCTGTAAAAGGCGCTACGTGTAGGGAGTTTAGGAGATGCGCTTATGGCAGAGAGAGGCCTGACTGGCCCATAAATTGCCTGCCGCTATGCTTAGAGATCCTAACTAGCCTAGAACCTGCCTGAAACTGCGCTTAGAGAGCCCGACTAGCCTAGAACGCTCGACATTGCAGTTAGAGAGCTCAACTAGCCCAGAACACCCGGTGTTGTGCTTAAGAGGACCCGACACCCGATAGCTTGTGCAGAGAGCTGCGCCTAGAGCAGAAAGCCTCTCCCACCTGCAAAAAAATGCCAAAAACACAAGGGGACACCTTAAAGATACATCTGAGGACCTACAAACAAGTTAACATTGGTAGGTGCATGTTTCCTTATCTTCTAAGTGCTTTTTGTGATTTAATGATTAAGGGAAAGTGATCAAACCCTAGTGCCTACAAACCCTAGGTCTTCATGGCAAACAACCCTCTATTTTTACTTCCAAACAAGCAATTATTAGTCAAGGAGAGTATGAGTTATGGTAATTACAAATCAGTTCAAGTTAAGCCCTCCTCCAAGCCCAAAGAAAACAAGTAATAAACCCACCTCCATCCCACTCATTTGCAAGAGCTGCCCTCACCATCATTTCATTTCACTCCTCCTACCAAGTTTTATAAGTAGGCCTAGGGTTGTCTAAGGGAAACACTAGTCACCATATCAGATGAAGAAGAAAGTGGAAATGAACAAGCAAGTGACAATGAAGGTGAGAGTAACAATGAATCAAAATAAAGTGAAGATGAGGGTGATGATGAGTTGAGCCAACAAGAAGCAGGCAACATGGAAACAGGGGAGGATGATGACAGTAAAGAAAATCAAGAGGCTAACAGTCAAAATGAAGGTCACAGCAGTGATGAAACAAATAGCTATAATGAGGAACAAAGTGAAGGTGCACAAATTAGTGAATAGGTTAGAAATGAAGTTCAAGACATGGAGGTGGATGCAAATCAAGATGAGATAAATGAGGAAGGAGGCATCAGTGAAGGTAATGAAGAAGAAGACATAGAGACAAATGATGGTAGCCATGATGAAGACACCCAAATGATCACAATTAAACCTCTTCTGTTGACATATCAAAGAGGACAAAGGCTTGTGTTTTCTGCCTCTAAAAGGCAAGGGACCGTGCCTTCATTTTCTACCAAGAAGCTAGATTAACGAAAACAAAAGATCAAAGAGCAAGCCTGAGAGACCAAGTTGCAAGGGCTAAAAATCAGAAAAGCCTAAACCAAAATCCAAGCACTCAAAGAGGCAAAAGACCAAGTAAACCTTGGAATCTTTCCTCAATATTTTCTACAGGCTTCTCAAACCCCATGAGGAAGGTGTCCACCAATTTTGGGAGAATTTTGAAAGTTTTTGGCTTTTTGCAAATTTTGAGGTCCATAAGCGCAACACCCCTAGCACTATGATTTTTCCTCAAACATCCTCAAAGGGAGAACTTTGAATTTTTGGAATCCTCATGTCTATTACAATATGCTCACCAAATTTCAGAGCATTTGGAGCATTTTTGACCCCTCAAAAGGCCAAAAAACACCTCATTTTTCACCTTTCTGCCTCATTTTCAGGCTTGGCGCTGCGCTTATGGCAGTTTTGGGAATTTGGATATTTGGACAGGTTACAGGAGCTCACTAAAAAACCAAATGTATATTTTTAAATTAGACTCAAAAGGATTTCCAACAGGCCATCACGGAACGAAATCTGACATCGAGAAGGTCCCCAAAACTTGGCTGCAAATGGACCCATTTTCTGCCTGTGTTGGCATTGTTCTCAAAGCAGTTTGGGGAATTTTGATTTTTGGATAGGTGATAGGATCTCAATCAGAAAACCAAAGGTTTTTTTGAAAATTAGACTCAGCAAGCTTTCCAACAGGCTATCATGGAGCAAAATAAGACATCGGTAAGGTCACCCAAAATTGGCTGGAAGTGGACCCATTTTCTGCGTGTGTTGGCATTACGCTTAGAGCATTCTGGGGAATTTGGCTTTTGGGACAGGTTACAGGGGCTGAATCAGAAAAAAAATGGTAGATTTGGAGTGTAGACTCAGCAGTATTTCCAACGGGCCATCACGGAGCAAAATCCGACAATGAGAAGGTCACCAAAACTTGGCTGCAAGTGGACCCATTTTCTACCTATGAAGGCGCTATGCTTATAGACTTCACTGTGTGTTTTTGGCCAAAATTCAACAAAACACACTCATTTATTGCAAAATGATATTTTAATGTTTTTTGAGGAAAATCACTCTAAAAATAGGTGCTAGGAGTTATTTAGCATTTATTTCATGGGATATTTTATGCCTTGGGCCTTGCATGGTCTCTTGGGCATTAATGACATTTATGAGTGATTTTGACATTTTCCAACCCTATCTACGGTTTTTTCCCTTCTTTTATAAATAAATAGAACATGAGGGCTTCATTGTAAAAACATTGGCATTTGATGACTCTTTGGAGCAATACATAGTCTTTTGGAGGTTGAAGAGAAATTGGAGTTGTGGAGCTTGTGAATGGCTTGTTGATGGAGGAGGCTTGCTTGCAGGATCCCTGAGCTTGGTCAATCGTGAAGTGCTTCTATTCAGTTATTGTTTTCTCATGTTTCATTATGTTTCAATATTTCTATGTTGCAGTAGAACAAAGGATTTAGACTAAGAAATGTTCTTCAAAGGCACCTTAGCTCTGTTTGTTCCTCACTACCTTTATGTTTTCCTCTACTAGGACATTTTAGAAAATTCTTAATTGCTCTCTAGACCCCCTAAGCTTGTTTATTTCATGAATGGTTTAATAAAATAGGTATCAAAGATTATTTATGGCTAGCCCTGCTTGTTTGATGTCACTAAACACTATTCTTGAGGTCTCTCTCCAAAGTACCATTAATTAGGTTTGCCAAAGAGGCTATGTTTTGATCTGTTGAAGCCTAAAAAATTGTTGCTTCAAACATTGGGGGAAAACCACCCGGTCCGGACCTTAGGACAACTCCTTTTTCGTTTGGTGTGGTGGCTCCTACTGGATTTATAGGACCAGTTTCCTAATAATGAATGGATTGGTAATGGAGTGTTTGTGCAAGTGGGTAAATGGAAATAACTAACTGAATTAATTTATCTAGCTTAATCTATAACTTGCAAATAATTCTAAAACTAACCCGGGTATTAAGTATGAATATGAATTAAAGATGGTTTCAATTAAACAAATAACCATGAAAATGTATTATTATTCAATAGAAAGATGCAGTATCATATAATGATAACTCTGTTTAAGAAATTAAACAGACTTAGAATAACACATCGCATTCATAATTATATATATCATTTGCACATACTATGATAAATGAATATTTCTATATCTTCAGAAATGATATGATAAAGAAATATTTGAGGAACAAGCATATACAAATGATAGAAAATTTCAAAGAGAATACTTCATTACATAAAGAAAATAACGGTAAATTGATAGAAATACCAGATTCATTTAGATATTTTCTTGATGCAAATTCGATATCCAAATCCTGCGCTTTAACTTAGAACAATCTCTAAGGTACAGAAATGCAACTCCCAAAGATAATTCACCATAAAATCATAGAATGTGATCCTTTATAAAAATAAGATAGTTGATGGAGTATAGAAATGTATTATCCAGAGCCAAAATATTACAAATTCAGGACCCCTTTCTAAATGCATGAAAGGGGTTTAAATAGGAAATTAACAAAACAAATTATCTATAAATTATGCTAGAAACTATCATCGGAGATCCGGGAAAAGACTTGCGATATCAAATAAAACAGTTTCACTGAATTTCTTCTGTATTCAATGTGCTGAGGTGGCAGATTTTAAGAATATCTTTAACTTCGGTTGGATGACTCAGCCTCGAATGCAACTGACTAGTGTATGTGGCATTGGATAGCTCTAGAATGATGTAATTTATGGCATTAGAAAGGCATTTGATTAAATATGTCCATAGGACATCCCATGTAATTTCCTGTATTTTTGCGATCTTTTGATTCCTGTTGATTATTTCCTGCTTCCATCTATTATCAGTTTCTTTCATCCTTGTCAATTTACCTAGAGTACAATCTGAAATTAAATTAGTAGCATATAAGCTATCATTTACTAATTGTGTCAGATTGTTCATTATGGCTTTGGCTCTTGATGTAGCACGTTCTTATTTAATCAACTGTGTATCCCATTCAACAAGCAAAACTTCTTTATGCCTTTCTTCGATCCTGGGAAGATTTTCCTTCTTTCCTTGTTCTGAGTCCTGCATTGAAATAAATTCTAAAATCTTATCATCTGCATTCTCAAATTTAGTTCTGGTACTGACTGATTCATCAATGAGGGAAGATGTTATTTCACACAAAGGTTCAGCTTGTGCAATTTTTGAACACAGATCATCCAACTGTTGAGACAATAGTTGACTTGTTTCCAGAGCTTCTGTTCTAAATTGGTCAATTTTAGGATAATCTTTAAATTCATCCAATCTTGCTTGAAATATTTTTTCTTGCTCTGCTTTGGTAGTTTTCTCATTTTGCAATAGGGTCTGTAGTTTGGACACCTCTTGAGACAATTTTTGTTGTTTATTCAAGGCTTGCTGATCAAGCTTCTTCTTTTCAATACTCAGTTGTTTTTCCAATTGTTTAGCTCTGAGTCTTTCTTCTTCTAACTACTGCTCCAACTGCAATATTCTTTGTTGATCACTTGTTTTTTTCTCTTCTAGCAATGCTATATGTAAGTATTTTTGCTTTATCATTTGATTGAATTCAATAGCTTTATCTATAGTGGTTGCACTGTAGGCACCTGCATATTGTGATAATTTGGTAAGATCCTCTGAAGGATTTACCTCAGTATTATTCCATAAAACATTCATTAAATCAACTTGTGAAGTTGCAAATGGTCCTTGATCTACCTTCCTTCTCTTCCTTTGTTTTCTGACAACAGCCCTATGCTTAGGACTGTAAAATATATCCAGAGGAGTAATGTCTTCAACTCTCAACACAATTTCTTCTGATGGATGTTCAGGAATGATTTCCATATCCTGATCATTCAGATTGTCAAATTTAGGATTATTTTGTTCCCCTATTTGCTGAGCGAATTGTTCATACTGACTTAGAAAATGGGGAGTAACAATAATTTCAACAGAATTCGCCACTTTGTCCATGGTTTTTTCTCTTTCAAGCTGATCATCTGGCTTATTACCTGTATCTTCTTTTTTAGTCTAGACATTAGCCTTGCTTCTTGTATTCTCCTTTTCTATTTGCACATCAATTTTGCTAGTAGACACTTCTTTTCCTGCTTTGCTAGCTGTATCTTCCTTTTTCTTCTGTTCTATTTCCATACTTTCATTTTCTTGTAAAGGAATCCTTAGCTGGTCAAGAGGAACTTTCAGTAATCTATGACTTCTGAATTGCATGAATTTATTGATATCTTCTTGTTGAAACTTAGATTTAGCCAAGTCATAAACTTGGGAAAATTTATCAATTGAAACAAATAAATCATCAAATTCATCAGGTTCATGCTCAAACCTAGCAATTTGAACCTGAGTTGTGAAATTGAAAGCTACTTTATTTGGATCATATTGCCTGCCTGGGAGAGATGCAAGCTTAAGATCTCTTATTTTAAGGACTTCCTTTTCAGCATGCTTAAAATCATTCAGGGTATAAGTTCCACAATGGAAAGGGAAGGTTGGCCACATCAATTTTTTGGAATTCTTTAAAGACCTAGACATTCCTCTTTCTGTCAACTGATAAGATATTTCTTGAGCTAAAAGTTTATCAGGGACATAAAGGGGCAAGATATGGGGTTCAACAATGCTTCCAAAAATTCTAATATAGGTAAAATTTTCCTCTTCAAACCAATTGCCGATTAGGGATATATCAAGCTTTGCTTTTTTAGAGAGCCGAGGAGGAAATTGATTAAAAATGATCTGGAAAGTGGGTAACATAAAGCCATGGAAAATTCTATATACATGATTCTTGAAATGAACCTTCCACAAGAGTTTATGGTAAATGTGAATCGGAACAGGTTCCTGTGGAGTCCATTTCCAACCCAGAATAGGGAATTCAGAATTAAAACACATAGCATCTAAGATATAGGCACAGAAATGAAATGGGGGAGTATTCACAATATTTTTATTCTTTCTATAGTCCAGAATTCTGTTCATCATCTTATCAGAAAGAATAACTGACCAGTCCATAATTTCAGAATTTATAGCAGCATGAATTAGGGGTACCATCTGAATTGAAAATCTTGCAGAATTATCATTCCCGAAAAGCCTACACATCATCGCAGTAGCATAGCAATACGGGGGTGCAAGAGACTCTATGGAGTACATACCTGAAGTCTCATGCTTATGCTTTTCTGGAGCTCGTCTCCATTCTTTAATTGGGTGTGACTCAATTTCATTGCTTGAGGTGAAATCTGCTATGAAAGCTTTGTTGTAGACCTTTTGAGGATTTAGCAGATGGTACATCGCTTTGATATCTTTCGTTCTAAAAGACCCAAAACTTGTTCCCGCAGCTGGGACAAATTTTCTGTTTGTGATGGTGGTGTTTTCTATCACCCATTGTATTATACAATAATATGAGAACATATTCGCCCGAGATGCAATTCTATGCAGAAAATAATTTGCAAGTTCTTTGAGAGGACTTTCAGCATCAGAATCTGAGTCTTCATCTGGTACTGTCGCCTTTACCACTGTAACAGTAGGTTTTTCTGCTTCAAGCAAATTATAAACATTTTCCCATGAAAGCTTCCCAGGACCCTGGCATGCAGTATTTGTAACCAACTTGATTTTAGCTGGTTTTTCTTTTGGCATTGTGGTAGTGGCAGCGACCTTTGAGGCGAAAACAGTTCTTTCTTTTTTAAACTTCTTAGACATCTTCTCGTCTGGTATTGTTTCACCAGTTTGGTTAACGAGAGGGTTTGATGTTCTATTGCTCTGCAAATGAGAAAAAACCTTTCAGACGCGAGAAGAAATGAAGCAATGAAAACAACTTATGCGAAAAGATTTTTATTAACGATCAAAATTGATTAACTCCGTATTAAACTTAAATGTCCTCCATGAGAGTCACATTCACGCATTCATATTAGAATCGATCATCATAATTCGTTTGCTTTTCTAATTAATGATGATCGTACAATCGGAGATCGCCGATATTGAAATGATAATGTAAAACTTTCCCTTTGAATTTTCCGATTGCGATTAATAAATAACATATGCACAATGAAAACAGCAATAAAATAATACTAACTATCCATCTCATCGAAGGTTTCAAAAGGAAATCAAATGACATCTCATATTTTCTTCCGATTTGCGATTGCGATGATGGTATATCGCATCGTATAATTCCAAAGGAATTAAGTTGTACATGATTTTCGCCGATTTGCGATTGCGATGATGGTGGGGTCCATTGCATCGGGATTTTATAAAACAAGCAAATGTGATGTTGCTTCTTTGAAATGCGATTGCGATAAATCGTATTGCATCGGAGTTTATGAAATAGACCGAATGAAGGATAAATTTTTGGAATTGCAATTGTGATTAGTTACGTCGCATCGAAGTTTTGCAAAAACGAATGTGACACCTTAAGACCCTACCGATTTTCGATTTGCGATTTACTTAATCGCATCGGACTTTTTAACATGAATACTTTTATTCTTTGTGCCAATGCGATATAAGACTTAAGTTTAATCGGATCGGAAAAATTTAATGTGACTTGTTCATTTGCATTTGATATATGCGATATGCGATGCATTACTTTTAAACAATGAATCTTTTCATTGTTTTATTTAAAATAATCGGATTTCCTCAAAATATTTTATTTCTATCTAAAAGAAAGGGGACCTATTTCTAAAGTAGAATTTATTCTAAAATTTTGAAATGGGGAGGGTTGTTGTACCGTACAACAATTGGCGATTCACTGGAAGAAAGATTTATCTCTGAAAAAATAAAATGAACACTATACTTTTAGTAAGTTAAAAGTTTTAAAGATAATGAAAAATATCCTTAGAGAAATTTAAATAAAATCTAACTCTGAAAAAGAATAAAAATCACTTACAAATTCTTTCTAATTTATGAAGAATAAAAACATTTTTGAGTTTTCTCAAGCTTTGATTGGTTTATAATAATAAAGTAAGGGACCTTTCCAATTTTAGCTTTTGTAATATACTCTATTATCATAGGCATGGCCTCTGCTGCCCGCAAACGTTTATAGTCTCGACAGGGTTACCTTTTAACCATCAACCATTCATTGTCCCATCTAACTAAGGTCATGACTCTTTAAAAGATAAATTCACAAGACATATTATCTCATGTTTTTCTCTTTTATTTTTTTAATTTAAAAGCCATTGTTCTGGTTTGGTAGCTAGTTAATAACAATGCCACTCACTAGTTGTAATTAAACTGAACAAGCTGGCTCGTGATGAGACCCCTTGTCTTATAATTATAAGCCATTACCCTGTTTTGGTATGCAGTATTGGTAATGTCAGTTTTATTACTTCTTATGATCATGGTAAGTAGGCTCGTGATGAGACCCCTTATCTCTTAATTTTGACATATAATTTCTTAGAATTACATTCTAAAAAATCACAACCTTAATGAATGGGGTGAAATGATTTTTTTTTTCCCTTAAGAATCAATGGATGAAAATTTTACAGTTTTGAATTCCAAAGCTTTAAAAAGTCTTTACTTTTTATGGATAACCTTTCTCTGCTCAATGATGACAATTTTAGAGTTTTGAATGCCAAAGCTTGAAAAAGTCTCTACTTTTTATGGATAGCCTTTCTCTGCTCAATAAAATTATAATGATTTACAATTTTCTCAAGGTTTCAAAAGATTTTGCAAATGTTTAAACAAATTTTCAAAGTTTAATATTTTATTTTTAACTACCCAAAAATTGTAATCATTTCCTTAAAAATTCTTATTTACATAAAATAAGTATTTATAATATTTTCTCGAAGATATTTTCAAATAGTAAAAATCCAATTAAATACTATTAAGAACCTTATTTGTAAATAAACACACTTGCATAATGGAATATGTACAAGTAAGAAGGGGTTACCTTATTAAGAAAAGAATTTTTTCAAGACAAGCCCATTCACAGGAAGAGATTCTCTCTCTCCTGTTAAATCTTGCAATATGAACATTGCTAAGCTTATCTTTTCAGCAATATGAAATGGTCCAAGCCACATTTTTTGAAATTTGGTATGCTTACCCTTATCTTCATGTGCTTTGACCCATTTCAAAACAAGATCACCAGTTTGCAAAGTTTTGGATCCGGTAGAATTTGAATCAAAAGAAGATTTTATGAGTTGTTGATGTTTGGCATGAATACTTTATCCTTTCTCTCTATCTTCTTCTAATTTAAGAATTTGATCAAATATTAATTGAATAGATGATGAAGGATTCTCTTCAAGGAATTGAACTAGGGCTAAAGATGGAAGTATTAGTTTTGATGGTATTATAGCTTCTTTTCCATAGACTAGATTAAAAGGTGAAGTACCTATTGGAACCTTATGAGTTATGCGATCAGCCCATAATGCAAAAATTAAAGATTTATGCCAGTTCTTTTGACTTTGATCAATTTTTCTTTTGATGATTTTGATAAGATTTTTATTTGTTGATTCAGCTAAACCATTACCTTGTGGATAATAATTCGTTGAATATTTCAATTTGAAACCTCTTTTGATTGCAAATTCCATTATACTATTTCTAGAAAAATAAGATGCATTGTCAAAGACAAGAGCGTTAGGTACACCAAACCTGGTAATGATGAATTGATCAATGAATTCAATGATTGCATCAGAATTGGCTACCTTTAAAGGAATTGCTTCTACCCACTTTGTAAAGTAATCCGTTGCTGTAAGGATATATCTGTGTTGCTTGGAAGAATGTGGAACAATTTCTCCAATAATATCAAGTCCCCATTGTTCAAATGGTTGCTCAATGTTTACTGGTTGTAAAGGAAAGGCTGGTTCCCTTTGTCTTCCACTAGCAGTTTGACAAATATCGCATTTCCTTACATAATCATGTGCATATTTGAACAAGGTAGGCCAATAGTAACCAGCATGGATTATTCTGTGAGCCGTGGTATCACCTCCAAAATGTCCACCTGCTAGTCCATCATGTAATTCCTGCAACACCTTGTGTGCTTCAGTTTTTTCAAGACATTTTAATAAAATTGAATCATAATTTCTTCTGAATAACACATTATCAATGATTTCAAAGTGTTTGGATTTTATGCTTAAAGCATGCTTGTTTTTATAGTTGATATTAGAAGGAGCATACCCCTTTTTCAAATAAAAGATCAAATCAACATATTGAGATTCGGAATCTATAATACTTATCTGATTTACTTGAACAGTATTATCTTGATCTTGATGCTCTGGTATGTTGGAAGCTCCAGCTAACAATCTGCAAAAACTTTGTCCTCTAACAATTTTAGCTAGCTTAATATCAATATCATACTCTTGTAGAGTTGTTACCCAATTAGCTCTCTTTTCTCCTACTTCCTTTTGTATTAACAATTGTCTCACTGCAGAGAATGGGACAATAATCTTTGTATGTGTTTTTAGGAGAAAAGGTCTAAAATTTTTTATTGATCTAAATACAGCAAAGGCTTGTTTTTCTACATCGGAGTAGTTAAGTTAGTCTCCTTGCATATTTGAGCTAAAGAAGGAGATTGGTGCTTCCTCTTGTTGATCATTGGGTTGTGTCAAAACGGCAGCATAAGATGTTTCAGTAGCCAAAGTATATAGAATAAAATGTTTAGAAAAATCAGGAGTATTCAATGTAGGTGCATTAATGATTATCTGTTTGTTTAAATCAAAAGCTTCTTTTTCTTTATGTAACTGTTTGAAAACTAAATTTTCTTAATCATATTCTGCAAAGGTAAAACTATTTGAGAAAAATCAGGAATAAATCGAATGACAAAATTGATCTATCCCAAAACGGATTGCATGGATTTCTTGTTATGTGGTAAAGAAATATCAAAAATATCTTTTACTCTATCAGGATCAATATATATGTCATCTTTAGACATAAAAAATCCTAGGATTTTTCCTTCATTGAGAGAAAAGAAGGATTTCTTTGGATTAAAGAAATGCCAAATCTTCTACATCGTTCAAATATTTGTTTTAAATCATGCAGATGATTAGATCTTTTCTTTGAAAATATGGTTATGTCATCAAGATAAATAACAACTGATCTATTAATCAAACCCTTGAATTCTATATCCATGGCTCTCTAGAAAGTAGCTCCTGCATTTATCAAACCAAAAAGCATCTTTTGTAGGCATAAGTTCCCCATTTGGTTCTAAAATTAGTTTTCAGCCTATCATCTGGATGTACCAATATTTGGTTATAGCCTGAAAATCCATTAAGAAAAGACATTAGTTCAGAACCAGCTACCTTTTGAAGTATTAGTTCCATCGTTGGCAATGGGAAGTTATCCTTTTGACATGCCTTATTCAGATTTCTAAAATCAATACAGATTATGATATCTCCATTCTTCTTCCTTACAAGAACCATGTTTGAGACCCAACTAGAATGTCTTACAGGAAAAATAATTTTCGCCTTCAAAATTTTGTTCAATTCTGACTTGATTTGTCCTTCCAGATTGGGATGAATTTTTTTAACTTCTGTTGCACTGTTTTTACATCAATTATCATTGGAATAGTATGTTGGATAACAGAAGTATCATAAGTTTTCAAATCCTCATAATTCCAAGCAAAGACATTTTTGTACTTATTCAAAAGTCTGATGAAATTTTTCCTTTTCTCTGATGTTAACTCGAGTCCTAAATTAACATTTTGTGGTTTAGACTTAGTATCAAGATTTACTAATTCAAACTTCAAAGTAGAACTTTGAAGTTTAGCATTAGTAACATTTTTGAATCTATCTTTGATATCATATAAGTCTTCAAGTTTGACTACAGATTTGGGAATATGATTTTCATCGTATTTTGATGTGTTTTGAAGATCGTGATCACTTTCATCAATTATTTGGCCATCATAAGATTTTTCTGAAGTCAGGAAATTTAAGATATCTTCATCATGATAAAATACTCTCCAATTGGTGACATTATCCGGCACAGAAGGTCTAAAGATTAATTCAACTGAAAACCTATCTGGACTATAATACTCAGCTGGGAGGAGCTTGGAAGCAACATTATCTAACAAATCAGCTGTTGAATTCTGGGTTCTAGGGATAGAAAAGATGTTGAATGCTAAAAATTGAGTGGTAAGATTTTGAACAAGGGATTTATAATGTTGAAGATGATCTGAAATACAATGGATAGTGTTTCTTACTTGTCTGATAACAATTTCAAAATCACCATACACTTTCAGGTACTTAACATTCAACCCTATTGCTTTATAAAGCCCTTGGATCAAGGCTTCATATTCTGCAGTGTTATTTGTACACTCAAATTCTAATCTACATGATAGCATAGTTTTTTCCCCATATGGATCAACTAAAATGCATCCTGCTCCTGCACCACCATTGGATTTTGATCCATCAAAATACAAAGACCAAAATAAAGACTTATCTACAGGTTTATCTACAGATTGATCAGAAACATTAACAATTCTTGAAGAATCAGTTTGTGAAAAATTTTCAATTTGCGAAACAAAAGTATTTATAGAAAAAGGTGATTGCGGTGCTGTGAAATTTCCAAGAAACGATTCAACAGAATAACCTCTGAGAATGTTGTTATTAAAAGCTACAGGTTCATTTTCTTGTTTAAATTCAGTTACAGTATGCATCATGTGTTTTTCTCACTCAACCTTGATTTGATTTGGTTTCCCTTTGTAAGGAAGCCACATGTGAGAATAATCAGTGGCAATGTAACCATTAAGATTTGCAGACCAATCCCTACTCAATATTAATCCAAAAAACTTAGGAATATCTGCAATCAGTATATCAATTCTCTGGACTATCCTGGGATCAGAGGCTAACCTAATGGTGACTGAATTAATTTCCCCCACAACTTGCACTTTAGTCTGATCTAATTGAACAATATGAACCGCAGATTTCTGGGGTTCGATGTTTAATTTTGAGCAGACTGAATTAGGCATTATGTTAGATGATGCTCCTGAATCTATTAAGAAATTATGAAAATTATTATTATAGATTTCATAAGTCAAAAGAAAAGTAGGTGTTTGAGAATTTGATCTTTCTCCAATAAGAACAGTGTTAGTAGCATCTACTTTATCTAGTGGCTTACCTGATCCTTTGGTTGCTTTGGCAACAACACCACTTGGTAGAGGAGAAAAAGGTGTTGCATTTAATTCTTTCAATAACAACTTCTGTTGATATTTAAGTTTGCTGAGTTCATGTAGAGAAATATTCGCTCTGGTTTTCTTCATGTCTTCAATAATGTTATAATCCATAGGATCTGATACCACCAGAGTCTTAGATGTTGTTGTAGGAGGATTAGAAGATGATGGTTGATTTTGAGTAGGAAAAGAGGAAGTTTTCTTTACAGGGGTTTTGTCTTTAGTATTCGAAGTTGAACTTTTCTTCTTTGGAACTGTTTGGATAGGCTCTGCTGTAGATTTACTTCTTGTACTTACTGGCATGGATTCTTGTTCTTTTTCACTGTTCGAATTAGGAATAATGAAATCCCACATCCCATGTAATTAAGCTATTTCTTATTCTTCATCTTCTTCCGATAACAGAGGTGTATCATCTTCTTCATCTTCTTCTAGATCGGACTTTTCATTGGATATTGAATTGGGTGGTTTAGATTCAGTTTTTCGATTCCTTTTGAAATTTCTGAATGGCTTTTTGGTAGAAATTTCTACCACTTGTTTTTTGATTTTGATCATTTCATTAGACAAAGTCTTCAGAACTTTCTGTAAGCCTTTCATATCATAAGGATCCATGGGTGTCTTCTTCTTGGAATCATCTTTAAAGCTAACCTTTTTGGATTTTTTGTCTTCAATAGCATTCTTCTTATCCAAAGCAATAATTTGTCTTTCAACTGCAATTGCTTCTTTCATGTTTTCAGCCAAAGTAGGTTTAGCAGCTCTATCTACAAAAATTTCTATATTTGAGGGAAAAGATGGTATATACCATTCACTTCTGACTTGCTCACTATGTTTTGAGGTTGTATGAATTTTATTCAAAAGTTTGTTGAATCGGGAATTAAAATCTTTAATGGGTTCTTTGGGTTCTTCTCTCAAATTGGAGAGATCATTGATTAAAGTCGCTATTGATCTGTCATCTCCAAATTTGGTTAAGAAATGTTCCTGGAAAATGTCCCAACTTGTAATAGATCCTGATGGTAGTGAAAAATACCAGGATCCTGTTGCCCCTTGTAAGGTATAAGGGAATAACCTAACCACAAAATCTTCATGTTCTACTGCATTTAAATTTACAAATAACATAAAGTTATTAATGTGTTCTTCTGCTTGTATACCAAGGTCAGGACTAAATTTTGGCAGCCATTTTTCAAGATGATCTGGAAAATCATGCAAAAGTGCAGGCATTTCAACAACCCCTGGATTAGTCCATGGTCTTTGTGCCATTGTTGGGATAACAATTGAGGAACTTGAAGAGACAACTGGTGTTTGACTAGAGGTTGTTGGAATAACTATGCTCTTCTGGGTTTGAGTCTTGGAAGCAGATGAGTGGGTTTGCGATGAAGAAATGATATCACTACTTGATTCCGAGGATGTTTTTATGGTCTTAACTTGACTCGGTAAAGGAAACTCCTTTGGAGGAATACCGAGTTTTTCACTTTGTGACCTAGTGAGAGGTCTGGAAGAAACAAATTGTGAAGTAACACTACCTTCGGATAATTCAGACTCTTCTAAAGACAATGAGAACCCTTGGAGTTTATGAACTAAAGCTTGTATTTTAGGGGACTCAGGAGGTTGATTTTCTAACAGATCTAAAGTTTGGTAGTGGGTGTATTGATGTTCTTCTCAATTTCTTCCCTAGTGATTTGAGATGTAGAGGAAATCGAAGAAGGTGATAAGGGTGAATTGCTCTTAGAATGGCTTGTAGATTTGGATATACTTGCCATTCATAGCTTAGGCCCTCCTTCTAGTGCCAAAAATTTTTAAGCCTCGAAAATCATTGCTTCAAACATTGGGGGAAAACCACCCGGTCCGGACCTTAGGACAACTCTTTTTCCATTTGGTGTGGTGGCTCCGACTGGATTTATAAGACCAATCTCCTAATAATGAATGGATTGGTAATGGAGTGTTTGTGCAAGTGGGTAAATGGAAATAACTAACTGAATTAATTTATCTAACTTAATCTATAACTTGCAAATAATTCTAAAACTAACCCGGGTATTAAGTATGAATATGACTTAAAGATGGTTTCAATTAAACAAATAACCATGAAAATTTATTATTATTCAACAGAAAGATGCAGTATCATATAATGATAACTCTATTTAAGAAATTAAACAGAGTTAGAATAACACATTGCATTCATAATTCTATATATCATTTGCACATACTATGATAAATGAATATTTCTATATCTTCAGAAATGATATGATAAAGAAATATTTGAGGAACAAGCATATATAAATGATAGCAAATTTCAAAGAGAATACTTCATTACATAAGAAAAATAACAATAAATTGATAGAAATACCAGATTCATTTAGATATTTTCTTGATGCAAATTCGATATCCAAATCCCGCGATTTAACTTAGAACAATCTCTAAGGTACAGAAATGCAACTCCCAAAGATAATTCACCATAAAATCACAAAATGTGATCCTTTATAAAAATAATATAGTCAATGGAGTACAGAAATGTATTATCCAGAGCCAAAATATTACAAATTCAGGACCCCTTTCTAAATGCATGAAAGGGGTTTAAATAGGAAATTAACAAAACAAATTATCTATAACTTATGCTAGAAACTATCATCGGAGATCCGGGAAAAGACTTGCGATATCAAATAAAACAGATTCACTGAATTTCTTCTGTATTCAATGTGTTGAGGTGACAGATTTTAAGCATATCTTTAACTTCGGTTGGATGACTCAGCCTCGAATGCAACTGACTAGTGTATGTGGCATCGGATAGCTCTGGAAAGATGTAATTTATGGCATTAGAAAGGAATTTGATTGCCATCTGCTGATTTTGTGGTTTGATCAAATATGTCCATAGGACATCCCATGTAATTTCCTATATTTTTCTGATCTTTTGATTCCTGTTGATTATTTCCTGCTTCCATCTGTTATCAGTTTCTTTCATCCTTGGCAATTTACCTAGAGTATAATATGAAATTAAATTAGTAGCATATAAGCAATCATTTACTAATTGTGTCAGATTGTTCATTATGGCTCTAGCCCTTGATGTAGCACGTTCTTCTTTAATCAACTGTGTATCCAATTCAACAAACAAAATTTCTTTATGCCTTTCTTCGATCCTGGGAAGATTTGCCTTCTTTCCTTGTTCTGAGTCCTGCCATGAAATAAATTTTGAAATCTTATCATCTACATTCTCAAATTCAATTCTGGTATTGACTGATTCATCAATGAGGGAAGATGTTATTTCACATAAAGGTTCAACTTGTGCAATTTTTGAACATAGATCATCCAACTGATGAGACAATAGTTTACTTGTTTCCAGAGCTTCTGTTCTAAATTGGTCAATTTTAGGATAATCTTTAAATTTATCCAATCTTGCTTGAAATATTTTTTCTTGCTCTGCTTTGGCAGTTTTCTCATTTTGCAGTAGAGTCTGTAGTTTGGACACCTCTTCAGACAACTGTTGTTTTTTATTCAAGGCTTGCTGATCAAGCTTCTTCTTTTCAATACTCAGTTGTTCTTCCAATTGTTTGGCTCTGAGTCTTTCTTCTTCTAACTGCTGCTCCAACTGCAATATTCTTTGTTGATCACCTGTTGTTTTCTCTTCTGGAAATGCTATCTGTAAGTCTTTTTGATTTATCATTTGATTGACTTTAGTAGCTTTATCTAGAGTGGTTGCACTGTAGGCACCTGCATATTGTGATAATTTGGTAAGATCCTCTGAAGGATTTACCTCAGTATTCTTCCACACAACATTCATTAACTCAACTTGTGAAGTTGCAAATGGTCCTTGATCTACCTTCCTTCTCTTCCTTTGTTTTCTGACAACAACCCTATGCTTAAGACTGTAAAAGATATCCAGAGGAGGAATGTCTTCAACTCTCAACACAATTTCTTCTGATGGATGTTCAGGAATGATCTCCATATCCTGATCATTCAGATTGTCAATTTGAGGATTATTTTGTTCCCCTATTTGCTGAGCGAATTTTTCATATTGACTTAGCAAATGGGGAGTAACAATAATTTCAACAGAATTCACCACTTTGTCCGTGGTTTTTTCTCTTTCAAGTTGATCATCTGGATTATTACCTGTATCTTCTTTTTTAGTCTGGACATTAGCCTTGCTGCTTGTATTCTCCTTTTCTGTTTGCACATCAATTTTGCTAGTAGACACTTCTTTTCCTGCTTTGCTAGTTGTATCTTCCTTTTTCTTCTGTTCTATTTCCATACTTTCATTTTCTTGTAAAGGAATCCTTAGCTAGTCAAGAGGAACTTTCAGTAATCTATGACTTCTGAATTGCATGAATTTATTGATATCTTCTTGTTGAAACTTAGATTTAGCCAAGTCATAAACTTGGGAAAATTTCTCAATTGAAACAAATAAATCATCAAATTCATCAGGTTCATGCTCAAACCTAGCAATTTGAACTTGAGTTGTGAAATCGAAAGCTACTTTATTTGGATCATATTGCCTACCTGGGAGAGATGCAAGCTTAAGATCTCTTATTTTAAGGACTTCCTTTTCAGCATGCTTAAAATCATTCAGGGTATAGGTTCCACAATGGAAAGGGAAGGTTGGCCACATCAATTTTTTGGAATTCTTTAAAGACCTAGACATTCCTCTTTCTGTCAACTGATAAGATATTTCTTGAGCTAAAAGTTTATCAGGGACATAAAGGGGCAAGATATGGGGTTCAACAATGCTTCCAAAAATTCTAATATAGGTAAAATTTTCCTCTCCAAACCAATTTCCGATTAGGGATATATCAAGCTTTGCTTTTTCAGAGAGCTGAGGAGGAAATTAATTAAAAATGATCTGGTAAGTGGGTAACATAAAGCCATGGAAAATTCTATATACATGATTCTTGAAATGAACCTTCCACAAGAGTTTATGGTAAATGTGAATCGGAACAGGTTCCTGTGGAGTCCATTTCCAACCCAGAATAGGGAATTCAGAATTAAAACATGGAGCATCTAAGATATAGGCACAGAAATGAAATGGGGGAGTATTCACACTATTTTTATTCTTTCTATAGTCCAGAATTTTGTTCGCCATCTTATCAGAAAGAATAATTGACCAGTCCATAATTTCAGAATTTATAGCAGCATGAATTAGGGGTACCATCTGAATTGAAAATCTTGCAGAATTATCATTCCCGAAAAGCCTACACATCATCGTAGCAGCATAGCAATACGGGGGTGCAAGAGACTCTACGGAGTACATACCAGAAGTCTCATGGTTATGCTTTTCTGGAGCTCGTCTCCATTCTTTAATTGGGTCTGACTCAATTTCATTGCTTGAGGTGAAATCTGCTATGAAAGCTTTGTTGTAGACCTTTTGAGGATTTGGCAGATGGTACATCACTTTGATATCTTCCACTCTAAAAGAACCAAAAAATTTTCCCGCATCTGAGACAAATGTTCTGTTTGTGATGGTGGTGTTTTCTATCACCCATCGTATTATATCATAATATGAGAACATATTTGCCCGAGCTGCAATTCTATGTAGAAAAGAATTTGCAAGTTCTTTAAGAGGACTTTCAACATCAGAATCTAAGTCTTCATCTGGTACTATCACCTTTACCACTGTAACAGTAGGTTTTTTTGCTTCAAGCAAATTATAAACATCTTCCCATGAAAGCTTCCCAAGGCCTTGGCATGCAGTATCTATAACCAACTTGATTTTAGCTAGTTTTTCTTTCGGCATTGTTGTAGTGGCAGCGGCCTTTGAAGCGACAGCGGTTCTTGATTTTTTAAACTTCTTAGACATCTTCTCGTCTGGTATTGTTTCACTGTTTCGGTGAACGAGAGGGTTTGATGTTCTATTGCTTTGCAAATGAGAAAAAACCTTTAAGATGCGGGAAGAAATGAAGCAATGAAAACAACTTATGTGAAAATATTTTTATTAATGTTCAAAATTGATTAAATCCATATTAAACTTAAATGTCCTCCATGAGAGTCACATTCACACATTCATATTAGAATCGATCATCATAATTTGTTTGATTTTCTAATTAATGATGATCGTATAATCGGAGATCGGTGATATTAAAATGTTAATGTAAAAATTTCCCTTTGAATTTTCCAATTGCGATTAATAAATAATATATGCGCAATGCAAATGGCGATAAACAAAGACTAACTATCCATCACATTGGAGGTTTCGAAAAGAAATCAAATGACATCTCATTTTTTCCACCGATTTGCGATTGCGATGATGGTATATCGCATCGGATATTTCCAAAGGAATTAAGTTGTACATGATTTTCGCTGATTTGCGATTGTGATGATGGTGGGGTCCATCGCATCAGAATTTTATAAAACAAGTAAATGTGATGTTGCTTCTTTGAAATGCGATTGCGATAAATCATATCGCATCAGAGTTTATGAAATTGACCGAATGAAGGATAACTTTTTCGAATTGTGATTGCGATTAGTTACGTCGCATTGGAGTTTTCCAAAAACGAATGTGACACCTTAAGACCCTACCAATTTGTAATTTACGATTTAATTCATCGCATCGAACTTTTTAACATGAATACTTTTATTCTTTGTGCTGATGTGATATAAGACTTAAATTTAATTGGATCGGAAAAATTCAATGTGACTTTTGTTCATTTGCATTTGATATATCTGATATGAAATGTATGACTTTTAAAAAATGAATCTTTTTATTGTTTTATTTTAGAATAATCAAATTTTTTCAAAATATAAAAGAAAGGGGACCTATTTCTAAAATAAAATTTGTTCTAAAATTTTGAAATGGGGAGGGTTGTTGTACCATACAACACGATCATACCCTTTGTCCATGCTTGAATAATTGTATTGGAGATCTTCATAGTTATGATCAATGATGTTTAGGCATTCCCTCTTCTTTGATTAAAGTTATATGTGTATCTTGAATGTTTTCTAACCTTGAAGGTGAAATCACTAGAAGTTAAATGAGTTTCTCACCTTCTATATTTCATTGGAATGTTTGTAGGCAATGCTTATTTTCTTGAGTTGAATCAAAGAGTTATTGGTGTGCCTTGTCTATTTGATTACTTCTTTATGCTTATGGTATTAAAGTCCCTTCTTGTTAAGAGTACATGACAAAGGATTATTTATTGCCCTTTGCCCTACTTGTGTTCAAAAACTTGATGTCCATCTCATTTTCCATAAACCTTGAAAATCCATTGACCATGATAGATTTTCCCTGTGATGCTCCCCGATCCATTGTTGAACTTTCCATGAATTTTATAGACTCCATAGCCCAATGACTTGAATATTTCCTCATTCCATCTATTCTAATTGACCATCTTACCCAACCAAAACAATCAAAAAAACCCTACACTTAACAACTAGCCTAAAATCAAACCCTAAAAGAAAACAAGTTCACATCCTTTGCATACAATAGAGAGAGCCCTCTCTGAGTCCGGGAAGGCTAGGTCCTAGGAATCCAAAGACTGGTTTGATGTTACCTTATGAATTTGGTCTACCAATCTGCTAAATCACGGGACACTAACATAATGGTGATCACGGTGGGACCTTCTGAGTCAGTGACAATCTAAGTATACCTTAGGACCTCAGAAAACCCACAAACATCCTTATATTGGCCCTTAAATTGTTGATGGTGGACAACAAGTACATCCTTAAAATAGTAAACATCATCCACCTGGCGACTCCACTAGAGGAAGAACCTAAAACATGACCAGTCATCCTAGAAAGAAAGAGCACTCAGGCCTAGATTAGATTCAAAAAATTATTGCTTTTATCTATAACTATGTTATATCCTAGTTTAAGCTTGATCAAGAATACATTGATGAGATCTACATTGATCATTGGAAAGATCTCAAACCTCAAAAAGCTAAGCCTCAAATTGCAGACCATGAGCAGACTTATACACCTGTGGAAGACCTAGTGAAACATGAGCCTCATGCTAATTTTCCTACTCTTGCTGAAACCTCAAATAGTCATAATATCTTTTTGCACTACCTATACCCACAAAGGTCCCATAAAGATACAAGCCTCTGATTTTCCCTTCTATCCTCCAGGCCCTCCTAGCAAATCTTGTAAATAAACTACCTAGATTTGATGGAGAAAACTCAAAAGTCACCGCTGAAGAACACATTCAAAATCTTGAGAATCTACTTGAACTATTTGAAATAGAAGAAGATGATGTGCATATTATAATGTTTTCCTTATCATTACAAGGAAAAATTAAGAGTTGGTTTAAGGACCTTCCAGCTGCAAGCATTAGCAATTTTCATCAATTCACTCAAGTTTTCTTAGATAGGTGGGTAGTCATGGGAAATGTTTTTCTCATCATAAAGGAATACAACCATATGAACAGACATCCAGGGGAGATTGTACAACACTTTTAAGCCAGGTTTAATAAATTATACCATTCAATACTTGCTAAGATAAAGCCACCCCTAGAGTGGGCTCTCTTGCACTACCCAAATGTTTTTGACCCAGAAATGGCTTTCTAGATAAGATGAAGAGATCCTTCAACCCTGGAGGAAATGTAAAGGATAGCAGTTGATGTGGAAACCAACATACTAAACAAGGAGGCAAAGCTAAGAGTAATAGAGAAAGACAAAGCAGATAAAGAGAAACTGATATCTTCAGAGGTAAAGCTATAGATGTTGACACATACAATCAACAAAATGATGCATATACTTGGCAGGAAAGAGGAAGAGTACAAGGTTGAGGTTGGTGTTGATTATTCAAAACAACCTATACCTTTTCCTTGGGAAGAACAAACTCAGTCATTACAGGGCAAGAATAACAATCAAAATATGCATGTTGAGTAAGATTACAAAGAAGAAGATGCTGAAATTTTTCAAGTAAGTACTAGATACCTTCCTATATCTTGTGCTTCACTACTAAGAGAGCATTACAAGAAAATTTCAAATGGAAACGAGGTGGAATGCTCTAAAGAATTAGTCAGGGAAGAAATGGATAATGCAAACCCTTTTTCAAATTCAGAAATTCTCCCCTTAAGACATCTTGGTGTAGCTGTTGGGATTATACAATCTGAAATAAAGGAGTTAACACATTTAGAGTCTCTACCATTATGCTTTAATTCATTTCAGATTATCAAAAGAAATTGGCACCCTGAGAATCTATCAGAGGCAGTCCATGAATCTCATGCTCAAGTTAACTATCACGAAAATCAAGAAGATTTGGTTGGAGATGAAATCAATCAGGGAATGAAAAAGAACCCACAGGATCTCTCTAAAGGCACAAGTGATGATTCATCATCTCTTCTAGGTGAGGCTCAAGAAGACATTCAGCCTCTCAATCAACTTTCACAAGAGAAGGAGAACTATTGTAGTTATTTCCAAAGAAAGATAAAAATGCCTCCTTTTTTAACTGAAGAGGAAATAAATCAAATTATAAACATGCAGTCAACCTCTAAACCTTCATATGAATAGAACATTTCTATTTATTTTCCTCCTAATCCTAGCTACCACAGAGCAGAAAATGGATTTATAGATCAATTCGAAGAAAAACAATATGATAGTCCAATATGTATGGTTGGTGACATTACTTATATTGATGATTCTCCAAGGTTTGATCAATATGTTGATGATTATGATATCCAAACAGAAGCTAATTTTGTAGAGCAATCAACAGTTGGTTTGTGGGAGGAATTTCAATTTCATCAACTTGACAAAAGTAGTCAGCCAATGCATAGCAGCTATGACAGTGATGAGGAAAGTTTAGAAAATTTGGAAGCAAATCAAGGCTTGGAAATTGATGATCACAAAAGAGTTGCTGGACTTCTTTCTCAAGAAGATTTATTTCCTAGGATTCCTCCTACTCATCAACATGGTGGCTTTCACACAATATTCATCCCACTAAATCAGAGCATATCAGGTTTGCTGGAAGACAACATTACAGTGTATGATGAGGCTGCCAGTTCTAATGATCATGAGGAAGAGGTGGAGTTTCTTTCCCAAAATAATCTCAAGCTTAGCCAAGTGGAAGAAGAAGCAGTCCTGGATCAATCTTATTTTCCAAATCTTTACATTCCAGTATTATTTCAAGATCCCTTTGCTGTTTTGTTAGAGACATTTGAAGAGGGAGTAAAACATGTCAAGAGTAGTTTGATGTAGAATTTCAAGAACATTAGGCACTAATTTTCAAACACAAGTGAGGTGGGAGTGGCCTTTTGATTTTTTCAAAACACTCAAAGAGCTAAACCAAGACCCCTCATGGAATCATCTGCTTGATTGGCTATATTGGAAAAGAAATTTCACCGGCTGAATGTATACCATGAATAAGTTAGATTAGGGTAGATAGGCAAGAAAATAAGCTCAGCACTATGATAATCTTTCTAGCTTTTAGTTTTAGAATGTTGATCCAAAATTAAAAAACAAAAACAGAGAAAATATGAAAAAGAGGGCAGATTTGAAAAAGAGGTACAACCCCATACCCAAAAAAGAGTACTGCTAAAAGTGTGCAAGCCTAAATGCCATTACTTGTTCAAAAGGAGTATTGTTCAGTCATATAGCCTAATCATGGATGAACATGTTTTCAATTTATTGTTGATAGGTTAGTGAAAGAGAACTTGTCAAAACATCTAAACTTGACTTGTCAGTAGGAATAGATTAGGAAGAGAAGATACTGGTTCTCCATGCTCAAATCTGAACCAAAGAGAAAGATGAGGAATATTAAAAAATGATCAATCACAACCCTCATGATTTCTAGTTTTTTTTTTACAAAAATAATGTTTGTGTGCAGCTTGTTCCAATGCCACAGCCCATGGTGAATCAGATTGCTTAATCATGGTTCAAACCATGTTTTCAATTTCATGTCAATAGCTTAGAGAATGAAGTCTATCATACAGCTTAATATTGACAGTCAGTTAGTCTAGGTAGAGAATAAAAAGAGTTCACTAGCATAATCTGAACTCTTGGAAGTGATAAAGGTAGAAGTAGATAGTTTGTTTTTTCTTTCAAAATAAAAGAATGTCAAGGGTTTGCTAGTTCAAGTACACCCAAGGAAGAAAAAATGTTAGGAAAGTAGGATGGGTAGGTAAAGATGAAGTTGAAGTAATTATGTTTTTCAAATTCTTGAGATCATAACTTCAAAAGAAACATCAGCAAATGAAATAAGAAAAATTTGCCCAATGGATGAGGCACTGGTCTTCATAAACCCAGATATCTGAAGTTCTGGACACCTCCTGAAAAGGAGTTGCCCTTCCCAAGTGGAGCCATTGTTACTCATCAATAATTTTTTGCTATTTTTTAGATGAATAAATACTTATCCCAGATTTCTAAAAACAAAATTCATGAATATTGTGAGTTTTAGAAATCTCACTGCCTTCATTATCCTTAGAGAAAATGTTTCACTATCCTACCCTTTTTCCATTTCATGATCACCTTGTAACTCCTACAGACTCCAAATGGATTGTGCCTCTCATTTCCATCCTTTTTCCTACCCATAATATCATTACTCTGCTTTTCCCTTGCCTATGACTCCATTTTCTATCTAGGGTTTTCCTATAATCCTAACTCATTCCCATGATTCCCCAAAATTCCTCAAGCATTGATGGTCTCAAAAATATCTCTGTAGGCTCTTTAGATAAATCAAGTACATTGGATTTTGAATCTTCATTACACCACTTGATCAATACTCTATTTTTCACTTAAATATTCCAAGATAATTTTCAGTCAAAGAGAGGTCAAAGAACCCCCCACTAGGTCAATTAGGGTTTCATGTGTTCCAAGGTCATCATTTCCAAAGAAGACTATCATTCAGTTTCAGAGTCTGCATATGAGGTAATGGAAAAGCTTGACACTTTTCCATAAGTGTTAAAATGTCATATCAGCAAGCATAAAGCCATACCAACTCATAAACATTATGCCTTCATCATTTTCCAAGAATTCTTTCCAAAGGACAAATCATTTCCCACACCTAGGGCTAGTTTTTCTTCAAGCTATGTTTTTGACAAAACAGAGATGAATTTGACAAAAGTGAGAGAGGTTTTTGTCCATAATACGTCTAAGAAGAAAAAAATTATTCATATTTTACACAGGTATCATGGTTTGGGAGCAATGTCAAAAATACAGGTGTCACAGGAGAATTGCTGCACTTCTGGAGTGACCTTGGGAAAATCCGGTATTCTCACAGATGGAGTGTCCCAATGACTTGATTAATAAGTCAAATGACAAATAGACTTGAAGATATTTCCAATGAGCTATCATGAGCTCAATTTGGAGTTGAGGAAGGCATCAAAACGTTGTCTGCACTAGCACTATGCATTTCCACACCATCATTCAGCACTTTTTGACCAGTCTTGGGAGATTGATTTTAACTATAAATCTTCTGGGAAATCACATAATGAATTTTTGGAACCGGCACGTTTTGAACTACCAACTATAGTTCATCATCAGGATAATGAAGATTGGCTGATCTGAAATACACATTTATACCAGGAAGAGAGAAGTAATAGTCAAAACCTAAAGAGTTAAAAAACGGTAAAAAATAAGAAAAATTATAAAATAATCCAAAAATATAACTAACACACCCTTAAAATTAAAACGGTCAAAAAATAAAACTAAAAATATAAATATAAAAAGACATAATTACCCCTTCATATAAAATTAGCGCAAAAAACTAACTTAACTCCCCCACATAAACAATATAAATAGGTTATTAAGTGAAAAAATATTCAAGTCAAAGTCATAAATTATAAATAAATAGAATAATAAAATAAAATCAATGAATAAAATTAGAAACAAGAATCAACTTTTTACAGGTCAATTCAACTCCAATCAAAGAAAAAAAGGTATATTTGGAAATTAGATAGGATAATATTTCCAACGAGCTATCACAGGCCCAATTTGGAAATTGGGAAGGCCTCCGAATTCCCTCTGCAAAAGGCGCTACGCGTAGAGAGTTCAAGTGCTACACTTATGGTAGAGAGAGGCCCGACTGGCTCAGAACTTGCTTGGTGTTGCACTTAGAGAGCCTGGCTAGCCCAGAACCTGTCCGGCACTGCGCTTAGAGAGCCTGAATGGCCCAAAACGCTCGGCGTTGTGCTTAAGAGGACCCAACACCCGATAGCTCATGTAAAGCATTGTGCCTAGAGCAAAAAGCCTCTCCCACCTGCAAAAAAATTCCAAAAACACAAAGGGACACCTTCAAGCTACATCTAAGGACCTGAAAACAAGTTAACATTGGTAGGTTCATGTTTCCTTATCTTCCAAGTGCTTTTTGTGATTTAATGATTAAGGGAAAGTGATCAAACCCTAGTGCCTACAAACCCTAGGTCTTCATGGCAAACAACCCTTTGTTTTGACTTCCAAACAAGAAATTATCAGTCAAGGAGAGTATGAGTTAGGGTAATTACAAATTAGTTCAAGTTAAGCCCTCCTCCAAGCCCAAAGAAAACCAGTCATAAACCCACCTCCATCCCACTCATTTGCAAGATCTGCCCTCACCATCATTTCATTTCACTCCTCCTACCAAGTTTTATAAGCAAGCCTAGGGTTGTCTAAGGGCAACACTAGTCACCATATCAGATGAAGAAGGAAGTGGCAGTGAAAAATCAAGTGACAATGAAGGTGAGAGTAACAATGAATCAAACCAAAGTGAAGATGAGGGTGGTGATGAGTTGAGCCAACAAGAAGCAGGCAACATGGAAATAGGGGAGGATGATGACAGTAAAGAAAATAAAGAGGTTGGCAACCAAAATGAAGGTCACAATAGTGATGAAACAAGCAGCTATAATGAGGAACAAAGTGAAGGTGTAGAAATCAGTGAAGAGGTCAGAAATGAAGTTCAAGACATGGAGGTGGATGAAAATCAAGATGAGATAAATGAGGAAGGAGGCAACAGTCAAGGTAATGAAGAGGAAGACATAGAGACAAATGATGGTAGCCATGATGAAGACACCCAAATGATCACAATTAAACCTCTTCCATTGACATATCAAAGAGGACAAAGGCTTGTGTTTGCTGCCTCTAAAAGGCAAGGGACTGTGCCTTCCTTTTCTACCAAGAAGCTAGATAAAGGCAAACAAAAGATCAAAGAGCAAGCCTGAGAGACCAAGTTGCAAGGGCTAAAACTCAAAAAAGCCCAAACCAAAATCCAAGCACTCAAAGAGGAAAAAGACCAAGTAAACCTTGGAATCTTGCCTCAAGATTTTCTACAGGCTTCTCAAACCCCATGAGGAAGGTGTCCACCAATTTTGGGAGAGTTTTGACAATTTTTTGTTTTTTGCAAATTTTGAGGCCTATAAGCGCAACACCCCTGGCACTAGGCTTTTTTCTCAGACATCCTCAGAGGGATTAATTTGAATTTTTGGAATCCTAATGTCTAGTACAGTATGCTTACCAAATTGTAAAGCATTTGGATCATTTTTGACCCCTCAAAAGACTAAAAAACACCTCATTTTTCACCTTTCTGCCTCATTTTTAGGCTTGGCACTGCGCTTGTAGAAGTTTTTGGAATTTTGCTTTTTGGATAGGTTATAGGAGCTCAACTAGAAAAAAAAAGGTATATTTGGAAGTTAGACTCAACAGTCTTTCCAACGGGCCATCACGGAGCAAAATACGACATTGGGAAGGTCACCAAAACTTGGCTGCAAGTGGACCCATTTTCTACCTGTGTTGGCACTGCGCTCAGAGTAGTTTGGGGAATTTGGCTTTTTGGATAGGGTACAGGAGCTCAATAAGAAATAAAAAGGTATATTTGGAAATTAGACTCAGCAGGCCTTCCAAAGGGTCATCACAGAGAAAAATCTGACATCCGAAAGTTTACCAAAACTTGGCTGCAAGTGGACCCATTTTCTGCCTGTGTTGGCGCTGCACTCAGAGAAGTTTGGGGAATTTGGATTTTGGGACAGGTTATAGGGGTTCAATAAAAACAAAGAAGGTATATTTGGAAATTATACTCAGCACAATTTCCAATGGGTCATCACAGAGAAAAATCCAACATCTGGAAGGTCACCAAAAATTGGCTGCAAGTGGACCCATTTTCTACCTGTGAAGGTGCTGTGCTTATAGACTTCATTGTGTGTTTTTGGCCAAAAGTCAACAAAACACACTCATTTATTACAAAAGGATATTTTAATGTTTTTTGAGGCAAATCACTCGAAAAATAGGTGCTAGGAGTTATTTTGGCATTTATTTCATGGGATATTTTGTGCCTTGGGCCTTGCATGGTCTCTTGGGCATTAATGACATTTATGAGTGATTTTGACATTTTCCAGCCCTATCTAGGGTTTTTGCCCTCCTTTGATAAATAAATAGAGCATGAGGGCTTCATTGTAAAAAATTTGGCATTTGATGACTCTTTGGAGCAATACATAGTCTTTTGGAGGTTGAAGAGAAATTAGAGTTGTGGAGCTTGTGAATGGCTTGTTTTGCTTGTTGATGGAGGATGCTTGCTTGCAGGATCCCCGAGCTTGGTTAATGGTGAAGTGATTCTATTCAGTTATTGTTTTCTCATGTTTCATTATGTTTCCATCTTTCTATGTTGCAGTAGAACAAAGGATTTAGACTAAGAAATGTTCTTCAAAGGCAACTTATCTCGGTTTGTTCTTCACTGCCTTTATGTTTTCCTCTGCTAGGACATTTTAGAGAATTCTTAATTGGTCTCTAGACCCCCTAATGTTGTTTATTTCATGAATGGTTTAATACAGTAGGTATCAAATATGATTTATGGCTAGCCCTGCTTGTTTGATGTCACTAAACACTTTTCTTGAGGTCTCTCTCCAAATTACCATTAATTAGGTCTGCCAAAGAGGCTATGTTTCGATCATACCCTTTTTCCATGTTTGAATAATTGTATTGGAGATCTTCATAGCTATGATCAATGATGTTTAGGCATTCCATTTTCCTTGATTAAAGTTATATGTGTATCTTGAATGTTTTCTAACCTTGAAGGTGAAATCACTAGAAGCTAAATGAGTTTTTCACCTTCTATATTTCATTGGAATGTTTGTCTGAAATGCTTATTTGCTTGAGTTGAATCAAAGAGTTATTGGTGTGCCCTGTATATTTGATTACTTCTTTATGCTTATGGTATTAAAGTCCCTTCTTGTTAAGAGTACATGACAAAGGATTCTTGATTTCCCTTTTCCCTAGTTATGTTCACAAACTTGATGTCCATCTCATTTTCCATAAACCTTGAAAATCCATTGACCATGCTAGATTTTCCCTGTGATGCTCCCCGATCCATTGTTGAACTTTCCATGACTTTTATGGATTCCATAGCCCAATGACTTGAATATTTCCTTATTCCATCTATTCTACTTGACCATATTACCCAACCAAAACAATCAAATAAACCCTACACTTAAGCAAACAAGTTCACATCCTTTGCATACAATAGAGAGAGCCCTCTCTGAGTCCAGGAAGGCTAGGTCCTAGTGTAGAAATTTGCTGAATAATGATTAATTATCCACCGATACTTTCCTGATCACATACAATTCGAATTTATATGCAACACATAATCTCTTCCACTAAGATCATCACACATGCGGAAATAAAATCAAGCGATAACACATCAAATCACCATAAACATTAACACAGTATGTATGGGGAAAGCTTATAGTTGAAAACCCCATAGCTATTGTGTATATTATAATGGAGAAATCAAGTATCAAACTCAGTACAATACTCCTCACAAGTACTCAGTACTTTCTCATAAAGTTACTCACAAACTAGCTTAGTTTTGAACTGGTTACTGGTTCAAAACTCACCACTAATTGCCTTGCCTCTATTGCTCAATCCAGGCCTGTCTATATAGAGATCCAAGGTTCGAATATCCTTGGCTTCACTGCGTAATTTTCATGGAAAAATCCTCCAAGTGTGGTGAAAATCTCATGCACAACTGATGTTGCCACTGATAGCTAACTCCACCCTTTCATCTACCTCTTTCACTGGTCTCCACTGAACTGTCCATGCACTGTAGTGAACTGATGTGTTCTTGAGTTGAATAATGAGTTACTAATTAATGAATTAAATAATATTTAATTCAATCCACTCATAGCTAATTGATTAGCTAGTTAAACTAATCTCAACCAGTTCAACTAAAATAAACAGAACACAACTCCACTAGCTGTCTCATTAACTCCACCAAACTTCTGCCACTGAAGTCCTAACTGAAGTCAACCATGCATGATGCCATCAAACCTTTGGGAATAGCGTAATTCCTCTGTCAGATGCATGAGCCACTTCCAAGGCTCGAACTGAAGTGCTCCAAGAGAGTAAACTGCTGTTTAGAGTCCAAATATTATTAAGGGTAAATAATATTTGACTTCCCTATTTTTAGGAGAGGCAGTCTAAAAATAGACTTTGACCTCTTCGACCTAAAAAATAGAGTCTCATCTATTTTTACCAACATGACCAATGCTCCAAGAATCTCAAACTGGAATCCCCGAACCATGCTCCATATGTCTAAAAATAGACATAGCCTAAAAATAGATTTTGCGCCAGAATTTGCCTGCGGGCCCACTTAGTGAAGGCGACTTCATTTCACTAAGCTCCATCATCTTGCTGCATTTTCAACACTCCCTCTCAACAAGATATGGATTATCTGCAACCCCTATCCTGCCTCTGTTGAATTCGAACTTGCTCCTGGTGAGCGCCTTCGTCAGGATGTCGGCATCCTGATCCTCCGTGGGAACATATGAAAGCATCATGATTCTCCGCTGAACACAATCTCTGATATGATGATACCAATCTGTGAATCCATGCTACCTCAACTGATCCTCCTGTCTCTACCATGAACCATATCCCGATGTGCCTCTAATATAGCACAATACATGCTTGCCTGCCTTCCAAAAGAGCTTGGTAGGCTTAACCATAGCTTGCGAAAGCTGGTTAACTGCATAGCATATATCGGGTCGTGTATTGACCAGATACATAAGCGACCCCACCAACCGTCGATAGACAGTGGCATCCACTACCTCCGCTGAAGTAGCATCCTCCTTCCTCCAACCACCAGGAAGAGGAGTGTCAACAGGCTTGCAGCCTTGCATGTTGAACCTCTCCAGAATCTCCCGAGCATACTTGCCCTGAGAAACAAACAGTCCTCCACTGCGCTGCCAAATCTCCAATCCCAAGAAATAATGAAGGATGCCCAAGTCCTTCATCTCAAACTCTCATGCAAGATCCTCCTTGCATGAAAGTATCAACCGCTCATCACTCGTCAAAATCAGATCATCTACATATAGTATAATGATCAACAGCTTCCCCTCCACCACAATCTGGTACAGGTTAGGATCCACCTCACTCTTGGAGAATCCAAGCCTGGTGAAATAGCTGTCTATGTGAGTGTACCATGCACGAGGTGCTTGCTTCAGCCCGTACAGTGCTCTCTTGAGTCGGCACACATGCGACTCACTGCTGAAGATCTCGAAACCTTCAGGCTGCTCTATGTACACCTCCTCCTCAATAAATCCATTGAGGAACGCAGTCTTCACATCCATCTGATGAATGTGCCACCCCATCTGCGCTGAGAGAGCAAGGATCGTCCGTATGGAAGATTACCTTGCGACAGGTGCAAAAGTCTCCTCATAGTCAATCCCCTCGATCTGTGAGAAGCCACGGGCGACAAATCTCGCCTTGTACTTCTCCACGCTCCCGTCAGCCGCCTGCTTCACCTTGTAGATCCATCGCGAACCTACAACTGATTTCCCAACCGGTCTTGGGACAATCTCCCATGCACTGTTCCTGATGATCGAATCATATTATTCGATCATGGCATCAACCCATGCGGGTTCCTCCACAGCTTCCTCAAAAGAGGATGGCTCCGTCACAACACATTGACTCACAAGAGCCATGTATCCAATGTACCGATCCGGTGACTGTCTCTGTCTGCGCTGTGCTGTAGGTGGTCCTACAACCTTCTCTGCATCCCGAGCCAGTCGCTCAGCTTCTGTAGTGCGCATGCGCCCTCTGATGGTTGGCGCTGCCTGGGTGGTTTTTTCCACCTCCTGAACCTCCTCTTGTGGCTGATCCACATCCGGAAGCTCCTCCTTAGGAACTAACAGCTCCTCATCTGCATGCAAGTGTAGCTCCCTCTCAAGCAAACATTGCATGGCTTTCTCCTCCTGAAATTTTATATCCCGTCGCACAACAGTCTTGCGACTGTCTGACAAATACACCCGATAGTTGTGAGGTGTATCAGTGTATCCCACAAATATTCCAACCTCAGCAGTTGGATCCAGCTTCCTTCTCGCATCCTTCGTCACATGCATGTAGACAGGAGAACCAAAAATCCGCAAATGGGAAATATCAGGCCTCTTGCCAGAATAAGCCTCCTCTGGTGTACTCATGCCAAGTACCTTGTGAGGACAACGGTTCTGCACATACACTGCTGTATTGCATGCCTCAGCCCACAAGTGAAGGGGTAGGCCCTGATCATGCAACATTTCCCGTGCAGCACCCACGATCGTTCTGTTCTTCCGCTCAGCCACCCCGTTCTGCTGTGGGTTATGGGGTGCGATGAGCTCTCTCCGAATCCCTTCTGCGCTGCAGAACTCCTTGAATTCAGCCGAGATGAATTCACCACCGTTATCACTCCCTAGAGCAATCACCTTCTTCCCCGACTCCTTCTCGACCAGTGCTTTAAACTCACAGAACTTCACGAATGTATCGCTCTTCTTCTGCATGAAGAAGATCCAGCACTTTCGAGAGAAATCATCAACAAAGATCACATAATACCTGTGCTTTGCTGTCGAAGCAACCGAGAAAGGACCACACACGTCTGTGTGAACTCTCTCAAGGATCGTCGTGGCGCGACTATCCTTCTCGTGAAAGGTGGCTTTCACATACTTCCCTAAAGTACACCCCTTGCATTGATCTGACTACGCAAGAGTGCCCTTAGGAAGCCCAGTAGAAATCTGCTGCAGGATCTTCAAAGCTCCATGGTGAAGGTGGCCCAATCTCCTGTGCCACAGTTCGCCCTCATCATCCCGGCTCACCACTTCTCCCACCTTGCATGCCATAGCTGCGCAACCATCTACCTGCAACTGATAAAGGTTCTTGGTTTGAACCCCTATCTTCCGGGTCTCTCCAGTAGTCTTACTATGCAGGAAGGCTTTTCCTTCGCTGAAGACCACATCATACCCCTTATCTTCCAACATCGCCACAGAAATCAGGTTCTTCTTCAATCCAGGTACATGCATGACATCCTTCAATACAAAGGGTTTACCAGACTCCCTCTGAAATGATATGGTACCGATACCAGTTGCACTGTATCTACCTTCATCGCCCATCTCGATGTGCACACCCAAATCTTTGTCCTCCAGATCTGAGAACAACTCCCGATCTCCCGTCATATGAAATGACGCACCGCTGTCCAAGAACCATACCAATCCCATCACACTTGAAACCAAGCATGCGATCAGTGAAAATTCAAGCTCGAACTGTGAAGCCAAAGCTTCTCCATCTGCAGATCTTCCCGCTTGCTTTTTCTTCTTCTTCTTTGGACAATTGGTAGCATAATGTCCGTGATCATGGTAGTGAAAACAATTCACTTTCGCCATATCCTGCTTCTTGCCCTTTGCACCAGAATGAGAGGTTTTCTTACCCTTCCCCTTCTTTGCTTTGGCAACCAAAGCGCAGTTTTCTTCATCAGCTCCCTTTGATGAAGATCCATCTCGAGTAGTCCTCCTTATATCCTCCTACATGAGATCCGCCCAAAGGTGCTCCCATCCCGGCAGCTTCTCCCGACCATTGACACTATCTTGATATGAGTGCCAGGCCTTCGGAAGACCAAGGAGAGCCAGGTCGACCATGTCCTCGTCTTCGACAGTCACCCCCACACTTCCCAGCTCATCTCTGCACTGAGTGAACTTCATGAGTTATTTGGCGATACTGTCACCTTTCTCCATCTTGATGTTCCTGAGCTTATCTTTGAGCGCCAACTTCCTTTGGTCACTCTTACTCTGGAATAGATCTGTCAAAGCTTTCCACATTAAATATGGAGAAGCATTTCCATGCGTCGGATACAATATGATCTTTTCGATGCTTTCCAACAGATCCTTCGACATTTCGACCATCTTCTTTTGCCATGTATCGACTTCAGCGGAGGGATTGGAAGAAGCTTTTGAGGACATCCGTATTCACGAACTCTTTCGTACCATTATCTTCTAACACTACCCATGCGATCCTTCTGCTAAATATACTCCGAACTACCTTTCAAGAGCATATTCGTAGTTTTGGAAACCGTTGAAAGACATTTTCAACACCGGCACCAAGAAACAAAATCAACAAGAAATTTCAAATTTCACCTTCAACTTCAATCGCTCTAGATTCTATGAGAACAAATTATTTTCATACGACATATTATCAAGGCGAATTTATCAGAGCCTTTGACCTTTCATCAAGAAAGATGAATCCTATGTCATCGTTCCGTACGCACCGTTCATCGAAATAAGTTTGTAATCACTGTGATGATCAATCTCTGCTTCAATAGCTCCGATACGAAATTTGCTGAATAATGATTAATTATCCACCGAGACTATCCTGATCACATACAATTCGAATTTATATGCAACACATAATCTCTTCCACTAAGATCATCACACATGCGGAAATAAAATCAAGCGATAACACATCAAATCATCATACACATTAACACAGTATGTATGGGAAAAGCTTATAGCTGAAAACCCCGCAGCTATTGTGTATATTATAATGGAGAAATCAAGTATCAAACTCAGTACAATACTCCTAACAAGTACTCAGTACTTTCTCATAAAGTTACTCACAAACTAGCTCAGTTTTGAACAGGTTACTGGTTCAAAACTCACCACTAATTGCCTTGCCTCTATTGCGCAATCCAGGCCTGTCTATATAGAGATCCAAGGTTTGAATCTCCTTGGATTCACTGCGCAATTGTCATGGAAAAATCCTCCAAGTGTGTTGCAAATCTCATGCACAACTGATGTTGCCACTGATAGCTAACTCCACCGTTTCATCTACCTCTTTCATTGGTCTCCACTGAACTGATCATGCATTATAGTGAACTGATGTGTTCTTGAGTTGAATAATGAGTTAATAATTAATGAGTTAAATAATATTTAATTCACTCCACTCATAACTAATTGATTAGCTAGTTAAACTAATCTCAACTAGTTCAACTAAAATAAACAGAACACAACTCCATTAGCTGTCTCATTAACTCCGCCAAACTTCTGCCACTGAAGTCCTAACTGAAGTCAACCATGCATGATGCCATCAAACCCTTGGGAATCACGTGATTCCTCTGTCAGATGCATGAGCCACTTCTGTAGCTCGAACTGAAGTGCTCCAAGAGAGTAAACTGCTGTTTAGAGTCCAAATATTATTAAGGGTAAATAATATTTGACTTCCCTATTTTTAGGAGAGGCAGTCTAAAAATAGACTTCGACCTCTTCGACCTATAGGTCACAAAAATAGAGTCCCATATATTTTTACCAACATTACCAATGCTCCAAGAATCTCAAACTGGAATCCCCGAACCATGCTCCATATGTCTAAAAATAGACATAGTCTAAAAATAGACTTTGCGCCAGAATTTGCCTGCGGGCCCACTTGGTGAAGGCGACTTCATTTCACTAAGCTCCATCATCTTGCTGCATTCTCAACACCTAGGACTCCAAATATTGGTCTGATTTTACCCTGTGCATTTGGTCTACCAATCTGCTAAATCATGGGACACTAACATATAATAAGCTTTAATGTCATGACAAAGCTTCTGAAGAAAGAATAACGAGGTGTAATTGCACAATTATGCTCACTATAAGTTCCAACATCAAAATCATCTATTTCTCTAGATCTTCAAATAGTCTTGGAAAATCATTCCAAGGTGTTTGAAACTCCCAAAGGACTCCCACTTATTCATGATCATGATCATTCTATTCATTTTATTCCAGGAAATGTTCCTCCAAACATCAGGCCCTACAGATATCCTTATGTCCAAAAGAGAAAAATTGAACGTATGATTGTAGAAATATTAGAGAGTGGTATAATTCAACCTAGTCCTAGTCAAAGTTCTTTCTCTGCTCCAGTATTATTGGTGCATAAGAAGGATGGATCATGGCGCATGTGTCCAGATTATAGGTAGCTCAATAAGCTCACTATTAAATATAAATTTCCCATTCCTCTGATTGATGAATTATTGGATGAATTACATGGACCAATTTATTTTACCAACTTGGATCTTCGTTTTGGATATCATTAAATTAGAATGAAGACTAAAGATATTCCGAAAACAAAATTTCGAACTCATGAGGGTCATTATGAATTTTTGGTCATGCATTTTGGCCTTACGAATACACCTTCTACATTTCAAGGATTGATGAATTCCATTTTCAAACCCTTCCTTAGAAAATTTTGTGTTTGTATTTTTTGAGGATATACTAATCTACAATAGGTCTTGGAAGGATCATCTTAACCATGTTGATAGGGTGCTCAAACTATTGGAGGAGAAACAATTATATGAAAAAACCTCCAAATGTTTCTTTGGAGTATAAGCGGTGGAATATATGGGTCATATTGTATCTCAGGAGGGTGTTAAGGTATACCCTAACAAAATTAAAGCCATTAATAAATGGAAAGTCCCCACAACCATAAAGCACTTGCGAGGATTTCTCGGGTTAATAGGGTATTATCACAAGTTTGTTAAGAATTATGGTAGAATAGCAGTACCTCTAACAAAATTATTGAAGAAATATGCATTTTCATGGACTCCTGAAGCAACTAAGGCCTTTGAACATCTTAAAGAGGCAATGTGCCAAGCACTGGTCTTAGCTATGCCAGACTTCAAAAAAATCTTTATTGTGGAGTGTGATGCCTCAGGAAATGGAATTGGTGTTGCTTTAATGCAAGAAGGAAGACCCATTGCTTTTGAAAGTCATTCAATCAAAGGATAGTATTTATAGAAAGCTATTTATGAGAAGGAAAGGATGGAAATATTACATGCACTAATGAAATGGTGACCTTAACTAATGGGAATACACTTCAAGGTAAAAACTGATCATGATGGTCTCAAATCATTTTTGGAACAAAGACTATCTTTAGAAGAGAAAAAAAAATGGGTCACAAACATGTTGGGTTATGACTTTGAAATCATCTACAAAAAATGGAAGATAAATTTTTTTGCAGATGCACTCTCAAGAAAGGATGAGGTAGTGGACACATTTCTTTGTGCCATTTATATTATCCAACCAGATTGGATAATCAAAGCAAGGGAGGAATGGAAGAATGACGAAGAAGTGTGGAGACTCATTCAAAGGTTGCAGCAAGATCCCAGTGCATATGATACATTTAATTGGAAAAATGATTCCTTATGGTAAAATTATCACTTATATCTTTGTAAGAATTCCCAAATAAAACAAAATATTCTTTTGTAATTTCACACCTCTCCCCTAGGAGGACACTCAGTATTTTTAAAAACTTGCCACAGGGTGAAGAAATATTTTTTTTTGGGATGGGCTTAAATCTGATATTAAAAAGTTCGTGGTGGAATGTTTGGTTTTCTAGAAAAATAAAGTTGAGATAATTAAGACCCCAGGTTTGCTACAACCTTTATCCATTCCAAGTTAATGTTGGGAGGCGGTTTCAATGGATTTGATCATAGGTTTACCTAAGTCCGAAGGAAAGAGTATCATCATGGTGGTAGTTGATAAACTTATCAAGTATGCACACTTTTGTGCATTATCTCATCCATTTAAAGAAAGTACAGTTACTACTGCATTTATGGAAACAATTCAAAATCTACATGGAAACCCAAAGATTAGTGTAAGCGACATAGATCCCATTTTCACTAGAAATTTTTAGATGGAATTATTTTATTGTTTGGGTACTCAACTAGCTTATAGATCATCTTATCATCCTCAATCCGATGGGAAAACTGAGATAGTGAACAAATTTTTGGAAGGATATCTTCGTTGTTTTGAATTTTATAAACAAACACAGTGGGTCAAGTGGTTACCTCTGGCTGAATGGTCATATAACACTTCCTTCCATACTGCAACAAAAATGACCCCATTTATGGAACTTTATGGATATCATCCACCATCCATCACATCATATTTAAGATAAAATTATAATGTTCAAGTAGTCGAAGATCACATCGAGCATCAAAAAAGAGTTCTCCAACTCTTAAAGGATAACCTCACTTTGGTGCAAAATTTAATGAAACAATAGTCATATCAACATCGCAACAAAAAACATTTTGATGTAGGTGACTGGGTATTTTTACGACTACAACCATACAATCAAATTTCCTTCAAGTAAGCTAAGAAGGATAATAAATTATCACCAAAGTATTATGGTCCTTAAAAAGTGTTGCAAATATTGGTATGATGGCATACAAATTGGAGCTTCATGCATCTTCCAGAGTGCATGCAATTTTCCAAGTTTCATGTTTAAAGAAGGTTATAGGTGACAGGCTCCTAGTTCAAACAATATTTCTAGAACTTGACGAAGAAGGAAAAATCATATTGGGACCTGAAAGAATCATGGAAATAAGAAATTGACAGTTACGAAATCCATCAATTTCAGAGTATATAATCAAGTGGAAGAAATTACTCGCTGAAGATTCCACATGGGAGGATGCAAATTTTATACAGAAGCATCCAAAACTACTCAACCGTTGAGGACAATGTTAGCCACCTATAATATTTTTTTATACCAAAAGGTGGCTAAAACCTTTTTAGAGCCTCCAAGGAACAAATTTTATCACTAAAAATTGTTGGCTCTTGAAGTCTCTTTAAAGGCCTCCTGCCTTTTTCCTCTGTCCAAAACTTCACTGCTGTTCCTATTTTACACTTAGAAATCCTGCTGATTTCCAAGTCATATCATTGCTGCAAAGGCCATTTTTCCCTCCCCCCACTTCAGAACTAACCTTCATTTGCTTCCCCTTTTTTCTCCATAAATTCCTCTATTTTTCATGAGTTCCCTTCTTCCATTCATAAAAAACCACTTCCCCTTTTTTCATACCTCACCATATGTTATAAAGTTTATATCATATAATATATGGCCCACCACTTATCGCAAATCGCAATGTCACATCATTTCATTTTTCTATGGTGCGTTCAATTGACTCATCGCAAAAACTTGCGATGCGATCATTCTGCCCGATCACAAATCGCATAATCGCATTTTCACTTTTCGTTGTTTACGCCCGTTTGATCCATCACAAATATTTGCGATGCGATTCGATCGCGTCGCAAATATTTGCGATGTGATCAACCGATCGTAGTTTCCTCCATCGTAATATCAACCCATCGCACTTTCCACGATTGTGATCAATCCTGCCGGGCCCACCGTACGATACCCCCGCCATTCATATAAAAAATTCCTTTTCCCTTTGTAAGTCGAAAAATGTCATATTTCGTTGTTTATAAAGGTTTTTCCCATTATATCCCTCCATCATGCAAATCACAAAATTGCATTTTTATGTGAAACCCCTGATCACTTATCGCAAATATTTGTGATGCGATTTTGCGATCTCTTTAACTGCCTCTGAATAAAATCTCCACCGTTGGATGCAGCCATCCAACGGCCACGATCCTCTCCCACCCTCTGAAGCAGTTAAAACCTAAAAATGCAGGATTTCTTAATTTTTTTTGTGTTTTGCAGGTGTTTTAATGGTTTTCCATTATATAATGAAGGAGAGCCGAGGGTTGGGAAAGATGTTTCCTGTGCCTTCGAGCTACTAAAAGGAACCATTCACAGGGTTGAATTCAATGATTTGTCAATGTTTCATGAGCATTGATGCCATAAAGCCCAGCGCGGCCCTGCACATCGACATGACACTGTTTTATTCAAAAGAATAGTTAAAGAGTATCAGTTTTGAAGATAAAGCACAACAGATGAAGATTGAAGACAATATTACGGGGATTACGGCTAAGACAATCGTCAAGAGCCTAATCCCCGACTCAAAACACAGTTTAAAGAAAACCTAAAGTGTTTTATCAGACAGAAAGCCTCCACCGCCACATCTTGAGGAAAATTGATTCCTCAGCTACCATAGAGCCACCTATTGCCTCAAACCTTTCAAAATAGAGGCCGAAGTTATTGAAGAAAATCAGATTTTCGCCTCAACGCAGCCAGGGAGTTACTTTTTCCAGGAAGTACATGCATAAAAAAATGCAGAAGTTACTCCACCCAGCACACAAAGCCTCAAAGTCAAATAAAGCTCCCACCGAGCTTTGATATTAATTGTAAACATTAATACAGTATTCCACCTGTACACTTCTCCCTCGAGCCCCTCAAAGGGCCGAGAAGTCTTGAGTCTGTATTAATTGTCTTGGGAGATCTTTTATCAGATCTCACCTCCTCATTCTTCTATAAATACCTCAGTCGAAGATGAGAAGCTGTTGGTTGAGTTGGTTGCAAAACTTTGATATACACTTGAGCTAGAAACTTCTGATTGTAAATAGTGTTCACTGGCCCTTGGAGCTCTGCTTGTGATAGATTAGTTAGGCTGAGTAGTGAAGATGATTGCTGAACTGAAACATTAGACTTGAAGATTGTAACTAGTTTGACATCAATATAAAAGCTGTTTCTTGGGATTCTGGTTTATATCATCGGTGAAGTGCATATCTCTTTGTTATCGTTTTCCTTCTATGTATGCCATATTGTTCACTATTCTCTAATAAAGAACAACAATTATAGGGTTAGGACCTACTGTATATCAGTAACCTTCTATGACTGAAAATCTTTATCTTAATATTTTCCTCAAATTTGTTTATTTAAGAATGATTTAATACAGCTTAAACAGTTAGTAATGTTGGTGTTCCCTCGTCCTGCTGTTCGTTTTAAACATTGTTCTTGAAAGTTATTTTCCTTATTGTGCTTATTAAAGATGACTATGGAAGATATGGTGTGCCCTGGTCCTGGTTTTTTCTCCAAAAGCAGATTCTGAAAGTTTCCCTTGGTGTTGACTGAAAGCAGACTAGGTTTAAAAGTACTTTATCTGATCTTAAGTTTATACTTTGTTTCTCTTATATGTTTTCATACTTTCTAAAGGTAATTATGTGAATTACTGGATTGTTTGTCAATTAAGCTGCTTTAATACAAACTTGACCAAGAAGTCAATCGTTAGCCCTGCACTTGGTTGGTTTTAAACAGTTACTTAAGAGGCTTTTCTTGTTTGGACTGACTATAAATCCTCTGAGAAATTATTATCAGTTTCCACCCCTCCAACACTTTATTGTTTCCATTCCATCATTTTAATCTCAATAATCTTCGTGGTATATGACTTGCCCCTCGGAGCACTCTTGATGTTGTTGCTCAATTAAAGCTCAACATAGACCTACAATTCAATGGACTAAACCACAATATTTCTATATTTTAGCCAAAATTTCATTTTTCTTGCAACTTCTCACTTCTTGAAACTTTCGCACTTAGGACTTTCCCCTCAAGTAACATTTCTTGCTCAACCATCCAAAACAAAAACCTTGGCCTTCACAACTAGCCTAATATCATTACCTTAAGCTTTCAAAGACAATATCCATCTTTGTACCTATTGGAGAGATCCCTCTCCGGATTCAGGAGGGCTAGATCCTAGAATCCCAAAGTTGGTTGAAACGATGTTGTTTCTGTAATTGGACTCTGCCAATCTTGCTAATAAATTACAGATTCCTAACATTTCTGGCGACTCTGCTGGGGGAATTTAACCCAGAATCTCTGGTTCCATGAAAATTTCTCTCATTTGCAGCTGAGCCACCAGAACCTAACATTTCTGGCGACTCTGCTGGGGACTAAAACCCAGAATTCTTCATAAGACCTTGAGAGTAAAAAGAAGCCTTTTCAAGCACTACCAAGAAATGGTAATTATGATGAAACTTATGATGAATCAGTGACAATCTAGGCAGGCCCTATGATTCTCATAAGACTTATCTAACCTTGAAAAAATAGCTGGCTTAGCCATAAGAGTACACTGCCTTTGTCTCATAACCTTAGCTAAATTTTGAAACAGAGTTAGGATATTCTTAGAAACCACAACTGAAAAATAACTCAGAAAAAACCAAAAATATTTCAGATTGGTATTCAATAAACATGGTGGTGGACCATAAAACCTTTTACCTCCAAAGGAGCTAAAAAATTCCACTTGGTGACTCCACAATCCTCAGCAGACCTTAAGACTCCACTGGGAAGAACCCTTATCATTTTAATATCATTCAAATCGAGTTAAAGGACTATAGGATTAACATTTGTGTAAACAGATCAGTTAACCTCTCAAAGAGTGTCATACTTGGTTGAAATTTTCTTGTTATTTGGGTCTAAAAACACAGCATAGTGGCTCCTAGAAAGATTTACACTAGAGCCCATCCTGACCCTGATCCACGTGAGATAGTTGATAACCCACAAAGAATCCTTAGGAAGTCTCCCAAGATAGAATCTTGAACTACTTTCAGATCACCCCTAAGAGCTAATTCAGTCCCTGAAAATCTTTCCACTCTACAACAATCACAAGCTGACTTATTTAATCCCTTTAGGACTAGGTCATTTGGTGATTTAGATCAGTTAGATTCTGAGTCTTCACTATCATCTCCTGAAACCAGTGAACCCCTCGGTAGTATAGAAAAAACACCTCCTGATTTGCATTTCCTTCACAACTTAGGTGTCTCTCATCCAAGATCAACTCAGCAATCTACTGATGTTCCATCCACATCCCTTCACCCTTCATCCACTTTTCAAACCACTCCACTTCAACCCACTTTCCCTTTTGCTAATCCACCTCCACCACATATCATGGCAACATGGTATGCTCCCTAAGTCCTTCCTACACCATTAGTCAATCTTCCACAAGACTATAAGTCCAAAATTCCATTATATGATGCTAGCAATGCTACAACTGCATCACAACATGTGGATAAGATGAATGACTACTTTGACAGAAATGAAATTGATGATGATTCTGTCAAGCTTAGATTATTTGCTCAAAGATTTGGAGGAGAAGTAAGAAAATGGTTTAAAGGCTTAACCCCCCATAGTATTAATGATCTCCAAGCTTTCCATCAAACTTTCTTAAACAAATGAGAAGTGAAGAAGAATCCTCTCCAAGTCCTTTCTGATTACAAGAACCTCCATAGAAACACTGGGGAAAGTGTACAAGCTTATTGTACTAGATTCAACAGTATTTATAATGCACTTCCCCCAGAACTAAAACCCCCACAAGGCTCAGCTTTAAACAAGTTCCCCGAAGGTTTTGAATCTGACATGACCTATCAGCTGAGAGAGAGAGATTTTGCAACTCTTGAAGATATGCAAAGGGGTGCTCTAGCTGTGGAAGTAAATTTGATGGAGAAGAGAGCAAGGATGAAAGCTGAAAAGAGAGTATCCTTTAGAGAGGAATCCACACCTTCTACTTCCAACTCAAAAATGGAGAAAATAATGGAGGAGATGATGAAAGAGATGAGCATAATCAAGAGAGCACAAACAAGCCAAAACCAAACTACTCCTCAAAATAGAAACCATAACTAGAATTAGAATGTTAAAAGGAACCAACCTCCAAATAGACCTAGGGAAGATGATCAGCATATCACTCCTCCCTTTCATCAAAATTACTTAAGTGAGGTTGAGGAAACAGATGAAATAATAGAGGAGGAGATCAACATGTTTGGGGTAGAGCATGATGACTTTGAAGTTCATTATGATAAAAAACAGGGTCTTTATACACCTTATGATGACAAAGGAGATGATAATGAAAATTATTATCAAGACATGGAAATGTCATCATAGAACCTCAAAGGGAATATGAACTTAGAAGCAAAACCAGTCAACAGCCCTCCAACACCATAACCTCTGACAAATCTTCACAAAAAGCACTACAAACAAACCTAAAGTTGTCAAAAAAAAGGATAAGACAGTGGCTGTAAATTCTGATAAAGGAAAAGAGAAAGGCACTCAAAAAAAATAAAAACAAAGTGCAAACCTTAGTAGTACTGACACTTCAGCTAGTGCTCCTGCAAAAACAATTTTGTCAAGTGTAAATAAAACAAATCATCAAGTTGATATTGCTGATAGAGTGACAGCTAATAAGGCTGAAACCAGCACTTTAAAGAGTCAAATTCCTTTCAGGCTGGAGCAGGAAATTTCTAAAATCAAAATCTCTGTTCCTTTGACCAAGTTAGTTTCCCAACTTGTATATAGGACCCAAATTTTGAAGGATTTAAATATAGAGGAAAATGGAGATACAATCAATCTTAGTGATGACGAGCCAGAGCTTATTTTCGGTCCAAAGATTGAAGGTAGATACCAAGAGGTACCTGTCTCTCCTTTCTACGTGAGTTTAAATGTTCATGAAAAAATTTTGCACAACGCTATGCATGATTCTGGGGCTTCTCATAATTTAATGCCTAAGGCTGTGATGGAGAGCCTTGGTCTTGAAATCACCAGACCTTACAAAGACCTATACTCCTTTGATTCCAGCAGAGTAAAATGTTTAGGATTAATCAAAGACCTCTGTGTTAACTTAGCCCAGATTCCAGACAAATGCTTACTCATGGACATTGTGGTGGCTGATGTGCCCCCAAAGTATGGAATGTTGTTATCTAGATCTTGGGGGGCTAAGTTACAGGGGACTATGCAGATGGACATGACCTATGCGACTATCCCTATTTTCAATCAAACCAGAAGACTTTACAGGGAATCTCATATGCAATACACAGTTACAAGTCAAGACAGACCACAAAACTCTCCCCTTTATTCTGTAAATACAGGCCTTGATTCTTTTATCCTTTTTAATGAAGAAGCTTCAGATGAACAAGTAACTTTAACAGAATTAATGGCCGATAGAGAGGGGGAGGTAAATACCACAGAACTATCGAAACAGTTTGCTGAACCTTTAAACAACAACAAACCAAATGTGTGTCTTGAGCTACAAGTCATGTGTCCCTTGCTTCTAAACATTGAGAGTCAGGAAAGTATTCCCCAAGTAACTGAAAAACAGGGGGAATCAAAACATCTACAACTAAGTGCAAACATTCAACAACAATCAGAAAGCACGTTAGTTAAAGAGGACATTCGCCAAATAAATGAAACTGAAAACAGTCCTCTATGGAGTATGCATTTCGATGGGTCATGCACTAGAAATAACGCTGGTGCAGGTGTCTGGATTCGCAACATTGTAAGTAACCACACCGAATGCATGTCCTGTAAGTTAAACTTCCAGTGTTCCAACAACGTAGCGGAATACGAGTCCCTTCTCTTAGGTTTGCATTTGTTGAAAAAGTTAGGAGCCAAGAGAATTAAAATTCACGGGGATTCAGAATTAATCATAAGGCAAGTCAATGGGGAGTATAACGCTCATCACCCCAGACTTAGGGCCTATCGGAATGATTTCATGGATCTTTTAGAAGCTTTCGAAGAGTCCCAATTAATTTTCGTCCCAAGAAAGGAAAATATTGCTGCCCACAATCTAGCCTTTGCAGCTAGAACATGTTTAACTCCATATGAAGACACAACTCAGATTAAATTTAGACCAGCCGTGCCTGATAACGAAAAGTATTGGCAGGTGTTTGATAATGACAAAAAAATAGAAGACTTCATGCAATTCAGAAATGAATTTGAACTACACAGTTCAGACTCAGATTATGATACAGACTGCAGTGAAGGAAATTTCCTTGATAAAGAAGAACCATCTCCTGAACCTACTAATATAAACATGTTATCTGACAAACTTGAAGGTGAAACATAAATGAATGCAAAGTCTGAAACAGAGGAGTTAGAAGCTCTGCACTCCAAAGATGAAAGTTTGCCTAAGGGTCTGCCCCTTTAGAAGAGTTTTTCGATTTTAACGATGTGGAAAATAAGCCAAAACTAGAACCTGTAGAGACTGAAGTGGAAGAGTGTAATATAGGCAGTGAGGAAAAACCGAAAATGATTAAACTGTCTAAAAATTTACCAGCTCACATTAAACTCAAATACATAGAGCTGTTTAAAGAGTTTTCTGATGTTTTTGCGTGGAGTTACGAAGATCTTAAATCCTATGACACTGAAATAATACAACAAAAAATTCCCCTCAAGGAAAACCAAAAACCATTCAAACAGAAACTACGCAGAATAATCCCTGTCCAGTTGTCATTGGTTCAGAAGGAGATCATGAAAATGTATGATGCTGGTATTATTGTCCCTGTTAGAAATTCTGAATGGGTATCTAATCTGGTGTCTGTTAGGAAGAAAACTGGAGAAATCAGGCTTTGTATAGACTTTAGAGACTTAAAAAAAGCTTCATTAAAAGACAACTACCCTTTACCCAAGATGGATCACATTTTACAAAGGGTGGTAGGGTCTAAAAGAATTTCTTTGCTGGATGGCTATTCAGGGTACAATCAGATCTTAGTTTACCCTGCTGATCAATTAAAGATAGCCTTTACTACACCCTGGGGCACTTTCATGTATGTGAAAAGGCCCTTTGGTCTAATGAATGCTGGAGCAACCTTTCAAAGAGCCATGGACATAGCATTCTCGGAGGAACTAGGATTCTTCATCATTATCTATCTAGATGATGTTACTGTGTTTTCAAAAATAGATGAAGAGCACTTAGAACATCTAAGAAAGGTTTTCGAGAAGTGCAGAAAGTTTGGGATATCTTTAAACCCTAAGAAGACACTATTTGGTCTCCAAGAAGGTAAACTTCTTGGGCACATTATTTCAGAGGAGGGTATAAAGTTAGATCCAAAGAGGATTGAGGCCATATTGCAAATCTCTCATCCTCGAAACATCAAATATTTGCAATCTTTCATTGGAAAGATCAACTTTTTAAGAAGGTTCATCCCCAATTTGGCTGAGCTCCTTAGGAATATTACAAACATGTTAAAGAAGGAGCAAGGGGTAAAATGGACCTTGGAAGCAAAGAAGTCTTTTGAGCTGGTGAAACAAGCATTAACCAAAACACCGGTTCTGATAAGTCCTGATTTTTCAAAATATTTTTATATCTTTTCATTTGCATCAGAACATACCACAGTTGTTGTCCTTTTACAGAAAAATCCACAAGGACAAGAGCAGCCTATTGCATTCTTTAGCAAGGCATTGAGGGATGACCCTTTGAAGTATAGCATTATGGAGAAGCAAGATTTTGCTTTGGTTAAAGCTTTGAAAGACTTCAGAGTGTACATCCTTCATTTACACACTATTGCCTTTGTCCCAAATACAGTTGTTAAAGACATTCTAACTCAGGACCCAGATGGTAAGAGAGGTAAGTGGATTGCTATTATTCTTGAATATGATTTAGAGATAAAACCACTAAACTCATCAAAGGCCAAGGTCTAGCTAGATTAATGGCTGAATCAAATTTTGAAGTTCTTGATATTAATATGATTAATGCTTCAGATGACCAAGAAGAATTCTCGACTCCTATAGTTGAAGATCATTTTATGAAGTCTCCTTGGTATGTTGATATTGTTTATGTTTTTCTTAAATTGAATACACCTCCCGGTTTAACAAAAACAAAGGCAAGATTCCTGAAATTGAAAGCTGTAAACTATTGCATTATAGATAAATGTCTTTATTGGAAAAATTCAAGTGGTATATTGCTTAAATGTTTGCCTGAGTTTGATTCAGAGAAGGTTAAGCATGAATTCCATGAAGGAGAGTGTGGAGGTCATTTATACTGGAAGACAACAGCCAACAAAATTTTGAGGGCTGGTTTCTATTGGCCCGCTCTTTTTCCTGATATACATAAGATGATCATTGCCTGTCATAAGTGCCAACTCTTTGAAGGCAAAAGAAAACTGTTACCCCTGCCTCTGCATCCCATCACTGTTGAAGCCCCCTTTCAACAATGGGGACTTGACTTTATAGGAGAAATCCATCCACCATCTTCTACCCAACACAGATGGATTCTCACCGCCACAGACTATTTCACTAAGTGGATAGAAGCCATTCCTTGTAGGAAGGCCAATGATTCGGTTATCATAAAATTTATGGAGACTAATATTCTCTCCAGATTTGGCTGTCCTACCAAGATTATCACTCATAATGCAGTAGCATTTGGATCAAAGAAGACGATTGAGTTCTGTCATAGATATCAGATAACATTGGGGCATTCCACGACCTATTACCCTCAAGGTAATGGACTTGTAGAATCCTCAAACAAAACATTAGTGAACATAATCAAGAAATTGTTGGAGGAAAACAAGAATTCTTGGCACACAAAGCTGATTCATGCCCTTTGGGCTGACAGATTGACTTTGAAGAAATCCATTGGTATGTCACCTTTCCAGCTTGTGTATGGTACTGATGCAATTTTTCCAAACACCCTTGGTGTACCAGTGATGAAGTTAATTCAAGAGCTGCAAACTGAAGAAAATGACATGGTCAGAAGAATAAATCAGACCATTCATCTTCAGCAAACCAGAGAGGAAGTGTATAAAAAAGCATTACAGAAACAGGAGAGCATTAAAAAGATTTTTGACAAAAGAACAAAAGCCAACAATTTCAAGATTGGGGACAAAGTTTTAAAATGGGACTAAAGAAGGGAAGAGAAGGGCAAGCATGGAAAATTTGACAACCTATGGCTTGGCCCTTACTCTATTCTTTCAGCTGCTGATAACAATGCATTCTACTTACAGGAGTTGGATGGGGCAGAATTGTTTGGGGGTCCTGTCAATGGCAGGATGCTTCATTACTTCTCTTGATAAAATGCTATGTTTGGAAGCCTTTTTATCTTTTTTCCATTATAAATATCTCATCCACCATTTCATTCAAAGTTAGAAAATCAAAAATACAAAAATAATGAAAAAGAGAAAAGAGGGCAGATTGACAAAACAATAAAGGTATAGCCCCATACCTAAAAAGAGAAACAAAATCTGAAAGTGTGCAAGCTCAAATGCCACTCCTGAAAAACACACTTCTAGTTAGTGGAACTGCCTAATCTTGACTAATTAGTTTTAAATTTTCTGTTGATAGGGTAGTGAATTTGATTTTCCAAACTGTTTAATCTTGGCTTATCAGTAGATAGTTTAGGATAGAAATTAAATGTTCAAACATGTTCAAAATTTGAACCTAAGGTTTCAAAAGAAAAATGACTCAAATCTGCTTCAAATTCTGAGTCAAGAGATGTAAAAATCTGGTTCTAATCAGCTTAAAATCTGAACCAGTCCAACAAAGAAAGAACAGCTCAAACCAAAGTCAAAACAGAGCTGTAAAAAAGATGAAGGAAGTGCTTTGAATTTTCAGATCTTAAGCCTTCCATTTTTTATTTAATTTTTTGCAAAATAATGTCTATGTGCAGCTTGTTTGTTATGCCATAGACCAGCATCAAGTTAGACTGTTCAATCCTGACTTGAATGCTTTTGAATTTCTGTTTTAGAAATTAGAGAATGAAAATCTGTTGGACAGTTTAATCCCAACAGATAGTAGAATAGGTAGAGAAGCATCTAAACTCAACTGTTTAATCTGAGTTCAGGGAGAAATAAGGAGTATAATTAGATTAGTTTCCTGTTTTCAAAAGAATAAAATGTTGTGAAAAGAGTTCGCCAATCCAAGTGCACTCTGTTGAAGAAAAAATGCTAGATCAGTAGGATTGGGTAGGTAGAAAGTGTGTATTGATGAAGGACCATTGTTTTCATAACTGCTAATATGTTTTCAAAGAATATCATCCCAGCAAATAAAGGGCATCCCAATGGATCAGGCACAGGTCAACCTCCCAGAGAATGCAAGTCTGAAGTTCTTGATGCCTTCAAGAAGGCATCATCCCCAAGTGAAGCCACTGTTAGCCACCTATAATATTTGATTATACCAAAAGGTGGCTAAGGCTTTTTGAGCCTCCAAGGAAAAAATTTTATCACTAAAAATTGTTGGCTCTTGAAGGCTTTTGAGGCCTCATGCCTCTGTCCAAAATCCTCGTTACTATTCCCATTAATTCTGCTGATTCATGATAAAAGACTGCTGAAAGACCATCATTTTCCCCCTTTTCAAACCTTCATTTTCTTCCCTTTTTCTCCATAAAAACTCCCTTGTTTTCATATATCCTCGTCTTCCATTTATGAAAATCACTTTTCCATAGTTAAAAACCCATTTTTTAACTATTCCGAAACCATCAAATTCCATTTAAAAACCATGAAAAATGCATAAAAAATACAAGTCTTTACTATGGACTTAAGCTCCTTTGGGCTAAGTCCTAACCACTTCCCCACATATGCCTTTGCCATAAAAAACCAAGCGCTAACTCTGGAGGCACTCATCGCAGATCGCAAATCGCAAAAATTGTGATTTATCTAAAGTGCTCATCGCAAATATCTGCGATGCGATCCATCGCAAATCGCAAATCGCAAAAATTGCGGTTTATATAAAGTGCTCATCGCAAATATTTGCAATGCGATAAGCTCCCTCCCCTTAAACCCCCGGTCATATCATTCTCCATACGCCCAACTGCCCCGTAAGCAGGCGCCTAACCCTATTATTTGCGTATTCCGCCCGTGAAATATTAAAATCTTAAGTTATTTATCAAAAATTTAGTTTTTTATTATTTCTCTAAGGTTTTCAGCTGGTCAGAAATCTGAGCATTTTCCATCGTCGATCTGATCTGCAGATCCGACGGTGCAGAACCTATCAAACCCAGTGGACCCCGCCAGTCGTGCGTCGTTTCCCAAACCCGCGTGGTATCCATCACACTGCCTTTGGGCGAAAAGTTGTTTTCCCCTGATCGCTAGTGTTTCCATACACTTCTTGACACGTGGCTTGGCCACTGTTCATAAAACCGTCGTCCATCGCGTGTTATCGTTCGGACGCAGACGCCCAGCAATATTGCCTTGAGCCATCCGATCTGGAGCGGGCCATCCAACGGCTATCACTCATCTATGATGCCCGATGTTTAAACGAGCTCCGGCGTGGCGGTAAATCAATCTCCGCCATCGATATGATCTGCAGATCGACAATCCTCATTCCATTTGCTCTATTTTCTCCATTTGACTTTCAACCTCCGCTCCCAACCGTCGATCTCTGCGCGATCGACGACTCAGATTTAATCCTTCTTCCACCTCCCTTTGATCAATCTCGACCGTTGGATGATGCCATCCAACGGCCCCGCTTCCTCCACACGCCTTCCGATGCAGTTGACCTAATATGTAGGGTTTTATAACATTTTGTTTGTATTTTGCAGGGTTTAATGATCTTTTCGCTATGTTCGAAGAAAATTCTAAAGAGAGGGTGACGACCCTCTTGCTTTCGATTTATCAGAGGAAATCAATTGCAGGGTGTAAAGTTCACGTATCGTCAATGATCCATGAGGCATTGATGCCATATCATCCCTGCGTAACCCTACACTCCAGTGAAACACCATGAATCGGGCACAATTAAAGAATATCAGTGTCGAAGACCCCAATATATCAGAACAGAGGAATAAAGACAGTTTTTACGGGGATTATGGCTAAGACTGTTATCAAAAGCCTAATCCCCGATTTAAAACACAGTTAAAGAAGAAAGCATAAAGGATTATCAGACAGGAAACCTCCACCGCCACATATGAGGTTAATCAATTTCTCCCAGCTACCACAGAGCCACCTGTTGCCTCAAACCATTCAAACAGAGGCCGAAGTTATTGAAGAAGATCAGATTTTGCCTCAGTGCAGCCATGGAGTTACTTCTGCAAGGAAATCAATGCAGAAAATATCTGCAGAGTTACTCCACACAACACACAGAGCCTCAAAGTCAAATAAAGCTCCCGCCGAGCTTAATTCATAAATGTAAAATAGTTAATACAGTGTTCCACCTGTAAACTCCTTCATCGAGCCCCTCAAAAGGTCGAGAAGTCTTGAATCTGTATTAATTGACCTAAGAGATCTTTTGTTAGGTATCACCTCCTCATTCTTCTATAAATACTTCAGTAGAAGATGAGAAACTGTTGGTTGCAGAACTTTGAAATACATTTGAGCTCAAACTTCTGATTGTAAATAGTATTCACTGGCCCTTGGAGCTCTGCTTGTGATAGATTAGTTAGGTTGAATAGTGAAGATGATTGCTGAACTGAAACATTGGATTTGAAGATTGTAACTGGTTTGACATCAATATAAAAGTTGTTTCTTGGGATCCTGGTCTATATCATCGGTGAAGTGCACCTCTCTTTGTTATCGTTTTCCTTCTACGTATGTCATATTTTTCACTATTTCCCTTATAAAGAACATCACACATAGAGTTAGGACCTACTGTATATCAGTAACCTTCTCTGACTGAAAAGATTTATCTCAATGTTTTCCTCTAATTTGTTTATTTAAGAATGATATAATACAGTTAAGCAGTTAGGAATGTTGGAGTTCCCTCGTCCTACTGTTTTCCTTAAACATTGTTCTTGAAATTTATTTTCCTTATTGTGCTTATTAAAGATGAATATGGAAGATATGGTGTGCCCTGGTCCTAGTTTTTCTCCAAAAGCAGATTCTGAAAGTTTCCCTTGGTGTTGACTGAAAGAAGACTAGGTTTAAAAGTACCTTGTCTGATCTTAGGTTACACTTTGTATTCTCTTATGTGTTTTCATACTTTTTGAAGGTAATTATGTGGATTATTGGATTGTTTGTCAATTAAGCTGCTTTAATACAAACTTGCCTAAGAAGTCAATGGTTAGCCCTGCACTTGGTTGGTTTTAAGCAGTTACTTAAGAGGCTTTTCTTGTTTGGACTGACTATAAATCCTTGTAAAATTATTATCAGTTTCCACCCCTTCAACACTTTATTGTTTCCATCCCATCACTCTATCTCAAATAATCTTGTGTTATAGATGACTTGCCCCTTGGATCACTCTTGATGTTGTTGCCCAATTAAAGCCCTGTTATGACTCCATAGCCCAATGGACTAAAAACCAACGTTATATCTATATTTTAGCCAAAGTTGTTCTATTTTCTTGCAACTTCTCACCTTTGAAACTCTTTGCATTCATTAATTTATGCCTCGAACAGTAATCATGCTCATCCATCCAAAAAACAAAACAAACCCTTGGCCTTCATAACTAGCCTAATATCATTACCCCAAACTTCAAAGACAAATCTATCTTTGTACATATTGGAGAGATCCCTCTCCGGATTCAGGAGGGCTAGATCCTGGAATCCCAAATTTGGTTGAAACGATGTTGTTTCTGTAATTGGACTCTACCAATCTTGCTAATAAATTACAGATCCCTAACAGAATTGATTAAAGTACTAAGTAGTGTTTTTACTTAGAAGGGAAACGTGATGGTTGGCTAGGGCCCAGCCAACCCAACACGTTTACCCCATTTCCTGTTTTCTTGTAATTTGTGTTTATCTTGTCAAGTGTGATTTAATATTAAGCACATGTATTCCTTTCTGAGTGCAAGCAGATCCATTGTGTGAAGTAGATAACTTTCCTTTTTCCTGCAATTTCCTTTCCTGCACTTGATTTCAGATTGGTTTTCCTCTACCTGGTCCAAGCACGAGAAATAACCCTGCAACAGTGCACGTTGGTGTGATATCTCTTTTTCTGCAATTATGTTTGATTGGTTTTCCCCGCCTGGTCCAAGCAGGAGGAATGAACCTGCACCAGTGCACATTGGTGTGATGAAGCAAAATTTCTTAGTCTACTTTCTGCAAGCTTATTTCTTTCATTGAATTCTTATGACAAGATAAAGGTATATTTATTGTTTCTTTATTCCTGCACTCTGTTAAGATCAGAAACATTCACTTTTTATGTGTGCAATTTGATTTAACAGTATAATAGCACCTGCAATAATTAAGCACTCATTTTAAGAATTAAATGCTAAGTGTAGGAAGCTCTGATCCATTGCAAGAACTGGTTTCTTGCCACGGGATCTAAGTGCCTTGAACCTGGAACAATTCAAGTCCTTGCATGAAGTAAAAATCCTTTAGTAAAGACACCATTTACACCTTCTGCATAAATCTATGTTCCTGTTGTTTGTGCTAAACCTAGTCTCCTAAATTGAGTTCATTTAATTGTCAACCAGGGTTGGTAAACTACTGAAGTGAAGTGCACTGTATGTGCCTAAGTGTTTGTTTCTCAATGCGTTGTGTTTAGTGTTTTATGATGCTTTTGGTCTTTTGATGGTTTTCTGTTCACAAGGAAAAGAACTAAACGCTAGTGGAAGGAAGCTACTGGTTAAAAATAGAGTGAAGCCTAATTTATTGATGACAAATGACAAATGCAAATGCAAATACTGAAACAGAATCAAACCTAAACTATGACTAAGCAGAATAAAAAGCTTGATAATGAATTCAAGAAAATGAATCAAAACACAAACTTAACTTGTCCAATTCTTTCATTAAAGGTATTTTGGAAGAGCTTGAGAAATGGGCAGCTAAGTATACAAATTCTCCTAACTAAACAATTAAACAATCAGCTTATAATGATACAACATTTTATCCATGATTAAAGATTTGTTGAAACATATTTGGAGAAGAACATTGGTAACATCATAAGATCTCTACTCTAAGACTAGCTCCTAATTCTATTCTGCAACTTAGTTCAACATCACTAAACTTTACTCAAAAGTTATAGATTTATTTTTAAAGTAGTCTTTTTAGGAAAGGCTTTGTTTATGAAATGATAAAGAGGTGGAAAAAGTATTTCAGGCCTTGGGATGATACTGTCTTCTGTCCAGATGGTTATGAGTCAATTATAGATTTGGAACAAAAGAGGTTTTGTAAAGAATGAAGGCCGTGGTGTTTTGAGTTTAACAACTAATGTAATCTAATATGCAATGGATGACAACTAAATGTGGAATGTAAATACAATGAGCTAAGCTAGAAATGAACTAAGATGTCACTAGTCTACAATAAACAGTGTTGAACTAACAAGCCATTATCAAACTTAAAACGAAATAACAGAGCATGAATTGAATGCAATTTGACTCCGGAGTAACCTAACTAAGTTGTCATGCAATTAATCTATGGGATTCTACAGCGTATTTTGTCCATCATGAATGGTATTTTGGAAGAGCTTGTTAGAACAATCTTGGCTGTACAATTCAGTGAAAAAGAAAACATAAAGACTGAAAGCAATTATAATTAAAAAAAAAAAAAAATAAGACATCACAGCTATCTCCTACCCATTATTATGATATTTTGGAAGAGCGTTTTAAGAGTAAGATCAGCTATGCTACTTAGTGTAAACAAACAACTGAAACATTCAGTATCACAGTCATGCCTTAGACATCATAAGGATTTTTTGGAAGAGTTTACTAGAATAAGTTCAACTGTGATAATGAACAAAAGAAATTACAAATAAAACCTACAACACTACAGCCATTTCTCATTCATTATCATGATCTTTTGGAAGAGTTTCTTAGAACAAGTATAGCTATAGTGACTAATGGAATTAACTATGAAATCAAACTTCAAAAACGTGAAAATGACTACGATACTTATCTAAATTACGAAAGTAAAGCCGTGCAGGAGGCAGGGGCCCTCTACCACCAGACGGAATCTAACTCAAAATCAACTCAACGCATTCAAAGCAATGTTGTCTTATTCATTAAAGGAAAATAACTTGAAACAGAGTATTCTCGGTCTTCAGAAATATAACAATCAATCCATGAAATCTAAGAAAAATCTAGAATCTGTCTCTTGGTTTCTCGAGTGCTTTTATAACAAATCTACATAACAAAACTTGCAACAATACGGGGATCATTGTCTTTCCTTATCAAAATCGTACTAGGACTCTAAAGATGGCAGCGTAAAGGGACAAAGGACATCTGGACTGTCCTAGTCCTATTAGAATTCTGCCTCCTTGAATGAGTTCCCACGTACCAAAACCACGTCCAGAATTCGGTTCATTCTTCATGGTGAGCAACGAACGATGAGGACAGGATGTGGAAAATACCCATGTGTGGCTTTTCCTGAGAGGACACCTGGAACATGCTTGAACGTGAAGACAGTTGCAGAATTGGCAGTTAGCTATGGAATGTCTGCATTCTATAGCTAGTTTCAGTTCACAATGCATTACAATGACAAAATCACAAAACTTAGCAAGTTAGCCATGTTATTCATTCTAAAAGTAATTTTAACTAATTTCATTGATCAATTGGGCCTGGGATAACAATGGAAAAAGGAAAATGGGGTAAAGTAAGATGAAAGAAAGAACAATCTTGGGGCTCAACATACCCCCACTGCTGACTTCTTGCATGTCCTCATACAACTTATTCCATAAACTCAGAGACTTCTGCAAGAACATCTAATCCTCTCCTTCTTCTTTGCCTGGAAGTTAAAGGTCTTCTGGGTTTCCTAATGACTAATTTGAACCTTAAGTTGATAAGTGCCCTGATTAGCTTCTTGTTCCTCTTTTTCAACTTTTCATTAGCCTTTTCCACTTTGTCCATTTGTAGAGATAAGGTTGAGTTCATACTGGTTTTGAGTTTGACTTGTTCCTTCATAATATCATTCTCATTTTTGATATGTCTATTAAGTATTTCCAGCTCATACCTATCCCTTCTTAACACATCTATTTCGGACAGTGGAGGACTAGGGGTTCTATCTCTACTCTCTGAAGCTTTCCTTTCCAATGTTTCAACATAATCATAAAATTCTTGCTGAGCAGGGTCAATTTCAGGGGTTTCTTCATTAAAATATTCTTCAACATCTTCAATAGATGTTTCCTCATCTTCTATATTTATCACCCCTGTTTGTTTGATCTGTGTTTTCCTTAGTTTCCCCTCGAGTCTATGGCTTCTTCTTGGCTGGGATGATCCCTCTCCTTTTTCTATGGCAGATTTCCTGATTACCCTCTCTTTCTTAAGTTGTCTCTTAATTTGAGTCAACTTCTCAGAGATTATTTCTTCACTACTTTCCTGTACTGTTTTGTCAATTTCAATTTTAGAGGCTCTCCATTTTCTGCTTCTTCTTGTAGGCTGATGTTCAGGTGAGGGCTCTTTTGGTTCCTCAAAGTGGTTTCTTACCAAGAAATTATCCCAAGTGTCTTTTGTTTTGGCTAAATGGTGTTCAATTAAAATCTTAACCAAGCCATGATGGTATAGAGTTGTCTCTAGGAATTGGACTCTCCTTTGAACACCAAAAGCCATCTTTTTTAAACTTTGAAGCAAGAAATAGGGAAAATTTAACTCTTCCTCCAGAAAATGTATTATCAACCTAATATGGTAAACATAAAATGTGCCATATCTACCTTCACAAGTGATAAATTTTTGTAGAATAAGAAATATGTTTCTCCATTTATTTTTTAATGCAGAACTTGGAATTCCCTTTTTAAACACAGTGACATCCATACCTGGTGATTTTAGGATTTGCTTCCATGATTCATTATGAAATTCTCTATTTTTAAACCATCTCTCTCCATGTCTAAGCAATCTTGTTGCTTCTGCAATAAAAACTTCTGTGACAGTGAATTTAACATCTCCAACTTCAACCTCGACTCCTTTGAATGACCTTGCAAATGTTTTAGTGACTTCTTTGTGGAAGCCATTAAATTTCTCAAGAAATTGTAGCCATCCTACCTGTTGCAACATTTCTCTACTTTGAGGGTATCCTTCCAGGTATTTTGTGCCCACTGGTTCAGTTGTTACAATGAGGCCCATAATTCCTTCTTCAATTTTCATATTAGTACTCTTTCTGCTCACAGGAACAATAACTTCAACCTTCAAATTGATATACCTCTGGTTCACGGTGATAGTGCTTCAATCTTCAAACTGATATATCTCTGATTCTTGGTGACAATGGCTTCAAATTCCACACTGATATACCTCTGCTTCATGGTGATAATGCTTCAATCTCTACTCACAGTAATAATGCTTCAATCTCTGCTCATGGTGATAATGCTTCAATCTCTGTTCACGGTGATAGTGGTTTGATATTTCAAACTGATATACCTCTGCTCACGGTGATAGAGATATCTCTGTTTTGCGGAATGAAATGATGAAGGGCTGGCTACAGAATGGAGTGATGGAAGTAGTTACGGAATGAGTTAATGAAGTGAGGTGAAGAAAACAAATCAATGAGTGAAAAGGCTGTGGAGATTTTTTACAACGGATTCAAAAATCATCATTAAATGATTTGGCTGAGTGATGTGAGGAAATCAAACACTTCAGCCTTTTTAACCGCTTAAATGATGGTCGGGTATAGAATTTGAAATGAAAGATTTTTATCCAAAGTTTTGCGGAGGGTATATTTGGCATGATCAATAAAAATAATCAAAACAACTTTTTTCGAATGATTCATAACTAGACTATACTAAAGTTTTTATGAAATGCCATTATAACCAGAACTTTTTACCTTTGCTTTTCATTTTCTTTTTGTGGTCTTTGTATACTTTGTTCTCCTTTGGAAGAGTCTTCATAATCCTTCTTGATTCTTCTTATTCATGGATATACTGGATCATCTTGTTGTAATTCAAATGTTTTTTGATCAGTGCCTTCAAGATCTGTAGCTGCGGAATGACTGTCTGGCTGCGGAAAGTCTGATTAGCTGTAGAATATCTGTTTAGCTGCAGAATGTACCTGTAGAGAATTTTAATCATGGAATGGAGTGGTTTGGAATATACATAGAATATTTTATGGAATGAGTGAAGATAGGTGATGAAACATGGTATAATGGAATATGTATGAAGTGAATGATGGAATGGGATGGATTTAATTTATGAAATGGAGTGGAAGAATATAAGAAATGGCCTGCAATCCATGAGAGTGGAAGAATATAAGAAATGGCCTGCAATCCATGACATGTGTTATTCATTTGCAGAAAAATATCAAACTTTAAATTTTGATATGGAAATGAGGTGGATGAAGTATGGAATGAGATGAATGAAATATGGAATGAAGTGAAGTATGAATGAATGAATGAAATTGAGTATGGATGGATAAGTAAATGGAATGAAATGAAATGAGATGGATCATAAGTGGAATGGATCTGAACTTATGATTTTGTAACATCTGCTTGCAGAAACAAAATGGAAAAGTTAGAGTGTCAGAAAGACTCTGATTTTCACCCTATCTTTCTGTATAAACATGCCAATCAGTGATTGGTTTTCATGTTTATACTTTATTTTATTTTATTTTTTTTCAAAAATGACTTCAGAAAATTCAATCAAGTTGATGAAGAAGAAAGATTCTTCTTCATTAACTTCACATCACTGTTTTCCTGGAACTTCTTGACAAATTCTTCTCTTGAGAGTGGTTTGTGATACAGCTTCAATCTATGACCATTCACAAGAAAAGTGTCCTCTTCTTCATCTATTGTCCTGATTTTTACTGCTCCATTGTCAAAAATTTCAACAATTTCATATGGCCCAAGCCAATGTGTTTGAAATTTACCTTGAAAATCCTTGAATTTTGAATCAAACAAGAGAGCCCAATCACCTTCTTTGAATTTCTTCTCTTTGATGTACTTATCATGCCATCTAGTCCTTTACTGTTGGACTAGACTTGTTTTCTGAACTGCATCTTGTCTGATCTCATCCAATTCATTAATCTGCTCCAATCTATGCTTTTGTGCCTCCGTTAAATCAAGTCCTAGCTGAACTGCCATTTTGAAAGTTTGAATCTGGAACTCTATGGGAAACAAAACTTGCTTTCCATAAACAAGTTCATAAGGAGTATGGCTTGTTGTGTTTCTCCATGTAGTTCTATAGGCCCACAAGGCTTCAGGAAGCCTATCTACCCAATCTCTTCTATGTAAATGAACAGTCTTTGTTATGATTCCTTCAATGACCTTATTAGTAGATTCCACTTGACCATTTGCTTGTGGATGATAAGGAGTAGATTTTCTATGCCTGATTTTGTACCTCTCCATCATTTGCTCCACTAGACTTGATGTAAATTGAGCTCCTTGATCTGTAACCATTTCCCTTGGGACACCAAAACGAGTAAAAATATCCTCAAAAAGAAAAGTAACTACAGATGATTCATTAGCAACAAGTAATGGTTTAGCTTCTACCCACTTAGTAACATAATCAGTGCAAACTAATATGTATTTCTTTTGTCTTGATGGAGGACTAATAGGTCCTACAAAATCCAAAACCCATTTTTCAAAAGGTTCAATGTGTACCTGAGGTTGTAATGGCATCTCACCTGAAGGAGAAGGTTTCCCTACCCTTTGGCAACTGTCACACCTTTTGACATACTCTTTAGCATCTTTAAACAAGGATGGCCAATAATATCCTAAATTAAGGATTTTATAGGTTGTCCTCTTATTATCAAAGTGTCCGCCACAAGGTTCATCATGACATGCTTTAAGAATCTCAGGCATCTCATCTTCCCGAACACATCTTCTAATGATCAAATCTGGACCTGTCTTGTACAACTCATTAGCAACCCATGAATATTTTGCACTGTCATAAATGATTTTTCTTTTATCTCTTGCATTCATTATTGAAGGAAACTTCCCTGAAACTAAATAATTAGCAATGTCAGCAAACCAAGGAGTCTGAGTAGAAATTGCAAAAAGATATTCATCAGGGAATTGATCTTCAACTGGAGTGTTATCTTTGATGTTTTGGAGTCTAGATAGGAAATCAGCTACTGTGTTTTGTTTTCCAGGCCTATCTAGAATGGTAATGTTGAATTCTTGTAAAATCAATAACCATCTTATGACTCTGCCATTAGTAATTTATTTATTCATTAGATATCTAATTGTAGAGTGATCTGTGTGAACAAAAGTTTCATAGCCTGTTATATAATGTCTGAATTTGTTTATGGCATGAACAACAGCTAAAAAATCTTTTTCAGTTACAGTATAATTTAACTCTGAAGGAGTCAAATTTTTACTTGTATAATAGATGGCATAAAGAATCAAGTCTTTTTGTCCCAATACTGCTCCTAGAGCTGTATCTGAGGCATCTGTTGAAATATGAAAAGGTAACTTCCAGTTAGGTCCTCTTAAAATAGGTGCTTCAGAGATTTTTGTTTTCAGGGTCTCAAAGGCTAACTGGCAATCAAGATTCCACTTGAATTCACAGTCTTTGGTAAGTAATTTGAAAAGTGGAGATGCTATCTTGGTGAAGTTTTCTATAAACCTTCGATAATATCTTGTAAATCCTATAAAACTCCTAACATATTTTTGACAACTTGGAATAGATAATTTAGAGATGACTTCAACTTTTGACTCATCAACTATAATCCCATCCCCTGAAATGTGATGTCCCAAAACAATTCCTTCAGTAAACATCATAAAACATTTCTCATGACTAAGTGAAAGATTTGCTTCTTTACATCTCTTTAAAACTTTTTCCAAGTTTGTTAAGGCTTCTTCAAATGTATTTCCATAAACTGTGAAATCATCCATATATACCTCTACACAATCATGTATTAGATCTGAAAAGATTCCTAGTACTGCCCTTTGAAATGTTGCGGGTGCATTGCATAGTCCAAATGGCAATACTCGGTAAGCATAGGTACCCCAAGGACAGGTAAATGTGGTTTTGTCTTGATCTTCAAGTGCTACTTGGATTTGGTTGTAACCACTAAACCCATCTAGGAATGAGAAGTACTTTTTGCCAGCTAATGTATCTAACACTTGATCTATGAAAGGTAAGGGAAAATGGTCTTTAAGAGTAGCTTTTTTTAATTCCCGGTAGTCAACACATACCCTCCATTTACCAATTTTCTTTGGCACAATTACCAAAGGAGAAACCCACTGACTATCTGAAATAGGATAGATGAAGTTAACATTTAACAATTTTTGCAATTCTTCTTTAACAATCTCCCTAAGATTTGGATTCATCCGTCTTTGAGGTTGTCTGATTGGTTTGCTATTTTCCTCTATATAGATGTGATGAGTGCAAGTCTTGGGGCTTATCCCTTTCATGTCAGTGTATTCCCATGCATATGCAGAAGAATGTCTCTGTAATACTTTGACTAACTCTTCTTGTTGAGATTTTTCTAGGTTCTTGTTTATGTTCAAAGTTTTGCCTGAAAAAATCTCACTTGTAGAGCTGCCAAATTTATCCATAGAATGAAGAGACATCTGCCTTGATGACAAAAACTCAATATTGGATCCCTCTTGAAATGATTCATGTTTATGTTCTGGAGAGGATTCAAAGTTTTCTAGAGTATTCAAAATTTGATTATCTTCACTAATTTCTGAAATTGTGAAGAGAGGTTGTAAATCTTCTTCATCCTCTATCCATTGAGTGTCATCTAAATTTGTAATTGTCCTAGCTGGAGGATATAAAGTGAATTTCTTAGTTGAAATACCATCAGAGATGTACATATCACCGGATCTACAACTAATAAAAGCATCAGCTGTAGCCAACCAAGGTCTTCCTAATATAACAAGATGTCCTCCTAGATTATTCTTAGGAGTTAGGATCATGAAATCCACAGGGTACTCCCAAGAATCTAGGGACACTAGAATGTCTTCTATTACCCCATCTGGTTTGATCACAGATCTGTCTGCTAATTGTAATAATGTGGGTGTAAAGAGAAGATTAGGAAGTTTCAGTTTATCCATGATTTGTCTACTCATGATATTAATTGCTGCTCCTAAATCAATGAGTGTGTTTTGGATTTCAATTCCATCGATGTGAATTTTAACAACTGGATTTCCTGGGTCAAGATACTTTGGAATAGAAATCTTGCCCATCATAATGTCTGCTATTTTTCCTGCCAGTTGAATTTTCTTTGTTTCTCTTATTCTTTTTCTTGTTTTCTTCATGCTCAACTCCTTTATTGTTTTGGCTAAAATTGGAATTTCCTTGATGGCTTTTAATAATGGAATTTTAATGCAAACATTTCTCAGCTCATCTAGGAAATCATAATTGGGCACCATAATTTGTTTTTCTACACCTCTATCAATTTGTAATCTTTCTGGAAAGGGAGGTATAGAAGTAGATGTGGATGGTTGCTCTAATACAGGAGTTGAAATTATTGTATCTTTTTGCTTTAATTTTTCAGTGTTTGGGTCTTGAAAATATGTGTCTTCCTCAAGACTTTTATTCACCCGTAGAGAGTCTTCCTCAGAGTTATCTTGTTCTTGTATGATCACAGAAGGTTTCCTCTTTTCAAGTATTCTTCCAGACCTAAGTTGAACATCACTAAGGCCTAAAGGAGTAATTAAATAAGTTGGAAACTATTGGCCTTCTATCATGTATGTGTTCTGAGGATTTTTATTATTGGGGTTTGGTATGGGTTGAGCAGGAAACTGATTTTATTTTTGAGGGAATGGTAATGGAAGTGGTTGATTTTGATGTGGTAGGTTCTGATGATGTTGTTGAGGATTTTGAGGATAAAAATGTGGGTATGGTGGATAGGATGGTGGATACTGATAGTATTGAGAGTATCTTCCATAGTGATTTTGCGCTCCTTGTGCCCAAGCTTGAGATTGATTTTGAAATTGAGGCCAAGGTTGCTGCCAAAAATTCCAAGGTGGAGGTTGATTATACATTTGATCATGGAATCCTTGTGTTTGAGGTCCTTGCCAAGGTCTTCTAGAGACAAAATTAAGAGATTCTGTGGAATCTGTAGGAGCTTCCTCCTGAAAGACAGCTTTGAGACTAGGAAGAGAAGGAAAATTCTTAGTCTCATGTTTTTCAGAACAAATGACACAGGTCTGTACAACTTTTACATCCAATGGACACTCTCTCAAGGCATGTTTATTTCTACATTTGGGACAAAATATTGCCAAGGCATCAGATTCAACTTTTTGCTTGTTTTGTATCTTAAGGGTGTCTATTTGTTCCCTAAGACTCCCTAATATTTCAGATTTAAAATCATCAAGAATATGTCCTATTTCTGATCTACTTACTGTCCCAGAAGTAGACTTACTTTCCCTTGCAAGAGCAGGATCTCTTGGACCTTTTACAGTTTTAGATTTCCATCTTGAAAGGTTGATACATAACTCAGATATTTCAGGTAATGTGAGCTGTAATATATCCCCTTTTCCCATCATGTTAAGGATATCCAACCATTCATCCCTATTGTTTTCAACAAAAGAGATTTTAAGGTGTCTTGATCTAGGTTTTCCATTTTTGCTCTTTTGATGTTGTAATGAAATCTTTCCAACAAATCTTCCAAGTTTTCATCTTCTTTTTGTAACATCTTAAACACTTATTCCTTATGATTGACCGGCATACAATAATCCAAATACCTCTCTAGAAAAACTTGTTTCATGTCTTTCCATGTCCTAATAGAACTGTTGATCAAACTCATAAACCACTTCAATGCTGCTCCTTTCAATGTTGAAGGAAATAGTTTAAGTTTTTGAGCATCTTGTAAGTAGTCATAAGTTCTACACAGGATTTCAAATTCAAATAGGAAGGTTTCAGGATCTTCATTTTTAATTCCATAGAAGTTTGGAAGGACAGAGGGTGAAATTTTTTTCATGGTTATATTGGTTTCTTCATCAATTATAGGGAACCCAAAAGAGCTTCCCATTTCTCTTCTACCTCTTCCTCCTTCTGCACCTCTACCTCCTTCTCCTCTACCTCCACCTCTACCTCCAAATAATGTGTGTTCTCCATTAAAGACTCCTCCTCCCCCTTCTTCTGCCATGGTTGACTCTCTTGTGGAAGTGGAAAAGTTTGTGTTCCTAACAAGAGTCTTGAGATCTTCTTCTAAGGCAGGTTCAGTGGATGAAGTGGAAGGTTTCTCTAATGGAATATCTGATCTTAGGTCTTCTAGAAGTCCAGGATCAGTAAAGGATGAAATGTGGGTCTGAGTTGAAGGTGTACTAGCTCTTGGTCTAGGTGAAACAATTGGTGTTCTAGGAATCAAATTTCTGTTTCTGCTGCTTATGAATCTACCCCTTGAGTCTCTCTCTCTGCGCATATAATTGTTTTTGGGAATTAAGAAACAAAGGTTACCTAGTTTTCACTTCCTCGGCAACAGCGCCAAAATGTTTGTCCTCAACCTAGTCTCCTAAATTGAGTTCATTTAATTGTCAACCAGGGTTGGTAAACTACTGAAGTGAAGTGAACTGTATGTGCCTAAGTGTTTGTTTCTCAATGCGTTGTGTTTAGTGTTTTATGATGTTTTTGGTCTTTATATGGTTTTATGTTCACAAGGAAAAGAACTAAATGCTAATGGAAGGAAGCTACTGGTTAAAAACAGAGTGAAGCCTACTTTATTGAGGAAAAATGACAAATGCAAATGCAAATACTGAAACAGAATCAAACCTAAAATATGACTAAGAAGAATAAAAAGCTTGATAATGACTTCAAGAAAATGAATCAAAACATAAACTTAATTTGTCCAATTCTTTCATTAAAGGTATCCTGGAAGAGCTTGAGAAATGGTCAGCTAAGTATACAAATTCTCCTAACTAAACAATTAAACAATCATCTAATAATGATACAACATTTTATCCATGATTAAAGATTTGTTGAAACATATTTGGAGAAAAACATTGGTAACATCATAAGATCTCTACTCTAAGACTAGCTCCTAATTCTATTCTGCAACTTAGTTTAACATCACTAAACCTTACTCAAAAGTTATAGATTTCTTTTTAAAGTATTCTTTTGAGGAAAGGCTTTGTTTATGAAGTGGTAAAGAAGTTGGAAAAGTACTTCAGGCCTTGGGATGATACTGTCTTCTATTCAGATAGTTATGAGTCATTTATAGATTTGGAACAAAAGAGGTTTTGTAAATAATGAAGGTCGTATTGTTTAAGTTTAACAACTAATGTAATCTAATGTGCAATGGATGACAACTAAATGTGGAATGTAAATACAATGAGCTAAGCTAAAACTGAACTAAGATGTCACTAGTCTACAATAAACAGTGTTGAACTAACAAGCCATTATCAAACTTAAAACAAAATAACAGAGCATGAATTGAATACAATTTGACTCCGGAGTACCCTAATTAAGTTATCATGCATTAATCTATGGGATTCTACAGCCTGTTTTGTCCGTCATGAATGGTATTTTGGAAGAGCTTGCTAGAAAAATCCTTGCTGTACAATTCAGTGCAAATGCAAACATAAATACTAAAAGCAATTTAAAAACTAAGGCATCATAGCTATCTCCTACCCGTTATTATGATATTTTGGAAGAGCGTTTTAAGAGTAAGATCAGCTATGCTACTTAGTGTAAACAAACAACTGAAACTTTCAGTATCACAGTCTTGCCTTAGACATCATAAGGATTTTTTGGAAGAGTTTGCTTAGTATAAGTTCAACTGTGATAATGAACAAAAGAAATTACAAATAAATCCTACAACACTACAGCCATTTCTCAATCTAAGCAAAATCTAGAGCTTGTCTCTCGGTTTCCCGAGTGCTTTTATAACAAATCTACATAACATAACTTGCAACAATACGGGGATCATTGTCTTTCCTTATCAAAATCGTACTAGGAATCTAAAGATGGCAACGTAAAGGGACAAAGGACGTCTGGACTGTCCTAGTCCTATTAGAAGTCTGCCTCCTTGAATGAGTTCCCACGTACCAAAACCATGTCCAGAATTCGGTTCATTCTTCATGCTGAACAATGAACGACGAGGACATGATGTGGAATATACCCATGTGTGGCTTTTCCTGAGAGGACACCTGGAACATGCTTGAATGTGAAGACAACTGCAGAATTGGCGGTTAGCTACGGAATGTCTGCATTCTGTAGCTAGTTTCAGTTCACAATGCATTACAATGACAAAATCACAAAACTTAGCAAGTTAGGCATTTTAATCATTCTAAAAGTAATTTTAACTAATTTCATTGATCAATTGGGCCTGGGATAACAATGGACAAAGGAAAATGAGGTAAAGTAAGATGAAAGAAAGAGAAATCTTGGGGCTCAACACCTTTATTATTTTATCACTCTTCAAAACATTTGCAAAGACTGATCTTTCAATTTTAAATGCTGTGGACAACTTCTCCACTGCCCTTTCACTGTTTCTTCATTAGGAAAAGTACCCCTGTCACCTTTTTCATTTCTGACCTTTAGAGAAGCACTTCTTAAGAGTCACATCCAATACTTTAGATGCCTCCCTTGCCATATCTTGGAAGGATATGAACCATAGTTATAGGACCTACTTTGACAACTCAACTCTATTGGTGTTTGTTTATGATTATGTCCATAGTGAAGTTGACCAAAACTGTTAGGTGCCCTTTTGAGATTTTCTTTTGAATGTGGATGAAAAAACTTATTTGCATTCACCCATGGCTTTACCTATATCTATTCATAAAGGAAAAGGCCTTTAGATACCATCAATGTAATCATATGGAACAACAAGGCTTTTTTTTTCACATGTTTCATAAAAGGTCTTTGACTATGATAGTGACATGGCTTGATTTTTTGAATATTGTCTTGAGTTTGAATCATGGTGTCATATCCTTTTCTTCACATTGATGAGCCTATCCAAGCTTTGTTCACTTTAGCTTCAAATTTCCTTTGAAGGATATCTCTGATAGAAGTAAAACCAAACCTCTTTGATTCTTATAGTACTACTGCTTGTCATCTTTTTAACGCCAGTTTCTATTCATAAGCCTTCAGTTGCTTTCTACTGATTTTAACTCTGTCTTTCAAATAGCGAAACCATATAATCAATCTTTGAAACACCACTTCTGGGTTAGTGGTTTCAACTATTTGAGAAAAAGGTGTAAAACAAGTTTTTAAGGCTATTTGCAGCATTGTTAGCCTTGTGCCCTTGAATGAGGCTACACCTTTGTTCTTGACCCTCTGCTTATTAAATGAAGGAGGTCTTAACCAATGACCTAACCCGCTGCTCATGTTTGGAGGAGGTTTTACATTCATTCAACCCTCTTCTCGTGTTTGGAGGAGGTTTTCTCCGTCATTCAACCCTCTTCTCATGTTTGGTGGAGGTTTTCTCAGTCATTCAACCCTCTTCTCATGTTTGGAGGAGGTTTTCTCAGTCATTCAACCCTCTACTCATGCTTGGAGGAGTTTTTACATAGTGATTCCATTTCATCTGCTTTCAAGTAGTGTCATCTTTCCTTTCACTGCCTATTCATAGTTAAGCAAATAAAAGTGACAAATTGACAATATGCCGTGAGGGGAAATTATCTGAGATATGTAACCCTGCTGTTAAAATACCTTTGTGCATATTTAGACATCAGAAGCAACCTGACCAGTATCTGTAGAGTATTACTTGTTATTCATAAGTCACTAACCTTTTGATTGTGTTTGCAGGAGCTCATTGAAATACCTCTCTGTCCAGTACTTGCATCCCAGGCTAAAACCACATGAGAAGCAACTGTCTTCTCATGTTAAGTTTAATAATGTCTTCTGGAACACTGGTACACTTTTTCTCTTGAAAAAGACATTGAAACACTGTAAATCCACCTAATATCAATTTAACTTGTGGCATATGCACTGATGAGACATCAAGGTTTGTTAGTGACGTGAGTTAAGGGTGTATCAAGGTTTATTTGCAGAATATGAAGTTTATCTATGAATAGTTGATATTAGACAGAGGTTCTTTTGGCTTTAGGATAGTTTTCCAAGGGAGGAATGCCTAAAGTGCCACTACCTAACTTAGGGGAGACTTTTTTGACAGATTTGGAGTATTCTCTTTGGAGCTGATGGACAAGTTTGTATGACTGAAACTAGATAGGGCTTGATAATTAGGTTTTATCTCATCATGGGCTGATTTTAAAAGGTAGGAGGGAAAAATTTTTATGGAGGTTTTCTAGCTAGAAAATTTGGCAAATTGGAGATCGGCTGCTAGAAAACTTGGCTTTAAAAACTAGTCATCATCAATAGGTGAAAAATACTGATGACTAACAGAGGTACACACTTTATTAATTAAACCATTGAAGCTCTTACAGAGGAATTTCATATCCATCACCCGAAGAGTACCCCGTATCACCCACAAGCAAATGGCATAGTAAAGGTATTTAACAAAATTTTGGACAATGCACTCACAAATATCTGCAATACCAACTGGAATAATTGGGATGTACACATCCCTTCTGTATTATGGGATTATAGGACCACACGAAATAATTTGGCTCAGAAAATGCATGTCAAGATGGTCTATGGCCAAGAAGCGATCATTCCAATGGATTATATTTTCCCCATCTAGCGCATCGCAACATTCACTAATATGGTTGAGCCTAACATTATGGAGGAACATTTAGCACAATTGGTTTCCTTACAAGAGCATGGATTCATTTCTAACTTCCATCAGTAAGTACAGAAGGCCCGCGAGAAATCTTGGCATGATAGGCACATCGGGCAGAAGGTGTTTAAGGAGGAAGACTTGGTCTTGTTATAAGAAATTCAGTTTGAACACCACCTAGGGAAGTTTAGAAAACATTGGTTGGGGTGATACATTGTGAAGGAAATCACTGATGGAGATGCAGTGCACTTGGCCACACTGCATGGTGATATTCTTCTCGGGTATTTCAATGGAAGCCATCTAAAAACGTATAGGGACAATCCGGTGTCGACCAAATGACTATATGTTTAGAGAATAAGCATCCTTTTTTCTATTTGTGATGCCTAGGGAACATATAGAAGGTGTGATAGAGGCACAGGGGTGACACGCAGCAGAAAAAATAGTCGTTGGAATAGTGAAACTGGGTGAAAAAATTATTTTACCGTTGGAGGGAGCAGGTTTTATGCATTTAACAAGGTTATATTACAAGATTTTTGACTGTTTTTATGGAGGTAAGTTGAAATTCATGATGATACAATAATTTATACCTTGGCTTTCCTATAAAAATAAGGGCGGAGGTCATATTTAGTTCCTTTTCTTTCTGAGAACATTGCGCCCTGAGTTTGTCCATAATTTGCGCTATAAATCGACCTGTGAGTACTGTATGTTTGGCCGAGAGACCGTATCTGACGTAAGAAATATGGAATTCATATTTCACCCAAAGATGATGGCCACCAATTTGAAGGATCCACCAGCTTAACAACACTCTGCATCCCTCACAGCATCAATAGGGTCGATTTCGGATGATGTCTAGGAAGTGGTACCATAGGTGGAAGAAGTCGTGTTTACGATGACTAAGGGAAATAGAAAAATATCAAAGGGGTCCTCCTCATAGCTGTGGACCTCAGAAAGGAATGTGACACCCTCACGTTAGGCTACTAAGGATAGGTCTCCTATCGGTGACCCTTAGAAGAGACTAATGACTGCCATAGAGGAGGTTGTGTTCGTTAAGTCCATCTCATGGTGGTCGCCATATCTGAAGCCTCGTAGACCTTATGTGCACATGCAAAATCATGTAGAATTACTACGGGACTACCTTCAGATGCCTCTTGTCTCAATGGTAATTCCCATTTATGACGATGTGTTTCATAAGATACTGAGTGTCAAGTTCGATGAACATGAATTAGCAAACGAGGAGACATTCCCTAAGCTAGCACCAAAGTATTACTTGGATAGGTTTCTCTATGACGATGTGGTGAAGCTTGATTTTATTCCCTAGGTATGTGGGCTAAGCAATGCTGGGATTCTAAATTTTCTCAGGACTCCACACTTTGGGAGGTACCCTATCACCATTATTTGCGTGTGCCAAATGCTAGTATTAGTACATGATAGATGTTTGTGGATCCAGGGACAGATTCCAATTAACGCCACACTAATCCACCAGATCATTGGCTTTCTGAAGAAAGGGCCTCATCCAATGGCATGTTTTGGAAAAATCAACGAGCTTAAGGTCACAACAAAAGTAAATAAATATAAGGGTATTCCTAGTAGAAAAAATTGTAGACCCGAGTGTGCACCTAGGAACCTTAGTCCTCGGCTACAAGTTGATGCGTAAATGTCGACCAAAGGCAACCCTTACAGATGTAATTGTGTTCGCTGGAAAATGCATGAAGGGGGTCAGCTACAAGTTGTCCTAGTACCTCTGCGAATAATTCCTGAAAAATGTGCGTGAAGTGAAAGAGAAAGGGAAACCATTTTTCTACTCCTAGTTGTTGTTACTCATTTTTTTGATTGCATGGGAGACTCCAGTGGACACAGTCCTCCCAGAATTAGAGCATGGCGTATGTGAGGGGGCGCACTATGCCAATATATGGCATTCCTTCGACCTTAGGAAGGTGAAGGAAAATAAGATTTTTTGGGTGCTATTTAAGGGTGCGTTCGCCACTACAATCCACTCACAACTGAGACTATCCCCGGTCGTTTATGAGAAGTAAAACATAATTGAAAGTTTGCAGGTTACCATACACCATGTGCAGATCAAGGTGCACAAGGACCATGTGTGGTATGACTTACCATTCATCGTGACTGAAGTAGAGGTCGACCAAGTCATTGCGACCTGGCCAAAAGCATGGAAAATTGGTCTCGACTCCAACCAACGCGTTAGAACCTCTAATTCAAGGATGAAAGCAACCCTTGGTGATTAAGAGAAAGAAGTCGAGACGCACAATGACAAAGATGCAGGAACATGCCCCCAAAAGTATGGTGAGAGGGAGCCTGAGTAGGACGTAGAGAAGGATATTGAGCATGACCAGGAAGGTGAAGATGACATGAAACTTTGAGGCCTCAATGGGTCAGACAGTACTAGCGCATAATCTCCGCGTGGAATTAAGCACGGTGCTGAAAATTCTAATGGCCAACGGAAGAAGTAGAAGAGATCGAAAGTGGGAGGAATAGAAGAGGTCACCATAATTGTAGAGGACCTGGAAAATATAACTGATGCGGTCGCAACCACCGTTGAAGGCCGATGGAATACTATAGAAGAACAATAAAAGGTTGCGGTTGACACATTTCAATCTTGTTTGCAGGTACTCTAGATGAAGGTCGACACCTTACAAGCAAGCGTGAATCAAGTGAGGCCGATTCAGGCAAAACTACCTACATCTATGATCATCGTAACATCAAATAGTAGAATCTACCCCTTCCCGGGTGCAATAGTTACGATGGAGTAGCCAGAGCTACGTGCACAGGTGAAGAACTAACTATAGGTCATAATCAATCTATCCAAATTGTCAAGTGGAAAGCTACACACTATCCAAGCTATCATATTCGATGAGCTGCGGTGCCATGAGGTGCCCGTGCAGTGGTAGTTGAATGAAGCAGAACAATCGGTTGCCACTAAAACTGTAGAATCTCTTTAGGCACAGATTGTGCAACAAGCAGCTGTGGCTCAACATGCATAATTAGATCACTTGATTGACAAGTTGTGCGGTGATCTTCTTAAAGTGGTCATTCCTGTATCTCTTGTATTGCAGGTCAAAATTGAATCCTTGGTTTCTGCGCTCAAGGCTTCTATGATAGAAGTAAAGACGATAAAAGCAGAATTCAAACAACAAATTGTAGCATTGCAGGCTAAGTTTCAGCCATAGACTCCCCACATGTGTGTGTACAAGGAGCAGCCTTGGTGAAATAAGCATCAGAAAGAATCTCTACCGATGTTGACAAGGGCTCCGCGTTGCTGAAGACGACAATGGGACTGTGGACCTATGTGAAAACATACCCACTAGTCAAAAATATCTCTCAGGAGTTGCATGCCAAGGAGCAGGCCTTTGAAGACCTACAGGAGGCGTTGCCTTGTCTTGTCCCTGCTTTGTGCATGGCCTGCCTGTAGACGAGTTAGGATCTACACAATGAAGTCAAGGAGCTTCACAGAAAGAAGGAGATCATGACTGAGCATATGAAGTCGTGGGTCAATGAGACATTGAAGTTGTCTCAAGACTTTGATGCAGTCATTAAGAACCCCAATCAGACCTTGTAAAGTATAAATCTAGCCGCAGAAGGGCTGACATCGCAGAAGTTGGTTGATATTGCGCAGAGTGCAGTAGATCAGAGTGTGGGTCTCCTAACGACCTTTACTGCTGCTATTCAAGAAATATAAAAGAATATGAACAACCCAACACCATTATGACTCGTGATGAGTCACATGGCTATGTTGGGGGCTTGTTGGAGCAGGGTCTCTTAGGAAGAAACTTTGATATAATTTTGGGATATTTTTTAAATATTTTATCAGTTTAGTCATGCATAACACATTTCAAGGGTTTCTAGAGTGGGTCAAAGCCACGCATGAGTTGTAATGGGCCAAAAGGGTAGAACTATGGGCCATAAACCACAGTTTATGGACCTTAGATAATCACATGGTAAAATCATAAATAGGAGTCTAGATCAAGTCGATAAGAGAGAGGATAATGATGATGATGTTGATGTAAGATATCTAGTTATGTTTCAATATTTTGAGTGAAATTTTTGGGTTAGAAGGCTCGTGCTGGTTGTGTGCACAAAGACCTTAAGTCCTGCTGTGTGCGGACCCCGATGGCTGTGTGCGTGGGTATAATCAAGGTCTTGTAAGGAATATCTGAAATATGAATTAATAAAGGAATGTTTTGGATGATATCTGAGTATAAATGCATCTGCTGCATACTTTACGATCTATTTTGCATGGTAATTTTGGTTACTGTGTTATCTATAGTCAGATCAATTCCATAATTGTTTTCTCCTCTAGATGAATGTTAGATGAATGAATATGTTACTATTGGGATTTAATAATATGTACTAAAGGACTATGAAATCTTTTTAGTATGCACACAAGGCAGATGACCTAAATCCTGTCTCATTAGGGTTTCTATTAGGGATATTGTGGTAGAGATCAAAATAGATTTGTTTTAGATTTGAAGACCCCCCCATCATTTAATTTTCTCTTAGGGCATGGAAACCTAGCTCTAGCACCCCCCCCCATACTGCTTCGGGTGAGACTTTGACCTTCGCAAGTAGGTCACTACCAAAATTGCTAATAGTAAGAGGGTTTTTTTGGTTAACCTTAACTTCGAACCTGGGTCAGGCCACCTCAAGGAAACAATAACTTATCTCTGAGAAAATTTGTAGCGGCCACATGCCTTTGAACTCTATTACAATGAGGATCGATGGAATTTTTATCGTTGAGAAATAATTAGCAACCATATACATCCAAAAACATAACCCTAGGAGATGAAGCATTAAAAGCTTGTGCACCCTGTTGAGGTAAGTTGGAATGTCAACTTCCCTGGGTCATAACTTTGGCATACAATCTCTGTTTGGATATCATAATACCTCATTTTGAAAATCTCAAAGAAAGGCAGAAATAAAAGTGGAAGGAAAAGTTAAAGAATTTTCCAGTGTCTCCATTTTTCCTAAAAACATATTTTAGTCCCTCAAAACGACTCTGAAAGTTTAACACCCAAAAAACTACTAAAAATAATAAATTTTGATATAATTAAGGAAAATGAAAAAATGAAAGAAAGAATGGTAGGGGTCCAAGTGAAATAGGTGGATGGCCACCAATATACACCCAGATATACACCTGGGTCGGACCTAATAGGATAACAATCCAAATATTCCTTACATATCTATGTGCTGACCACACAAGCACACCATAATTCAAGTATGGTAAGTCATTACCATGTGGGAAGTATCATGAAAGTTACAAGAAGGTTTCAGATCCATAAACCTAAATCTAATTATAAATGAAGGGTGAACATGGGTACAGAGGAGATACTAATAGAGTAAGGAGACATATTCATATTATAGAGAGTTGTAGAATACCATAATATCTGATAGTTCCATGCTATGCTTTGATAACTTTATATTATAATGTCTCGCTTCAGTGTACCCAATGGTTAAGAACATGTAGTTTCTCATAATAGGTAATAGGTTGAAATTCAATGGGGGTAGCATATGTGCACCTCCAAAAACATTAATATAGGGGAGCCAAAATATATTATTATAATAATTATTATTATAAAAAAGGAAAAAGTACAATCATTAATATATGGTAAAATTTTAAAGCATAAACATATGTTATTTTTGGTGCCACATATGGAATTATGTGACCATCATTACCAAATTTTTGGACATCATGTAACTAAAATCAATATAATTTCATATTTCTAATAAACAAACAGGGAAAAAATAAATATTACATTACTTGGAATTATTTTCCAATAAATCTTAGTAGATGATTGAAATAATATTACTTGAGATTACATACTTACCAATTTGATTAGAAAGTGTAAATCATTGTATTAATATTTTAATTACCACTCAAGATCCATTTTAACTCATGATCTACCAAACACCCAAAGGGATCAAATATCTTTTCACCTTAAAAGAGGTTTGCATCTCAAGAAATTTTATCTCTCTTGGCAGTTGGTAGATAGGAATGGATCTAGGCTTATTTAATTATTAATTATAATTATAATTATAAATATATATATATCTATATATAATTAATAATTTTATGTATTTTTTTTAGTAAAAATGTCAAAGATTACAACATCTCTACTACATGAAATGTTTACATAGGAGTTAAGTTTAGTTATGAACCTCAATTTTTTTTAATAAAAAATGGATTGGGTGAGGGGAAATCTTGGATAAAATATAAATGTTGAGTAAATCAACTCTGTAAATCAAGTCTCTCTAGTGAATCAACTCTGTAAAACATAATACAAAAACACCAAAAATACAACAATTGTAACTCTCCTTTTGAACTTCTCTCACCCAAGGGAAAGGGAAAGAGAACCCTTGGGAGGATGTTTGATGTATTCTCTTGTCATTCCCCTTGCTAATGCATACATTCAAGGATCTTTGGCCTACTCGTGAGGACCGTACATAGCTTAAAATAATGAATCTAGCTAAGAACCTTGAGGTTGTAACTCTAAATCCTAGATGTAAGAAATAATTAATGTGGTTAGGGCAAGCCTAGCACTATAAGCCACACTGTTTGAGGTGAGGTGAAGACTCTGGACGAAAAAAATTAAATGAGGATCTCTTAAACTTCTAAAAATTTGTTTTATTGTGTCTAGAGATGTTCTACAACTTAGTATGGAGTAGAAAAGTATATGAGGTAGATGTCAAGCTAAAATGTTTTACATTTAACAAATTTAATGCAATGTCAATATCTGTCCTAATTAAAAATAAATATAATTATTATGTATAGACAAGATATAAATTCAACATTAGTTTTACTATTATAATAATAATTATAATAAAAAAAAAATTGATTTCATCCCACAATGCCAAATGGAGTTTTGTTAGTGAAAATAATTCCGCAACTGCGAAGTGCGATACAGATGTTGCGATCTGCCGAAAGGTTTGCAGGTTTGAATTTTCTTAACCTAGATTCATCTCACTGGAATATTATAAAGCATTGAAATAGATCTGTGGCTACCACTGAAATAGGTGCATTGACAGAGTTACATGTGACAAGTTAATAGTGCCTTTTAGCTATCGGGTAACATTTAAATTAAATTTCTGAACTGGTCTCACTGTCTTTTTCAAAAGGATGATATTCAGGCATGGCCAAAGGGCTGATTCAACTGATTAAATACACTGCGAGATTCACGAAGCTTTGAGAGATTGGTATTGCGCGTGTATACATATACATTTCAGAAACAGAGGCGACCAAGTCTTAAAAGAGATGCAATGTCTGGTTCATGAAAGCATATTTTCCACATCTAGAAACTGAATAGAAGTAGTCCCCGAAAGCACTAATTTACATGTATTTTATTACAATATTAGACGAGTAGCACTCCACTACCATTTTATTAGATTATGCGCAGAAAAAAAAGGTACAGATGGACAGAAATAAGGAACCAACGAACCATGTCGGAGACTAGAATGGGTCAACGAACCATGTATAAAATCTGAAAATTATCAATCCGAGCCCGATTGTCAATACCCATTATCGGTTTTAATAAATTTTGAATTTCTTCCCCATACAAAAACTGAGAGGAATAAGAGAGATTGTAAATGTCTACACTATAAGGTTTAACTTCATTAAATTTAAACAAAACCTCTGTAATTCCATAACCCACAAGCGCCAAATTTGACAGCAAAAAATAAAATATTTCACAGAAACGGCAGATTACTCAGCAGTGGAAAGAGAAGGATGGAAGAATGCACTACAGAGGATTGGTAGTAAAGAAATTCAAATGGACACCTAAAATCATGTGCAGTGCATGCGAAAAAAATGATACAACAATCAATATTTTCTGTACAATAGAACTACACACAGAGCGGACCACATCGGGTAAAATCAAACATGTAACCAATTTTTTTTTTTTTTTGTGACAGGGAATGGTTGCACCAGCTTGTTTTGACTTGATATAAAGATCTTCATAAAATTTTAGATTTAATATAATATTATATAATGCACGAATAGTAGGTATTACTGCCCAAAATTATAGATATTTTCCACATATATATTTAATGAGTATATTATAAATTATATAACTTATAAAAGTAATTTTGGAATAACTAGAATAATTATATTTTAAATATAAAATAAAAGTTATAGGTTATATTATTTTTAAAATTAATTAAAACTATATCTTAATTTAATTAAAGATTATTATTTTGTGTGAAAAAGACACTCTCCACCTTATTACTATGATAGGATGTTATGATAGAATATAATTTTATATGAAGATATAAAATTAAAATAAAATATAATATAAGATATAAAATAATAATTATAATTAATAATAATTAATAATAATTACTAACTTAATCAATCTAGATCGACTTTGATTTTGGATCAAATATGTCAAAATACATATCTATTTTTGTGTGAAAATATATTTGATCCCTCTCCAATTAAGATGGATTTAGGCTGGTATATTTATCCATTCAACAATATAAATAAAGCATACAAAAAGACATAGAGCTACTGAACCCATCCATTCAAATGTAAAAACATAAGACTATTGAAAATTGGACTTACCACCATAAGACATGAAATATGCACTTGCAGTTATGAATGTCGGGGGTAGGAAATAAGAAGTCTTGTTGGACCAGATTCTAAAAACGTTATCATTCACCATTTTCTTATAATAATATAAGATTGCATTTTTATAATAGGTCTGGACATCTTCTGGGACTGAAAATGGATTTGATTATTTGTGAAATAGGAAGAGATCCATACTAATGTAATGTATTTGAACTATAGAAACAAAGCATATAAAAATACATAGAGCTACTAAACGAAAATAAATCTAGGCTAGTTTAATTTCCCCTTAAATAGATTATATTCCACATGAATATAACTAATTATGTATCTGAGTATAACATAAAACTAAAATTAATCTAGGCTAGTTTAATTTCCCCTTAAATAGATTATATTGTACATGAATACCACATGCCAATACCATGGATTCTTAATACCATCTGCCAATACCATCATGTATTTTTTTTATTACTTAATTTTTATAGGGTTATTTTTATTTTGTTATTTTTCTTTTATTTTACCTAGTTAAAATGTTTTCCTTATAAGTTAGTTTAATTTTAAACTTAATGTTAAGATAAACGAGGATTTAAGTGTGATTAAGGAGTACTTAGCACAAAGCATGTTTTTTGTGTTGATCAATGATTATTTTAATTTATCATGATTAGTGCATGCTAAAATTGGTTTAACTCCGTTGAAATCTCCATCGTGAACATTTTTTAACTGATGGTCATTACGGTTTAGACATATGGGAGGGTGTTGGCCCCCTCCGGACCCTCAACTCTAGAGCGGACAAACGTTAAGTATAAGCGGCACCCTTATGTTAACAAGGAACATGGTGATGCTATGGTGGTTCGTTTGGGCGCTAGCTTGAGGGAGGTGATGGGGTAGACCCCAACCTCTACCCCTCATCGATCATAAAATTTTGGTGAATAGAACTTAGGGTTTGGATCATCAAGTTGGACTTTGGATAAAAAAATATATATGAAAATAATATATACTCCTTTCTGACATTTTATATAACTTTGGATTTTGACCTTGAATTAAATATATATGTGGCCATATAACCTTGCCATGGGGGAGGGCACGTGGCAGCCTCCGGCTATTCCATGTAGCCCTTATCCATTAGTTCAAAATTTCACCAAATTAAAAATAATAATCCACCATATAGAAATTTCAACCTTAGGATTAGGAGGAAAAAATTCAATTTCCCAAGAAAAATGGTGAATCTGACTGTGACACCTGTCACAGTGTCATTGCCTAAAAACTGGAGAATATTCCCTGAAGATTTCTGAGGTGCTGATAGGACTTCCAAGTCATGAGTTTGTCATTGTTTTGCACAATTTTTACATGTTTGAGAAAACAGACAACATACCATAACTTACTCATACGAACACATATTTTGATGAAACGAGTTGTGTTGGAGTCCTGGTGATGAGCTCTATCTGGTCATTCTAGTTTGGAGCATTTCTGAGCACTTTAATTTTTGAGCCAAATACTGAGCTTCCGATCATTCCTCCCTGCTAGAAGCCTTTTGGACCCCAAAATATACTATCAATTGTTCATCAGGTGAAGGTGCAGCTTCCTCACCCTTTCAATCTCCATCCATTTTTCCTTTTAAATATTTTTTCCTTTGAGTCCCACTATAAGGTATTCAATATTCTCTCTCCTTGAGGTTTTGATTCTTCTGTCAAGTATGAGATCTTGCTGAACTTCATCAAGATATTTCAGTGAGAAATTATCTATTGATGGCAGTTGAATATGCTCTCCTTGATCATGAACAAAAGGAGGCTCCAACAATCTCAAATTCTCAACATTAACGATAAAATACATTTGCATATAAGGAGGAAAATCTAGCTTAAATTCATTAGTACAAATATTTTCCAGAATTTTAAATGGGCCATAATGGATTGGCTTGAGCTTTTTCCCTTCCCCTTGAAATCTTTCTTTGCTGATATATAACCAAACTTCATCTCCAACCTTGAATTTGTGATCAACATGGTGTTTGTCATGCCTTGCCTTGTAGCTTCTTGACTCTTTTCAAGTTTTTCTTACACTGTTTGATGTACCAACTAAATTTTCTTGATGAACTTCCTTGCCTTATCTATCTCACTATGGCCATATATAGAGACATATTTCTCAAGGATGAAGTCCAAAGGTGATCTTGGAAAGTATCCAAGACATGCCTCAAATGTTGATGTGTTTGTCGAAGAATAATTTGCCTTGTTGTATGCATGCTAAATGTAATGCAACTGTTCATCCCACAACTTGGGATGTTTTCTGCAATAGCCTCTAAGAATATTAATGATTGTCCTATTTACCACCTTAGTCTGACCATTTGTTTTCGGATGAAATGTTGTTCTCTTCTTAAAATTTGTGTCCATCATGTCCCATAGTTTTGACCAAAAATTCCCAACAAACTGGGAATATCGGTCACTTACAATAGAAGTAGGAAGACCAAAATGAACCCATAATTTTTGAAAGCAAATATAAGCGATTTTTTCAGCTGTAATGGTTTTCTTACATGGCATCAAAAGACACATTTTTCTGAACCTATCTACCACAACATACAAGTAATCATGACCTTTCCTTGACATTGGAAGACCACCTACAAAATCCATTGAGAGACTCTCCCAAGAATGTGAAGGAACCAAAAGTGGAGTGTACAATCCAAGTTTCCTATTACTAGGCTTACTTATTTCACATAAAGAACAACCTATAATAAAACGAAATACACTATCAATCAAGCGTGGCCAATAAAAATACCTTTGGAGTTTCATTGTTGTCTTTCCTACATTGAAATGTCTAGCAATCAATGAAGTGTGTGCCTCCCTTATGATATTGTTTCTTTCTCCCAGTGGTATACATAACTTGCCCAAGTGATACAATAAACTATTATGCACATGATAATCTAACTCTTCATTTTGGATTCCTTGACTCAAGCTTTCATACACATCTTGAAAATCACTATTATATGCATTGTGTTCAATCTAACTTTCATGCATAGCTGAATTGTGCTTCAGTATAATAAATGAATTTACAATAGGCCTAGAGAGAATATTAGCTACCTTATTGTATATTCCCTTTCTATACCTGATAACCAAATGAAATTTTTGTAGAAATCCAATCCATCTGAAATGCATTGATTGCTACAACTTTGACTATGATTGTAAGTACTGCAAAGGCTCATGGTCGGTATGGATAATGGTATCTTTCCCCATCAAATAATGCTTCCATTTATTTACAATTTGTACCAATGAATATAACTCTTTACCATATGTGGGATAGTTAGTCACAACTCCATTAAAAATTTCAGAATGAAACGAAAGAGGCTTACCATGCTGCATGAGAACTGCTCCCATAGCATAATCACTTACATCTGTTTGGATCTCAAATGGTTGTGTAAGATCCGGAAGAGCCAATATCAGTTCTAAAATTACCTTTTTCTTTAAAGAATCAAATGATTTTTTGCTGCATAACTCCCCAATGGAAGATTTTCTTGACACTTGTCAATGCATGTAACGGAGTTGTAATGGAAGAAAAATTAGCAATGAATTTCCTCCAATATTGTGCTACCCCAAGAAAGCTTCTAACCTCTGTAACTGTATTGGGCTTTGGCCAATTCAGAATTACCTCTACTTTGGAAGGGTATATCTTCAACTCCTCCTCCAACAATGTGTCCCAAATATACTAAATAAGTCTTGCCAAACTCACACTTTGACATCTTAAAAAAACTGCTCTTTTTTCAAGACATCAGGTACCTTGTTCACATGCATGACATGTTCATCTCTTGATTTTTTGAATATCAAAATATCATCTAAGTAAAAAATGACGAAGTCATCTAGAAATGGTCTTAGTACATCATTCATGGCTCTCATGAAATTAGTTGGATCATTTGTTAGACTGAATGGCATAACTAGCCACTCAAACAATCATTGTCTAGTTTTAAATGTAGTTTCCCAAATGTCTTCCTCAACTATTATAACTTGATATTAACGACTTATTAAATCTAACTTCTTGAAATATATTGCATACTTTAACTGATATACCAAATAATCAATGTGTGGGAGTGGATAGCAATTTTTTACCTTGATTTTATTCAATGCACAAAAATCTATGCTCATGCACCAAGTCCCGTCCATCTTTGGTACCAAAACAATTGGTGAACCACATCACGAACTAGATGGGCATATGATACCTTTTTTCAGAAATTCTTGTATTTTATTATTGATTTCCCAACTCTCCATAATTTCCATGCGATACATACCAATGTCTGGAAGCGGAACATCCTGCTGTAGCTGAATCTCATGTTGAGTTCCCCTCTTGGGAGGTAACCGATTTGGTTCTTGAAAAATCTAGCGATGCTGACTTACCACATAAAACAAATAAGATTTTAATTTTTCATCACAACCTTCAAAAGATTCATAGTCAACATCATCCTTTTTCTTGATCCTGATAAGCACAAAAATTTTACTTGCATTAACTAGACTCTTCATTTTCCCTTCATTAACAAAAGAAATATTCAGTTTTTTGTGATGATATCTCACAATATAATCCACCCCATATTTAAGAAAATGAAATTTGTTTGCATGGAAATAAAACACCAATTTCCTATCATACAAATATGGACTTCCCAAGATAATCCTGAAAATGTCAACTCGAACCACACCTAACTCGACTTCATCAACAAAATTTGCAGTAATAGAAAATCGAAATATGCAATTCCTTGTAGCATCTAAATTAGCATTCTTCACTACCCAAAATGAAGGGTATGGTTTATGATGTGGTATTGTTTTGAAGGTTCGATTTTTGACAAATTATTCTGAAACCAAGTTTGCTTGTGACCCACTATCAAACAATGCATCAATATTTGTATGATTTCAAATCACTCTAACATGGAACAATTATATCCATGTTGTTCATTTGGACTGTTGTTGTGACTATTTGAGGAACTGTTACTTGCTATGGCTTCCTTTCCTTTGTTAACCATGGCTACAATCTTGGTATGATCTCCTAAATTGGAACCAAGATCTTGTTGTGTGGTGGCAGTAACCTTTTGTTCCCCTTGTTATTTGGTTTCTTTAGCCTTAGTTTGGGATGTAGTTTCCAATAGTGGGCTTCATCATGCCCCTCTTTGCAACAATGTTTGCATGAATTTTTCTCCCCTTCTTTCTTGATGCTTGCATTCTTCCTTACCTTCCATTTTCTTCCCTTGTCTTTTCCATTACCCTTGAATGACTTCTTCTTACTACCCTTTTCCTGAATGTCCTTTCCCCTTGCTTCAATATGCATGGATTGAACACATACTTCACCTAAGTTGTTTGAGTTAAACATAAGGATAGTATGTTTCAAGTATGAATGTAAACCTCCAATATATTTCAAGAGTGTGTCTTGGGAATTCAAGTTTACTCCTAACAACAAAGCCCTCTTTCTAAATGCCTCAATGTACTCTTGAAATATTTGGCCTTCGAGTTGCCTAAAATTTTTCCAACCGATAATTTATTTTTTCATATAGGCTAATGGATAAAATTATATTTTAATGGAAGAAATGAATTCAACCCAAGAAATGGATATCTTACCATGAATTCACATTTCCTCCTGAGACTTTTCCTCCCACCAAACTAGTGCTTCTCCTTCTAACATTAATGAAGCCGACTAGATCTTTATGTCACCCTCTTGTAGATTCTAAATTCTGTAGTACACTTCCAATTGACGGATCTAATTTTATAACTTCTCTACATTTACTTCACCATTGTACATGGTAAGTTCAAACTTTATTTCCAACTTTATTAATGGAGTTTTTCATTTTGGGATTTTTAAATGAGTGTGGGTGGTTTTGTGGTGGAAGTGGAAGATGAAGATACTGATGAAGATGATGAGGATGAGGATGGTGGAGATGGAGGTTGATTTCGTCCTCTACCTTTCAAACTCTTCTCTTCATCCTTGTCATCAGAAGTTCCTTCTCCATGTGGAGACTTAGAACCTTCTCCTTCTCTTTCGGTAGTGAATGCATCAAACATGATTTTAACCATTCTATGAATGTATTTTTAAGTGTCTCGTAACATCTTCCTCTTTTGAATGTCCATGAGTCTATCCAACACCTAACATAATGGCTAAGCATTCAATCTTAACTCCTCATGCTTGTGCCTTTTCAATCACCTTATCTTCTTGTGCAATTTGTACCTCTTCAATATCAACTACAAGAGATATTACTTGAGGTGCTTCAAGTGCATTTTTATTATAACCCTCTTTATAACATTCACTCCAAAAAAAATAACTTAAAAAAAAAAATAGTAAAATTTTCTATAAACAACTCCAATATATAACATTGTTGCTTATTACCTTCCTCTTATGAAAAAACTAGATAAGATAACACTTATGGGGTGAATGTGATCATATAACTTAGTTACATTAAGTGCATGATTGAACCACTGTAACCTTGGTGGAGGGGGAATCAAATTGCTAATAATTTATTGGTACATGTTAACATAGTTTTATGAAAATATGGTTAACAATAATTAAATAATTAAACAATTAAAAATTATATTATAATAAATAAAAATATTTAATGAAAATAAGTGAAAAAAATTGTTATTATAAAAAAAACGCAATTAGTAGAAAGCAAGCAAGGAATGATTATAGGACAATAAATATTTATTGTTAGAAATTAGCATTATAATGAATAGAAAGAAAATATTGATTATGGAAAAATCCATATTTTTGAAAAAAAAATGGATAATTATTTTATGAGAACACTTGGAAATTGAAGTTTTTTTTCTTTTTCTTTTTTTAAATTTTTAATTAAAAAAAATTGAAATTTCGATTTTAAACCACATAAAATTAGTCATCCACTAACTAAAAATTACAAATTCAAAGTTAAAAAAATCAAAAAATAATTTTTAATTTCTAAACATATAAGTTTAATATTTAATTTTACCAAAACTTTAATAAAATTTAGAAATAGTTTGTAAAATTTTTCAAATTAATTAAAATTCAAAGAATTTTGACCCAAACCAACTACAATATATTCTGTCTTCATCAAATATCGTAAGCCCCTCAAATACCTCTTAACCTTCTAGACAACCAAATCACTTCTTACATGTCATGCATTTAAAACATTAAATAAAAACCATTTTTTAATAACCTTCCTTTGAACTTTATGACTTTAAAATTTACACTTTAAAATGTAAAATGTGAAGTTGGGTTACACTTTTTGCCCTTTTTTGAGAAAAAAAAATCATTTTTTTTATGTTCTTCAAATTTTTGCAAGCCAAAACAATTTTTCTGTTTAGAATTTCATTTTGCGATAAAATTACAAGTTGCCAGAAATTTTATTCGCTTTCTATTACTTATTTTTTAGAATTTTTTTATACACATTTGATATGTCAACTTAGCGTTTCTTTTAGTGTGTGTTTTTTAACAACCAAAGGATTCATAAGAAATCATGTTAATACACAGTATTGTATTCTTTGAAACTTTGTGTTTTTGAGAAACAAAATGTGTTACAACAATCTAGACAGAGTCTACTTCGGTTTCGTTATATTTACAAAGCCAACTAATGAATATCACAATTACTAGAATTTTTTGAACTGGTCCTATATGAAAAAACTGCAGATTTTGAATATGTTTCGCAACGCACGAAATCTCTTAACATATAAGTTATAAACTAAAAATCTAAAAACTACCCATTATAGATGACGGACCAATGTAATGCACCATAATTTTTTCAATTTTTTTATAGTGTATTTTGGAAGATACAGAATTATGATTTCACTTAATCATAATGACCTTCAGAAATTTTTTGCACCCGTTTTATTACAAAATTAATTAAAATTAGTAAATATTTATGAAATTCCATAAAAGTTATATTTCCTAAAAGTAGATTGAATTCTGAAAATTCTTGTCTTGGTTCTGACAATTAATTCATAATGTTTCATGGATTTTAATCAGTCCAAAGTTGAAGATATGTTTTGAGAGCTTGGCTCTGCGTAATTGTAGATGTGTTAGTTCGGCCGAACTCTTAAAAAAAGTTTCCTCGAATTGTTTTTTGTGTCGATGACCCATCAAGTCTAACGACATAAAATTTTGACTAAATTTTTTATAAACGTTCAGCCGAAATTTTACCCAACTTTCCATCGGCCTGAAAATACCACGAAGCCCCTCCAAAAAAACATTTTGCGGCAATATAAATTGTCGGGAAAGCATTCATTATTTTCACATATTGTCACTCATTTGGTCCGATTTTGCAAAGGTCTTGGTCTCATTTTGTAAAGAATTGTTTTGGGTTTAAGGACTTTTCTTGGCGGTACATTCAAAGGACATTTTTGCAAAGGATTGTTTTGGGTTTGAGGAATTTTCTTGGAGGTACATTCAAAGGACAATTTTGCAAAGGATTGTTTTGGGTTTAAGGACTTTTCTTGGAGGTACATTCAAAGGACATTCCTTGGAGGTATGTGATACATTTTTTGGATGTTTTTTGGGCTTCATTTTTTTTTTTTAAGGTATGGATTTGGGCTTAATTTTTATTGTTTTTAGAGGTTTTGGGCTTAATTTTCAAGGTAATCTTTTTAGGCATAATATTCAAAGGAAATTTTTTGGAGGTATTATTTGAAGTGATATTTTTTTAGAGGGTTTTTTAAAGTGGCATTTTTTAAGAAGTTGGAATTAATTTTCAAAGAATATTTTTTGGAGGTATTTTTTGAAGTGACATTTTTTTAGAGTACGTGTTTTGGGTTGAAGTAAATGTTTTATAATGATTTTTTAAATGAGTTTTTGTCTAACTTTTTAAAATAAATTTTTTCGCAGGACTTGGAAGGAAATATTTGGAGCTTCGTTTAATTTTTATAAGATATTATTTTCCCTGATTTTTTAAAGTAAGTGCTTTGGATAGAGGTATGTATTTTTTGCAAAATTTTTAAAATGAGTTTTTTTTTTAAATTAAATCTTTTGTGATGTTTTTTTTAATTGAGTTTTTGTCCAAATTTTTGAAGGAATTTTTTAGAACTTCATACTCTATTATCATGGGAAATCGAAGGAATTTCATGAGAAAATATGATCGAAAAAGATATCCTGAGGAATGTACAGAAGAGACGAGAGAATCTCGCAAAAGAAAGAGAGAAGCACTCTCAAATATTTATAAGGGAAAATAAACCTCAGCTAGAAGTTGAAATAGGTATGTAAATGTAAATATTATGAATTTGATATTTAAAATTTTCCTAGTTTAAAATGTGCAGCTTAATTTTTATTTGATGAACTAATTTGAAAAATATTTTGCAATGTAAATAGAAAGAGATATTCCTCAAAACATTGATGATGAGATACAAAATTTTGAAAGAGAAAATGAAAGAGATATTGAACCAATGATTGAAGATGGTGAAAATGTTGAAATAAATTCAAGTGAAGAAATTGAATCACAAGGTATATATATATATATATATATATATATATATATATATATATATATATATATCTGTGTGTGTGTGTGTGTGTGTTGAACACATGCATGTATTATTGAAATTATACATATATTTATTAATTTAGTTATTTATTGAATATGTAAACTTATTATGTATTATTCATTCGAATATGTACAAATGAAATCAATGTGGATGATGAGATGTTACAAAATGTTGGCACCCACACATATGCAGATAAAAGAGCTGACCATGTTATAAGATATTTTGTTAAACACATTTTTGATACGTACTTCATAAAGGAAAATGTGATAGTTCATGAGCAAATGTTGAAAGGTATCCTATCATTAAGGACATTAAAAGAAGCTAGGACTTTATTGGGTATTCGAAAATCAACAAAAGATAAAAAAAAATGAAGGAAACTATGATACAAAATATAAATAGTGCTATAAATTCAATTAGAAGATCTAGACGGAAAAATGTTTCAGTTGTATGTAGAGAAATACATATGGCAGTGGTTTCATCAAGTAATAAAGAGAATCACTTGGTAAAATCTATGGCAAGAGCATTAGGAACCTCACAAAAAAATTTGCACAAACATCGGAAATTTCAGTTGCAAATAGATGTAAATGATGAACTCACTTTTTGGAGAGCTATTTGTAGGCAACCATACAAATATAGACTTGGAGAAAATGTTAAAAAAACAATACATGAATATTGGAAGAAAAATTCATGTGTTTTCCAAATGCAATGGATAACATGAAAACCAGAATAACACGAAATTAATACGAAGAACATGAAAAAAAATTCTTGGAAACCACTTAGATAGAGTTTTTAAACAATTTCAAAGAAGATAATCATGAAATTCATGTCTCAATCAGTGCTTTTGTTCAACAAAAACCATGGTATGTAAAACATATCAGCGTACGCGACACTTATTGTTGTCGTTATCATGTGGAATTTGAGATATATTATGACACATTCCTTAATTTTGGTAGAACATTTTGGAAAGATTCACCTCCTCCTTCCACTATCCCTGATTTCATATCTAAAATTCTATGTGAAAGAGAAAGTGATGGATTATTTTACGAAAATAAATGTGTTGGTGGTAGGAAATGCAATGATTGTGGAAATTTGACTAAATTTCAAAATAAATATCATATCGATATAAATGATCAATCATTTTCCAACATGAAAGTGAAATGGAAGAGATATGAATATATCCATACATTGATTCAAGGTTCAAATAGTGCTAAAATAATTGAATGACAAGAAGAAGAAATTTTTGTGATAGATTTTTTTAGAAATTTGGAGGCAGAAATTTATAAATACACCAAGCATTCCCATAGAGCTCGATGGAAAGACTTGCAATTCAAAAAATGTCATGAATTTTTTCCACCAGGGACCATTTTGTCAGTAATTGATTTTGTAGAAAACTACACATTTGTTCGACAAAATGAAATTCACAGTGAATAATGTCATTCTGAAAAAGTCTCCATGCTCGTTCATATTCTATATAGACATGCTGAACAAAAATTTGATCATATAGAAAGCACTAGTGAAAATCGACATGTTATTAAAGAATATCACTTTTATATTAGTGACGATCGTACACATGATACACATTTTGTACAACACTGTTTTGGAAAGATTTATGATTCCTTGAAAAGTCGTGGAAAAAATTCAATGAACATTGGATTTGGGCACATGGATGTGTAGGTCAATTCAAATCTTCACAATCATTATTTTTCTTGTGTTGTCTTCATAAGAAAGCTTGCATTAAACATTGTTGGAATTTATTTGAGATTGGCCATAGAAAAGGAGAGCATGATAGTGTAGGGGCATGCATAAAACAAGCACTTAGAAGGTATCAAATGAACCCCTCTGAAAACCGACTTGTGGGCGCTAAAGAAGTTGTTCAATCGTGCATCACTGCTCTAAGCCATGAGACTAACCAATGAAAGGAAGTGTGAAGGTACATTCAATTTAATTTTTATTGGATATCTAATTTTAAACAATGTACATTTATCATGTAATGATTATCTTTGATGGTATTTTGATATCATATTTACATTCTTCTTTGAATTTTCCATATATAGGTTTTTTGGCATATTGGGATCGAAAATGTAGATAGATCAATTGGAAATTACATTGAAACAATAAAAGGGACTCGAAAAATGCACTCAATTAAAAAAAAATTGTCCACAAATGTGTTTGCATTGGATAAAGGAAAATATTCTTGTTTTTGTTATTTTTGCATAGGCAACACAGAATCCAATGACGTTTGTGAAAAAAAAATGTATGGAAAAGTTTGGAAACATACAGATCTAAATACAAAGGGTAAAATATCTATTGAAATGTTTGAAGAAATGAAATCAGAGGAGATTATAATATCAGTTGATGGTGATTGAGTTTATGATCTTGTTATAGAAGGTAACATTTGAATTTCTTTTAAATGATAGAGATCTAGAAATAAATTTAATTACATAATTTTTTTAAGTTTGTTTTATTGTGTAGGAGATGTTTTTGTTTTAATGGAACCAAATAACAACGATGAAAATGTAAAGTATTATTTGATGCATTGCACTGAACAAAAAATGAAATTATTAGAAAAATATAATGATCATGAGTTTCAATATGAAAGAGGATCTATTATACTGAAAGGTTATTTTTTCAGACAAACTTATCAATGTGGGAATTTTGTTTACTTTGATGACTATGAAACCGATGTCATACGTTGTCAATATAGTCACTTGGTGTGTGCAACATGCATATATTTGATAGAGGTTCAATCAAATAAAAAATGAAAATTAAGAAATGGAAAATGTCAAAATACGATAATGAACGGATCATTGAACATGACATTCCATTGAAATTTTTTTAATTGCATGGCCCACAATTTCTTCTCTTTGGAATCATGTTTTATAACTTCTAGAACTCAACTAAAAATTGAGCTGCCTTGTTATGTTATATGTGCAAGTGTTTTCACATGTACATTGTTTTGGTACATGCACACTAGTATCAACTGAAAGTAGCTTTTCTATACATGCATTGATTAAAAATGTTTCATGTATGTATATATATATATATATATATATATATATATGTACATGTATATATATATATATATATATATATATATATATATATATATTATATATATATATATATTAGAATGAAATTCACTGAAAGTAGCTTTTCTATGTGCATTGATGAAAAATGTTCCATGTACTGGATATATATGTTCTAGAATGCAATTAACTAAAAGTAGTTTTTCTATGTGCATTGTGTTAGACTCCTATACCAATAGGTGTCATTTTTCATGATTGACTTGTTGAACTATGCAATATGTTCAAACCTTTTTCTTGTTGCAAAACTGTTCCATATTCTTAAAAAATCAAAAAATTAAAAAAACTAAAAAATGTAAAGAGGGTATACCCTAAAATAAAATCAAAGGGTGAAAAAATAAAATTGGCCAAAAAAGTGAAAGAAAATGAACCCCATGAAAAAGAAAGGCCAAGGAAAGTGTGCAAGTCTAAACACCACTACTTTTTTCTCTGATGTAATAAACAAAATTGTGTGCAGTTTGTCAAACTCTTGCCACAATTTATGAAAATTCAAACTGTTTAATCTTGACTCATCCATTTTTTAATTTCATGCTGTAGAATAGAGAATAAATATCTGAACAAACAGTTTAATCTTGGAAGATAAGTAGATAGGTAGAGTTAATAAAAGGTGCTCAACAGTTTAATTTGAGCCCTTGGATGTAATAAGTGTAGACTTAGATAGGTTTGCCATGTAAAATAAAAATAAGATTGATAAGGGTTTGCCAGTCTAAGTGCACCCTAATAAAGAAGAGAAAATTGTAGAGTAAGTAGGTAGGGTAGGTATATGTTGTTGCAGAATTACATGTGATGAATGATGGTTCCAAATGTGTTCAATTTTAATTTCATCACATGTGAAAAGGCGGATACTACATTGGAAAAAGTTCACAGCAAAGCAAATTCAAGATTATTAACTTCCCCTCTCATTTTCCCTAAAAATTTCACTAATTTCCCTAGGCACTAAGGTATTTGAAGATTAAAGGGGCTCAAGGCATTTCCTTGACTTTTGGAGGGACCGGTCCCTTGGCCCAATAATTGAAAAAACCTAAGTACTTGAAATCATCCATTATCACATTCATTCACCTCTCAAAAATATTTTTCTAAGTAAAATCCCATTTTACTTAGGAAAATCCTTCAATATTTCATGAAAAGCCCTCAAAATCACTTTTATTCTAAGTCTAAGTGATGAAAGTATAATAATGCCATTTACTTTTGAATCTTCACTTTCTTGGTTATATTGAAGTATTTTGAGTTCACATTGTTCCCTTGTCATAATAACTCTAATTTATATATTAACTCCCTATGAAAATCACCTTTTCCTATTATATATAAATCCTTTTATAGTAATATTCCCAAAACCCTTATATTATGACTTTTTAGCCAAACTATTTAATTCCTATTTTATTCAAATCAAAAACCCACAATATACCCCCTTTTGGCTAAAATATAACATTAATATTATTCCCACCCCCCTACAGTAAATAAATCGCATTGATTTAATTATTGTATAAATAAAAATAAATGAAAATCCTTTAAACATATGTATATGTGTTTAAAACAAAAATGAAACTCAAAGTTTAATTAAAACCAAACTTTGAAATAACCCATCCCGCATGTATTTTTCACCCCCAACCATCCACTGTACAAGGAATTAATTAATCCTCATGGTTAATTAAGAACCGATCCCCGCCAATCAGAATGCCCTCGAAATGATTAATTTATAATAAATCGCGTCGGGCCCTCTTCTTAACTCCCTACCAACTTCACGTCCCATCAACTGTTTGATTGACCACTCCAAAATCGATGGCTCTTATCAATTCCGCTAGCCATCTCTGATCCGAACATTAACGCATGAAATGTTGGCGGTTTTTAAACAGTGGCATGGCCACGCGTCGTCCGTTATGTGGATTCGCTGCCTCTCCGCCCAAAACTGCCTCCCCTCAAAAGTGGTGTGGAATAAACCACTTACCACCTTTCCCCGTGACTCATCCCGTACGTGCTGACGTCATTTATTAAAATAATAAAAAATTCACCCCCCATTTGACTTTGCGAATAAAACAAAAATTCTCGTCGTTTTCATTATTTTGTACGCAGTGAACGAATACACCCTCCACGCAGAAAATTTGAATTTCAAATTTCTGAAGTCCGCCAACCTTTATCCTGTCAAAGAAAATTGCAATCAAGCCTCTCAGAATATTATCCGCATTAACCAACATCTATTCAAATGTTGTTTTCTCCAAAAACAGGTATTTACCCTAAATTCTCACTAAACTCTGTAAGAAACTCGGCTTTCCTTTTCCTTTCACTAAAACAGAGTTAAAATTAATTACTAGTTCATTCCTTAATCCCGAGAACTGTAATTAAATTCCTAATCTGCAATTGTACCTGTTTCTCCCATCGAAACCTATAATTTTGTTCAATTTTTCACCATAAGGCGAATTTCCATTTTCGAATACCAAGAACCAAGAATGGAAGTTCCTGTGGCTTTAAATATCACCCCATTGAACACCCCTCATAGAGACCTGGATTATTTATCATTAGTCGACAAGGATTTCCAGATTAAAGACCTGGCTTTTATTAATAATCCCCTTCGAATTTTTTGTCACTTCAGAGACAATTATTTGAATGGCTTGGATATGATTGGGTTATGGGAATCTAATCTTCCCAGGTACCACTTTCCCTCTGTCCATATTTTCCCTGGAATAATCCATCTTTGCCATGCAAATTATCATCCTAACCAAAGAGCAGTCTTATCCCCAAATCAAGATGTCCTTTTCCCAATTACTGCTCAGTCTATCAATGAGATGCTACATTTTCAACCTAATGAGGCCCTCACTCCCCTGTCCATGGGAGATTTACTTGAGAAATGCACCAAACTATCCCATGAAGAATTAAGCCACATCTGCCAGACCTTTATGTTGCTTGATCATCAGCCTAAAGGCCCTCCCCCTTATGGGTATTCTTTTTTCACTGAGGAGCGTAAACTTATTTTGGAAATGATATCCTTTATAATGGGCTTTAATACCAGTGAATATGTTGATCATTTAACTCTAGTATTATTTTCTATTTTCACCCCTGGAGGACGTCCTGCTATCAGGTATGACTTTGCATCATACATTGCACATAAAATCCATGATCAATTCATGAGATTATAAAATGAGAAAGTGTTCAAGTATTCTTCTATCATCTACCACCTCATGCTCTATTATCAGTCGAAAAATTTCCCTTTCTATATCAAGAAGCTTGATGTCCAAGGGAATCCTAGGTCTGTTTTCTTTTGGTCAGCCATCATTCATAGTTCTCGAGATTCTCCCTATTCCTATAATGAGTTCACTGATCTTTTTATTCATCCTGCAACCACCTTGTTGGTAGGAGTTTCTCCTCCAAGACTCAGCAATGAAATCAAGAAAACTTTATAGCTCTCAAAACAATACAAAGTTGGTGATTGGTACTTATACCAAAATCACACTGAAGTCAGGATATATGGATGTGAATTATGTCCATTCAAATTGCCAAAATATGTCCCCATGAGAATCTTTGCATTAGAATATTTCAGGCAGATGAACAATTCTGATATAATTCATTTTTGTAATGCAAAGAAGAAGGCTCAACTCCAGATCAAAAGTCAATTAGGTCCCTTCATCTGTAACTCTAGGGATGCAGGTGAAGAGGCTGAAAAGATATTAGAAGACCGTTTTAGATTACAAAAGAGTTTCTATTGGGTGCCTTATGACCCTTTCAACTTAATTTGTGATAAAAGAATGAAGAATAAATCAGCACGATATATACATCAAAGAATCCCAGAGATTGAAAAATATGCTAATACAGATGAATGGATAGAAGGAACATTGATAGAGCAGGATATTGAGCAGGTCAATGTAGACAATGTGATGAAAGATCTTGAAAATATGCTTGACCTAGAATCTTTTGCACAGGTACCAAGATCAGAAGTTGGCCCTTCCTCAGCTGGGATTATTCAGCAGGAGTTACAAGAAAACATTGTAGTATCATCTAAGGGAAAAGTGAAGAGGTTGATACACAAGTTAAGGAAAAATTCACTATGACAAAACAACCTCCAACTTCCAAGGGACAGGATCAAGTACAGTTTTCTTCCATTCAAACCAATCTAGTAGAAATGTCAATTTTGTAGACTCCATTAAATATGGAAAAGGGAAAAACGAGAGAAGCTGAAGCTGCTACCCCTCTCACTAGATCTTCACAACAGCCTCAGACCAAGAGACAGAAATTGAATACTCCTCTAGAAGTAGAATCTATTGATGAAATCCTTGATAGTCAAGGGCCAGAACAATTGGGCAGTCAACAAACAGGACCAGTCAGTGAAGCATCCACTACCTCACAAAGGAAAGAGCTACAGAAGCAACAAAGTGTTGAAATATCTTATTTCAAAAAACCAGTTAAAGATACAGGAGATATAGAGAAGACATTTATCAATATCAAGGCCAGGGATGATCCATTGAAAATTCAATTATATAATCAATATCTGAAAATGGCTCGAAAGAATCAAGAAAGATTGATGTCAGTTTTTGACATCCAACAGGGAAAAATGTTAATGAGCCATTTTAAACCTAAGGTGCAACAACCCCAAACAACTGTTGATTATATTAGGACAAAATTTGAAGTCATAGCTAAGGATATCCATCCTCTAGATTAGATTGAGTTACATAACCAGACTGGTGAAATGATCTATTATACTTTGACTGTTAAGGCAATGGCAGCTCACAGGTTACAGGACTCTTTGGAGAACACCAATACACAGTTACAGCTTGAGAAGGCTTCTTCTCAAGCCAAAGACAACAGGATAAAAACATTGGAAGAAATAATAATTTGTTTGGGACACAATCCAAAGGATTTCAAAGGTATAGAAGCTCTAATCAAGAGAAAAGATGATGACATTGCTCCTTTGAGAAAGCAGTTGAAATTTCCAGCCTCCAGACATCCTCAAACTGAGGAAGTAATAAAGAAGAATTCTAAAGAAGAAATGATGGAGTTTCTCTTTAAAATGAATGAGCAACTGACTGAAACAGAAAAATAACTGGAACAAGCTTTAAAAGACAAGCAGTCCAATGTTCCAGTATCTACAACAGTGGTTATCACAGGTACAACAAGTCAGCCAACAGGTCAACCATCAGAGTCATCACAGGTAAATACTTCAAATTTGAGTACAGAAGAATTAGTAAAGAAAATGAATGACTTGAAACTACAAGTAACAGAACTTCAGCGCACAAAGTTACAACTTATTAGTTTGGAATAGAAATATGATCTTTCAAAAATGACTGTTGCTGACAAAACAAGCGAAGTAAAAAAGTTGGAAAAATTAGTTAAAGCTTTGGAAAGGGATCTCACATTGGAGAAACCTTTAAGAGAAATAAATGACATTATTTGGGATGATATTATTAAGTCAATAAAAGATATCCGGTCCTTAATCCAGATAATATATGAGCAGAATGATATGGTCCAAGTAGCTCTGGATGAAGTTGAAACTACACGAGCAGAATTAGGAAATAGGCCTGATGAAGCCAATCAACTTATACAATTCCTAAACACCCAAACCAAACATCAACTTGTAGATGTGGGTATTCAGGATAGGACTGCAACAATCTTGGAGATAAAAAGAGTTTTTACTAAAAGAACTCTTATGCAAAATTTAGAACGAAGGTGTTTTGACATGCAAAGTGAAATCATTGCTTTCAGAGAAAGGTTTAATGTTTTATTAAATAAAGGGTTGCCTAGCCCTGTGGTTTCAGAAGATAAAATAATGGACCTGGAAACTTATGTTATGAAATTGGACATAAATGCTGACAATCAAGCCAGTTCTTCAGCCATTTCATCAGAAGCAACATTACCTATAGGAAGGAATCTTCATGACAGATTAGAGAATTTGTTTTATCTTGAACATGAAGTAAGACATTTGTTTCATAATCAGCCTAATTTCTTCAGATATACCGAGGCTGATGAAACATTAAGGAAGCTTCAACGGACCAAAATAGCAGAAGATAAATGGTGGGAAGATCTATTGGAACTTTTGTAAAATTTATCCTTATAAGAAATTTTGCCTATTTTACCACAATATAAAGGATAAAGGGACAAATAAAGGTCAAAGAGTATCAGTTCAGTTAAAATGTATCAATAAGAACAAAGAGTATCAGTGAAGCAAGTCAGTTAGAAAAAAATTACTGAAGAGGACAATGAAGAGCTAAAATATAGGTCCTGCCTCCAGCACATTCTCAAAAGGAGGAAACAACACAACATTAGTTTCTTTTTTTGTCTTATCTATGAGACCATCTGTCTCTATTTTTATTGTAGCTTATTTGTGATTCATCTTAGATTATATCTCGTTTTGTTAAGAGATATTTTATAGGATTTTTTGTATAAATAAGCCCTCAATCGGATTATTGAGGGTGGATTATTTTACTCTGATGTAAGATTGAATATTTTGGAATAAAGAGCTTTTGGAGAATTTTTTTGTGGCAAAACTGGACAAGGAATTGAGGCAGAACACTTTTCTCAGGATTCATGTGTCGAATGAAGGATCAATAAGTCATCTATATCCCATGTTTTAAAGTTTTACATTTGTTTATGATATCATCTATGTTTCATTATCTTAATATTTAACGAAAAAGATTAAATCAGAAAGTACTTAGGTGTAATCTGATTTCAGTTGTTAATATTTTAAATGTTTTCCTCTAAACTGGTTTAAACAGCAAATTCTTAATTGCTCCTGTTTGTCTAGTTCATACATCCTTGGTTATTTAGTAAAGAATACTTAACTGCTCTTTATTGATAATCAATTTATTTCTCTTCTCTTGAATGTGTTGAAAGATTCTTTATTGCCTTTCACCCGTTTGAATTCCATTCCATTCACTTTAGATCTATAATTGTTTCTAGTTTGATTATCTTGCCCTGATAAACCATCTTTTGTTAAAAGACTTAAGCGAGTGCAACCAATACTTTGACTCCATTAGCCCAATGGACTGAAACTACTTGATCTTAATCTTAGTTAAAGAATTCCATCAACTCAAACAAAATCAAAACCCTAGACTTTACAAAAAGCCTAATATCTTCTAAAAACAAAGCTAAATTTAATAGAGAGAGCCCTCTCTGGGTACAGATTGGCTAGATTCGGTACTTGAAGGTTGTTTTGTGGTTACCTCGGACCCCTTTCCTCTTCCAACAACTTCAAGGAAAATCTGAGTGATAACATAGTGGCGACCATACTGGGGACCTGAATCATTTTATTTATTGGTACTATTGTTTGATTTATAAACTACAGACAGAGTCTGAAGATTAGCCAGGTAGCCTTTGAAATGATTTTTTCTCTGTAATTGCATAGTAAATAAATGCTACTTCAGTCAATCTCCAGTCTAATTTATAGAGTAAACTTTGGTTTCAAACATTCAATCAGTTTCTCTAGTTCAATAAATATTTGAGAAAATTTTAATTAAAAATATTTAATTTCTTGGAGAATTTGTCGAAGTTGTATTTTTATTCCTTTTAAAACAAAAAACTTGAAAAGAAACATTACTAAGAAAACTGGCTTCAGAAAGGATTCATTATACCAGGTCAAATCCTGATCCTAACCCACCACCGATATTTGAAAATCCAAATCTGATTCCCAGAATTCTGAGAAGACAAGAGATTCAAGAAAGCTCTGGGAGTTCTCAACCTCTTGTTAGATCAAATTCTTGTCCTATGAAGTTTATATACCTTGAAGACGAACCATTTGATGAACATTTTGAAACTTCTCTATTCATAAATTTTTCTGAATCTGAGTTGTCCAATCTTGTTCCTGATCCATTATTTCTTTAATATTTTCAATTTGAATTTATCACTTCACATCTTAACAAGCATCTACAAAATTCCATTCAATCTGTGCAGACCTTTGAATAAACTTCAAACACTTCTGTAATTACTGCAGCTTCCCCAAGTTCATCTACTTTTCCCCAAACTTCTCAAACACAAGCCACTCCTTCTACTCCTCCACCCACTACTTCCAGACCATCATCACCTGTTATTCCATTACACCTTCCGATGGAAAATAGATATTCTCCTTTAAGATTGCCAGGAAACCCTGCTGCTTTGCCTCAAGACTATCAGAGTAAAATGAACCCTTTTTTTGGTTTCGGTACTTAAACTGCTTAACAACATACCAAAAGGATGACAGATTACTTTGAATTTTATGAAATAGATGCTGATGATGTTCGAATGAGAATTTTTGTCCAGAGCCTTACTGGGGAAGTCAGGACATGGTTTAGGGCTCTTGCTCCAAACAGTATTGTTGACTTACTAGCCCTGTATAGAGCATTTTTAAATAGATGGGAGAAGAATAAATACCCTCTTAAAATCCTATCTAACTTTGGAAAATTGAAGAGAGGACCTAATGAAGCAGTGCAAGATTATATCATCAGATTCAACGAAGCCTACAACGTTATTCCCCAAAACCTTAGACCCCCTCCGGATTCAGTACTGGTTAAAATCCCTGATGGGTTTGATTCTGACATAGCATATTCAATTAGGGAAAGAGCTCCCCAAACTCTAGAAGAGATGCAAAGTATAGTTGTTAGTGTTGAAGCTAACCTCATAGAAAAACGAGCTAGAGTTAGAGCTGAAAGAAGGATGCCTATAAACGAAGAACCTTCGGCTTTTGAAAGAAAGTTGGATGCAATTATTAAAGGGATGAAAATACTGGAAGACAGAGTAGAGACAATCGAAAGAAAGTCTTCTGGCGATGGTCAAAATGTTGTTAGAAACCCAAACTTCAGAAGAAATCAAAAACAAAATACTGGGAAAAATGTTCTTGACCAAAACATCAGGCCACCATTCCAGGAATTTTTTTTTGAAGGTTCATCTTCTGAAGAACCAATGGAGGATGTTGAAATAAATAACGTGACTAAAATTAAGAATGAACCAGAAGTTTTCCTATCTCAATATGATCAAGAAAATCACATTCTTGAAACATTTCAAACTCATTCAGGAGAAACTTTTGATTTTAAAGAAGGATATGATTAAGCAATTTATGAAGTTCATAAAAAATACAATTTGAGAAGCAGGCGGATTGACGTGCTAGAGAATAGCAAACAGAAAGCTGTAAAACAAAACATCAAAGGTAAAATTAACACTCCTCCTGTACAAATTATTTCTAGAGCAAGTCCTAACCCCGCTAATCCAATAATTGAAGATGTGTCTGATAATCAACTAAATAATAAATAACTTTCCAATACTTTTCCTCCTGCAGGAAACGTAGAAAAACCAGCAGAAGTTAATTCAGAAACACCTTCAACTCATAATCCCACACCTGGAAAAGAGAAAAATATTGAAGACACAAAAAACAGAGAAAATCCAACTATTCAAAATACTAGAGCTCAAACAGAAAAAGCTTTCAATCTAGAAGCTGAAATAGGCAAATTAAAGATAGTTGTTCCATTAGCAGAATTAGCTAAACACGATGTCTATAGAAGCCAAATCAGCAAATCCCTTAACATTACTGGAATGGATGATTCGGTAAATGTTTTTGATGATCAACCCAAATTACCTTTTGTCCCTGAAGTAAATGGCAAACCAGAAAGTGGAGGAACTCCTCCATTTTATGTGAGCTTGAATGTACATGACAAAATACTTCATAACACCATGCTTGATTTTGGAGCGTCTCACAATTTAATGCCCAAGTCTGTGATGGAAAGATTAAACCTAGACATTACCAGGCCATATAAAGATATTTTTTCTTTTAATTCAAGTTAGGTAAGATGTTTAGGTTGGATTAAATATTTTTGTGTTACTTTGGTGCAATACCCTACGAAATCTATTCTGATGGATATAGTAGTAGCAGATATTCCTTCCAAATATGGTATGTTGTTGTCCAAATCCTCGGGTACCAAACTCGGAGGATCTCTTCAGTTATATATGTCATATGCTACTATTTTAGTGTTTGTTCAACCTAAAAGACTATATAGAGAGACCTTGATGAAATATTTAGTCAGTAGTTAGGAGAAGCCTGAAAAATTCCCTGTCTACTCAGTACATTCTAATATGGACTCATTCATCCTTTATAATGCTGAATTTGACCTTCACACTAAACTAGAAGCACCAGAAACAGAAACTGCAAATAAATCTACTGTTCAAATCGAAGAGATTTCTGAAAACAAAGAAACATCAGACATTCAAGAAATACTAGAAAAAACTGAAAAACCAGAGCTCCCTGTTAAGAAACTTGTTAAAACAGTCGATGAAGATTATGAACATGAAATTGTGTGGCATTTAGAATTTGATGGTTCAGTAAATAAGTTAGGAGCAGGAGCTGGAATTTGGATACATAACATTGAAAATGATCATGCTGAAGGCCATGCTTATAGATTTAACTTTAGATGCACTAATAATATGGCAGAGTATGAGGCTCTTTTTCTAGGGCTTAAACATGTCAAAAAATTAGGAGCAATTACAGTATCAATCCTAGGAGACTCTGAGTTAATTATTCAACAGATCAATGGTGAATGTTCAAAAAAATACCCTAGATTAAGACAATATAGAGAAACAATTGTGGAAATTCTGAATACTTTTCTACAGGCTCAACTTGCCAAAATTCCTAGAAAACAAAATTTGCATGCTCACAGTCTTGCAATGTTCGCTAGCACTTATAAATTACCTTTTGGACATAATCATCAGTTCACAGCTGAGATTAGACATAGACCTGCTATACCGGATAATCTTATGAATTGGAAAGTGTTTGTAAATAATAATCAGATTAATAATTTTTTGACCTTAGAAAATGAGTTCTCTAACAGCAGTATAGATGAAGACACAATAATCAATTAATATGATCAAATAGATGAACAAGAAACGGATATTTCAGAAGAAACTGAAATTCACATGCTTCACCCAACCAAATTCACTAAAAAAGATATGCAGGATTTGAAATAAATGGAAGTCGATGAGATTATAGAAGATGAATCTGAAATTATTAATCTGAAAGATAATCATTTACCTAAAGGATTAACTCCTTTGGAAGATCTTTTTGACTCAAATGACATTCCACTAAAACCCAAAATGGAACCATTAAAAGCCGATATTGAAGAATACAATTTGGGAACTGAAGGAAATCCCAAGATGGTTAAGTTATCTAAATCTCTGCCAGAGGATCAAAAGGTTAAATATGTTGAACTTTTGAAAGAATTCCAGGATGTTTTTGCCTCGAGTTATGAAGATGTTAAATCATATGATACATCAATAATTCAACATACAATACCTTTGAAACCAGATCAGAAACCATTCAAACAGAAAATTAGAAGAATCAACCCTCTGCTACTACCTTCATTTGAGAAAGAAATTAAAAGAATGTATGAAGCAGGAATAATTGCTCCTATACCAACAAGAAAGAAGACTTGAGAGATTAGACTATGTGTCGATTTGAGAAATTTAAACAAGGTTTCTTTAAAATATAACTATCATTTGCCTAGAATGGAACATATCTTACAAAGGGTAGTAGGATCTTCAAGGATTTCTCTTTTGGATGGATTCTCAGGATAAACCAGATTCTGGTTCATCCTGACGATCGAGACAAAAGAGCTTTTACCACACCATGGGGTACATTCAAATATGTTAAGATGCCTTTTGGACTCAAAAATGCAGGAGCGACCTTCCAAAGAGCAATGGACATTGCCTTTGCCAAAGAAATTCATGATTTTCTAGTCATATATCTGAATGATTTGACTGTTTTTTCCAAGACAGATCAACAACATTTGGATCATCTTAGACAGATGTTCATAAAATGCATAAAATATGGTATTTCTTTAAATCCTAAAAAATCATTATTTTGGTCTTGAAGAAGGTAAACTCCTAGGTCATATCATTTCAAAAGATGGCATTAGAATTGACCCTGAAAGAATACAAGCCATTTTGCAGATACCTCATCCCAGGAATATTAAAGAACTTCAAGCTTTCATATGAAAGATCAATTTTTTGAGAAGATTCATTTCTAGTTTAGCTGAACTACTTAGACTGATTACTAACATGTTAAGAAAGGATTCGATTATTCAGCGGACAGTTTAAGCCAAGCAATCATTTGAAGAAATAAAAATGGCTTTAACCAGAACACCAGTTCTTACCAGTCCAAAATTTGATAGAGATTTCATAATTTTTTCATTTTCTTCTAAACATATAGTTGCAGCAGTTTTATTACGAAAGGCTGATCAAGGATGTGAAAAACCTATAGCCTTTTTTAGTAAATCACATAGAGATGCATCATTGAAATACAATATCATGGAGAAAAAAGCTTTTGCACTTGTGAAAGTAATTAAATATTTCAAACTTTATATATTGTATTCTCATGTGATAGCTTATGTGCATAATGCTGTCGTTAAAGACATCTTAACTCAAGATGGAATTGAAGGCAAAAGAGGTAAATGGATAGCTACCATATTAGAATATGATATTGAAATAAGACCTAAAAAACTCATAAAAGGACAAGGTTTGGCTCAACTCATGACTGAAACAAATTTCCAAGCCCTGAACATTAATGAACTAGATGACGAACAGGAGATGGCGACTCCACAAATCAGTCAGGCCTTTTTAGACTCACCTTGGTACGCTGATATCATTTATGTTTTGTTAAACTTGCAAGCTCCTCCAGGGTTATCCAGAATGAAACAAAGGTTTTTGAAAATGACATCTTTAAAGTATTGTATTTTAGATAATGCTCTTTTTTGGAATAATCATGATGGAATTCTATTAAATTGCTTATTAAAAGATGAAGCTGACAAGGTTCTCAATGAATTCCATGCAGGATATTGTGGTGGACACCTCTAGTGGAAGTCAACTGCAAATAAGATCTTAAGGGCTGGTTTTTATTGGCCAACCTTGTTTTCAGATGTTAAGAAATTGGTAATTGCTTGCCATAAGTGTCAGATCTTTGAAGGCAAGAGAAAATTACTGCCTTTACCATTAAAACCAATTTCCGCCGAGAAACCCTTTCAACAATGGGGCCTAGATTTTATTGGAGAAATAAATCCCCCCTCTTCTGGGCAACACAGATGGATCCTCACTGCCACAGATTAATTTACTAAATGGATTGAAGCCATCCCATCCAGACAAGCCAATGATTCTGTAATTATAGCATTCTTAGAAACCAATATACTTTCAAGATTTGGCTGTCCTGAAAAAATTATAACTGATAATGCTGCTGCGTTTAAGTCTAAGAAAATGATTAGTTTCTGCAATAAATATCACATCACTTTAGGCCATTCAACAGCCTATTATCCTCAGGGTAATGGACTGGCTGAATCTTCCAATAAAAGCCTCATTAATATCATTAAAAATTTATTGGAAGAAAATAAGAAGAATTGGCATAAGAAACTTACCAATGCATTGTGGGTAGATAGACTTACTACCAAAAAATCAATTAGGACCAGTCCATATGAATTAGTTTATGGTATTGAGGCTAGATTTCCATCATCCTTGGGAATTCCTGTTATGAAGTTACTTCAAGAGGCTCAAGTAGAACCAAATCATATTTAGAGAAGAATAAACCAAACAATTCACTTGCAGCAGACCAGAGAAGAAGTGTATCAACGATCCCAAATTTTGCAAGAAAAATTAAAGAAGATGTTTGACAAAAGGACTAAATCAGAAGATTTTCAACTGGGAGATAAAGTTTTAAGATGGGATTCTAGAAGGGAAGATAAAGGAAAACTGGGAAATTTGATTTCTTATGGAAATGACCTTACATCATTCATGCTTTACAGAGAAATAACACATATTTTTTGAAGAATTTGGATGGTTCAGAAGCTGAAGAAGGACCAGTCAATGGTCGAATGCTAAAACACTACTTTGATCCTATTTACTAGGATGTTCTGATTTTTTTAACATGTACATAGTATATCCTTTCTAATGCATCAGTTTTGATTCGATGGTGACTGGCTGAAGTTGAATCCCAAAGCGAAGGCCCTAAGCTTCGAAAGTTTTACTATCATATATACAATAAAGCCACCAGAAAAAGAAGATTTCATGGTTCAGTTAAAGGAATTTTGAGGCATGTGACCTGCTGTTCTTGACTTTTCACCAGGAAAAGCCATCCCCAAGGGGAGCCAGTGTTATACTCCTATACCAATAGGTGTCATTTTTCATGATTGACTTGTTGAACTATGCAATATGTTCAAACATTTTTCTTGTTGCAAAAGTGTTCCATATTCTTAAAAAATCAAAAAATCAAAAAATTTAAAAAATATAAAGAGGGTATACCCTAAAATAAAATCAAAGGGTGAAAAAATAAAATTTGCCAAAAAAGTGAAAGAATATGAACCCCATCAAAAAGAAATGCCAAGGAAAGTGTGCAAGTCTAAATGCCACTACTTTTTGCTCTGATGTAATAAACAAAATTGTGTGCAGTTTGTCAAACTCTTGCCACAATTTATGAAGAGTCAAATTGTTTAATCTTGACTCATTCATTTTTCAATTTCATGCTGTAGAATAGAGAATAAATATCTGACCAAACAATTTAATCTTGATAGATAAGTAGATAGGTAGAGTTAATAAAAGGTGCTCAACAGTTTAATCTGAGCCCTTGGATGTAATAAGTGTAGACTTAGATATGTTTGCCATGTAAAAGAAAAAGAAGATTGATAAGGGTTTTCCAGTCTAAGTGCACCCTAATAAAGAAGAGAAAATGGTAGAGTAAGTGGGTAGGGTAGGTATATGTTGTTGCAGAATTACATGTGATGAATGATGGTTCCAAATGTGTTCAATTTTAATTTCATCACAAGTGCAAAGGCAGATTCTACATTGGAAAAAGTTCACAGCAAAGCAAAGTCAAGATTATTAACTTCCCCTCTCATTTTCCCTAAACATTTCACTAATTTCCCTAAGCACTAAGGTATTTGAAGATTAAAGGGGCTCAAGGCATTTCCTTGACTTTTGGAGGGACCGGACCCTCGGCCCAATAATTGAAAAAAACCTAAGTACTTGAAATCATCCATTATCACATTCATTCACCTCTCAAAAATCTTTTCCTAAGTAAAATCCCATTTTACTTAGGAAAATCCTTCAATATTTCATGAAAAGCCCTCAAAATCACTTTTATTCTAAGTCTAAGTGATGAAAGTATAATAATGCCATTTACTTTTGAATCTTCACTTTCTTGGTTATATTTAAGTATTTTGAGTTCACATTGTTCCCTTGTCATATTAACTCTAATTTATATATTAACTCCCTATGAAAATCACCTTTTCCTATTATATATAAATCCTTTTATAGTAATATCCCCAAAACCCTTATATTATGACTTTTTAGCCAAAAGTATTTAATTCCTATTTTATTCAAATAAAAAACCCTCAATATACCCCCTTTTGGCTAAAATATAACATTAATATTATTCCCGCCCCCCTACAGTAAATAAATCTCATTGATTTAATTATTGTATAAATAAAAATAAATGAAAAACATTTAAACATATGTATATGTGTTAAAACAAAAATGAAACTCAAAGTTTAATTAAAACCAAACTTTGAAATAACCCATCCTGCATGTATTTTTCACCCCTGACCATCCACTGTAAAAGGACTTAATTAATCCTTATGGTTAATTAAGAACCGATCCCCGCCAATCAGAATGCCCTCGAAATGATTAATTCATAATAAATCGCGTCGGGCCGTCTTCTTAACTCCCTGCCAGCTTCAAGTCCCGTCAACCGTTCAAATCACCACTCCAAAATCGACGGCTCTTATCAATTCTGCTGGCCATCTCCGATCCGAACGTTAACGCGTGAAATGCCGACAGTTTTTAAATAGTGCCATAGCCACGCGTCGTCCGTTCTGTGGATTCGCTGCCTCTCTGCCCAAAACCGCCTCCCCTCAAAAGTGGTGCGGAATAGACCAATTACCACCTTTCCTCGTGACTCATCCCATACGTGCTGACGTCATTTATTAAAATAATAAAAAATTCACCCCCCATTTGACTTTTCCAATAAAACAAAAATTCGCGTCATTTTCATTATTTTGTACGCAGTGAACGAATACACCCTAGACGCAGAAAATTTGAATTTCAAATTTCTGAAGTCCGCCAACCTTTATCCTGTCAAAGAAAATTGCAATCAAGCCTCTCAGAAGATTATCCGCATTAACCAGCATCTGTTCAAACGATGTTTTGTCCAAAAACAGGTATTTACCCTAAATTTGCATTGAACTCTGTAAGAAACTCGGCTTTCCTTTTCCTTTCACTAAAACAGAGTTAAAATTAATTGCTAGTTCATTCCTTAATCCCGATAACTATAATTAAATTCCCAATCTGCAATTGTACCTGTTTCTCCCATCGGAACTTGTAATTTTGTTCAATTTTTCACCATAAGCTTAATTTCCCTTTTTGAATCCACAAGAAGCAAGAATGGAAGTTCCTGTGGCTTTAAATATCGCCCCATTGAATGCCCCTCATAGAGACCTGGATTAGTTATCATTAGTCGACAAGGATTTCCAGATTAAAGACCTGGCTTTTATTGGTAATCCCCTTCGAATTTTTTTTCGCTGCAGAGACAATTATTTGAATGGATTGGATATTATTGGGTTATGGGAATCTAATATTCCCAGGTACCTCTTTCCCTCTGTCCATATTTTCCCTGAAATAATCCATCTTTGCCATGCAAATTATGATCCTAACCAAAGAGCAGTCTTATCCCCAAATCAAGATGTCCTTTTCCCAATTACTGCTCAGTCTATCAATGAGATGCTATATTTTCAACCTAATCAGGCCCTCACTCCCCTGTCCATGGGAGATTTACTTGAGAAATCCACCAAACTATCCCTTGAAGAATTAAGCCACATCTACCAGACCTTTATGTTGCCTGATCATCAGCCTAAAGGCCCTCCCCCTTATGGGTATGATTTTTTCACTGAGGAGGGTAAAATTATTTTTGAAATGATATCCTTTATAATGGGATTTAATACCAGTGAATATGTTGATCATTTAACTCCATTATTATTGTCTATTTTCACCCCTGGACGGCCTCCTGCTATCAGGTATGACTTTGCATCATACATTGCAGATAAAATCCATGATCAATTCATGAGATTAGAAAATGAGAAAGTGTTCAAGTATTCCTCTGTCATATACCACCTCATGCTCTATTATCAGTCGGAAAATTTCCCTTTCTATATCAAGAAGCTTGATGCCCAATGGAATCCTAGGTCTGTTGTCTTTTGGTCAGCCATCATTCATAGTTCTCGAGATTCTCCCTATTCCTATAATGAGTTCATTGATATTTTTATTCATCCTGCAACCACCTTCTTGACAGGAGTTTCTCCTCCAAGACTCAACAATGAAATCAAGAAAATTTTACAGCTCTCAAAAAAATACAAAGTTGGTGATTGGTACTTATACATAAATCACACTGAAGTCAGGATATATGGATGTGAATTATGTCCATTCGAATTGCCAAAATATGTCCCCATGAGAATCTTTGCATTAGAATATTTCAGGCAGATGAACAATTCTGATATAATTCATTTTTGTAATGCAAAGAAGAAGGCTCAACTCCGGATCAAAAGTCAATTAAGTCCCTTTATCTGTAACTCTAGGGATGCAGGTGAAGAGGCTGAAAAGATATTAGAAGAAAGTTTCAGATTACAAAAGAGTTTCTATTGGGTGCCTTATGACCCCTTAAACTTCATTTGTGATAAAAGAATGAAGAATAAATCAACACCATATATACATAAAAGAATCCCAGAGATTGAAAAATATGCTAATACAAATGAATGGATAGAAGGAACATTGATAGAGCAGGATATTGAGCAGGTCAATGTAGACAATATTATGAAAGATCTTGAAAATATCCTTGACCTAGACTCTCTTGCATAGGTACCAAGATCAGAAGTTGGCCCTTCCTCAGCTGGGATTATTCAGCAGGAGTTACAAGAAAACATTGTAGTATCATCTAAGGGAAAAGAGAAAGAGGTTGATACATAAGTTAAAGAAACATTCGCTATGACAGAAAAAACTCAAACTTCCAAGGGACAGGATCAAGTACAGGTTTCTTCCGTTCAAACCAATCCAATAGAAATGTCAATTTTGCAGACTCCATTAAATATCGAAAAGGGAAAAAATAGAGAAGCTGAAGCTGCTACCCCTCTCACTGGATCTTCACAACAGCCTCAGACCAAGAGATAGAAATTGAATACTCCTCCAAAAGTAGAATCTATTGATGAAATACTTGATAGTCAAGGGCCAGAACAATTTGGCAGTCAACAAACAGGAACAGTCAGTGAAGCATCCACTACCTCACAAAGGAAAGATCTACAGAAGCAACAGAGTGTTGAAATATCTTCTTTCAAAACACCAGTTAAGGATACAGGAGATATAAAGAAGACATTTATCAATATCAAGGCCAGGAATGATCCACTGAAAATTCAAGTATATAATCAATATCTTAAAATGGCTCCAAATAATCAAGAAAGGTTGATGTCAGCTTTTGACATCCAACAAGGAAAAATGTTAATGAGCCATTTTAAACCCAAGGTGCAACAACCCCAAACAACTACTGATTATATTAGGACAAAATTTGAAGTCCTAGCAAAGGATATCCATCCTCTAGATTAGATTGAGTTACATAAGCAGACTGGTGAAATGATCTATTCTACTTTGACTGAAAAGGCAATGGTAGCTCACAGGTTACATGACTCTTTGGAGAACACCAATACACAGTTACAGCATGAGAAGGCTTCTTCTCAAGCCAAAGAAAACATGATAAAAACATTGGAAGAAATAATAATTGGTTTGGGACACAGTCCAAAGGATGTCAAAGGCATAGAAGCTCTAATCAAGAAAAAAGATGATGACATTGTTGCTTTGAGAAAGAAGTTGAAATTGATAGCCTCCAGACATCCTCAAACTGAAGAAGTAATAAAGAAGAATTATGAAGAAGAAATGATGGATTTTCTCTTGAAAATGAATGAGCAACTGACTAAAACAGAAAAAGAATTGGAACAAGCTTTAAAAGACAAGCAGTCCAATGTTCCAGTATCTACAACAGTGGTTATCACAGGTACAAGCCAACAGGTCAACCAGCAGAGTCATCACAGGTAAATACTTCAAATTTGAGTACAGAATAATTAGTAAAGAAAATGAATGACTTTGAAGCTAAGAAGCTACGGAAATAACGAAATTGGGCGCACAAAGTTACGAACGTAGTTTGGAGACGAAATACAAAATCTCAAATGACCCCATTCACAACAAAACAAGGGAAGTAAAAAAGTTGGGAAAATTAGTTAAATATTTGGAAAGGGATCTCAGATTGGAGAAACCTTTAAGAGAAATAAATGACATTATTTGGGATGATATTATTCAGTCAATAAAAGATATCTGGTCCTCAATCCAGATAATATATGAGCAGAATGATTTGGTCAAAGTAGCTCTGGATGAAGTTGAAACTACACGAGCAGAATTAGGAAATAGGCCTGAGGAAGCCAATCAGCTTATACAATTCCTAAACACCCAAACCAGACACCAACTTGTAGATGTGGGTATTCAGGACAGGACTGCAACAATCTTGGAGATAAAAAGAGTTTTTACTAAAAGAACTCTTATGCAAAATTTAGAATGAAGGTGTTTTGACATGCAAAGTGAAATCATTGCTTTTAGAGAAAGGTTTAATGTTTTATTGAATAAAGGGTTGACCAGCCGTATGGTTTGAGGAGATAAAATAATGGACCTGGAAAATTATGTTAAGAAATTGGACATAAATGCTCACAATCAAGCCAGTTCTTCAGCCATTTTATCAGAAGCAACATTACCTACAGGAAGGAATCTTCATGACAGATTAGAGAATTTGTTTTATCTTGAACATGAAGTAAGACATTTTTTTCATAATCAGCCTAATTTCTTCAGATATACTGAGGCTGATGAAACATTAAGGAAGCTTCAGCGGACCAAAATAGCAGAAGATAAATGGTGGGAAGATCTATTGGAACTTTTGTAAAATTTATCCTTATAAGAAATTTTTCCTATTTTACCACAGTGTAAAGGATAAAGGGACAAACAAAGGTCAAAGATTATCAGTTCAGTTAAAGTGTATCAGTAAGAACAAGGAGTATCAGTGAAGTAAGTCAGTTAGAACAAAATTACTGAAGAGGACAACGAAGAGCTAAAATATAGGTCCTGCCTCCAGCACATTCTCAAAAGGAGGAAACAACACAACATTAGTTTCTTTTTTTGTCTTATCTATGAGACCATATGTCTCTATTTTTATTGTAGCTTATTTGTGATTCATCTTAGATTATATCTCGTTTTGTTAAGAGATATTTTATAGGATTTTTTGTATAAATAAGCCCTCAATCGGATTATTGAGGGTGGATTCTTATACTCTGATGCAACATTGAATATTTTGGAATAAAGAGCTTTTGGAGAAATTTTTCATTGCAAAACTGGACAAGGAATTGAGGCAGAAGACTTTTCTCAGGATTCATCTGTCGAATGAAGGATCAATAAGTCATCTCTATCCCATGTTTTAAAGCTTTACATTTGTTTATGATATCATCTGTGTTTCATTATCTTAATATTGAATGAAAAAGATTAAATCAGAAAGTACTTAGATGTAATCTGATTTCAGTCCTTAATATTTTAAATGTTTTCCTCTAAACTGGTTTAAACAGTGAATTCTTAATTTCTCCTGTTTGTCTAGTTCATACATCCTTGGATATTTAGTAAAGAATACTTAACTTCTGTTTATTGATAATCAATTTATTTCTCTTCTCTTGAATGTGTTGAAAGATTCTTTATTGCCTTTCATCTGTTTGAATTCCATTCCATTCACTTTAGATCTATAATTGTTTCTAGTTTGATTATCTTGCCCTGATAAACCATCTTTTGTTAAAATACTTAAGCCAGTGCAGCCAATCCTTTGACTCCATTAGCCCAATGGACTTAAACTACTTGATCTTAGTCTTAGTTAAATAATTCCATCAACTCAAACAAAATCAAAACCCTGGACTTTACAACTAGCCTAATATCTTCTAAAAACAAAGCTAAATTTAATAGAGAGAGCCCTCTCTGGGTACAGATTGGCTAGATTCTATACCTGAAGGTTGGTTTGTGGTTACCCCGGACCCCTTTCCTCTTCCAACAACTTCAAGGAAAATCTGAGTGATAACACATTGATGTAAAATGTTGCACGTACTGAATATATACATGTTCTAGGCAATTAACTGAAAGTAGCTTTTGTACATGTGCATTGATGAAAAATGTTGCACATATTGGATATATATATATATGTTCTAGAATGAAATTAACTATTCAAGTAGTTTTAATATGTTCATTGACGAAAAATGTTTCATGTACTAAATATATATATGTTCTATAATGTAATTAACTGAAAGTAGCTAAATTCTATTGGAATTGAAGAAAAATGTTGAAGTACTGGATATATATGTTCTAGAAAGAAATTAACTATTCAAATTTCTTTTCTATGTGCATTGATGAAAAATGTTGAATGTAATAGATATATATACATTATAGATTCCATTTTTTAAATTTTATGATTGTTTTCAACACATCTAACAAGACCTAGAATCTTCTGATTGTTTATATATATGTGTGTGTGTGTGTGTGTGTGTGTGTGTGTGTGTGCGTGTGTGGTACTTCAATCGTTTTAACATATATATTCAAACATGTGTAAAATCATTTCTACATGTACATATGTTCATGTGAATTTTGTTGTTGTTTGGAAAACGACAACTTCAATTTTAAAAAAAAAACATAGTATCATAATCACATGCCAAATGTAGTTCAACCATCCAAAACTTGATTTTTAAATTTTTTTTGATTATATCACAATATTACTTCACATGCCATCCCAATTGTAGTTCAACTATCCAATAAAAACATTTAACATTATATCACATGCCAAATGTAGATCAACCATCCAAAACTTAAGTTTTAATTTAACAAAAAATTATAGATCACAACATGACTTCACATGCCAAATGTAGTTCAACCATCCAAAACTTAAGTTTTAAAAACAAAACAAATTATAACACAACATTACTTCACATGCCAAATGTACTTCAAAAGAAAAACAATAATATAGATCACAACATTACTTCATATGCCAAATGTAGTTCAACCATCCAAAACTTAAGTTTTAAAAACAAAACAAATTAAAACACAACATTACTTCACATGCCAAATGTGGTTAAAAATCAAAACATTAATATAGATCACAACATTACTTCACATGCCAAATGTAGTTTTTGACCATCCAAAACTTAAGTTTTAAGAACAAAAAAAATTATAACAGAACATTACTTCACATGCCAACTGTAGTTCAAATATCCAAAACTTGAGTTATAAAAATAAAAACATTATAGATCACAAGTATTAAAAAATTTTAAAAACAAAGAAATATAGATCACAAGTATCAAAACTTGAGTTTTAAAAACAAAACATTATAGATTACAAGTATCAAGTAACATTACTTCACATGCCAAATGTAGTTCAACCATAACACTTTAAAAAAAAAAAAATTATTTAACACAACATTACTTCACATCACATGCAAAATGTAGTTCAACCATCCAAAACATGAGTTTTAGAAACAAAATGTAATATTCCCAAATGGGGAAATGCAACAATACTTGCATTAAAAATTCATTTTCAGAAATATAAGCAATAATAACTCATAACATCCCACGAAACCCTTAGATTACACATTATAGGACTCAAATATAAAAGCAGATCATAAACAAATCAAGATAGAGGAGTTAAACAAGTCTCCCACACTCAGAATTTCTCAAAAACACTAAAACCCCAAAACTACTGCAGCACAATTTTACTGCATAAAATGACATTGCAGTCTAATGAGGGTTTATACTTAGAAATTATAGATACAAATATATATGCTCATATATTAATCAATATTTCTAAAAAACTGAGATCTAGTCTCCTTTATACAAATCCAAGAGAACTCGGGAAGGGTTTCTGGAAATACACCCAATACAAATGGTGATCTACAACCCAAAGACTGAAGAGTCACTAGAAACTAAAGTAGATGAAGATAGGAGGCTGAAATAACATAGATACAATCCATATCTACTCAAAGTAATCCTCCAATGAAATGCTAAACCCTTCAATCATACGAAAACACTCTAAAAGAGCCACAAGTTACCACACTAAAGCTACCCTCCAAAATAACACAATCCCAGACTGAAATCATGTTGTAAGTGATGGAGATATATTGGCCTCATGCTAAATATCTAAAATTTTCTCAAGAACCCTCCAAATTTATCTCCCAAGAGAAGGAATCCTTCCTCCTATGAAAAACTAGCACAGAAAGTGGGTCTCTCAACCCTCCACCGTAACACCCTGCAACACAATGCAATATTCTACAAAAAATGTCTTGTAGATGAAGAATGAGGCTTGGCCAGAATGCCAAATGTGTGGAATGATAGACCAGGACTCTCCCAAAATGCCTCTCAAGGAAAAATATGGCATTCATAAACATGAATACCTTGTGCTGAACAACACCAACAATATTAGCTAAACAACTGAAGAGAGGAAAAGTCTAAGCAGACATATCAAAATATAATTCATAAGCTAACCTCATATGGTTGCCATCCTCTTCCTTATAAAAAATGTGAGCCTTCTCACCTTGGGTCCCACTCATTAGGCTTTCCACCATCACACAATCAATCTCCCTCCAAAATTGTGTTGTCCCATCAGTAATACCACTCCTCCATAACAACGTTGTTTGATTTGGTCAAAGTTGACCTCTTCAACATACTCCAACCCTTTTCATACCTAAGGGTCTTCATTCCAGCTCTTATGTAGCTATCTAAACTAATACACATTCATACTGGTTGTATCTATTGATGATTCACTCTCTCCATTCCATCTATGTTGACTTGGTCAAACTTGACCTTGTCTCATGCATTAGCCCTTGTTCACACATGAGGGTGTTTTTTCCAACTATGAATATGATCCCTTTTCACATTAAGAGGGATTTTATTACTGCTAGAAATTTTTATGGATCTCCCTACCCATTTATTCATCTAACTATAGGTTAAGAACAAAATTAATATTCCAATTAGCTGTATGCAAATTTAGGAATATTAGAGTCCTCCCCTCCCAAATATGCAAGTTAGCTTTTGGTGACCATCCCAAATAGCTATCATCATGTAGAAGTAAAACACTCATGGAGGTAGAAATGTGCTTTCTATAGGCCTACTTGAGGCACGAGACATGATATATATTGGGATCTATCATCCCCATGTGAACCTCTCATCCCCAAGCTATCATCCATACAAAATGAGCCACCCTCCAAAATGGTAACTCATGAGAAATATCCTCCACCTTTGGCTCCTGCAATGTAGGTGGGATGAATACATGAACATGCTAGAAAAAATAGCCTACCCCACACTATCTCTCTCTCCTCTTATGATAATTGTAGAGTCGCTGCTAATCTTGGGCTGCAATAATGTTTCCCTCAAGTGGCAAGAAGAAGACTGGATCTTCAAATATCCTCTCCATATATTAATGAATCATGCTGGCCCAATCTATCCCATACAAAGTGAATGGTACGTCATCACCATATGGTATCCAAATCAGAAAAATTCTGAAGGTTATGTGCAATTTTGGATGGTCCCAATGGTTCTTCTAGTGGACATAGTGCATTCATTCCAACTGTTGTTTTAGAACATCATGTGGAAAGTTGTCCTCCAACAAGTTAGTAGATGTGCATGTTTTCTCATCTACTGTGTAGTAGTAAGAAACATTATATATGAGCTAAGAATAATAAGAATAACAACACACTTTCCCAAATCCATGCAAAGGAAAGTTATCTCCATCACAAATGTTGGTCCTAGAATGACCATGGAATCCAAAGATAAACTTGCCCTCTTATGGAGCAATGCACTGTACATAGATGGTGGGATAGTAAAAATACTCAATGAAATGATCAATAGGCATAGAAATACATTTCTTACCATGCATAGTGAGTAGGCTGAAGGTGAGGTCCATGGATGAGTCCTCCCATGAGAATCTCCTCATAAAATTCTGCAAAGTGAAGAGATGCATACTCCCCTTTGTTATAGCATCATTTCTCACCTTCATATGATTCATGATTGCTTATATGGCTTTGGGCACCCATTCCTACAGACTTGGACAAATTCACTTAAAAACAGTGTAAAAATCCCCATACGCGACTATGCCCGTGATTTTCCGCGTGTATACGCGAGTCCAGCTAGACTTTTCCACGTATGCCATTAAAATGATTAAAAAATATATAATTATTCCCTATTTTCGGGCTGGGTTGATGGTTACTCAGGTAGTTCAACCACCCCAGCACGTGGCCAACTGTTTCCAACTGTTGAAACTACTTGGAGGGAGTATAAAAACCCCTCATGTGTATGGCCTAAGAGAGAGAGAGAATTTATTGATATTATACTCTGTTGGTATTCCCTATCCAAGTCTAATTCCCCGTGCCTCCTGCACTTTCCCAGTTCATTATAGGAAACCCTTGTTTCCTTGAGATGCTCATCTCCCTATATGACATCTCGTATGCACCAGTTTGGAAGGAGTCTTAGCGAGGCAAGGGCTGGACGGATCTGGACGATGGTCTGCTCGAAGGCCGTGGAAGGATCAAGTGATCTCTCCACTCGTTACTTTTGTACATGCTATTTATAATACAGAAGTATCATGCTGTTCCCGAAATAAACGTGTTAGTGTATGCTTATATGTATGAGAATATTGTTATTTAAGCATTCATTATGATTTATTTAATGTTTTATATGAATATCACTAACATTTAGAGTAGATATATGCTGTACAACCAGTTCTTCGTGCTTGTTTCCTCTTGTCTTTCAGGTTAAGAAGGAAGGACGGTTGCTGGGGGTTTGAACCCCGCGGGATATTCTTCATCCGTAGGACCTACGGGTAACTTTATCATTCTACTCTATTTAGTTTTTCTGAGCGTGCATGGTTGTGTGAGTCCTTCTTAAGTAGCATGCCCCTGCTCTGTGGAGGTTGTAACCCAACGAACCTCTAGGGTGATATTCCCCGAAATAGAACTAGCGACTCCACTGGGGATCACATTTTTGTGATTCTTCTGTTGGGTTGTTTCAACTGTTTGGTAGGATTCCAGCGGTTTTAAATTTCATTTGTAGTCCAGTTTACTTTCTTTCAGTCAGTTTGAAGTCCTGGTTTCTTTTCCAGGCTTTTCCTTTTTGTTTTTTCATTATTTACCTTTGTATACGTACTTTTTTCTGCACACAGTCACGTATACATGCAATTTTTTCTAAAGGGACCCGCGTATACGCGAGTTTCCCTTAGCGCAGACGCGTATGCACGCTGGTTGCATAACTATGAAGTAGCGTCTACCTAGGCAGATTTTGAATTTTTTGGTTTCTTGACTTTTTGGTCCTTTCTGGCTGTGGAGACCTGTTCCTACAGGGTCTCTGAACTCTCTGGATTTTGAAGGAAGTGCTTTCATGTCTTTTCTCTCTTTCATTTGATTGAAAACTAGTCTTTTTGGAAAAGTGTTGTTTCTAGTGCTGGCACTTCTGGATTGAGTTCCAAGATCGCTTTCTGAGCATTCTTGGCTGTTCTGCTTTATCAGAACAGAGAGCTTCTGCTCACTGACTCGCTCTTATCTTTGTTTTGTGCTTTGCATTGCGATTTTTGCTTCGTTTTTGATTGGTTTTCTTGAGTTCCATAGGCTAGGTCTTGTTGCAACTTTTGAAGAGCTTTTCTTGCTTCTTTGGAGTTTTTGTTTGCGACGAGTTTGCACTATTTGTCTAGGCTAAGTGGCTAAGTTTTCTGGTCTTCTTTTTCTCTTATTGATCTTGCTACGAGTTAGCCTTATAAGGTTTGGGAGCATTGTTGAAGTTTGTCCTTGAAATTCGGTCTTGTTTGGTTTGGATTTTGATAGTTGTGCTTGGTCTTTTCGAGCTCTTTCCTTATAAAAAAAAAAAGCTCAAAAAACATTTTCTTTGCTTTTTGTTTTTGCATTTCAAGGGCTTAAAAAACATTTTTACTTGTTATTTGCTTTTGTTGTTGCATTTTCATTTTCGTTTGCCATAACTTTTGAAGCTTGTGAGGTTTCTTGCTTTTAGTTTTGGCTTGATTTTGAGGAGGAGTTGTCATTTGATTTCTTCTTCTTGTTTTTAAGTGTTCTTGGTGTCCTCATTTTAAGAGTTCTTGATTTCGAGAGCTAGCTTTCTGGGCAACAAAAGAAGAGTTAAAACTGAAGGACTTTTTGGGAATTTCACTCTGCTTTAGGAGATTTGCATCTTAGGATTTACATGCTTGTAGTGATTTGCATTAGGTGCATTTAATCATTTAGTCAATTTCTTAGTTTTTGTGAGTGTGAGTTTGCTATTTGAAAAGAAAAATACAATTTTTAGTCTCGTAGAACTTGTATAGAGATTTCTCTTCATCGAAAGACAAAGAACTGCATTTGCATGTAGTTAAGTTTTTATTAATTTCTTTTGCGTCAAAACACCATAGGTTTCATCTCCATATCCTTGTGACTTAACATAACAGCCATTAAAATAAGAGATTTAATATAAAATCAACTAGCAAGTTTTCTAAGTGTCAATCACCAACTAGCTAGGTTGTAGGGCCTTGGAATAGGTGAGTGGAGAGTTAACTCTCGAAGGTCGCTCAAACAAACATAGAAGTTGATTAATTGAGCGAAATCCAACTCCGTTAGATGGACTGGGAAAGCTCTCATCCGAGAGTCAAGCGCGAGGGGAAGTGAAGGTTGAGAAGAGGGATACCCCCCCTCCGATTAGCTGAATCTGACCTCAAGACCGTTCCGCCCGGCTTCTGATACGGATTGGTGCCCATAGTTTCCACTCCTAGGTTCCACACAGGTGACTACGGGGGGGAATACCGTGGTACCTGAGGCAGACATCGCATCACTTTCAGCAGTACTTCTGGGGGGTGCCCTTGGGAAGCTTGGGTGCTTGAGCCGGCATAGGCTGTCATTAGGAGGTCAGCGTAACTGTTTCTGACATCTTCGCTAGTTGTTCTGGGCCCTAATCATCCCAGACTGCTTTCGGGAGGTCCTATATTTCGCTTTCCTGTATTTTGGTGTCCGGTCCTCATCACCCGGAGCGGAAATACTTGGAGGCTGTTTGCTTGACTGTATCTCAGGGATTTTTATTTTAGTGAGTGCTCTTTGCTCCTAGCTTTCCTAGTTTGTTCACTTTTTTGAGTCTAATTTAAAATCTATAAAAGTGGCTGATCAAGCGCCTCGACGATCGAGGAGAATCCGGGGGTTATCTCCCGAGAGTTTAGAGCCTTCTTCGAGAAGGCGTAGGAGTGATTTAGCAGGTGGTTACCAGCCTGTGGCATCTGACACAGTGGAGAGAGATCCTCCACAAAGGTCTAAAGGTTTCATAGCTGATTCTGGTGTCGGTCCCGAGAGGAGTGTTCCGCTCACCTCGCGAGTTTTGTTTCCTCAGGAAGAAGATTTTCAAATCGAAGACGTACCTGAGCCTCCTGCTACAGGTCCAGCTCCTCTTCCTCCTGATTATCTGTTCATTGTTCAGTACATCGGACCTGAGTCGAAGAGATCGTCAGATCTTCCATATCATTCTTATCTTTCGATGGCCACGACTGGGAACGCGGCTTTTACCGTGAGTGCTGCAGGCATTCAGACTCCTGCTTCTGTTGAAGCAGGGGGCATTATTGCTTCATCTTTGATTGCTTCTAGTGCTGCTGTGTTTGGCTCTGGGTTCACCCAAGCACATGCTTCTCATTCTGGTCCCTTCTGTTCACGGTTCCCCTCTATTGGGAATCCCTCTTTTTCCTTTTCCGCTGCTTCAGCTGGATCTACACCCATGTCCAACATGGCTAGTGGATCAGCTTTGTTTCAGGATTTCCCCTTTGGGACTAGACACATTCCTAGTTCCAATCCTTCTTTAGGTTCATTTCCGTTTATGTCCCAGACCCAAAGTTTCAAACCTTGGTCCGGGGGGCAAAGTTCAACTACTTTTACAGGATGGAATCCTGTCTTTACTACAGCAGGGGCAGGGAATCAGTTTTACGCAGGTCATCAAGGGAATGCTTCTTTCCCTTCATCGAGTGCTTATCAGTCTTTTTCTCCTCTGTCTAATGCTTGGAACCCCTACCAGGGGCTCTCCTCTTCATTTAATACTTCAGCGGGGGGAACTGGTCTGGGCTTTGGTAACTCGGCGTGGGGAGGAGGTTCTTCTCCGTTTTCTACGAGTCCTTTCTGGCAACCTGGTGCCTCATCAAATCCAGGCTATTCTTTTCAGAATGTTGGGAATCCATCCCATCAAGGATGGAATTCTCAGGCTCTGCCTCGCTTACCTTTTCTGGCAACGTTAAACTTGCCAGATTTGTCGAAGTTGACTAATGACCCGATTCGTTATAGTCCGGGGTGGCCTCCGGTCCCGACCAAACTTCCTTCAAACATTCCAAAGTTTGAAGGTAAGAATGGAGAGGATCCGGCGGACCACATCACCACTTTCCACTTATGGTGCTCTTCGAACTCCCTAATCGATGACTCGATTAGGTTGAGATTATTTCAACGCACCCTAACTGGAAATGCTGCCAAATGGTATATCGAGCTCACTAGGGGCAGTTTTGCCACATTTGGAGAACTGGCTGTCACATTTCTAAACCATTTTCAGTTGCATGTCAGATATGAGGCTGGGACCGAACTCCTGGCTAATTTTAAGCAGGATGAGGCAACTCACATTTCTGATCACATTCAGGAATGGAGGAGAAGGAAGAGGCTTATCAAAGCTCATATTCCTGGAGAATTCCTTCTTGAATGGTTTCTCAAATCCCTGCAGTCAGATATTTCAAAAGATGTATCCCTATCCGAGGTATTTTCTGAGGAGCAGGCCATTTTTAGGGCCCAGCAGCTAGAACTGATCTATTCTCAGTCTGGGGTCCTTTATAAGTATTTTCCCAATGCTCCTCACACCAAATTTGATTTATCAAAAACTAAACCTTGTTCGCATGGTGATGGGCTTGTCCGATCGGTCAGTAGTGGTGCAACCAGCCTGCTTTCTCAACTGCAGCAGTTGTCTTTACAATCTTCTCCTTCTGGTCAGGCTGTGCCTGCTGATTCATCACCTTCCCAGTCTTTGTCCATAAATGCTGTCCAAGCTTCTGATCCCAAAGGAAATCAACAATCTGATGGGAAGAAGAAGGGATGAAATAACAAGAAGAAGGGCAAGAATGGGAAGGGCAATGAAAATAAAACCAACGAGCGTGTTGGTGAGGGTCAAAAGGAGAAAAAGAAAGTGAAGTTTCCATGCAAGCTTTGTGCTGGAGACCATTTCACACACCTTTGCCCTAAAATTCAGGATGCTCAGCACTTGTTAGCTTAGCAGGGTTCTTCTAGTTCCCAGACTGTGTTAACAAACCCTTTTCCCCAAGGGTAGCAATTAGTTGTTGGCGCGAACCAAAATCCTGGCGCTTCCTCTGGGGGCACCCAGGAAGGGGAAATTCCATCGAACATTTTTATGATGAGTGCTCACGCGGATATCGCTACGAGATCCCGTGATTATGGCAGAGAGGAATCTTCGAAAGCTAAGGAAGTTTCTGATGCTACTGAGCCGCTTCACATCACGAAGCCTACTGTTGAGTCTATGCCTCGGATGCCCAAAGCATCTTCTAAGCGGTCAATGATTAATCCAAACGCGAGGGCTGCCCAGAACTACTCGATTGTAGAAGATCTGGCGTAGAGTCCTTGTGCTATGTCAGCTTTAGAGGTACTCCAGTCTTGTTCGTCTCAGCGCAGTGCTTTGCTCACTTCCATTGGGGCTATTGATCCGAAAAATTCTCTTCTGATTACTTTTGATATGAATAATTTTAAGAAGAGACTTCCTCATCATATGGCGTTTCATATTAAATCGTCGTATCAAAAGTGCAATATCTTTCGAACGGTCGTTGATGAGGGTGCTTCCACATGCGTGATGTCTCTCGCATGCTAGAAGACACTTGGATCTCCCAAAGCTGTTCCATCTAGCACTGTTCTTACTGCATTCGATGGTCATTCTCACAGACCCCATGGTATTGTCCCGGCTTTGCCCATCTGTGTTGGGGGCAAAACTGTCAACATAGAGGTTGAGGTAGTGGATGCAGCCTTGGACTACAACCTTCTGTTGGGGAGGAACTGGATTTATGAGATGGATGCCATTGCATCCTCATTATTTCGGATTGTATGTTTTCCCCACGAAGGGAGGATCGTTACAGTGGATCAACTGGAATGTCCTCCTGTAGACCTGAATGCGTCTTCTGACTCATCTGTTCCGAAGTTGGATAATACTAAGGCGCCTGTTGAGAATTTAGGAGTTGGAATGTATTCTTCCTTGATGGGTACTTTCGATCTTCCTCCTCCTACGGTGCATATTAATGCTATTTCATCCTCCAAGGCTCCCCTTCGAAGAGAGTTCTTCAGAACTCATTATTTTTCGGACCCTTGGACCTTACCTTCCCCTACTGCCACATTAGCGGAAGGTCAAGTGGGTGGAATGGCATTTTCGATTTCTGCAGCTGAGATTGCATATCAGTCTATTGTTGACACTGCAGAATCTACTCCAGCTCCTCTTTCACCGGAAGAGTTGGATGGTGATGTGGCCTCGGCTTGGACGCTTAGTTCTTCTTCGGCCCAGGATTGCCTTGATACCACTCTTCCATCTGAAGAGGCAATCCTGGAAGCCATGACTGGTATAGATAGACTGTGGGATGACTTGCATCATCGGTCTTACTTCCTACCTGACTTGAACGAAGTTGAAACTAGTTTTCCAAGTCCTCAGTCTCCTGGTCCTGTTCACCCAGTCTTGAACCCCTTGGCACCAACACAGGTTTATGCTGAAGGGAACATGGCTGTGATCTCTCCTACTATCCCGGTGAACATTTCCAGGGATCCCAATATCATTGAGAATGTCTTCATTGGAGCTGAATGTTCCCGTGAAGAGATTCAAATCTACACCGAGCTCTTTAAAGAGTATAGGGATGTATTTTCTTGGTCTTATGAGGAAATGCCTGGCATAGACCCATCTATTGTCCAGCATGAGATCAAGACGTATGAAAATGCTAAGTCGGTTAGGCAAAACTTCGTCCGGTCAATCCTAGGAAGGCAGCAGCTATCAAAGCTGAAGTTGAAAAGCTGCTTAAGGCGGGATTCATTTTCCCTGTTCCTCTGACTAAATGGGTTTCAAACCCCGTTCCGGTAGATAAAAAGCAAGGAACGATTCGAGTGTGCATCAATTTCAGAGACCTAAATAAGGCATGTCCTAAAGACAATTACCCCACACCATTCATCGATCAGATCATTGACGAGTGTGTCGGTAACGAGATTTTCTCCTTCATGGACGGTTTCTCCGGATATAATCAAATTACTATCCATCCTGAAGATCAACATAAGACTGCTTTTGTTTGTCCCTGGGGTACGTTTGCATATAATAAGATGCCTTTTGGTCTTAAAAATGCTGGGGCTACCTTTCAGCGGGCCATGTCTTACACCTTCCATGACATCAAGAAGATTATCGAGGCATACTTGGATGATCTAGCTGCTCATTCTCGAAAGAGGATGGATCATCCTGGTCACCTCCGGAAAATATTTGAAAGATGTCGTTTTTATAAAATTCGATTGAATCCGAACAAGTGCGTTTTCACGGTTACATCCGGTCGGCTATTGGGATTCATTGTGTCTAGGGAAGGGAGAAGGGTAGATCCCTTCAAGGTTGAGGCAATACTTCGGTTGCCTCCACCGTCTTCCATCCGTCAGCTTCAAAGTCTCCAAGGAAAGTCTAATTTTCTTCGGAGGTTTATCGTCAATTATGCTGAGATTACAAAGGGATATATGAGACTGTTGAAGAAAGGAGTTCATTTTCTTTGGGACGACTACGCTCAACGCTTGTTTGATGCTTTGAAAAAGGCATTGACCTCTGCTCCTTTACTGAGTCCACCTGATTATAGCAGAGATTTTCTTTTGTATCTGGCAACAGCAGAATCTACCATCGGTATGGTTCTGGTTCAGCAAGATGATGCTCTTGCAGAGCATGTTATTTACTACCTTAGTCGAGGACTGGTAGGACCTGAACTTCGATACACTCCGATAGAAAAATTAGCCTTAGCAGCAGTTCATGCTGTACAGCGAATCCGACATTACATTATTCTTCGCAAAACTTATGTCTTGGCAGCTGCCAATCCATTTCAGTTTGTCCTTAGCAGGCGAGTGATTGGGGGCAAATATAATAGATGGATTGTGATTTTACAAGAATTTGATCTCGAGTTCATGTCTGCCAAATCCAAGAATTCATTAGCTTTTGTGGAATTGATCTCCGAGTTGCCTTGTGGAGAGGAGATGATCTATGATGAGTACTTTCCGGATGAACACTTGTTTCTGATCTCTCCACAGGATCCTTGGTATGGGGATATCATTGTGTATCTCTAGACTGCGAAGTTTCCCTCTACTTTTTTGAAAGATGAGCGTCGTAAACTGCGTCACTTGACCAAGAATTATGTGATTATTGGTGATGCTTTATACCGTCGAGGGGTTGATTCAATCCTAAGACGTTGCTTAACTTTCGAAGAAGCTGAGGCTATTCTCAATGATTCTCACAGTGGAGCTTGTGGGGGTCATTTATCTGGGCTTGCTATAGCCCAAAATATTTTGCGTGCTGGATACTTTTGGCCCTCGATTTTTAAAGATTGTATTGAATCGATCAAAAAGTGTCATCTGTGTCAGGTATATACTCGAAAAATGCGCGCTCATCCAGCTCCACTTTTTCCAGTCATTACTGTCGGACCCTTTACAAAGTGGGGTATTGATTATACTACTTGTAACCCGCCTTTGGAAAAAGGTCACAAGTACATTATTGTAGCAGTAGACTACTTTACGAAGTGGGTCGAGGCTATGCCTACTTTTGGGAATGATGGTGAGACTGCAGCTCTTTTCCTTTTCAACCAAGTTATCGCTCGTTTTGGTATACCTAGAGAGATTGTCACTGACCATGGCAGTCATTTTCAGAATAGTATGATGGCTGATTTGGCTCTCAAATTGGGTTTCCGGCAAGAGCATTCATCTCCATATTATCCTCAGGCCAATGGACAAGTGGAAGCCATGAATAAATCCTTGAAGACAATTCTTCAAAGGAAAATTGATAAAGCTAGATCCAACTGGCATATTATGCTATATCCTGCACTTTGGGCATACAGGACGTCAGTGAAAACTGCAACTGGCTTTACTCCGTTTCAGTTAGTGCACGGGGTGGAATCCGTATTTCCTATTGAATGCGAGATTCCTTCTATTAAATTAGTTGTTGAGCTTCTTCCTGACACTTCCAGTCTGGAAGAACAGCTTCTTCATCTGGAACATCTCGATGAGTAGCGTCGGGATGCCGCCACGATGAATGAAGCGCATAAAAACTGAGTAAAAGTTCAGTACGATAAGGCGGTCAAGCCTAGGGTATTTTCGGAAGGTGACCATGTTTTGGTCTATGCCCAAGAAAAGGATGCCCTGGGGGCAGGAAAAAGGGAACGAGTTGCCGGAGCCCCGAAATGGGCTCTATTTGAAGAAGTATTATGCCTAGGCTTCGGCCTGGCATGTTGCTTTTGTATATAGTAGTTTTTGCTTTGTACATATCTGGTTGATTTTCGATTTTTGATGAGTTGGTGATGTTTTTGATCTGCTTTGGCAGGTTGTGTTGGATGTCATGAGTCATTTTGGTTTCGCCGATGGTGCTAGTAGACACACCCGGAACTTAGCTTCCGCGGCTTGGGTGCTTCATTATCCTTCCGGTCAGTCGTTGGTATCAAGAGGGGTCTGCATTGGTCCTGCTTCCAATAATGTAGCAGAATACACTGCAGTCATTCATCTACTCTCGGAGGCAATATCTTTGGGTGTTGATTCGTTGGTAGTTTTCTTGGACTCCCAGCTGGTGGTGTCGCAGTTGAACAACACTTATCGGGTACGAGATCCAATTTTATTACGATTGTTCTTGAGGGTACGTTTGTTACAAAGGTCATTTCAAATTTTAACATTCATTCATATTCCTCGAGCTGACAATTGGTTTGCTGACTCATTGGCTAATCAAGCTTTAGATTGGCATATTAATCATTCAATACAATAAATTTTAATCATCAAAAACATCATACATTTGATACATTTATCACATCACATCAAATATCGTTGTATATATCATCGGAGTGTCAAAAAACTTTACAAAATTTGGATCCATAAATGCCGTACAAAACTTGGGCTTATGCCCCATCATGTTCAGTTTCAAAAAAGAATATACAGTCATCTAATATATAAAATCTGCCTACTCTTGAGGACCCTGCCCAGAAGTCGTGTTCCTATAGAACATAACTGCAGTGGCCACACGGCGGAATAGTCTAACCCAGTCTCGTGGTACGCCTACCACCCGTCTCTGGATGACCTCAGGCAAGTCCTCCACGGCAGCCATAGGGATTTTGTGGGTCAGTCCCTCCAAGTTTCTCTGCACGGCCTGGAGAGTCCTGTCTGCGTCCACTGTCTCTGCCTCACCCCTGCGACGCTTATGGCGCGGTAAGCCCTCAGGACGAGCTGGTCCAACATCTGAAACATGATCATTTTATTGTCAGTCATTATGAATCCAATCAAAAACATGTTTGTTTTCATTTTTTCATACATATTTGAAAAAATCCAAAAAATCATATAAGTCAAAAATTTTGCAAAAACTTACCGACTGCTCCCCATGCTGTGCCAGGTGGAAGTACTAGATCTGGATCTCCTCGGAAATCCATCCCAGCATAGGGATAGTCGTCCACTGCGATGATCTGTTCTCCCCACCATAGGAAGAACTCATCGTCCCACGTGGTTCGGGGTACTTCGCTGCCCCCCAATCTCTTCATCATGTCTGCCCAACGGGCAATTCTTGGGTCCCGCGGGCTGTTGATAGTCGAGATGACTCTGGGTCTCAAAGCTGGAACTCTCTCGAAGAAGAATGTAGTCAAAATGGTACCATAGCCAAAGTGTTTAGTTTTGGTCTGGCGAATAGAAGTCAGCTGTTGTTTCATATTCAGTAGCAGGGCTGTGCACCAATCATACACATGAACTAAGCACTCTACAGCTATGCTCATTTGCGTCCTGGACGCCTGATGTAGTGAGGCAGATCCTGCCACTCTGCCGATGGTGAACAGGAGGATCTTTATGTGCAAATCCCTGATATCTCTAATTGCAATCTGCGTTCCAACCTTCTTGGAATTATCTACGCAATATATTTGGACATAGTCTTCCATGGTCAACCCTCCCAGGGGCTTTCCGTGCAAGTCCACTGGATCTCCCCTCCTGGAGAGTCCAGTGATGAAGTATATATCCTCCACTTCTATGCGTAGTGGCATCTGATCAATTATGAAGCAATCCTGATCTGCTTCCCAGTAATTTACGAGCATTTCAAGCAATCGCACATTACTTTTCATATTGGGCATTTTAAAGAATTTGAACAATCCACAGTTTCGGAGGACATTTTGTGCTGCGCGATCCTGCATGACCTCTTGGTCTATTGCGCTATGCTCACGTTCCCTCCATGAGATGGTCATCCTGAGAAATTTCATCAAAATTTTCAATAGAAACTCTTTTTTGGGTTACGGACTTGCGCATACGCGACTTTTCCTGTGCACAGTCGCGTGTATACGCGGCTTGCCTTCATTAAACCCACGTATGCGCAGATACACATTTTTTAATAAGGGTTTCAAGGTAAAAATTCACTTAATTTTAATTTTCAAACGGACAAAATGAATAAACAGGATGATTAAGGAGCCTACCTGAAGTTTCGCTGAATTCCGACGGTCGGTTGTTCCTGATTTGCTGAAAGAAGTTTTTAGCTCCAGAGCAATTTTTCCAAATCAGCTATGCATAATGAACCAATTGAGAGGTAATTTGTGTATTTATGGCTAAAAATTGAAAATTTTCGCAAAAATTTCCTTATGCTTATTTTTTCGATCTATCTTATGCTGTATAACTCGATTGCTTGGAAGTGCCCAGTTTGGTATATTTTCAGGTACATTTTGACGATTTTGAGACTTTTCCCGGTTTTCGATCCATGACTTCAGACTCTTCACGGCAGGTATATGATCTTCACTGGCATATAGGTTAGGGAATCACTTTCCGCTGCATCTTGCATTCTAGCCTCCATACTGATCACTTGCCTTAGGGTCGATCCCATCAGGTCATGAGCATTACACCCATTTCACTCACCGATTTTTAAATCATGACTTGATGGTAGAGCCTTCCTTTACATGGGCTTCCTAGTTAGTTCCTCGCTATCACTTGTTGCCCATGCTGCTTTTTATGTAGGCTCGGGAGTCCTCTTTAGTCCCGCCATGTCTTCCGTGTTGAAGCTTCATTCTTCTCCTTCATCACTTATCATTTTTCTGGCTTATACCCTAGAGGCTCCCTGGTGTCGTTAAGTTGTATTACTGCATTGCATATTGGCTGCTTGTTTATCCTGGCCTTTAGCCAGCTTCATTTGGACTCGATGTTTAAGCCAACTTTTGACCTTGACTTTCTGTACAAGTTAACCATTGCATGCACTTAGCTATCACGACTTGACACCTTTGTACCCATGGATTGAACGTTCCTCTGAGTATCACTGACCAGTTTTCGCCACCTTGCATTGAGCATAGGATTGTTCCAAACCCCGGAACTAGTGCATCTGCTTTTTTCGATACTCGTTCTATCCATTGTATCATAGCATTCTTTTATTCTTTCTCAGGCTTATTATGAAAAAGACACAAAAAAAAATTAAATATAACAAAAAGAGCGGGAACGGGATGTATCTTCGTTATTTCGATGGCAGTACAGAGTCAGTTTGTCGCCCTTGAACAAAGCACATATACTTATATATATATTTCCTTCATTTGGGATGGTTCTAGTTTGACCTAGGTTCAGCCTTTACTATGTTTCACTTGTCAGTTCTCCCCCGGTTGGTTATCTCTTCCAATCATATGGAGAGTTTGTTTTGCCTCCTGCAAGACAGACTTATACAGTGTCACTTTTTACTGCCATGGTCATCACATAGTCGTGCTTTTGTTCAAGGGAAGTCTAGCCTGAGTCGGCCATTCTGCGGTGTCTCTTGACTCATTATTCAGTCGGCCTTCCCGGTCTTGTCAGCATCATGTTCTATCACATCAGATGTTTTGATCTTCTGCTCGTGCTGGTTTGAGAAGGTCTCCATTGACTTCTTGCCGGCGGGTTTGTCTCTTATCGACTACGACACATTGCTCTGAGAGCAAGCCTAGAGCCGCAGCTTGGGCCTATTTCCATCATTGATAGGTGACCTCGTGCTCAGCATTTGATCATCATGGGTCTTCGACCGAGTGAGCTTCCGTGTTCGACGCACACATTATCACACTTGGGATTCGTGCGCACTCGGATTTCCATTCGACCCTACCTGGTGATTTCGCCCGTGTCAGCTTTCATTATTGGTTGGTTCGCAGGGTTTCTTCCGTGCGCTAGCTTCATCTTGTGCACGTCGGAAACGTACTTCGGTTTTGGTTCCATCACTCTACTTCGTCCGATTCCTTCCAAATCTTGGTCTGCTTGGCACTGCTACTGGATCGATGTGGATGCCTTAATGCCTTCCTTCCGCCAGATCTTTTCCCATCGACTCCGACCATTTCGCTCGGGGAACAAGATCTAGAGGGTAGTCTTTTGTCGTAAGACTCAGCCAAATAATCATCGCGGCGTACTCTTCGCTATCGACAATGGGGATTCATCATTGCCTCCTGATTGGTAGATTCTTTCAAGTGTTCGACTTCAACTCATTCATTCACACTTGTCAGATTGTACTGGGGCACCTTGACACTCATTATCATTATCGGTGGGTTGTCTCGCATTGGTTAACGGGAAACATCATTGCTCGGTAATCCAACGATTTCTCACATGGTCGACTTCAGCTCATTTATTCCCATTGTGTAGAATTGTGCCATAGTGATCGGTGAAGACCTCGGGTAGCATCAGCATTCTTCGGTTCACTTTTGACAGTCCTTTCAGTATCTGCCAGTGATGCCGTCCACCCTTATATGTTGCAGTTCAGCACAGCAGCATCTTATATGTTGGTCCCCGAGTTGCGTGATTGTACCGTTTGATCTACCACTTATGATCCGGTACTTGGAGATTCAGTTACTTGATCAGACATCCAGTTGCACCATCTTTTGCTCAGCTTTCTATATGTGATACTTGGACATTGATACAGACTTGTATTTTCGGGCCCTGCTCAGATGATTCACTATGTACTTTCAGTTCAGTTATACTTGTATACATATTGGATCTATTTCAGTACTTTCCATATGATGTATTTTTGACTGAGCATGGGTATGCCCGCCTCGGCATGAGTTGACTCTCTGGTTTCTTTCATTGGTTTTTGGCAGGCTGAAATCTGGTGAAGTCCTCTCTTGTCCTTGCGAAGTTCTTTCTATGTGCATAATACATTTCGGCCATCATGTACCCCTTCTGACCTCATATATTAGGGGGCATCTGTTATAGCATCATTTCTCACTTTGACATGATTCATGATTGCTTCATGGCTTTATGGGCACCCATTCCTACATACTTGGACAAATTCACTTAAAAACAGTGGAAAATCCTCCATACGCGACTATGCCCGTGTTTTTCCGCGTGTATACGCGAGTACAGCTAGACTTTTCCGCGTATGCCATTTTAATGATTAAAAAATATATAAAAATCCTTAATTTCGCGCTGGGTTGATGGTTACTCAGGTAGTTCAACCACCCCAGCCCGTGGCCAACTGTTTCCAACTGCTGAAACTACTTGGAGGGACTATAAAAGCCCTCATGTGTATGGCCTAAGGGAGAGAGAGAATTATTGATATTATACTCTGTTGGTATTCCCTATCCAAGTCCGATTCCCCGTGCCTCCTGCACTTTCCCAGTTCATTGTAGGAAACCCTTGTTTCCTTGAGATACACATCCCTTTATATGTTATCTCGTATGCACCAGTTTGGAAGGAGTCTTAGCGAGGCAAGGGCTGGACGGATCCGGACGACGGTCTGCGAAGGCCTTGGAAGGATCGGGTGATCTCTCCTCTTGATTACTTTTGTACGTACTATTTATAATACAGAAGTATCATGCTGTTCCCGAAATAAACGTGTTAGTGTATGCTTTAATGTATGAGGAATATTTGTTATACAAGCATTCATTATGATTTATTTAATGTTTTATATGAATCTCACTAACATATAGAGTAGAAATATGCTGTACAACTTGTCCTTTGTGCTGGTTTCTTCTTGTATTTCAGGTTAAGGAGGAAGGACGGTTGCGGGGAGTTTGAACTCCACGTGGATCTACTTCAAACGTAGGACCAACGGGTAAACCTCTCATTCTGCTCTATTTAGTTTTTATGAATGTGCATGATCGTGTGAGTCTCTGTTAAGTAGTACTCCCCTGCTCTATGGAGGTTGAATCCCAACCAACCTCTAGGGTGTTAATTCCCAAGCAGTGCAATTGACAGTTTGGAAGGAGTCCTAGCGAGGCAAGGGCTGGACGGATCCGGACGACGGTCTGCGAAGGCCTTGGAAGAATAATTGATCCTCTCCTCTCTGGTACTTTTTGTGCGTGCTATTTTCTGTCTGAGAAGTATCATGCTGTTCCAGAAATAAACGTGATAGTGTATGCTTTTATGTATGAGAATATTTGTTATACAAGCATTCATTATGATTTATTTAATGTTTTATATGAATCTCACTAACATATAGAGTAGAAATATGCTGTACAACTTGTCCTTTGTGCTGGTTTCTTCTTGTATTTCATGTTAAGGAGGAAGGACGGTTGCAGAGAGTTTGGACTCCACGTGGATCTACTTCAAACGTAGGACCAACGGGTAAACCTCTCATTCTGCTCTATTTAGTTTTTATGAACGTGCATGATTGTGTCAACCTTTGAATCTGATAGCACCCTACTTGGCTCGATGAAGCAACTCTCTAGAAATCCAATAACATGCAAAGATAAAATGGATTATGACAAAAATACTAATTGGTTAATGCTTTATGGTTTAAATGAAAACTCATGCATTAATCATGACACATGCATGTGAAAAAGGGTAATGATGACCTCATAAATGGCTTTGTACCTTTAAATTAACCCTAGCAGTCTCGAATGACATCCACCCTAACTCCTCCAATCATGAACTAACACTTCACATTAGGTTTGACAAGATAGAAAAGAAAACAATTTTTCGTAGCATATCTAGTTTAACTTTTGACAGTTTCGCTACGAAACTATCAGGCAGTTTCATAGCGAAAACTGTTATTTCACAATTTAAAACACTACGAAAAGATGTAAAACTGGCTTAAGTGTCCTTTTTAAATTTAAATGCTTGGGAAATGAAATTTGAAACCTAATGATGACTGATGGGACATGACATGACCTAAATGGAGGTGGCCTTGAACCTTAGGATAGGTTAAACATAAAAGAAAAAATGAAATTTTCCTATACCAACTTGAAAAAGTTTAAGGAGACCTTATCCTTTTGAGGAGTGAACTGTATGACCATGTCAAGTAATGTTTCACAAAATTATGAGTGATAACACATCATATTGGTCAAAAAATTCTTCCATAGGTATGAGACCTCTTAGAATATTGTTTTCTTTCAACAGTAGTACATCCACCTAAGCTTCTTCAATGTCCTGGTCATCTTTGTTGAAAATTTCATCTATGGAACAATTCTTGAATTTAGCCTCACCTTGGAGAAAGGTATTTACCTTCTTATCATCCCAGAATACCTGTCAATATCGCAAGTTATCAGGAATAGAGGGCCGGTGTATCACATGAATCTCAAACTTCCTATTTGAAAATATGGGGATCTTAAAATATCTTGCAGTTGTAGCCAATGAATCTGCCATGAGATTTTGACTCCTTGGCACAGCTGAAAGTGTATACTCCGGGAACATTTTAAAAATATCTAGTACAAAATTCTTGTATGCTCTCAGCCGCGGATGATTATCTTGATATTCACCTTTAACTTGCACGATCACAAGTTTTGAATCACCACGTACTGAAATTATTTTTGCACCTAGCTTATTTAAGGTCTTTAGGCCAGTAATCAGTGCTTCATAATCCACCTCATTGTTAGTGCAATCATAAGCTATCTTGTATGAGCATAATCTAATATTTGTAGGAACCTTACAAGGCTGATGAAAAGGGCTGCAGACCCAAATTCCAATGTTTTCCCTGTCTTTTCCCAAGGCACCATCAAAGTCCATGGACCATAGACCATTTTTATCCTCCAAGTGTTGGAACTCTGATTTTTATTTTGGCTCAAATTTCTAAACTGTTTCTTTATGTTGTTCTAGACTTTCTTTTGTTTTATTTAATGGTTGTTCTAAATTTTTCTCTGCCTCATTTGATGGTTGTTCTGATGAAATTGGCATATTCTCTTTTTACTTTTCTATAACTTTTATGATAAAATTATGAATCTCTGGATAATATTCTACTTCTACAAGCTAGCTATCTTATCATTTAAGTCGTTGTCATTAAAATAAATAAATGACTCTAAATTTGTATGTACAACATTTATCGGATGATTTTTGGGCTTTTCGTTTCTTGTGATCATATATTTCATCTTTGTTTCACAGTAAAAATTTCTCAATTGTCTAAAAAAAGGGATGGTTGCATAAGAAAAGTTTAATTTCAAGGTGCCCCTTAATTTTCACCCCCATAGATCTTGACAACAACATGCCAAATCGTGGCAGTATGTCAGCTACCACCACATCCATTAAAACATTCTTTGTTGGAATCTGCTCTAGGGAGACTACCAAATCTTTAATGAGGCCAATAAAATGGACTCTACCTAAATCGAAAGAGTATAAGTCATGGTAAGGACAAGTGATATCAAGGCTCTCATACTGGTTATTATTAACAAGCTCGGTTAAAGGAATAGTCACTTTCAATTTTGAAATTTTTGTTTCTAGGCTGACAGTAGTGGATTTATTTATGTCTTTAATGAAAATGTCTCGTTTGTTAGCATGGTACTTTGATGGAGATTATTTCTTCTGACTGTCCTTTTCCTTAATTTTTTAACTCATGGATGGCTGATTTACCTTGCTCTGATTCATGACTATAGGATCTTTTACTTTACTCTGATTACCTAGATGATTTTGCTTTGTTTGAGTATCTTTCTATTGAGATGCCCTTTCTAGAATGGGATTAACCAGCACATCTATGCTCCTAAGTGATTAATTCCTTTGTTGTGAACTAAAATAATTCGAGTAACCCCAATGATAATCATCTGATTCGGTCTCCAACTCATGATCATTGGCAAGCATAAAATCTTCATCCTTAGGCTCATCTTTCTTTTCAAAAAACACTTCATCTTCCGTAAAAAACATGGGCTAGACATCAGCCTTGAAAAGGATATTTTCCTCAAAAATTGTGTCTTCATATTCTTCTTCTATTCCTTTAGCATAGTTATGTTGCAAGGGTGTCCTAATTTGTTGTTATTGTGTTGATTGCTCAGGAGCCCACTGTTCTCTCTGATTGATCCTTAAATGAGGTTGTTGTTGCCCTCTAAAGTTATGATTTTGGCCTCAGGTTGTCTTTCAGTGATGGAAATACTGTCAACCATCCTTTCAATAGTCCTTATCAAAGTGTCCATCTTGGAATCAGAAGATGAGGTGGATGGTTCATTTTTAATAGTGAATTTTATCTCACCTCTTATTCTGGCTCTTTTCATCAGCAGATTTGCTTCAAAACTGATTGCATTCTTTTTCATATATTCCAATGTAGTTGGAATTCTTTCCCTTAGTTGGTAAGCCATGTCTAGATCAAATGCATCTGGATAGTGTATGAGAGCTAAGCCTGGAGGAGGCTTGATCTCAACGGGAATTGTATTATAAGTTTTACTGAAGTGAGTATTGAAATATTGGACTGATTCATTGGGATCTATCTTTATATTCTCATACTCATAAAGAAACTGTAAATTTTTTTTCTTAAGCTCCCATCGGGCTATAAAAGCATCAGCCAGCTGGTCTGGAGTGGTAATGGAATTTGCAGTTAAAGCTCTAAACCAAAATTTAACATCTCCAGAGAAAATCTGGGCTATAATTCTCAATTGGCATTGTCAGCATCAACTTCCTCCATGTCTATGAAGTCAATGACCTTGAAAATGTGTTTTTTTTCAGTTATGGGCATCAAATAGGGGGAGTCTCTAGCCATAACCCTGAGGTAACTCATTCAGTTGAGAAGATAAGATAAGTGGGGAAAATCTAGCCATGATTCACGCTTAGTGAAGTGCTGGATTTACAACGAGATGAATTTGCTAAATAGGTAGTGGAACAACAGTTGTAGGTTTTGAATTAGTAGGTATAAATGATGAGGTCGAGGGTGTAGATGAAAAATGAGCAATTGATTGAGGTTGAGTTGAGACAGGTATTGACTCTTGCTGGTAGAATTGGATCCAAAATTTGATGTCAAGGTCTTTTTCAGGTTTAATCTCTTCAAAAAGAAATTTTTTCTCAAGTTTCAGAAAACTAATATCTAACTCAGATAATGAATTGACCTCAGAGATTCTTAAAGGATCAAATACTATGTCGGCTAAAGAGAAAGCAGACTTAGATCTAAACAATGAAAATTCAACTTTTAGATCATATGGTATATCTTCGAGAGATAGTACTTTAGTAGGCAGTGAAGTAGATATTACCAATGGGATTGGCTCTGACTAAATCTATGTAGCTTGACATATATTCTTGTAGAAAATCTTCTCTGGATCTTATATTGGATTAGGTGCATCGGGATTAGGATTTTTGCTAGTGTATCTTCTCGAAGCTAGCTCTACAATCTTGGCACTGCAATTATCCACTTAGCCTTTCTATAACTTAATCCTATCATCCAAAGGATCAAATTTCAATTATTATTGTCATACACCCAGGGAAAATAAATCTTTCATTCCCCGACAAAGGCACCAGTATGTTATCATTCCACTGGATCTCTAAGGCTAAGAAATATTCCAAACAGAGGTAGCCACAAACCAATATTTTATTTTGTTAGCTAGCCCTACCAAACCGGAGAGGTTTCTCTCCACAATGTTTTAGCCAAGAGGGTTGGAACAATTATGCTTTTATGCTAGGTATGAGTATAGGGGTTTGTTTTTTTGAATTTTTTTTTTGGATGAGTGAATTAGGTCAAAGAGGCTAGGTTAGGGAAAATAAGATTAGGATTGCAGTCCATTCAATGGGGAAAGGTAGGTAGGAAGGATAACACTTTAGGGTTTTAGGGTGATATGGATCAGACTCATGAGGAGCTAGAAAGAGTAAGGAAAAGCATGTATTCTTTCTAAACTGAAGAAAATGAAGAAATTATGAGGATTTTCCCAAAACAGAGCATGAGAGATGTATTCTACTTATCAACTCGAAAATAAACATATAATAGAAATAAAATGGGTCGTGGAGAGTATAAAAAATTCATACATATGTAACAGAGGAAAAAAATATGCTAAATTTCCATACCACAGGTATCCCAAAGAAATAGTTGCAACTCTTTCATTAATTTCCTACCAAATACTGATTACATTAGAGTCTCTGATCAATGAAACAACATAAAACATCTGAAATGAGTCAAGAACTAAAATATATAGACATAAAACCACCTCTCACATCCTCAGGGATCGAATCCATGAGTGGAGGCATACTTCCACCAAAAAATGAACTGAAACCTAGAGTGTAGGGAGGTCAAACTGACCCATCCCTCGCTTTTTGGAAACTGATTCATTACATATTATTAAGAGTTTTTACCTAATGAAATTACCCTACATAAGTGTAAAAATATAAAAATTACATTTAAATAATTTAATTACATTGGTAAAACTTCATTTTCCAATGTGAAACTGAGAAAAACTGGGAAAATTTACAAATATCAGGAAACTCAGAAAATTGGTCAAAAGCATAGTGCCAACTTCAACTCCACTTTTGAAGGGGTTCGCGGTGTCAAAATTGAGCTCAGGATAGCTGATTGGAATGTTATCTTGTATAGATTCCATATATGTGCTTAGTTTCCAAAATGGTGTTTATTTTACCCTAAAAAAACGTGATTCTCCCAAGGCTGGGCAAAGCGCAGCACCAGCGTCCAAAACAGGGCAGAAATGTGATTTTTGTGGTGTTTTTTGACTTTTTGACTGCTTTTTTGACCCAAAAAAGTTTTGTAAATTTTGTTTCCTAACTTTATTTGGCCTTCTAAATCCAATGGTTCTTTCATTTTTTCCATTGGAGGTTGCTAGAAAAAGTGCAACGTCTAGGGCACTGCGCTTTCGACAATGTGACTGTGCAAAATTGCGAAAAATGCAAAAAATTCCAAAATTTCTCAAAATTGATCAAATTTCTTCAAATTTTCTTCTGTGGGAGGCTTATGAGGTATGTTAGGAAATTATTGATGCCTCAGCAAGGATATCAATCTTTTCCCCTTAATTTTTCTTGGTTAGGGTTTCAAGCCTTGATTTGGCCTTTTGGAGCTTTAACCTTGCAATCTCATTTCTTTTGCAGTATTGTTTTTCCATATTCCTTTGTATATCATTGTAATTATTCTCCTTTTCCACCAGCTTCTCAAGATTCCATTTGGCCTTGTCAAGCCAATGCTCCAGGTTCTCATTGACCATTATGGCAAACAACTCATTTAAACTGAGCTCATTGGCAAGTTCAGCCTCCTTTTTCCTCTCTAGTTCTAGAGCTCTTTTTAGCCCTCTAGTCCTAGGTCTCCTTCTTGGTACTTGTTGTTATCATTCATTTTTTTCACCATACCTCTCATAAGCCTTATCAAAAAAATACTTGGCCTTGTTTTCTTTGCTCTTTGCCTTGAGAAGCTGCATCTCCATGATTTCCTGCTTGGTTTGGAGTTATTGATTTTCCTACTCATAGTATGAAATCAAAAACTTAGATCTATCAAGGTTATATTGCATTTCTTTAATTTGGGCATCCTTCTCCTTGATAATCAAGGATATGTCATAATCATCTTGTTGATGTAAGTCAACAATGTCAAAATCCATTTCCTCATCATGAGGATCCTCTTCCTATTACATGGATTCCTCATTCTCATCTAATTCTATCATCTTTTGTTTAACCTTCGGTACCTATTTTGCTGATGAAAAAGGAAATTTCCCTTCCACTTTCTGTGGAGAAAACACTTGCCTATACCCTCTATGATATTTTCTAGCCAATGTGCCCAATTCAGCCCTTTTAGGCTTACTCATCATAACTTTGCTAAGTAACTCAACCCGATCTTGAAATGGTGATGATGGTGTTGAAATGTGTGTAGTAGGTTGAGATGTTGAAGGATTAGATGCTATGGGCTGAGATGGAGGAACAGATACAATAGGATGAGATGGAGGAGGCAAATCTTCAGCATGTTGATCAGTGGGATGAGATGAAGAAGGCATATCTTCAACATGCTGAGCTTGTGGAGTTGTGAAGATGTCATTGGCTATGAAGGTGTCCCATGAGATGCTCAAATGATTAAGTTGATGGATGAAAATGATCTTGATCAATGAGTGGTGGAAGAGGTTGTTCATCTGTTGGTCATAATCTCTCCTTTTTACAATGTACGCCATTTTTTCTATGATCTTGAATAGATAGTATGGGATATTGAGTAACCTTACTCTTGTGAAGTGCATAAGCAATCTAATATGGTATGTGTAGAGCCTAGAGAACCGTCCTTCACAAGAGGAGTACTTCATGATGATTTTCATCATGGGGGCATACCTATCAAGAAGGTAGCTAAAAGGGAAGACCCTCTTCCTCTTATTTTTGTACCTTGGTTTAATGAATGGTTCATAATACTGATCCTCCAAATATTTGGATTTAAACCACTTGTCACCCATTTTTGGAATCCCTGTGGCAGAAACTATGATATATGTACATACAATGAAGGTCACACCTGCAAGGGTCACCTGATTGTCTCTGAGGTTTAAGATGAAGGCTCTACTCAACATAGGATGATGTTGGACCCTCTGAATCATGTTGCAATAATCAAGGAAACCTACATACTCAAAACAACTGACAGTCATAGTAGAGGCCATCAGTTCATTTGTGTTGGTGGGCTCCAGCCATAGGATTCTTCCTCCTTTGTGAGACCTTCTCTCTTGTGTGTCATCCTCTCTCTGTCTATATTACTCTTCCCTATCCTCCTCTTCCATATAGTCTCTGTCTTCCTCCATAGTGTTTGGTGGCTAATAAACCCTAGGGATGAGGTGGATGGGAATGGGGAGTGGATATAGGTCGAGGGAATAGGGATAAGTCTAGGAAAATTTAGAGATATGGGGGAAGGGGTTATGAAACTTTCGGAGGTGATAGGATGTTGAAATGTCAAGGGACTTGGAAATGAAAATTAAATTACAGGTTTGAGGAAGTGGTTGAATAGGAAATTTAGAAGCCTAGGACTTAGGTTTTTAGGGGAAATGGATTTAGGGACTAGGATATGGTAGTGTAGGGGTAGGGTGTAGTATCCCAAAAGGGAGAATGCAGTAATACTAAAACACAATATAAGAACTATAGCAAAGTAAAAAATAAATATAAATACACATTAGAATGTACAGAGAAGCTGAGCCATTTTATTATATAGGAGGTGAATATCAAGTACAACGGTGCTCAAAACATTAAACACTCAAGCCAAAAAAATGGCCTAGAATGACCCTGAAATGACCCCACAAGAGGTACTATGTAACTGTTAGACTACTGGAAGGTAAAATGTGTTGTCCCTGCTACAACTGTTGGGACTGCAACTACCAAAAATATAGAAAGCCAGATCTAGGCAATATGGGAGCTCCGATGATGCTGAAAATTTAGATCTAGGCTCTATGATGGATCCCCAAGATAACCCAGAAAGGATTTCTCAGATCTATCAATATAATTAAATCATTCTCTTAGGGCTTGCACTATATAGCTGCTGGGTATGCAGATCTGCTACATGAACTGATGATATGATGGCTACAATGATGTAGAATAATCTCTATGCAAGAAGGTTTGATCCCTTCACTAGATCCTTTGGATAAAATATCAAGATCTAGCTCCTCCAATATCCTCCACTGAAAATAGCTGCTAGATGAATAATAGCTTCAGAAAATTGCGTTGTTAGATCTGATTTGATCTATCAAGGTTAGATTTGATCTCCATTTCTTTATCATTAATGGAGCTTCTCCAATACTCCATGTTTGAGATATATATCTAGAATATCCACATGCACATCATCAAAAGTGGATTTTATTCATATTTGAGGATTATGGGTCCCTCAACCCTTTTATTTACTTAATTAATTAAGTTTATTAAGAACTATAATATTCCAAATATCATGTGAAAATTTGGGAATATTACAGTCCTTGCTGGCAAAATGTTGCTTGTCCTTAAGCAACTGCAAAAGTAGATGCTACAAAAAAATTTCCCCCTCCAAATGGAATCCACACAAGGAAGGTCTCCCCATTTTCTGCAATGAGTTATATATGCCTAGCACCAAATTTTCCTCTCTAGAATGTCTGTAGTGACCTCTAACTATGTAGCTAGATGTCCTTCCTCAATCATGAAGCTCCAAGTGACAACCATAAGTTGTCCAACATCCCCCAGAATACAAGAGATACATAAAATTAGATGGTTCCTCCCACAAAATGAAAGCTCCAACTCACAAAGTACACCTCCATCCCATGCTACATGAAGTAAAGAGAGGCTTTTCATGCCTCCATCATTAGCCCTGTTGGCCTTGTTGGACCTAAGCATCATCCCAACTGTTGTCACTCCTAGAGACAACCCTGAGTTGTGAAGGACCAGTGCCTAGGTCATCTTAAAGCCAAGAAGATTCAAAAAAACTTTCCAATGGTCAGGGGCGTAAATCCTCTTGTTTGCAAATGATTTTAAAACTTCATAAAGTGGGACCAAGACCTTAGGAACAAAGATATACTAGAAGCAATACCTGATTGTAAACAATAAGGGTATTATGAATACATTATTGAAGATGAATCTGGATTTTATAATCCATGAGGAGGGCCAGATCATGAAACGCAGTGCAAAATTATCAAAATATGAAAGCGTAGTAACAATGGCAGCAAATGGAGAAAGTATTAACTACAGATAGGCTTATCATGATATAAGAATCTATCACCAGTTTATATCAGAAGAAAAGTGAGTAAATGAAGTGAAACATATGAACACAATATCATAGCTCCAAGCCATATTTAAAGCATAATAGACTAATAGACATGAGTATCTGGGACAGATAAATTCATTCCAATTAATCAAACGCTCGCATTTCGGTAGCATATAACATAAAAAGAGTGATGAAGTGCCAATACGTTTGTATTTGAATATAACAGAGGAAACACAAACTGTGACTGATCTCACCAGGAATCCATCTCACAACAAAATAATTTCATTATAGTCTCACAACGGGAATCTTCAACATAAAACACAGGAAGTCCTCAAAACTTTACAAAAAGGGGGGATTTACAATTAACGGTCTCTGTTCTGGAAAATCTGGAACCCTCTTTTAGACTCAGGTTCTTTCTTTTATAATCCCCCGGTCTACAGTCGGCAAAAGATATTTTTGAATCAACATTAGTTCATAGAAATATCTTTTCTGTTGCTTTTCTCTATCAGGATCAACACTGATGATGAGGTAAAATGCCTCTCATCATCTTTGTAGTGGCCTTAACATAAGCGCAAACTGAAAATAAAACATCTTAAACAGAAAATAAAAATGCATAGGGTGAAATGACGATTTCACCCGATATTAAACAAGTAAAAACAAATAAAAAGGCCACTAGGGCCAGAATATGATCATCATTTTTTAGAAGAACAGGGTGTATGAGCTATCGGCTGAGTTGGAAGCACCGATGACACGGACGAATCCATTTTATTCTTTTGAGGAGGCAAGGACTGAAGGGATGGTGTGACGACTGGTAAATTTACAAACTCACTGCATTTCTGCCATATGGTTGCCCTTGGCAGGGGCATAGTGAAAAAAATCTCCCCTAAGGCTTGTATATCAGTCAATTCCGAGTAGTTCACCTGTACGGAAAAGTGCTATCTGATCTGACAAATAAGGGAGATCTCCTTTCCTAGGGCAGAAATTATAGTCTTAGATTTCAGGTGAGCGGTTTTCTCATAGGGAAGATTTGTCTAATCCATAACCACTGCGAGGTTTTATTCATAATTAGTTAGACTTGAAAACGCTACAGTCATATAATCCCAGCATGATGGGAGGCCTGCTTTCACCAGCTTATCCCACTCTTGCTCAAACTTCCCCACTCCCTTGGTGACCCGATCCAAACCACTCAATGCATTTACACATACGGTCTCTTTCTCAATTACCCTTCTAATTTCCATCACTCCCCTGAAACGGTCTTCAATCCCTTATATGGCCAACTCTTCAGAGCACTATCTATTTAGGTAGGTGATATACTTCTTGGCCATGACCACTTTTGCCTCGGCTTCCATCCGTCCTTCCTGCAACTTCCCTTTGATCAATTGGACATCATTTTTCTTCTCATTCATTAACATAATAAAATACCAACATTTCCTTACCTCCGACCTGATGTCAGTCCAAATGAGGCGCTTGGATTCTAGGAGGGTTGTGTTTCCTTTCATCCGATTTTTTAGGTCTTTGATAACTTTCTCTTGCTCCAGCTTCTCCCTCTTCGCTTCGTCCACCTCTACTTGCAGGTCCACTATTACTTTATCATTTTGTTCCAAACTAGCCATCAACTCCTCAATTCTTTGCTACACTGTATGGGCTTGCTTTTTCGAGACATGTAGGTCTGACAGAGCCTTAGTTAATTGTGTTGGAGAAGAACCTCTTATATCAAAAGTTGGCATCATGCAGACGTGAGTATCCCAATTGTCTTGCAATTTGGCCAATCTCTATTTGAGGGCAGCAAGTTCTGTGATTGTTTTGGCATTCTCATCTCTTTCTCGAGCGATGGTATCTGTAAGGGTCGATTTTTCTTTTTCCACCTGGGCTAATTCCTCAGGTTTTATGTATTCCCCATGTGGAATGTTGAGTCTCCTCTTTAATTATTAGTTTTTGACCTCTAAATCCCTGATGATTTTCTACTAGATTCCCTCCTTATCACTTCCTTTTTCGCTCATTATTCTTCTAAGATGGTGCAGGTTATTTTTGAACCCCCTGGCATTCGCCCTTTCTTTTTTCTGATTCTCTAGAACCTCTTTATGTTTATCTTCAAGTTTCCTTAACGCGAGTGCGAGCTTCACAACCTCATCCCTTAGCATGTCCCCAATGCATTGATGAAGGCCTAGTTTGTCGATTAAGAGAACCTTTGATAAATTCACAGCAACCTCCAGAGCCTTGTAGCTGAATTCATTAGCACTAGGGTCTAGCACTACCTCCGTGATAGCTATTATTAGCTATTCTTTATCCATATCTAGCTCTGTGGTGAGACGCGTATGATACTTATCTATAAACCCTGCCAGTTCTGCTTGAATTTTCTCCCTCACTGTCATGTTCCTATTTCTTATTTCTTCCCTTACTTTGGCTCTGTTTACCGAAACAGCATGTGATATCCCAGAGGGTTCTGAAGAGGAAGCACCATCATAATTGACTCAAAAACCGACCTTGCTCTTATCTGGCTCCCCGTATATGATTAAATCCTCTTGAGGTAGCTCATCCCAGATGATATCCACATCATCACTTCTATGTTTTTTGGAGGGATGGGACCCCTCCCCTGTATCCAAACCTTCTAGCTCCTCTGAAAAATTTGCATCATCAGTCTGCCCTTTCTTGCCTGTGCCCACTGAAGTGTTGTCACCCCTTTCTTCTGCTGCTGAAGATTCGGCCTCCATCTACGAAACCAAGGGCCATGTGTCAAGGTTAGCTCTCCATTTAATGAAGGGCCTAGTCACATGCACATATGAAGTGGACCTATTCTTCCTTTTTCTATTTGAGAGAATTCCTTTTGGGTCATAGGGCCAAACTTTCCCCAACACTAAATCCATCCCCTGAAGCAACATCTCCACTGTGGAGAGGATGTGTCTTGAGTTTACGGTAAAAGTGTCGATGGTGGTATGGAGCTTGATGATATAACCCTTCTTAGTGGGAACAAAGTGGAACTAGTCTGCTTTCATGGTTTGGAGAATGTATTCAAGGGAAAAAACCTGCATAGCAGGGAACAATGATAGGTGGTAGGGGGTACATATGCAGCATAGACTATGATCTTGGTGTAATCATCAAACAAATACCAATCCCCTATGCTTTCTTCATCACCAAACTGCAACTAGTCTTTCTCCTTGTGAAAAATCCTGGGCGAGGGGCTATCATGAAGTATGGTGTAGGCAATGGTCATGAACTCATTCAAAAACCTTGAGTAACCCCTCCCATTAGGTTGCTGACATACTAAGACGTTCCACTCAAAGACGGTTCTTGGCTGGCCATTCATTCTTGAGAGTTTTTCAAGGCCCAAAGCTTCAAACTTGTCATTGTGCTCGAACAAAAAAAAAATAAAAGACCAGTGAGAAGAAACGGAAAGCCCCCGAAGAGGTTAGTTGTTGAAACTAGGTCTAAATGGCCGAAGCCAGAAAAGTGGGGATATCCAGAACGACACCCAGCTGAGACATGAGACAGAGGAGGGCTATGCATTCTTTTGACACCCTCTCGACCTCTCTAAGACCTAGTAAACCTGAAATTAAAGCAAGAACAAGTTGGAGGCCTTCTGTAAATGGGGTCAACGACACCATGTCCGAAGACGGGATGGGCATGAGGTAGGAGTCTAAGATAGAGGAGAGGAGTTTGCTCTGTTGTTTCCAAGATAATTTGGAAAACTGACGCGAGAAGGACAACTCTGTGAACTCGACATACTCCGAGCTGTGTGGGAAATGAAGGGCATTTCTAATGAGCTCAGGGGATATTCAGAAAAAATTATTTCCCTGAGCCGAAAGGAATATATCCCTGTGTTCGTCATAGGCATCTCTGAGCCAACATATGAACTTGGTGACTGGGAAGGTGGGCAGAATAATCTGGTAATATAGGCCAGAACGAATGACTTTGAACTGGTATTGGCCTTTCACATGACTTTCTAATAGGTTGGGCCTAACACGGGAGACACTGAAAGGGTACTGTGGGTCGTTAATATGGGCCTGTGTATTGGTAAGGTGGTCAGGTCTAGCGATGGCCCTAACTTCACTGGCTTGGGGGGTTTCTGGTTCAAAATTTCTAGACTTGACTCTCTTGACGACCATTTTGAATGAGTAAAGCAGAAGGAATATTGTAAGGAACAGGAATGGCTAAATATCTATGACCAGTGCGGAAAACCCAAGAGGGAAAGCAACACAGGGGGCTGAAAGCGACCTGGTGCTGTAATCCAAGCTTAACTCTTAGGGGATTTTGTAAAAACAAGTAATTTACCCCAAATGGGCATCAGGCAGGGTTAAACAAGCCATATTTTATGAAAAACGAGGCTCGGGTAACAATTCGGAGGGCTGATGTCATAAGGATGTCGACACTGAGGCATGTGGCATTTGGATATTGGTTGTTAGGACCCAGGTAGGTGTGAGCCACGAGCGGAGTTAATACTGGTACTGGTCGTGTACTAGCTTTCCTGACTTGGCTTACCTTTGCCTTTGCGTGCACAACCTATTCATCTCAAGGGGTCCACCATAGAGTTCTAGCGGGGGCTTGTGAAGTCTCTTCATGCTGTACCACTACCCCGCAAAATGGTCGAAACCTGCCCCACCAACCTGTGATGTCATGGGATTTCGGGGGTCGAAGCTCCATTCTCCTTATGCCTTCCTTGGTGCCCCCAAAATCTATCCATGTGGCAGCACTGCTTGAGTTGTCCCATTGTATGACCCATGGCTTCTTTGCTTAGCTATAACACATTATTTACCTCATTTTCCGTGCTTTCTTTATGAGGGGAGGGCATTGCATATTTCCCTCATATCTCTTTGTCTGCTCACACTTCCCAATACTATGCCTTAGCTTATTCCAAATTATATTTCTACCGAACCTTGTGAGATGAGGGTTATCATAACAACATTGGCTCCACTTGGGGATGGCACGTTCATCCTTGGATGTGTTGAGAACTTTGCAGACCACTTGTAATTGATTCTTGGAAAATACAAGTCTCTTCAAAATTTTCAAGCATTATCATGGCGGAATAAACATCAGCTATGAAATTAGAAATGACAACTATATGCACACTATAATACAGTGGTCTCCATGACCTAGATCAGTTTTGGAAATAAGGCTTCAGGAACTGCCCATTTACGGGCATCTCGATCACATCTCCTTCTAAATTCTATAGTATGAAGGTGTTATTACCTTTTACCTCGGAAATTTTGAAAGGTCCAAACCATAGGGGGTCAAACTTTCCATGTTTACCTTTGTTGGCTCTCCTGATGTCCCACCTTAGTAATAAATCCCATGTCTGCAGTTCTTTGTCTTTGGCATGTTGGTCAAACAATTTTTTCATTTTCTCTTGATACTCTTCTCAATTATCATTTACTTGACTGTGAGTCTCTTCCAACTCGACCAATTGATTTATTCTTCTGGCTAGGTCGTTGGGTTCTTCCTGACTGTCCTAAAGGAACCCGGCCACAGGCAAGGAAAATTGTATTGGAAAAACTGCTGCTCTACCGTATACTAGTTCATACGGAGATTGACGTGTCGATCATTTATTTGTGATCCTATTTACCCACAGTGCGAATTTTAACTGGGAATCCTAGTTTTTCTGACTTTCATTTATAGTCTTCTTTAATGCCCTTACCAGTGTTTTGTTTGAAGACTCAGCCAATCAATTTCCCTGAGGATAATAGGCTGTAGAATGCCCCAGGATAATATGGTATTTCTAACATAAATTGGTGAATTTCACGGACTTGAAAGCTTGTGCATTATCTATCACAATCTTAGTCGAGCAGCCAAATCTGGATATAATATTCTCCTCTAAGAACTTGATCACCACTAGATCAATTGAATTCCTAGCAGGTATTGCCTCTACCCACTTAGTGAAGTAGTCAGTGGTGGTTAATATCCACTTATGTTGGCCTCTGGATTGTGGATGAATTTCCTCGATGAAATCTATCCCCCATCGCTGAAAAGGCTCTTCTATGTGTACTGGGATCATAGGGAGGGGAGTAAACTTATGATTTTCAGTGAACCTCTGACATTTTTCACAAGCCCTAATTCGAGCATGCACATCCCCAAAAAATTTGGGCCAATAGAAGCCTACCTTCAATATCTTATGGGTTGTAGACCTCCAGTTGTAATTCCCTCCACAAATGCCTTCATGGAATTCAGCCATAACTTCCTCCACTTCCGTTTCTGTCAGGCACAGGAGAAATATTCGCGAAGGGTCCTTCCAATTTACTTGGCCATTTGCAATGATATACTTCTACGACTTTAGCCTCAATGTTTGATATTTAGCCTTATCGAAGTTCGAAGGACACCTGAGAGTTAAAAGATATTCCACAATGTATTTATACCAAACACTGATCAGATACTTCATGTGGGTCTTTTGCATGGTCGTTTCTATCTTGGGTTGTTCCTCCATGTCTCCATACAATTCCCCAACTCCCATGGATAGGTTTATTCCTAGGGCATGACAGTTGGACTCAGACAAAATCTTGGCTAGACCTTGTCCCTTGATGAGTTTTGTGGGAAAAATGTCCAATTCATATTCTTGGATTTTAGCAATCCATTTTCCCATTTTTCCCTCACTATCCCCTTGAATCAAAATATCTTTAACTATAGTTGTAGGTACGAAAGCAATGATAGTTGACTGTAGGATGTACATCCAGAATGCCTTTAAGGACTTCACCAAAGCGTATGCCTGCTTCTCTAGGGTATTGTATTTTAGCTCGGCATCTCAAAGTACCTAGCTAAAAAAGGCGATGGGATGTTCATATCCTTCCTCATTTTTCTATAAAAGTACTACGACAACAGTGTGCATGGAGGAAAATGAGAAGATCATGAATGGTTCACTGTAATCTGGTCTTGCTAATACTGGTGCTTCTGCAAAAGCACTCTTAATCCTATTAAATTCTTCTCTCGACTCATTCGACCACTTAACCTCATTGTTTTTCTTAAGCATTTTGGTGATATGCCAAACTATTTATGCATAGTTTGGGATGAACCTTCTTAAGAATTTTATGCGCCCAAGGAAAACCTAAACTTCTTTCTTATTACGAGGTAAGGATATTCTATTTGTCAATTCCACCCTTTTTGGGTCAATATTTACTCCTCCTTTGGTAACGATATGCCCCATTAATTTTCCTTCTTCTAAAGAAAACATGGATTTTTGGGGATTTAGGGACAGACCATGCCTGCGGCATTTTTCAAAAGTTAGTCATAAATGTTCCACATGTTCGACATCATATTTTGAGAGGACTGTGATATCATCCAAATATACCACTACAAACTTGTCTTTCCTCCCATGAAAGCAATGTCCATTTCTCTTTGAAAGGTGGCCCTAGCATTTATCAGACCAAAAGTCATACGGGCGTACATGAAGGTACCCCATGGTGTGGTGAATGTCGTCTTCTTCTGATCTTCTGGAAGGACTGCCACTTGATTGTACCCTGAGAATCCATCCATCATGGACATTCAAGAAGACCCCACCAATTTTTGAAGTATGTGGTCCATTTTAGGGAGGGGATAGTTATCTTTAAGGGAATCCCTGTTCAAGTTTCAAAAGTCTACACACAACCTTATTTCTCCATTTTTCTTTCGGACTGGCACTAGATTAGCCACCCATTTTGAATACATCAGAGGTCCAATAAACTTAGCCTTTAGCAGATTTTTGATTTCCTTCTCTATAGGGTTAATCTGCCTCATTTTCTGCTTATGCGGCTTCACCTCAGTCCTCAATGGGATCTTGTGCTAGATGATGCTTATGTCGAATGTTTTAAGATCTTAGTAAGACCAAGCGAAACCATCCTTATATGAATGAAACAACTGCACATAAATTTCTCTATGTTCTTCTGGTAATCCTTTAGATAATTTTATTATCTTAGTTTCTTCTTCCGTCCCAACATTAATATCTTCCACTTGGGCTTCTGGTGTTAGTTTCCTGGGGCTGACGGGAACTGTAATGTTCCAAATCGAAAACTCTGAAATTAATAAGCTAGCAGTCTTGTTACGATGAATAAGATTAAAATATACATAAGAAACACATAGAAATCAGTTTTAGCTACAACATAAACTGGTACTTCGTTTCATGATCCAGAAAGTGGGGAAAAAGGGTGTTTTATGCCTTAAAATGGTTGTTTTCAGAAATGAGCATAAAAATAAGTAGGGAAAATGGCTGGATATGATATCTTAGGTAAATAGGGACCTATTCTCTTAATTTAAGCTCACACTAATGGTTCTATCTATATTAAACAGCTCCTCCTTTCCCAACTAGGCTAGAAAACACTGATTTCCCATGACTTTACTAAACAGAAATTTATGAATACAGTGAAAGCATAATTCCCATGAGGATTTCTATAGAAAATGAAGATATAGGTGTTATTTACAACTTTTATTAATCAAACAGCAAGTAAATGGAGTTTTAATCACTTATACATTAGAAACAAGGCACCCGACAAGGTTTCCGACAAAATGCATGTACAAAGCAACACTGCAGAAAATAATGCAGTTCACTACAAAATTGTATTAAATATGACATAAAAATGCTGAATAATATAGAGAATGGCCTTAGGCCTTCTTATTGGAGCTTCTGGAGGGAAATAAGTAACTCCTCCTCAAAGAATATGACATAAAAATGCTGAATAATATAGAGAATGGCCTTAGGCCTTCTTATTGGAGCTTCCGGAGGGAAATAAGCAACTCCTCCTCAATGATAAGCATACAATCAAAGGATGTAGCTCTACTGCCGCTGCTCCTGCTTAAAAGACGCAGTTTAATGAAGGACACTGCATTGTGGCTGAATGTGGATGAATGGACTTAAGCAAAATATAGAAATGAAGCTCTAATCCTTCCCTCTTGATCCCTTAAGAAAGTTGATCTAAAGAGAGGATGGAATTCCCAAATAGGAATTCCTTGCACTAAGTAGTGCAGCAACTCCAGCTAAACAGTTGAAGCATGCAAGTGGTCTCAAGACCAAAATAGATGAATACATGAATGAATCTCCTTTGATGTTATTCCTTCCTTTTATCTTTGGTGAGCCTCCTCACCCCAGACCCCACACAATGTTGAGGTTACTTCTTCATGAAGCTTCCTCTTTCAAAACTGCGCTGCCTTAGCTTGCTTCCCTCCTTTTGTGGTTGCGTCGTTGACTTGGTCAACTAGTCCACCTCTAATGCCTTTTCCACACTATGGATATTCAATCTATTTTACATATGTGTTCCTTAGGCTGATCCTTGTTCACATTGAACTGGTTTACTTAGGTGATCTCTTCCTTCTCAAGAATGCATGATGACTTAGTAAAACTTGACTATGTCCTCATCTATTTTTCCCATGTTCACACTTGTAAGTGTAAAATTCAGCTCCTGAAGTGATCCCCTTCCTTATTAAGGTGGAAATTATTCATATTTTTATTATTCATGGGCCTCCTTACCCAGTTTTTCCTCTTCTAAGTGAAATTAGCAAAATCTAATGTTCCAAATTGCTATGTGCAAATTTGGGAACATTACAGTCCTCCCCTCCCAAATGTTTCTTGTCGTCAAGCAATTGTAAGGATAGGACTGAAGAGCACCCTCTTCACCCCTACAACAACCTCATAAGATGAAATCCTCCAAGGATCAAGGTGTTGTATCATCAATATCTCTCCAAGTTGCCCCTCCCAAGTGTGCAAATCATCTATTGGGGAACATCCCAAATAGCTAACGATGTGTGACAATGAAACATCCATGGAAGCAACAATGGGCTATTTGTAGGTCCTCTTCAAGAATGAGGGCTGATATAGATTGGGATTCATCATCCCATTTGAATCTCTCCTCCCCAAGCCATCAACCAAACAAAATGAGTCATCCTCCAAGATGGAAACTCATGAAGAATCTCCTCCAACTTGAGCTCATGTAAAGAAGGTGGGCTTCATGGCTGACTGTGTGGAGTCAAAATGTACATCTCTTGTTGTTTTTCTCTCCACCTATGATATATATGGGGCTTCTACTGATATATGGCTGAAATATAATAGTCTTCAAGGAATACCCAAGCCACCCCATCAAATCCAAAACCCATGAGGTGTCTCCTCAAAGAACTCAAACCTCCCAAATGAGTCCTCTCATTTGAAGGCAAGATGTATCGTATGGAAACCAAGGTCTGCCCACTATTATTTTTGAAATATGCAGCATGTGTAATGTGAAGAATCATATTTTCATTGGGCCTCTTCAACTCTTGTGCCACTCCTTCAATGGTGCTTCCTACAATCAATGTTTTAGCAGCATAATATGGAATCATAAACATATGAAAAAAGGGAGGTAGAACATAGTCCCGAACATGGAACCAATGCAGGGAATTCTTTGCCTGCCTCAATACATAATGAAACAAGTGTATTTTCAGCCACTTTTTTTCTGCCACATCCATTTTACAAAATGAAATCATGAAAGCATAATTTGGTGCCAATGATGCACACCGAAAACCATGTGGCTTTCCCCCGCAATCCACAAATAGAATGACCATCATAAACGTTGCAAGTGGCCTCAAGTACATAAAAATATAATATGCAAGAAGGAAAGACCCTTCTTGATATGATATGCTTCTCAGATAGATAAGGAATTGTAAATTACATAACAAAATTTTACCTCCTCCCTCATGTACTTCGGTCATTGAGCTCAAATGGCTTAAGTGCAAATTCTCCCTTGTTGCAAGTGAGTAGGGAAGTGGTTGTGCCAACATTTTCTTCATATTCTGGGCTGTGCATCTCTCCATATGCTGATATACATTCAATTGAATTCCCTCCCAAGTGAACTTCTCCATTGAATGATGGTATGCATAAAAATGCATGGAGGGAAAGTCCACCAATGCTGCATGTAGATCTTTCTCCTTGTGCTTATGAACCCAAGCCAAGAAGGTCAAAACATATTAAGGGATACTTTCATCCACTACTCCCTCATGCCTATATTCTACATGCTCCCATGATGCATTACTTGTGAAGTGGTATTGGGAACACTTCAGCAAGTAATCCAAGCTCCTAAGTGATAGTGCTGCTAGCCCTTGGAGTAATGCTACTGTCATCTCAAAGCTCAATTTTTTGACATAGATTGTGTCAAAGACTCTTCCCAAAATTCTGTTGTACATGTAGAGATCCTCCCAAGATGGAGAGGCTACTCTTTTCACTATGCTAGTGCCATTCCTTACTCTTGCAACATCATGCCAAGTGTGAGAGAAATTCTGCCCTTAATCTCTCCCAATCCTCCAAAGCAACAAATGACTTCGTTGCCTCATCATACCTCCATCATATAATCTATGTGGTGAAAACATAATGATCACATCACCATAATGCATCCACCCTCCTTGCTGCCCCATGATGAAAGTATCTTGCCAATCTCTGTTCCCCTTCTCATCTCATGGGAAAGGACATGTCATAGAGTGACCAAACTCTCTCAAGAGTAGCCAATGCAGCATTGCCTCTTACTGCCTGGTGTCATAGACTTGCAAGAGGTTTACCAATATCTTTCCTCTCATCCACATCCACTCAACTCCATGTGGATGCCTCCTAGCTTGCTCCATCTTTGCATTCCTCCAATGAGGTCCACCATCGTCCCATATCAGATCTTCCTTCTTGCATTTCATAAGAGGTTGAAATGAAACTCCTTGGATATTTCCAAGAAAAGATCTCACATCAATGATTATCTTGGACCCATGAGGATCCAAAGGGGCTGAAGGCAAGGCCTCCTTGCTGCTACCTCTTGATAGCACTGTAACCCTCCTCCAGGGTGTTCTGGTTATCTCATCTGTCAACCCTCGGATGAATATGTGCTTCTGCATGAGTTTGTTTGGAGAAAATTTCACTCCATCCTTCAAGCATTCCCACTCCAACCTAAAAGGTTATATGTAACCCATCAGTGGTCCATGAGGTTTATGGTTCAAATCTCCCTTGAACCCTTCAAGCTTGCATAACGCAGTGCAATCCTGCTACTCTATCTCAACAATACTATTTGATCCTGGGCCATATGCAAACAAATCTCCATCCCTTTCCATAAAATTTTCTGGAATTTTAAGACATGGAAATTTATGCATACCTTTGTGAGTCGCTGGGACATCTTCTATGGCTGCAAGAGGTCCTCTCTTCAATGTGTTGGTTGATCCAACTGCTGGTGTATAAGGCTTCTCTCTCAAGGCTATGGCAGCGTTGGTACTTGCCTCTTCCCATGGTGGTGTGGAACCTCTCTCCTCTGATCTCTCTCCATCAAAAGTTTTGATCAGCTCTTGAGTGAAATCAGAAAAAGAAGTCACTCTTGTATGGCTTGAGTGACTGAACCACCAAGCATTGGCTTCCCCCTCCAGGTGCAATGCTGGAACTTCTGCTGCCTCCCTCTCTTCCACTAGATGAAGTATGAAGAATGCCTCAAGCTTTCTTTCCCAAGCTCTTGTTGTATTTGACCCATCAAATTTAGACAATAGGAATCTATTGCCTTTTATCTCTTCTTTTCTGCAAGGTCTTCTTCCTTCTCTCAGTTGAATAAACTAAGGAAAATCTAGGGTGTCTTTGAAAGCCCTAGGTTGGCACTTGTATTCTGCCAAATACCCACTCAAAATTTCATGCTCTAAGTTGTATCCTTTCTCTTTACTTCCTCTACAAGAATAGGAAGTGCATGCATCTGCTTCTGCTTCTTGAAACCTTCCAGAGGTCTCACTGCAACTCTCTCCTCCTTGAAACCCTCTTGGAGTTTCAATGCATTTCTCTTCTTCTTTATTTTTAGATCTGAAAATGGATGAGATTAAGCTCATCCTATCCATAATTTTGATCTCTGATTTTCCTCTTTTCTTCTCTGATAGCTTGATCTCACAGGCTATGCCGGAGATCATGTTATGATACCACTATGATGTTCCAAATCTGAAACTCTGTAATGAATAAGATGTATAATGGTCTTGTTATGATAAATAAGCTTAAAATATACATAATAAACACATATAAATCATTTTTATCTATATCAGCAACTAGTACCTCGTTTCATGATCTGGAAAGTGGGGAAAAAGGGTGTTTTATGCCCTAAAATGGTTGTTTTCAGAAATGAGCGTAACAATAAGCAAGGGAAATGGCTGGATATGATAGCTTAGGTCAAGAGGGACATATTCTCTGAATTTCAGATTAAAATAATGCTTCTAGCTATATTAAACAACTCCTCCTTTCCCGACTAGGCTAGAAAACACTGATTTCCCATGACTTTACTAAACAGAAATTTATGAATACAATGAGAGCGTAATTACCATGAGGGTTTCTAAAAAAAATTAAGAAATAGGTCTGATATACAACTTATATCAATCACACAGCAAAGAAATGGAGGTTTAATCACTTATATAGTAGAAACAAGGCACCCAATAAGGTTTCTGGCAAAATGCATGTACAAAGCAGCACTACAGAAAATAACACAGTTCACTGCAACACTGTATTAAGCATGACTGAATATGACATTTAAATTTTGAATAATATATAGAATGGCCTTAGGCCTTCTTATTGGAGCTTCAAGAGGGAAATAAGCAGCTCCTCCTCAAAGATAAGCATACAATCAAAGGATGCAGCTCTATTGTTGTTGCTCCTGCATAAAAGACGTAGTTTACTGAAGGAGACTGTGTTTTGGCTAAATGTGGATGAATGGCCATAAGCCAAATACATAAATGAATCTCTAATCCTTCCCTCTTGATCCCTTAAGCAAGCTGATCCAAATAGAGGATGGAATTCCCACACAGGAATTCCTTTCACTAAGAAGTGTAGCAACTCCGGCTAAACAGCTGAAGCATGCAAGTGGTCTCAAGACCAAAATAGCTGAATATATGAATGAATCTCCTTTGATGCTATGCCTTCATTTTATCTTTGGTGAGCCTCCTCACCCTAGACCCTCCACAATGTTGAGGTGACTTCTTCATGAAGCTTCCTCTTTCAAAACTGCGCTGCCTTAGCTTGCTTCCCTCCTTTTGTGGTTGCACTATTGACTTGGTCAACTAGTCCACCTCTAATGCCTCTTTCACACTAGGTATATTCAATATAGTTTACATATGTGTGCCTTAGGTTGATCCTTGTTCACATTGAACCAGTTTACTTACGTGATATCTTCCTTCTCAAGAATGCATGTTGACTTAGTCAAACTTGACTATGTCCTCATCTTTTTTGCCCCTATTCACACTTGTAAGTGTAAAATTCAGCTCTTGAAGTGATCCCCTTCCTTATTAAGGTGTAAATTATTCATATTTTATTCTTCATGGGCCTCCTTGCCCAGTTGTTCCTCTTCTAAGTGAAAGTAGCAAAATCTAATGTTCCAAATTGCTATGTGCAAATTTGGGAACTTTACAGGAATGTTGTTCTTATCAAACAACCTCTCCAAGGGTAATGGCCCTCTGGGGATCATGTTTCCTTTCAACTGCCACACTTTGTGACAACCACCATCTCTTGCCATTTATTTTGGGGTTTTTCTTCAGTTTCGTCTTCCTCCCCAGTATCAATAACCAAGTTAGAGAATTCCCCAATAGTCTCCATGAAACGTTTCATCTGTTCCTCATCTTCAAACACTTGCCAATGTTTGACATTGTCTAGAATGGAAGGATGATAACGCACCTCCAGTTCATATCTCAGAAGTGGATTCTAAGGTGGATGGAAATTACTTGCTGCCACAGCCAGTGAGTCTGCTATCCTGTTCTAATCTCTTGGCATAAACTGTATGTTGAATGCTAAGAAAAAATTCTCCACCAGGTCCCATACTTCATTTTTGTATGCCCTCAGCCGATGATGTTTGGCTTGACATTGGTTCTTTATCTACCTTACCACAAAATCCAAATCTTGAAAAACTTTAAGGCTCTGAATGTTCATACTCTTGGTGGCTTGCAGGCCCAGGAGTAAAGCTTCATACTCTACCACATTGTTAGTGGCCTCATACTCCAATTTGAAAGAGAAACACAATAATTGTCCATTAGGGAAATTAGGAGGACCCCTGCTCCATTTCCTCCTTTGGATTTTTCTCCATCAAAGTGTAAGGTCCACATTCCCCTTTCATCATCGTTTGAGAGATGTTGGTGTTTTAGTAAGTTGAATGATGGTTCTTGTAAATACTCCTGGTCTTCCTCCAGCATCAGGCAAGAGAAATCCCCTTCCTTGCTATACACCAGGGATTTTACTGAGCCATCAGCTTTGGTTACCATTTTTACAAATATTTATTCCCTATACAACCTTCTTTCTTGTCCCCCAAACACTGGAATAGTTGCATAAGTAATGTCTAGCTTAATCGACCCTCCAATATTCGTACCCCATGGTCTGGATAGAAGCACTCCAAAGTGGGTTGGGATATCGGCAACTACTCTATCCATGATGACATTCTTGGCCGGGATTTGAGCCAAGTTTACCACCAGATCTTTAATCATCCTGAGACATTTAACTCATTTGGACTCAAACGAATAGAGGTCTTTGTAGGGTTGGGTGATCTGTAGACCTAGTTGTTCCATGACTGAAAGCGGTAACAGATTATGTGAAGCTCTCGAATCCAACATACAATTATGTAACAAAAAATCATGGATGACTAAATAAACCTAAAAATGTGGTGTTGCATAGTCTAACTCTTCTACGTGGGGGCCAAAAACTATCATGGGCCTTTCTTCTTGAAGGTTAAGGGAGTCTGCAGGTGAAGTTACTCCATGAAGGAGCATGAACTGGAAGACTTGAGCTTTATAGGAGGGTTGTTTTAGGAGTTCAACCAAAGGAATAGGGATTTTGACCTTCTCTAACTCTTTTTGGAGATTGAACACAATGCCCCCTTTTCTACAGAGGTCTCTTTTGGTTCCCTAATGAAGATAAGAGGCTTTTCGACAGTGGACATACCTTTAGCATGAGTAAAAGGGTTGGGTTTTTACTTGGATGATGATGCAGGAGCACATTTCTATGCAAAAGGTTCTTTGATGGCTTTCTTGCCTTTTTTATCAGTCTTCGGGAGGAAAAATTCCTCAGAAGGTGATTCTTCCTCTTGATCTTGAGTACAAGTCCACTTCTTGGAAGATCGAATATCATACTTTTTGTGGAATTGGGTTGGCATAAAATAAACAAACTATCTACAGTAATCATCTATGTCAGGTTCTTCAGTGGATTTTACCTTTCCCCCCTCTTCTTCCTCTTCTTCTCGTAGGGAAAGTTCTACCTCTTCTCCTTCTGAATAAGCAAAGCACTGATCATCTTACCCATCTGGAGCATCTTCAGCAGGGCCCTCCATTTTTCCTTCCAAATATAAGGGGGGATGAATGTGATATTGTTGTTATTTTCTATCTCTTTGCATGATCTGTAGAGGTGGTTTCCTATGCTACTGATTATACCCTCTGTTAAAAGTAGGCTGAGCTGGCCGAGAGGAGGCATTCTTTGCTTCGAGTTCCAATTTCACCAGCTTGTTAGAAAGATTCTTAATAATCTTTTTCATCTCCTCGATTTTATAATATAAGACTCCATTTTCTTGACTCGAAGAAGAGGCTTCTTCTTTACCCTTTCATCTGAAATCGTGGTCCAATATGCGTTTCGATTTTCCTGTAGAAGTGAAGTTAGCCTCCACTTCTAAAGCATCTGTCTGAGCTTGGTCAAGAGAAGAAAATTTTCTCTCCCTTAGAGTGAAGCCGAATTCAAATTCAAAATCTCCCATGAAAACTACCTTAGCAACAGCTTAAGGGGGCTTTATATTAACTAGCAGGTTGGTGTAAAGCTTATTGAATCTCTTTATAAACTCTGCTACATCTTCATTGTGTCTTTTCTTAGATGTATTGAACTCTATGAGACAATAGCCATGGTCTCTTTTCTCTCCCTACTTCTGGGTGAAAGCATTTTCCATCTCTTCCCAGTTAGTGATGGAGTTATCCCCAAGAGTTTTAAACCGCTTCCTTGCTTCTCCATCCAGATATTGGACGAATAAACTCAGAACTACATCTAGATTTTCTACATTGAAATTATCTACAAAATCACAGAAATATTCCAAGTGCTTTTTTGCAGCACTGATGTCTTCCCCGGTAAACCGAGGTAAGTGCTTCATGTAATCTTGGGGCATGTCATTCAGAATCTACGGTAATGCCAGAGGGGCGTATTTATTCAACAATAAGCTGGGAACTGTCGTGAGAGGTGGTGGAGCTAGAGGTGGGTTTTGCTGAGTGACACTAGAAATATGCTAGACATTGGTCTGTAAATTTTTTTGACCGAGTAGGATTTGAGGAATAGTCACTTGCTTTATTTCTGCGACTTCTAGGGTAGGATTTAATACAAATTTTGATGTATCTACATACTCTACTTCATCTTTTATCTCTGAATGTTCATGGAAAAGGTTATCTGGTGGGTATTCAAGCACTCTAGTAGTAGATCCAGGACCCTGAACCTGAGCTTGTTAGGAGGAAGATGGGGAATTTTCTAGGGAGAATCTGGGTATGTATGTATGTGTAGGCTTCTTATCCTTCCAGATTCTCTTAGATACAATTTTTTTCTGGATCAGATACACAGGGTGTTCTTAACTGAGAAGTATCTGACCTTAGGTGATGCTTTTGATAAGCCAGGACTGCTAATAGATTTAGAATTTTTGAAAGACTGTGGAGTCGCCAAGGTGAGGGATATACAACTCTCAACCCTTCGTGCTCACCTGATATTGAAGGGTGAATATGATTTTGTCATACCCAGGTATAATATTCAAATTCATTCCCCAGAAATGGTGCCAAAAAGATGTTGTCACTCCTAGAGACAACCCTGAGTTGTGAAGGACCAGTGCCTAGGTCATCGTAAAGCCAAGAACATTTAGAAAAAATTTTGAATGGTTAGGGGCATAAATCCTCTTGTTTGAAAATGATTTTTAAAAATTCATAGTTTGGGACCAAGACCTTAGGAATAGAGATATACTATCAGCAATACTTGATTGTAAACAATAAGGGTATTATTAATACATTATTGAAGATGAATTTGGATTTTACAAGCCATGAGGAGGGCTAGATCATGAAACGCAGTGAACAGTTATCAAAATATGAAAGCATAGTAACAATGGCAGCAAATGGAGAAAGTATTAACTATATATAGGCTTATCATGATATAAGAATCTATCACCAGTTAATATCAGAAGAAAAGTGAGTAAATGAAGTGAAAAATATGAACACAATATCATAGCCTCGAGCCATATTTAAAGCACAATAGACTAATAGACATGAGTATCTAGGACAGATAAATTCATTCCAGTTAATCAAGCAGTTGCATTTCGGTAGCATATAACATAAAAAGAGTGATGAAGTGTCAATATGTTTTTATTTGAATATAACAGAGGAAACACAAACTGTGACTGATCTCACCAGGAATCCATCTCACAAAAAAATAATTTCGTTATAGTCTCCCAACGGGATTCTTCAACATAAAACACAGGAAGTCCTCAAAAATTTACAAGAAGGGGGGATTTACAATTAACAGTCTCTATTCTGGAAAATATGGAACCCTCTTTTAGACTCAGGTTCTTTCTTTTATAATCCCCTGGTCTGCAGTCAGCAAAAGATATTTTTGAATCAACATTAGTTCACAGAAATATCTTTTCTGTTGCTTGTCTCTATCAAGGTCAAAAATGATGATGAGGTAAAATGCCTCTCATCATCTCTATAGTGGCCTTAACATAAGTGCCAACTAAAAATAAAACAACTTAAACATAAAATAAAAATGCATAGGGTGAAATGACGATTTCACCTGATATTACAAAAGTAAAAAGAAATAAAAAGGCCACAAGGGCCAGAATATGATCATCATTTTTTAGAAGAATGAGGTGTAGAAACTGTTGGCTGAGTTGGAAGCACTGATGATGCAGACAAACTAGTTTTATGCTTCTAAGGATCAGGGACTGAAGGGATGGTTTGATGACTGGTACATTTATAAACTCACTGCATTTCTTCTATATGGTTTCCCATGGTGGGGGCATAGTGGCAAAAATATCCACTAAGGCTTGTATATCAGTTAATTCTGAGTATTCCACCTGTACGGCTAAGCACTGTCTGATATGACAGAGAAGGGAGATCTCCTTTCCTAGGGTAGCAATTATAGTCTCAGCTTTCAAGCGAGTGGTTTTCTCATAGGGAATATTTTTCTAATTCATAACCGCTGCCAGCTTTTCTTTGTAATCAGTTAGACTTGAAAATGCGGCAGCCGTAGAATCCCAACATGACGGGAGGCCTACTTTCACCAGCTCATCCCACTCTTGCTCAAACTTCCCCACTCCCTTGGCGAACCGATCCGAACCACTCAATGCATTTACATGCATGGTCTCTTTGTCAATTACCCTTCTAATTTCCATCACTCCCCTGAAACGGTCTTCAATCCCTTGTATGACCAACAATTCAAAGTGAAATCTTTTTAGGTAGGTGATATACTTCTTGGTCATGACCACTTTTGCCTCAGCTTCCGCCCATCCTTCCTGCAACTTCGCTTTGAAAAATCGGACAACACTTTTCTTCTCATTCATTAACATAATAAAATCCCAAAATTTCCTTACCTCCGACCTGATGTCAGTCCAAATGAGGTGCCTAGCTTCCAGGAGGGTTTCATTTCCTTTAATCCGATTGTTTGGGTCTTTAATAACTTTCTCTTGTTGCATATTCTCCCTCTTTGCTTCATCCACCTCTACTTGCAGGGCTTCTATTACTTTATCGTTTTGTTCCAACCTAGCCATCAACTCCTAAATTCTCTGTTGCGCTATATGGGCTTGCTTTTCCGAGACCTGTAGGTCTGACAGAGCCTTAGTTAATTGTGTTGGATTAGTACCTATTGTATTGGAAGTTGGCATCACACAGATGTGAGTATCCCAATTGGCTTGACATTTAGCCAATCTCTGTCTGAGGGCAGCCATTTTTGCGACCGTTTTGGTGTTCTCATCTCTTTCTCGAGCGATGGTATCTGTGAGGGTCGATTTTTATTTTTTCTCCTGGGGTAATTTATCAGGTTGTATGTATTCCCCATGGGGAATGTTAAGTATCCTCCTTAATTCTGAGTTTCCAACCTCTAAATCCTTGATGATTTTCCTCCAGATTCCCTCCTTATCGCTTCCTTTTTCGCTCATTATTCTTTTGAGATGGTGCAAGTTATTACTAACCCCCCTAGCATTTGCCCTTTCTATTTTCTGATTCTCTAGCACATCTTTTTATTTATATTAAAGCTTTCTTAACGTGAGCACGAGCTTCACAACCTCATCCCTTAGCATGTCCCCAATGCATTGATGAAGGCCTAGTTTGTCGGTTAGGTGAACCTTTGATAAATTCATAGAAACCTCCAGAGCCTTGTAGCTGACTTCATTAGTAGTAGGGTCTAGCACTGCCTCCATGATAGCTATTCTTAGTTGTTCTTTATCCATATCCAGCTCTGTGGTGAGTGTGGTATGATATTGATCTATAAACCCTGCCAGTTCTACTCGAAGTTTCTCCATCACTATCTTGTTCCTGTTTCTGATTCTTCCCTGACTTTGGCTCTGTTTACCGAAACGGTCTGTGATATCCCAGAGGGTTCCAAAGAGGAAGAACCGTCATAATTGACTCGGAAACCGACCTTGCTCTTATCTAGCTCCCCATATCTGATTAACTCCTCTCGAGGTAGCTCATCCCAGATGATCTCCACATCATTACTTCTATGCTTTTTGGAGGGATGGGACCCCTCCCCTGTATCCAAACCTTCCGGCTCCTCTGAAAAATATGCATCATCATTCTTCCCTTTCCTACTTGTACCCATTGAAGCGGTGTCACCCCTTCCTTTTTCTGTCGAAGATTCAACCTCCATCTATGAAGCCAAGGGCTATGTTTCAAGGTTAGCTCTCCATTCAATGAAGGGCCTAGTCTCATGCACATATGCAGTGGACCTAATCTTCCTTTTCCTATTTGAGAGAATTCCTTTTGGGTCATAGGGCCAGACTTTCCCCAGCACTAAATCCATCCCCTAATGTAGCATCTCCACTATGGAGAGGGCATGTCTTGAGTTTATGGTAAAAGGGCCGATGGTGGTAGGGAGCTTGAGGATATAACCCTTCTTAGCAGGAACGAAGTGGAACTGGTCCGCTTTCATGGTTTGGAAAATGTATTCAAGGGATAAAACCCACATAGCAGGGAACAATGGTAGGCGGTAGGGAGGTACTCTGATCTCAGTGTAATCATCAAAAAAATACCAATCCCCTGTGCTTTCTTCATCACCAAACTACAACCTGTTGGAAATATGATGCAGAGTGTTGTCCTTGATGGAAACCCACTTGATGAAGATGATGGCAACCTACTTGATGAAGTTGTTCTTGATGCTTGATGAGTTTATTAATGATATAAATCTGATGTGAATATTGTTGGCATGTGTTGTCTTTGATGGTAATCTACTTGATGAAATAAGAATTGGCTATATGATGTGATGAAGTTGTCTTTCGATAGCAACCTATTTGATGAAGTTTTTCTTGAAGGAAACTAACTTGATGAGTTGCAACCTATGTGTCAAATATGTACAGATGATGTATCTATAGATCAGCTAAGGAGTACAGAAGAAAGAAACTTCAGAAAGGGCCAGAGCAATGATGAATAAGACATGTCACTATGCATACGCGGGTTTGTTTAGGGGAAGTAGCATATGCACGCGGAAAAGTACGTGCCAAGTCACGTATGCTCAATTGCGCTCTAAAAGAATAAAAATAGGGGTAACTACCATGGTATTGACCCATTGTATTAAGCGCTGGATTGTTTATATGATCCCGCCCAGGAATACCATCGGAAGTTATGTGGTTTTGGCTCATGGTATTTTCAAAGGCTAGATCTATATAAGGAGAAGAAAATCATTGTGCAAAGTGTGCATGAGTCGGGGTTTGAATGTATACTTCACTCTGAACTATGTCTGAATGGAAAGGGTAACAGTTTGACGATAGATCTGAATCTATGATGCACCTATGAAGAAAATGATGAAGAGGGATCTCTAGATCTGAAATGTATATGTATTTTCTAGATCTGTTTATGGAGTGATTAGATCTGTGATCTGGCGAACATCTGTCTGAAGTGAAGGATAAAATCTAAACTGAATATTTGATCTAAAGAAGTATGCTGCCCTATAATGTCTAAAGATCTATACGCAAGTTTGTAACAGAGGAAGCGCGTGTATACGCGGGTCTTATTCAGAGAAAGAGCGTATGGGTTGTGAAATTAGATTTGTAATATGTGCAGATGTATACGCAGGTTTATATGCATGAAAGCGCGTATATACGCGGGACCAGAGAAAGGAAAGCGCGTATGAAAAACTAGGGTTTGCTAAAGTATGAAGTATGGAATGTCTGATTTGATCTGCTGTGTTACTACTATCTGTCAATGAGTTATAAGTATCAGGTTGATGTATGATTGAGTTTAAATGTGTGGAGTGGGTCCAGTTTGAAAATATGATGAAAAGTGGCCTGCAAGTTGTGCTTTATTGAAGCTGTTGGATCCAGTGTGAAAATTGATGAAACGTGGTCCATAGAGGTGCTGAGGGTTGTAGCCTTCAGTCAGGGGGTTGTATCTCCCTTCCAGGTGAGGCTGGTAAACAAGAGCAGGGGGTCGTAGCTCCCTTATAGGTGAGGCTGGTAAACGAGAGCAGGGGGGTCGTAGCTCCCTTCCAGGAGAGGTTGGTAAATGAGCGCAGGTGGGTGCCTGCATACTGGTATGAGTCTGCGCCAGTACATCAGTTGTAAGATGTTTTCTTTATAATAAAATATTGAAGGCTGAGCAACGACAGCGGTGGTTTTCTCCTGACTTGGGTTTCCACCTAAAATCTTGGTGTTCTTATGTGATGCTTATGTGTGATGGTTTATTCTGTTACTACTGCACATTCTTACTGTTATCTAATCATCAGAAGAATGAATGTTGCATAGATCTAAGTAAAGAATTAATGGCATAATTAGATCTATGTGTATACGCGAGTTTTATGAAGGATATCCGCGTGTATACGCTAGTTGGCTTTAGCAAAGTAGCTTATTGGTTTTAGTGAATGGAAAAGTAAAAAAAAATTGAGTATGCCCTAAATACTGATTCACCCCCCCCCCCCCTCTCAGTATTTTTTCCAACAATTGGTATCAGAGCAGGTCCTTCTGCAGAAGCTTGATCACTTGAAGGAGATCCATCGTAATGGGAAGTCATGAAGGGGTAATGTCTATAAGGCCACCTCTATTCAATGGAAATAATCTGTTATTCTGGAAGATGCGCACAAAAGCATATCTGCAAAGTCTTGGTGCAAAAGTATGGGAAATCGTGGAAGAAGGTTATCAGTATCCGGCAAGTATTCCTACTGATGCAGTAGAAAGGAAGAAATATGAAATCAATGCCAAAGTCGTCAATGTCTTATTAGGAAGCTTGTCTGAACTATAATTTTCTAAAGTGATGCAGCTAAATTCAACAAAAGAAATATGGGACAAAATCATTCTGAGCTATGAAGGAGATACAAAGGTAAAAAGTGCAAAACTCCAAACTCTTAGAATTGAATATGAAAATTTAAGAATGCATAGTGATGAGAATATTGCCAGTTTCTTTTTATGTCTAGATGATATTGTTAATCGTATGAGAAGTTTGGGTGAAACCATAACTGATACTACTCTGGTGGAAAAAGTCTTAAGACGTTTAACTTCAAAATTTGATTCAAAAGTGTCAGCTATTGAAGAAAGGAAAGATCTGCAAACTCTTACTATTGTTCAACTACATGGTATTCTGACTGATTATGAAATGAGACAAGGAGGTCCCTCTCAAATCAAAGAAGCTTATTTTAAGGCGTGTGCAAAAGAAAAGGAAAAGGATGTTGTCAAGGAATCAAATTATATATCAGAAGAAGAAGAAGCAAATTTTGTGAGAAGACTCCAACCAGGTACTGGAAGATTCAAAGGTAAGCTTCCCTTCAAATGCTTTTATTGTGGAAGAGTTGGTCATTATGCTGCGAAATGTCCTTATAGAGAAAATCATGATAAAGGGAAACAATTTGTAAAGGGAAAGAGTTATTATGAAAATGAAGATAATAATGAAATGTCAAGTGAAGATGAAGAAGATTCTAACCAAGATCTGAAAGTGCTTATGGAAAAGAAGCAAAAGAAGAAGGCTACTCAAGGTAAGAAGATTTCTCAGAAAACATGTGCAGCAGAAAATGAAGAAGAGGAAACAGGTATTGATTGTTGTTCTTGTAACCCACTCTCTTGTGCATGCAATGATGAAGATAGTGAAAGTAACAGTATAATTCTAGAAGAAAATCTCAAGATCAATGATGAAAGTAATTTTTGGGATCAATTTAAAAAGAGGGAATCTATCCTCAAGGATGTGATCTCTAGAATGAATGAATAGATAGAAACTATGAAGGGACAGATAGAAATGTATCAAAGACTGCAGGACAAGTAACCAATCATAGTGAAGGACTTGAAGCAGAAATCATCTTTCTGAAAGCAGACCTTGAAGCATAAAATAAGAAGAATGAAGAACTTCTACAATCATTTGAAAAGGAAGGACGTGAAGCAGAAATCATCTCGCTCAAAACAGATCTGGAAAAATCAAATAAGAAGAATGAAGAACTTTTACAAATTTTCGAAGAGCAAGAAAATGGGTTGAAAGAAGAAATTTTAAAATTGAATGATCAAGTAGAAGAAGGAAAAAGGGTCGAAGAAAGCATGAAGAAGCAATGCCAAAAATTGGAGGTTGAGGGAAATATTCTCAAAGGTAAATTAGAAGAAAAGGATAAACTCTTGAGGTTTCAAGATAGTACTAAGATTCTGGATAATATTCTTAGTAATCAAAGATCTCCTGCTATTAAACTTGGTCTTGGTTTTCATGAAACTGTTAAAGGAGAATCTAGTTCTCAAGGAAGTGCTAAAGATTCAAAGGATATCAATGCAAAACCTGAAGTGTTGGAAGAAACAAATGGTCAACCGACAATCAGGAACTCTCAAAAGGAGTCATTCCCTCCATTGATCAATAATGTGGAATGTTTTAAATTTCATAATTATGGACATGTTGCAGCCAATTGCAGAAGCAGAATGTTTCAATCACATGCAAACAAATTCTACAAAGAAAGGTACTCTAGTTTCTTCAAGGGATATTGTTTTTCATGCAGCGAGTATGGTCATAAAGCAGCTGATTGCAATAGAGGGAAGAATAGAACAACAAATTATGATCCTTATGCTTAATTTTCTGGTCACATAAGATGCTATACTTGTAAAAAGTATGGACATGTGGAAAAGGAGTGCAGGATCAACAAATTTGAGAAATCGGATAATTTCCAGCACACAATAAGAAGTTTCAAGCAAAGATGGAAAAAGAAGGAGGACTGGTCAGAAACGTAGGGAATATTGACCCTACTGTAGTCATCCGCTTATAAAGCCTACTTCTCATGATGACTGCAGGAATGATGTGAGATACATTATAGAGATTAGTAATGTATCATCACAGGGGGAGCAATGTATGGTGATTCTCATGGTTGATCTGGTAATTCTGGTCATGTTTGTTTCTGACAGTGCATCTGGTGTGAAGAAGACAGGTACAGGTGATACAAGTTCAGGGGGAGATGAAGGAATGAAATTTTTAGTATTTCACTTTCCATACGCGGGTTTCATGAACTAAATCCGCGTATACACGCAAGTTCCAGTGGACACAGACGCGTATGCATTTATGATAAGAAATCAGTATGACAGCTTAAGAACAGGAGCACTGGTTCAGGGGGAGCATCAGTCTGACTATTAATGATTGCATTATTGACATTATATCTGCTTATGTCTCAGTTTCAAATGATGATGACATGATACATGGTTTCATATAATGAGATTATGGATGAGCCCTGACTGCTTTTTGCTGAAGAATATTTTTGTTTTCACACATGGATAAGATGGAAGTCTTGTGATTCAGAGATAAGGATAAATCATGCAGAGTTTGTTGCTAGTTGAGACCTCTTTTATTTCTTACACATGTTACATCATGTCATGATAAATCTTGAATATCTTGGTGATATCAGATCACATGAATGAGTGCTTGACACGTATGGTTTATTGTAGAAGTTGTTCTGGTATGATAATTCCTCTTGGGAAGAATATGTTGATGCTGCAAAGAGCTTGAAGACTTTGGTTACTGATAGGCTTATGCCACAACTGTTGGATGACACTTGAAAACATAGCTACATTGTCCTATCTGTTCTCATATATTCCAGGGGAGCATTCAAATATCTTAGAAAGAAGCTGAAAAACTGTCTTTGCCTCACAGAGGATCAGATTTGGTTAAAATACAGAAGATGGAATTGCATACGCGGATTTCCTGAAACACAGTCGTGTATATACGCGAGTTCATACATAGAAAACCGTGTATGGATGGTTGCTGACAATTTTCCTGGGTCAGCATTTCTTCAGCAACAAGTTGTGGTGTTGTTTGGTATCTCTGATGCTGTATGGTATATCTGGTGATGTTTCAGCTCTTATATTTCTGTTTCATTCTCTATTGGGTGAATATTTCTTGATGATTTGCTGTTGAAAGTGTTCAGGATGCACAAGCAAAGGGGGAGCTTTGGTCATATGAAAAGGATGCATTGGATGCAAAGTTTCAGGGGGAGAATTAGCCTTGCTGAATGTAATGCATTGTTGGCATTATGATGACTCTGAAATATGATCTCTTTCTTGAGGTCCTTTTGGTATTTGTTGTAAAAGGTCATATTTGTAATTTGATGGAAAAGGTCATGTTGAGACCTATGATGTAAATTTTTAATATTCAGTCATGTAAGGACTTGTTCAAATTTATAAACCCACTTGGTTGGGTACTTGTGTCTCATATGTAAATCCACTTGGTTGGATCATTGATGTAAATATGATTCCTTGGTGATAGGAAAGGTCATAGAGTCATGTACTTCATTGAAAAATATGTTTGAACATTCAGCATGAATTCAGGGGGAGCATGGTAACCTCAGTGGACATCATATTTACAACGCTCTTCTATCTACATGAAAAGAAAAACCTTGTGTTGGTTTTTATCTGCCCTTTTCCCTTGATGTCAAAGGGAGAGAGTGACATATGGTGTTTGAATAAGGGGAAATAATGTCATGGTATTTGAATAATCGTTATGCTTCATGTATCTATCTGTTTTGGTGATCAAACACCATCGTGGTTGCCATCAAGTCCAAAGGGGGATATTGTTGGCAATATGATGCAGAGTGTTGTCCATGATGGCAACCCACTTGATGAAGATGATGGCAACCTACTTGATGAAGTTGTTCTTGATGCTTGATGAGTTTATTAATGATGTAAATCTGATGTGAAGATTGTTGGCATGTGTTGTCTTTGATGGTAATCTACTTGATGAAATAAGAATTGGCTATATGATGTGATGAAGTTGTCTTTGGATAGCAACCTGTTTGATGGAGTTGTTCTTGAAGGAAACTGACTTGATGAGTTGCAACCTATGTGTCAAATATGTACAGATGATGTATCTATAGATCAGATAAGGAGTACAGAAGAAAGAAACTTTAAAAAGGGCCAGAGCAATGATGAATAAGACATGTCACTATGCATACGCGGGTTTTTTTAGGGGAAGTAGCGTATGCATGCGGAAAAGTACGTGCCAAGTCGCATATGCTCAGTTGCTCTCTAAAAGAATAAAACCAGGGGTAACTACCATGGTATTGACCCATTGTATTGAGCGCTGGATTGTCTATATGATCCCGCCCAGGAATACCATCGGAAGTTGTGTGGTTTTGGCTCATGATATTGTCAAAGGCTAGATCTATATAAGGAGAAGAAAATCATTATGCAAAGTGTGCATGAGTTAGGGTTTGAATGTATACTTCACACTTAACTATTTCTGAATGGAAAGGGTAACAGTTTGATGATAGATCTGAATCTATGATGCACCTATGAAGAAAATGATGAAGAGGGATCTCTAGATCTGAAATGTATATGTATTTTCTAGATCTGTTTATGGAGTGATTAGATCTATGATCTGGCAAACATCTGTTTGAAGTGAAGAATAAAATCTGAACTGAATATCTGATCTGAAGAAGTATGCTACCCTATAATGTCTGAAGATCTATACGCAAGTTTGTAACAGAGGAAGCGCGTGTATACACGAGTATTATTTAGAGAAAGAGTGTATGGGTTGTGAAATTAGATCTGTAATATGTGCAGATGTATATGTGGGTTTATATGCATGAAAGAGCGTATATACGCGGGACCAGAGAAAGGAAAGCACGTATGAAAAAATAGGGTTTGCTGAAGTATGAAGTATGGAATGTCTGATTTGTTCTGCTGTGTTACTGCTATCTGTCAATGAGTTATAAGTATCAGGTTGATGTATGATTGAGTTTAAATGTGTGGAGTGGGTCGAATCTGAAAATATGATGAAAAGTGGCCTGCAAGTTGTGCTCTATTGAAACTGTTGGATCCAGTGTGAAAATTGATGAAACGTGGTCCATAGAGGTGCTGAGGGTTGTAGCCTTTAGTCAGGGGGTTGTATCTCCCTTCCAGTTGAGGCTGGTAAACGAGAGCAGGGGGTCGTAGCTCCCTTCCAGGTGAGGCTGGTAAACGAGAGCAGGGGGGTCGTAGCTCCCTTCCAGGAGAGGCTGGTAAACGCGCGCAGGTGGGTGCCTGCATACTGGTATGAGTCTGCGCCAGTACATAAGTTGTGAGATGTTTTCTTTACAATAAAATATTGAAGGCTGAGCAACGGTAGCAGTGGTTTTCTCCCGACTTGGGTTTCCACCTAAAATCCTGGTGTTCTTGTGTGATGCTTATGTATGATGGTTTATTCTGTTACTACTGCACATGCTTACTATTATCTAATCATCAAAAGAATGAATGTTGCATAGATCTAAGTAAAGAATTAATGGCATAATTAGATCTCTGTGTATACGCGAGTTTTATGAAGGATATCCATGTGTATACGCTAGTAGCGTATTGGTTTTAGTGAATGGAAAAGTAAAAAAAATTTGAGTATGCCCTAAATACTGATTCACCCGCCCCTCTGAGTATTTTTCCCAACACAACCAGTCTTTCTGCTCGGGAAAAATCCTAGGCGGGAGGCTGTTATGAAGTATGGTGTAGGCAATGGGTATGAAATCGTTCAAAAACCTTGAGTAACCCCTCCCATTAGGCTGCTGATGTACTGAGACATTCCACTCAAATATGGTTCTTGGCTGGCCATTTTTCTTTTAGAGTTTTTCAAGGCCCAAAGCTTCGAACTTGTTAGCATACATGAATATAAAAAGGTAAAATACCAGTGAGCAGAAATGGAAAGCCCTTGAAGAGGGTAGTTCTTGAAATTGGGTCAGAATGGTCGAAGCCAGAAAATTGGGGATATCCAGAATGACACCCAGCTGAGACATGAGCTAGAGGAGGGCTATGCACTCTTTCGACACCCTCTCAAACTCTCTATGACCTAGTAAACCTGAAATGAAAGTGAGAATAGGCTGGAGGCCTTCTGTAAATGCGATCAAGGGCACCATGTCCGAAGACAATATGGACGTGATGCGGGAGTCTGAGATAGAGGAGATTAATTCACTCTACCATTTCCAGGGTAATTTGGAAAACTGACGCGACAAGGAAAACTCTGTGAACTCGACATACTATGGGCTGTGTGGGAAACAGAGGGCGTTTCTAATGAGCTCAGGGGATATTTGGAAAACCTTGTTTCCCTGAGTCGAAAGGAATACATCCTTGCGTTCTTCATAGGCATATATAAGCCAACATATGAACTCTGTTACTAGGAAGGTGGGTGGAAAAATCTGGTAATATAGGCCAGACTGAACGACTCTGAACCAGTCTTGGCCTTTCACATGACCTTCTAATAGGTCGGGCCTGACACGAGAGACACTGAAAGGGTATTATGGGTTGCGAATATGGGCCTATGTATCAGTAAGAGGGTCAGGTCTAGGGATGGCCCTAACTTCATGGGCTTGGGGGGTTTTTGGTTCAGAATTTCTGGACTTGACTCTCCCGATGCCCATTTTGAATGAGTAAAGCAGAAGGAAAACTGTAAGGAACAGGAATGGCTAAATACTTGTGACCAGTGAGGAAAACCCAAGAGGGAAAGTGACGCGGGGGGCTGAAAGTGACCTGGTGCTATAATCCAAGCTTAAATGTTAGGAGAGTTTGTAAAAATAAGTAATTTACCCAAAATGGGCATCAGGGAGGGTTAAACAGACCATATTTTATGAAAAACGAGGCTCGGTTAACAACTCGAAGGGCTGACGTCATAGGGACGTCGACACGGAGGCATGTGGCATTTGGTTATTGGCCATTAGGAGCCGGGTAGGTGTGAGCCACGAGCCGAGTTAATACCAGTACTGGTCGTGTACCATCTTTCTTGACTTACTTTACCGTTTCCTTTGCTTGCACGACCTATTCATCTCGAGGGGTCCACCACACAATTCCGGCGGGGGCTTGTGAAGTCTCTTCACACTGTACCACTACCTCGTAGAATGGCCGAAACCTACCCCAACAACCTGTGACGTCATGGGATTTTGGGGGTCAAAGCTCCATTCTCCTTATGCCTTCCTTGGTGCCCTCGGAATCTATCCACATGGCAGCACTGCTCGAGTTGTCCCATTGTATGACCCACGACTTCTCTTCATAGCTATAACACATTATTTACTTCCTTTTCCATGATTTCTTTATGAAGGGAGAGGTTGTGTATTTCCCTCATATGCCTTTGTTCGCTCACACTTCCCAATACTAAGCCTTAGCTTATTCCAAATTATCTTTTTTGACGAACCTTGTTTGATGAGGGTTATCATAACAACACCAATGTTGTTCAAAAGAAGATATAGAGACATATGGGTAGACAAAGGTGTCAAACCATATTCTCCCAATAGTAACCAACGCAAAAATGCTCCCTGCTGCCACACCACACCATCAAGATACCAAGTATGGTGTCCATACTCTCCATGTAAGAGCCATCGGAGGAGTGCCTCTTCCTTCCACCCTCCAACACTATCATGAAAATTGGGGTGTATGTAGGACTAAAGTCCCCCAATAAAAGCCAAAGAAACAAGATATCTTGCTGCCTCTTCACGTCATCATGTGAATCATGGAGCAACAACAATATACTAGATGACATATGGGATGTCATATCAGCCCAATACAAACAAACTCTATTATCACACATCATGAGAGTATTATGCCATATTACAAACAATACAAAACACATAAACATGGGAGATGTCATGTGACGGCCAAACTTTCTCAACCAAAGTGAACATTCCTTCTTCTTCTTCATCCTGTGATTGATACACAAGGCATGAGTCAAGGAAATATCAGCTATTGGGTGGTAACCATACTCACCCAAGAGAAACGGGTGCAACCATGCCTCCTTCATTACATTAGGGTTTTACAAGGCATGGATCATGAAAATATGTGTTTCTTGGTAGTAACCATACTCACCCAAGATCAACCAACGTAGCCATGATTCTTGTTGGCCTATCTCATAGTTCTGCAAGTGGTTTGGAAACCCCTTTCTCCACAACATCAGCCATTCATCCCAATGTGGATTATGGATCTTATTTTGCAAAAACTTGGTATCCTCCCATTGTAGGACACCAACCTCCTCAAACTTTTGAAGAGCCTTGCACTCCATGATATTTTTAAGTGCACCTCTAATGAGATCTCCCCATGAGATTCTCTTTTCTCCAATGGCCCTCCAAAACCAGTGAGGTTCTGGATCTGCTGCAGGTATAATTTTCTCTTTGAGCTGTGAGATTCCCATTGTGAAAGTGTCATCTAGAAAGGAGAAAATATTCCTCATCTCAATAGGTGTACCATCTATCATCTTTACCTCCATTACTTCATGAGTGAAGCTATCTTCAGGATTGTTGGAACAAGGTCCCCTAGATGTGTTTTGATATGTTCCAACACTATGCTTTTGATATATTTTTGTATTAATTGTTCTTTTGCAGGGGATTTGGAGCAATTCAAAGCCCCAATGTATTGTAATGGGTCAAAGGGTAGACCTAGAGTTCGTAAACAACAGTTTTCGGACCACGAGATAATGCTAGCTATGATGATATAAACAGATGGGTTGCTTGATTCTGAGGGTAAGTAAGTAATATTGATGCTACGAATGAACTGTTGAGATCTGTTTTGGGTATTTTTGGGTAAGAAATCCTATTGGATGTGTGCACGGATATCCTTAGTCCTGCTGTGTGCAGACCCCGCCGGTTGTGTGCCTAGGTTGTGACTTGGGTTTGTAACTTGGTTTTGGATGTTAATGAATGCGGAATCTATTAAATTATCTTGATTCTATCTAAATTTGTTGTGTTTATTACTAGAGTACCTCTGTGTTATTTGAATAAGCTGCGATTGTATCTGCGATATATGAATTAACTGCGATTGTGCTGTTCTGTGATGATAATTGATGATGTGCACGCGGATGTGAAGGTGTTGATCAGATCTGTTTACATGTTGATTATATTATTAAGGGCTCAATAATAGGCTTGTTTCTATGAAAACCTGATAGAACTCAACGAGATATGCTTTAATTACCTACTCTCTCCCAGGGTGTGGAAACCTGGTTCCAACACCCACCCATACTACTTCGGGTAAGACCTTGGCCTGCGAAATTAGGTCACTACCGAAAGGGCCTGTAGTATAGGGGTTTGTTGGAAAACCTTAACTTTGAACCTAGGTCAGGACCCCTCAAGCCAACAAATGGTTCTGTTGCTGTGTAATATCCCAAAATGGGGAAGCAACAATATATGAACATAAAACTAGAAATAGAAATGAATAACATTACCCCAAAATGTATGAAAACATAGGAGCCATTTTATTATGTAAATCAACAGAAAATAAGTACAATAGAAGTGGGCACAACTCAAAAATTCAAGGAAAACAAGCCTCCCATGAATACATATGCCAAAAGTGAAATGCTGCTACAAAGCAAAATGCCCAAGAACAAGTACGATGCAGTCATAGATGGTACACTACTACTGGAAATGTAAAATAACATAGATCTACAAATATATGGCTCATAAAATGCTGAGAGTAAATATCTAAGCTCCCAAACACATTTTCAAGACAACCTAGGAAGGATTTCCTGAAATATTCAAAAGTGCAAAAATGTCGGAATGCAGCCCTAGGATTGAATAGCAGCTGCAACTCAATAACTGGATGAAGATGGTTGTAGATGATACATATCATGAATGAATCTCATCCAATATATCCTTCAGGTGAAAGGCTGATCCAATCACTGAAGATCTCACCCTCCAATCACACACTAGAACCCCTCACTGCAATTGCTCACTGAAATAACGTAGTCAAGGAGGGACACTACACTGTAGGTGATGGAAAATATGTTGGCCATGTGACAAGATGTGAAATATGCTCCAAAATATTCCTCACTGATCTCCTAGAGAGAAGAATGCTTCCTCCTCTGAAAAACTAGCTCCAGAAGTGGGTTTCTCAACCCTCCCCTACAACACCCTACAACACAACACAATCCTCTGCAGAAACTGCACTATAGCTGAAGAGTGAAGCTTGGCCTTAAGCCCGAGTGTGGAAAATTAAGTTCAAGCTCCCCCAAGAGGCCTCTCAAGAAATAATATGGGATTCCCGCTCGGGAACACCCAGTGCTAAACAACACAACAAACTCAACTAAACAGCTGAAGAATTCACAATAGTCATGCAGACCATAAAATTAATAAATCAATAACATGCCTCACTATGGCTGCCTTTCCCTCCTTTTAAAAAATTGTGAGCCTTCTTACCTTGGGTCCCAATCATTAGGGTTTCCACCTTCAAGGAATCTTCCTCCCACTATCACTCCACTGTCTCTTTTGATGAGCTACTCCATCCATACCAGCATTGTTGACTTGGTCAAACTTGACCTTGTCCACATGTATTTTCCCCTGTTCACACATGAGGGTGATAGATCCTGCTATTATTATGATCCATTTTCACAACAAGAAGGATTTTATGCCTGTTTAAGATATGTATGGGCCTCCTTACCCATTTATTCATCTAACTAGGTGTTGAAAACAAAATTAATATTCCCATTAGCTATATGCTAATTTAGGAATATTACAGTCTTCCCCTCCCAAATGTTTCTTGTCCTCAAGTAACTGAAATGATAGAACTAGAAAGCCCCCTCTCCTCCTCCTTCATCATCCTCATATGATAAAATCCTCCAAGGAACAAGATGTTGTCTCATTAATACATCTCCAAGTTTCCCCTCCCAAATATGCAAATTAGTTTTTGGTGACCACCCCAAATAGCCACCATCATGAAGAAGTAAAATACCCATGGAGGCAACAATGTGTTTTCTAGAGGTCCTATCAAGGCATGGTATCTAAAATACATTGGGAACTATCATTCCCATGTGAAAGCTTCATCCCCAAGCTATCATCCATACAAAATGAGTCACCTCCCAACATGGCAACTCCTGAAAAATTCCCTCCACCTGAAGCTCCTGAAGAATAGGTGGGATACATAGTTGAACATGATGGGTCAAATTAACCATCCCACACTGTATCCCTCTCCACTTATGGAAAGTGTAGAGCTATTGTTGAATTTGAGTTGCAATTATGTTGCCTTCATGAAGAAAAAAGGCAGATTTATCTTCAAATATCCACTCTTTGGTTCTTGCCCATACTATCCCATATAAAGTGAATATGACATGATAATTATATGGGATCCAAATGAGAGAGGTACTATAGATTTTTCATGCTTCTGGAAAGTACGAACAATCTCCCAAGTAATCACAGCACAATGTTTCTAACTGTTGTGTCATAAAATAACATGTCAAGTTGTTTCTTAACAAACTGCTAGTTGTGTATGTTATCACATATACCAGTGAATAGTAAATGTATTTGTGTATCAACTGAGCATACAGAAAACGATAAAAAATTTTCCCAAGGCCATACAGGAGATGGATGTCTCCATCATAGAAGTTGGCCTAAAATTGACCATGAAGCCCAATGAGAGGCTTGCCCTCTTGTGGAGAAATGCACTGTATAGAAATGGTAAGAGCATGAAAATATTGTGTTAGATAATCAACAAATGAAAAAACAAAATTCTTACCATGTACTGAGAGTAAGATGATGATAAGATCCAAGAATAAGCCATTCATAGTGGTATGACATACTTCTATGAAAATGAATGAATCATATGCTGCATGAAGGTCTCCCTTCTTATGCTTGTAAATCCAAGTCAAGAAGATAATATCATAGTGATAGATGTCTCTATCCACTACTCCATCACTCTCACCTCCTCCTTGTCCACCAAGTGCATCATATGTGAAGTGATCCTTGGAACACTCCATCCATAAACCCAAGCTCTCAAGTGACAACATTGTTGGTATCTGCAATAAGGCTCCTGTCACCTCATATCTCCATTCTTTGACATGTCCAATGTCAAAGTCATCTACCATAATGTTGTTTTATATGGGGGATCCCTTCCAAAGTGGAAGTACCTCCTGATATTCCAAGGCTAAGGAGTAGCCCCTTTGCACCATGATAGTGCCATCACCTACTCCTACAACATCTACCAAGCATGGGAGAGGAACAACCCATACTTTCTCAAGAAAACCCGAGGTAACAACATCTCTTACTTCTCCCTTATCTCTCCCTCATACAATTCATGGAGTAATATCATGATGGTTGACTTGTAGAATGCTCCATACAACCAAATCTTCCGCTGCCATAATATATGGGTGCCATATAATGCCTCAATCCATAACATACCTTTTGACAAAAGGTATGTCACATGGCCAAAATATTTTAAGAGTATCCAACGCATCCTTACATCCTGCTACCCTGTTTCAGAGATCGGCAAGGGGCTTTCCAACCTCTTTCTCATAATCATCACCAATCCAACCAATGGTGATTGTCTATCATCACACCCAACATTGGCATCCCTCCAATGAAGAATGCCATCATAGTAATGGGAGATAATAGGTATCTCATCAACCATCTACCTATCCTCTACTACACATGTGGAATGGTCATTGGAATGCCCCACTAATGGTTGGGCCCCCAACTCATCATTGATACTCAAGGACAGCATTGCTGATCTCCATGATGGTGCACCTGTTGTTTCAAGATCATGTTCACTGTTGAACACATAGTTATGCATTGAATTTCCTATTACAATGCTCATCCCATCCTCCAAAAATCCACACCCCAACCTCAAATGTTGTGTGCAACTCAACAATGACACACTAAGATGATCGTTCACCCCCTCCTTGAAAAACTCAAGGATGCACAACGTAGTGAAAGTCTAATGCTCTAGATCAGAAATGTGTTTCGACCCTTGGTCATGTAATAGAATATTTCCACAACCTTCCATAAGATTTTTTGAAATAACACAAAGTGGAAATTTAGGAATACCTTGGTGGAACTTGGGATCATCTTGTATGGCTACAAGAGTTCCTTCCTCCAATGTGTTGGCTCCCCCAACTGTTGATGATGATGGCTGCTCCTCCATAATTGTATCAACATTGGTACAAGTCTCCCCAAGTGGTGGTGAAGGCCTTTCCTCCTTTTATTTCTTCTTGTCAATTTTTTTTATCAACCTTCAAGTGAAATCTGCAAAAGCTTTCACTCTTGCATGACTCAAATGGCTAAACCACCAATTGATTGCTTCACCCTCCAATTTCAGTGCTAAAATCTCAACATCCTCTCTTTCCACTACTAGATGTAGTAGGAAGAATGCATCTAGATTCCTTTTCCAAGCCCTTGTTGTACATGTGGATGATCCATCAAAAGTAGACAATATAAATATATTTCCCTCTATTCTCCTATTGATGTAAGGTATCCTTTCTTCTTCAAGTTGGATGAACTGTGGAAGGGTTAGAGTTTCCTTGAAAGCTCTAGGTTGAGACTTATATTCTACCAAGTATCCACTTAGGATCCCATGTTCCAAGAGCCCTCCATCTCCATGCTTCTTATCTTCTTTTTCAAAAGGAAAGGACATAGTTCCATTACTTCTTTCCACTCTTCTTTTCTTGACCTCCTTGGTGAGGCCCTTCATGGATCTGAAAAGAGATAAGATAAAACTCATTTTATCCATCATTCTAATATTTATCTTCTTCTTCTTATTCTCTTGATAGCATAATGGCTAAGATCCACAGGCTAAGCCAAGATTATGCTCTGATACCACTGTAATATCCCAAATGGGGAATGCAGCAATACATGAACACAATAATGGAAATAGCAATGATAAATCAAATCATGAAATGTGAGAAGAACATATAGCCATAATATTAGCATTATAGCAGAAAATGTATACAATATCTTGAGGAAAGAGTCACTCAAGATAGGAAAAATTAGCCTCAAGAAACATGTACATAAAATATAAGATCATTGCTACACAGAAAAGTGTCCAAGGCTATGACAACGCAATTTTATGAAGTAGAAATACTGTTGGAAAGTGTAAATACACAAATATGAAAATATATTTCTCATATAATGTTGGGAGAAAAGATGTAAAGTCCCAAACTGAATTTCAAGACAATCCGGAAAGGATTTCCTGAAATATGCAAAAATGGACAAATGCCGGAGTTGTAGTCCTAGGACTGAGTAGTAGCTACAAATCAAGATCTGGATGAATATGTTTGTAGATAGAACATGTGATGAATGAATCTCATCCAATGGATCCTTCAGGTGAAAGGCTGATCCTAACACTGAAGATATCACCCTCCAATCAATCACTGCAAACCCTCACTGCAAATACTCACTAAAATAACGTAGTCAAGGAGAGGGACTGCGCTATAGGAGAAAGGAAATGTATTGGCCAAGTGCCAAGATCTAAATTAAACTCCAGAATCCCCCTCACTAATATACCAAAAGAAATAAAGCTTCTTCCTCTGAAAAATGGGCTCTGGAAGTGGTGTTGTGAACCCTCCACTGCAACACCCTACAACACAACCCATCTCTAAGCAGAAACTGCACTGTAGCTAAAGGAGGTGGCTTGGCCTTAAGCCTGAATGTGGAGAAATGAAGTAAAATATCCTTCAAGAGGCCTCTCTTGAAAGGAGAAGGAATTCCTAAACAGGAATTCCTTGTGCTAAGCAGCACAACAACTCTGCTAAACAACAAGACAATGCAAAATAGTCATACAAACCATAAAATGAATAATCCATTTCATATCTTACTTGGCTGCGTTGCCCTCCTTTTACACAAATGGAAGCCCTCTCACCATGGGTCCCACTCATTAGGGTTTCCTCCACCAAGAAATTTTTCTCCGACCATCTCTGCGTTGTCTCCATAGATGATCTCCACCTTCTATTCTAGTGTTGTTGACTTGGTCAAACTTGACCTTGTCCACATGAAAATGTCCCTTTTCACACATGAGGGTGTGAAATCTAGGTCCTATGATGATCCATTTTCAAATTATGATCGATTTTATTCCTATTTCTGAAATGTATGGACCTCCTTACCCATTTATTCATCTCCTATGTGTAAACAACAAAATTCAATATTCCAATTTGTTGCATGCTAAATTTGGAATATTACAGTCCTCCCCTCCCAAATGTTGCTTGTCCCCAAGAAACTGCAAGGATATAATTGAAGAGCCTCCTCTTCTCCCCATGTAGCATCCTCATATGATAAATTCCTCCAAGTATCAAGATGTTGTCTCATTAATACATCTCCAAGTTGCCCCTTCCAAGTATGAAAGCTAGCTTTTGGTGAGCATCCCAAATAGCTATCATCATGTAAAAGTAAAATATCCATGGAGGAAACAATATGATATATAAAGGCCTTATTGAGGCATGAGGTCTGAATTACATTAGGATCTACCATCCCCATATGAATCTCCCATCCCCAAGCTATCATCCATACAAAATGAGTTACCTCCCAACATGGCAACTCCTGAAAAATTCTCATCCACCTTTGGCTCCTGCAAAGTAGGTGGGTTGAAAATCTGAACATAGTAGACAAATTATCCTACCCCACGCTGTCCTCCTCTCCACTTATGATAATTTTAGAGTATCTATTGATCTTTGGCTGCAATAATATTTCCCTCAAGTGGCAAGATGAAGACTAGACCTCCAAATATCTCCTCTCCAACGTTGTGAATCAAGCTGGCACAACCCACACCATATATTATGAATATAACTTGATCATCATATGGAATCCCACCAATCCTATGTCGCACCTCATAAAGGAATTTTTTTTTTACTGTAGTGGCCATTTCATCTCCCATGCTCCCATTAGAACATGTAATGCACAAAAAGTGTGGGAATCCTCTTCCCCAAAGGACACATCCAACCAATGTGTCTCTCCCCCAACCATGCTCCCAATAAAAATAAGAAAAACATCAGCAAGTGAAATCATGATCATCATAAAAATGAGGGAAATAATGAAGGTTTCATGTGGTGCTAGAAGGTACCAACAGTTTCCCAAGTGGTCACAGTGCAGATTTCCAAACCGTTACTATAGAAAATAGCATGGCAAGTTGTTCCTTGACAAATTTCTAGTTATGTATGTTATCATATCTACTAGTGAATAGTAAATGACTTGGTACACCAACTGAGCATACATGAAATAATATAACACATTCCCAAAGACACACAAAATATGGTTGTCTCCATCATATAATTTGGCCCAAAATTGATCATGGAGCCCAAAGAAAATCTTGCCCTCTTGTGGAGCAATGCACTGAATAAGAATGGTAAGAGTATGCAAATAATGTGTTAGACAATCAATAAATGAAAAAGCAAGATTCTTACCATGTACTAGAAGTAAGAAGATGTATGGATCCATAAATAAGTCCTCCATAGTGGTATGACATACTCCCATGAAGAGGAATGAACCATGTGCTACATCAAGATCCTTATTCTTATGCTTGGAAATCCAAGTTAAGAATATCATATCAATGTAATAGATGTTTCCATCCACTACTCCGTCACTCTCACCTCCTCCTTTTCCACCAAGTGCATCAAATGTGAAGTGATCCTGGGGACACCTCATCCATAAGCCCAAAATCCCAAGTGACAACGTTGTTGGCCTATGTAAATAGGCTCCTGCCCACTCACAACTCCATTCTTTGACATGCCCATTGTCAAAGACATATCCCACAATGTTGCTACATACAGGAAATTCCTTCCAAGGTGGAAGTACCTCCTGATCATCCAAGGTTAAGGAGTAGCCCCTTTGCACCATGATAGTGCCATATCCTACTCCTGCAACATCATGCAAAGTATGAGAGCAAATTTGTCCATGCTCTCTCAAGAACAACTCAAGAAAAAAAAGTTTTTGCTGCCTCCTCATACCTCCAACATACAAATCATGTGATGAAAACATAATGATTGATATGGGGAATGTCGTATCAACATAATGAATTCATACTCCTTGCTACCCTATGATGCAAGTATCCTGCCAAACTCTCTCCACCCACATACCATTTGAAAGAGGATATGTCACATGATGGCCAAACTCTTTCAAGAGTAGCCAACGCAGCCAAGCCTCCTGATTCCCGGTGTCATAAATTTGAAAGTAACTCTCTAGCCTCTTGCTCACCATCCACACCCATTCATCCAAATGTGGGTGCCTCCCATCATGCTCCATCTAGGTACCCTTCCAATCAAGACTACCATCATCCCAAATCAGATTTTTCTTTTTGCATTTCATGGGATATTGAAATGCAGTTCCTTGGAGATCTCCTATAAAAGATCTCACACAAATGACTAGCTTGAATCTAGAAGGATCCAAGTGTGATGAAGGAAAAACCTCTTCACTACTATTGGTTGACAATGTTAATTTCTCCAATGATGTAGTGGTTGTCTCATACCCCAACTCAAAGATGAACACATGGCTTTGCATAAGAATGTTTTGGACAAGGTTCATCTTATCCTCCAAAAGTTCACATCCCAACCTCAAGTGTGACATGCAACTCAACAATGGCATATGAGGATGATGGTCCATCTCTTCCTTGAACAAGTCAAGGTGGCACAGCGCAGTGCAATTCTATTGTTCCAAATAAGCAGTATGCAATGGTATACAACCCTCCATCAAATTTGTTGAAACAATAGGAGATGGAAACTTAGGCATACCTTGGTGAAATTTGGAAGTATCTTGTATGGTTTCAATAGTTCCTTCCTCCAATGTGTTGGCTCCCCCAAATGTTGAAGATGAAGGTTTCTCCTCCAAGGTTGTGATAGTGCTGGTACAAGTCTCCTCCATTGGTGGTGAGAGCTCCTCCTCCTTTTATTTCTCTTTGCCAAATTCTTTAATCAACCATTGAGTAAACTCAGCAAAATTATTCACTCTTGCATGACTCAAATGGCTGAACCACCAAATGTTGGCTTCACCCTCAAGGTGCAACACTGCAATCTATACTGCCTCTCTCTCTACCAATGGATGTAGTAGGAAGAATGCATCAAGTTTTCTTTCCCAAGCCCTTGTTGTAGATGATCCATCAAAATTAGACAATAGAAACCCATTGCCTCTGATTCTCCTTGTGCTACAAGATCTACTTTCTTCCTCCAGTTGAATTAAATGTGGTAAAGCTAGAGTCTCCTTAAAGGCTCTAGATTTAGATTTTTATTCAACAAGGTATTCACTTAGAACCTCATGATCCAAGTGTCTGCCATTTCTATGCAATTTGTCCTCTTTTCCAAAAGGAAAGGGCATAGTCCCACTAGCTCTTTATTCTTTTCTTTGTTTTACCTCCTTGTTGAGGTCTTTCTTGCTTCTGAAAAGAGATGAGATGAAACTCATTCTCTCCATAATTCTAATCTTCCTCTTTGTCTTCTTATTCTTCTGATAGCATAATGGCTGAAACTCACAGGCTGAGCCAAGATTATGCTCTGATACCACTGTAATATCCAAAATGGGGAATGCAGAAATACATGAACACAATAATAGAAATAGCAGTGATAATTCAACTCATGAAATGTGAGAAGAAAGTATAGCCATCATATTAGTATTATAGCAGCAAATGTATACAAGATATTGAGGAAAGAGTCACTCAAGATAGGAAAAATCAACCTCAAGAAACATGTACATAAAATATAAGATCACTGCTACACAGAAAAGTGTCCAAGGCTATGAAAGCATAGTTTTATGAAGTAGAACTACTACTGGAAAGTTTCAATACACAAATATGAAAATATACTGCTCATACAATTTTGGGAGCAAATATCTAAACTCCCAAAATGAATTTCAAGACAATCCAGAATGGATTTCCTGAAATATGCAAAAATGGAAAAATGCCGGAGTTTCAGTCCTAGGACTGAGTATCAACTACAACTCAAGATCTGGATGAAGATGGTTGTAGATAGAACATGTGATGAATGAACCTCATCCAATGGATCCTTCAGGTGAAAGGTTGATCCTAACACTGAAGATATCACCCTCCAATCAATCACTGCAAACCCTCACTGCAAATAATCATGAAAATAACACAGTCAAGGAGAGGGAATGCACTGTAGGAGAAAGAAAATGTATTGGCCAAGTGCCAAGATCTGCAATAAACTCCAAAATCTCCCTCACTAATCTCCCAAAGGAAATAAAGCTTCTTCCTCTAAAAAATGAGCTCTGGAAGTGGTGTTGTGAACCCTCCACTACAAAACCCTACAAAAAAACCTATATATAAACAAAAACTATGTTGTAGCTGAAGAAGGTGGCTTGGTGTAATATTCCTTTTCAGGATTTGCTGCACTCTGGATAGTGAAAATGTTGTATTTATAAAATTACGATATAAAATCATATAAAAATACTTGGATCCTCTTATATATGTTGTATATGTCTTACATACCAAAGGGCATCAGAAAAAAATAATTCTAGCTACATTAAACAGATCTCCCTAGCTCAACATGACTAAAAAACACCCTAATCCCATGAATTTCAACTACAGAATTTATGAAGACTGTAATAGCATAATTCCCATGAGGTTTTATATATAAAATTATGAAATAATACTGATCTATAGATTATATTAATCATATAGAAAAGAAATGGAGGTTTAACCTCTTTTACACAAGAAATAAGACACCCGACAAGGGTTTCTGGCATTACACATGTATAAAAGGCAGCACTACAGAAAATAACGCATTATACTGCAAATATGTATTTTACATGATCAAATATAACATAAAATAGCTGATAAATACAGAAAATGGCCAAAGGCCCTCCTTAATAGACTTTCCAAAGAGAAATAGACACCTCCTTGTCCAATACAAGCACAAAATCAAGGGGTTTAACCCTGCTGCTGCTGCTCCTGCAGAAAAGACACAGTTACTGGAATTGAATGCATTGTATATGTTGATGACTAAATGACCTCAATTCATATGATGGAAAATTATATTAGGACCTTCCCTTTTGATCTCTTAAACAAGCTGAACCAAAGTTGAAGATGGAATTCCCGCATGATAATCCTTTGCACTAAACAGTGATGCAACTACAGCTAAATAGATGAAGCTTGCAAGTATTCAAAAATACCAAATTTAGATGAATACTGAACTCCTTCCTTCCTGCTATCTCCTTATTCTTATCCTTGGTGAGCCTCCTCACCCCGGACCCCACTCATTATTGGGGTGACTTCCTAGAAAAGATTCCTCTTTCAAAATTGCGTTGTCCTTGTTGGTTTCCCTCCTCTTGTAGCAGCGCTATTGACTTGGTAAACTAGATCTATTTCACCTACATTGTCCCTCTTTCACACCAAGGTGGCTTTATTTTCCGTCCTAATCTTATCCCTTTTCACACTGGGATTTGTTTTATTGTACTTTTACTCTTCTACTGCAAAAATGGAGCAATTATGATATTCCAACTAGCAATGGGTAATTGGGAATATTATAGTCCTCCCCGCTCAAAATTTGCCCGCCCAAAAACAACATTAAAGAAGGATGCTGCAATATATTCTCTCCCTCCCAAGTGGCATCCTCATCAGGTAGATTCCTCCATCGAATCAGATATTCCTTGATGACTTTGTTTCTTAGCTGCCTCTCCCTTGTGTCTAATATTTATTTTGGCTACAAAATTAGGTGGCTCTCATCATCAATGGGGGGGAGATCCATGTTGGCAACTACATTCCTCCCAATGGAATTTTTGAGGCAAGATACATGGAAGATATTGTGGATCTTGCTTCCCTTAGGAAGCTCCAGTTCATATACTACCTTACCGACACACTTGATCACCTTGTATGGCCCATAGAAACATGGTTTGAGCTTCTCAGCTCCCTTCTCCTTGAGTGTGGACTATTTATAAGGCTGAATATGTAGATAGACTAGATCTCCCACCTCAAACTGTCTCTCTATCCAACCACATTCTGCATATATCTTCTACTAGTTCTGGGCAATAGCAATGTTTTCTTTGAGTGCTCTGAGTATGTCCTGATTCTCTTGAATCCATTCCTTTTCTCTTGGAGCTTTACTTGCCCCAAACATAACATCAGCAAATGAGAGTGCCTCATACCCATATAAGGCTCGGAATGGAGTCATGCCAATAGACATATGGTGAGTAGTGTTGTAACAATACTCTCCCAAGTGGAGCCAACGTAGCCAAGCCCTCTGCTACCCTGCTACATAGTTCCTCAAGTAGCCTTCTAGCCACTTGTTCACTATCTCGGTCTATCCATCGGTTTGTGGGTGATAGCTAGTGCTTGGAGTCAAATCAGTCCCCACTAACCAAAAAATTTCTTGCCAAAAGCCACCCATGAAGCGGCCATGCCAATCACTCACTATGGTCCTTGGGATACCATGGAGTCTAAATACATCTCTGAAGAAGAGCTCAGCTACATGTGAAGCAGTATAGTGTGCAGAAATGGCAAAGAAATGAGAGTAATTTTTGTATCAACAACTACAAAGATACAATCCTTACCCTATACTGTCGGTAGGCCAATGATGAATTCCATAGAGATGCTTTCCCATTTCCCATCCAGAATAGGTAGTGGTTGCAATAACCCAGCAGGGTGGGTGTGTTCTCCCTTGTTCTACTGACAAATTGTACACCCTTTGACATGTTGTAGCACATCCTCTTTGAGACCCTTCCATGAGAATCTCTCTCTCATGGCCCTATAAGTCTTTGTGAAACATTGATTCCCTGCAAGTGGGGAATCATGTGATGCTAGTAAGATCTTCTCCTTGAGCTTGGAATTCTTAGCCAAGAAGATCCAATCCCGGTAATAGATGATCTCATCCGTCACCCTATACCTCTCATCCGATACCACCCCATCAAGTATCTCACATGCAAATTCATCTTTGGAATACTCAAATAAAATTTGAGCCTTCTAATATGCATCCATGCCCCTCAAAGACAATGTTATAGGCCTCCTGGATAGAGCATAAACTACCACATTGTTCTTCCCCTTGACATACTCTATGTCAAAGTCATATGCTTGGACTTTTCTCACCCACTTCTGTTGTCTCTCCTAGAGTTGCTTCTGTTCAATGAAGAATCTAAGACTGTTATGGTCAGTCTTCATCTTGAACTTATTCCCCACCAAGTATTGCCAGGATTTGGCTAATGAATGCATGATAGCCAGAATTTATTTATCATAGATGGGGTATAACCTTTCATGAGGAAGCAGCTTATTTCTCTCAAATGCTATAGGATGCCCTCCTTGCATCAATATTGCTCCAATCCCTTCACTTGATGCATCACATTCTAGAACAAAAGGTTGAGAAAAATCAGGAAAACCCAAAACAAGACAACTACTCATTACCTCTTTGAGCTTATCAAATGCCCTCTACACTATAAGTGTCCAATGGAGAGCTCCCTTCTTTTTCAAGTCTGTGAGTGGTGCTGCTAGCTATGAAAACCATTTCACAAACTTCCGGTAATAAGTGCATATGCCCACAAACCCCTATAGTTCTGTGACATTTCTGGGCTTAGGCCGATCTCTGATAGCCTAGATCTTTTCCTTATGTACCCTCACTCCATCCACTCCTATGATGTGTCCCAAATACAACATCTCTGTGATTCCAAATTCACATTTGGAGAGCTTGGAATAGAATTTCTACTCCTTGAGGATATGTAAAAATGTCTCAATATGTTGTAGGTGCTCCTCCCGAGTGCGGCTATAGATAAGAATATCATCAAAGAAGACCAATACAAACTTTCTCAAATGACCACGGAAGATGTGGTTCATGCAAGATTGGAAAGTTGCTGGGGCATTGGTCAATCCAAAAGGCATCACCAGAAACTCAAAATGCCCATAGTGACATATGAACATTGTCTTAGGGATATCTTGCTCCCTTACCTTGATTTAATGATACCCAGATCTCAAATCAATCTTGGAGAAGTATTTAGATCCCCTAAAATCATCCATGAGTTCATTGATCCTGGGTATAGGGTACCTGTTCTTCATGGTCTTCTTGTTCAAGGCTCTATAATCAATGCACATCCTCAATGTGTCATCCTTCTTATTTACCAAGACCACTGAAGAAGAAAAAGGACTAGTACTAGTCCAGATGTGTCCTAGGGCTAGTAGCTCTTGGATGGCCCTCTCAATATCATCCCTATAAGCCTTGGGGTGCCTATAAGGAGTGGTGATTACTACTTGGATCCCTTTTCCAACTCAATAGTGTGTTCAAACCCTCAGTCAAGAGGTCTCCCTGGTGGGATATCTCCAAATACTCTAGAATATCGATCCAAGAGAGACTGAACATCTAGATGCACTGGTGAATCCTTGCCCCCTACTTATGATATATGTAGCTCCACTGCCCATTCTACATCTCCTCTACATAGATCTACTTCCATCCTATGTGCTGAAACAACCTGAGGGGGGTATGTGTTTATGCCCTTGATCTTCTGATACTGACCACTCTTCTCTTTTGTCCATTCCATCTCCAAAGTTTTTGAATTAGTGGTAACTCTCCCAAGAGTGATCAACCACCGGACTCCCAATATGGCATTGGCGTCTTGAATATCTACTACAAGGAAGTGATATATCAAGGTATAGGTCCCCATGGTAATGGATAGTGCCGGAATATACTTGGAACACTGTAGGATCATAACTCCCGGAACCAAGGCTGAGAATCCCTCAAACTCCTCCATGTGGATCCCTTTCCTTTGTACCAGCTGTGTATCAATAAAATTATGAGTTTCTCCGCTATCTATTAGTACAAACACTCTTTTCCAAATAATATCACCTCTTCCTTAAAATAATGAATAAGGATTGTCTTCTTTGGCCCTGAAGAGGTCTCTTGCTGCAGTAATGTTCTTGCCCTGGACAAGGTGTGATGTAAGTCTCTAGCTTTCTCCATAGCTTCAAGGAGAGTGGTTGGTTGGTTTAGTACACTTAGGTGTTCCATCATAAGTGGGTAAGAAAAACCTTCCCATACTGCGTTGTAGGTCTGACCCTTGCATAAAATTCTCATCCTTTTGATGAGGATTAATTCTCCTTCCATCCTTGATCCGATAAAACTCTTGAAAAACTCAAGTGTTCTTTGAACCTTTGAGGTTGGGACTCATATTCTTCAAAATAATTTCCCAAGGTTTCCTCCTTATCTTTTCTAGATAAAAATTAAGGCATGGTAGAGCATTATGCTGCATCTGAATGCTCCATGCCATATGAAGTGCTAGTGCTTGCCTCATGGCAAAACCCTATAGAATCCCCTTTATGCTTCATCTACTTGAGATACCTTGCAATGTTATGCAAGGTCTAAAGTAGGATTTCTAAAATATCTTCCTCCTCCATGCTGAATATATATTATCCCCACAAGCTGAGCCAAGAGCAGAGCTCTGATACCACTGTAATATTCCTTTTCAGGATTTGTTGCACTCTGGATAGTGAAAACATTGTATTCAGAAAATTACACTATAAAATCATAAAACAAGACTTTGATCCTCTTATATATGCTTTATATGTCTTACATAACAAAGGGCATCATAAACAAATCATTCTAGATACATTAAATAGATCTCCCCAGCTCAACATGGCTCAAAAACACCCTAATCCCATGAATTTCAACTACATAATTTCTGAAGACTCTAATAGCATAATTCTCATGAGGGTTTATATAGAAAATTATGAAATAAGACTGATCTAGATATTATATTAATCATATAGCAAATAAATGGAGGTTTAACCTCTTTTACACAAGAGATAAGGCACCCGACAAGGGTTTCTGACATTACACATGTATAAAAGGCAGTACTGCAGAAAATAACGCACTATACTACAAATATGTATTTTAAATCACTAAATATAAAATAAAATAGCTGATCAATACTTAAAATGTCCAAAATCCCTCCTTAATAGACTTTCCTGAAAGAAATAGACACCTCCTCCTCTAATACAAGCACAAAATCAAGGGGTTCAACCCTTCTATTGCTACTCCTGCAGAAAAGACGTAGTTACTGGAAGTGACTACACTGTAGATGTTGATGAATGAATGAAATCAAGTTAGATGCTGGAAAATTATCTCAGGACCTTCCCTTTTGATCTCTTAAACAAGCTGAACCAAAGGTGAAGATGGAATTCCTGCATGAGAATCCTTTGCACTAAACAATGTTGCAACTACGGCTAAACAGTTGAAGCTTGCAAGTAGTCAAAAATACCAAACATAGATTAATACTGAATGCCTTACTTTCTACTATCTCCTTATTCTTATCCTTGGTTAGCCTCCTCACCCCGGACGCCACTCATTGTTGAGGTGACTTCCTAGAAAATATTCCTCTTTCAAAACTGTGTTGTCCTTGTTGGTTTCCCTCCTCTTGTAGCAACATTGTTGACTTGGTCAACTAGACATAGTTCACCTGCATTGTCCCTCTTTCACACCAAGGTGGCTTTATTTTCCTTCTTAATTTGATCCCTTTTCACACTAGGATTTGTTTTATTGTCCTTTTACTCTTCTACTAAAAAAATGGAGCAATTATAATATTCCAACTAACAGTGGCTAATTGGGAATATTACACTTGGACTTAAGCCTGAATGTGGAGAAATGAAGTACAAGATCCTTCAAGGGGCCTCCCTTGAAAGGAGAAGGAATTCCTAAACGGGAATGCCTTGTGCTAAGCAGCACAACAACTCTGCTAAATAGTAAGATAATGAAAAATAGTGATACATACCCTTAATCCATTTCATATCTTACTATGGTTGCCTTGCCCTCCTTTTATAAAAATGGAAGTCCTCTCACCATGGGTCCCACTCATTAGGGTTTCCTCCACCAAGGAATCTTCCTCCCAACATCTCTGCATTGTCTCCATAGATGATCTCCACCTTCTATTCCAGCGTTGTTGACTTGGTCAAACTTGACCTTGTCCACATGAAAATGTCCCTCTTCACACATGAGGGTGTGAAATCCAGCTCCTATGATGATCCATTTTCAAATTATGAGGGATTTTATTCTTATTTCTGAAATTTATGGGCCTCCTTACCAATTTATTCATCTCCTATGTGTAAACAACAAAATTCAATATTCCAATTTGTTGCATGCTAAATTTGGAATATTACACAAAATGGTGAAGCAGTAATATATGAATATAAAACTGGAAATAAAACTGAATAAAATTATACCAAAATGTATGAAAACCCAGGAGCCATATTATTATGTAAATCATCAACAAATAAGTACAATAGAAGTGGGCACAACTCAAAAATTCAAGGCAAACAAGCCTCCCATGAATACATATACCAAAAGTGAAATGTTGCTACAAAGAAGAATGCCCAAGAACAAGTACAATGCAGTCATAGATGGTAAAATACTACTAGAAATGTAAAATAACATATATCTACAAATATATGGCTCATACAATGCTGGGAGTAAATATCTAAGCTCCCAAACACATTTTCAAGACAACCTCGGAAGGATTTCCTGAAATATGCAAAAGTGAAAAAATGCTGGAATGCAGCCCTAGGACTAAATAGAAGCTAAAAATAAATAACTAGTTGAAGATGACTATATATGATACATATCATGAATGAATCTCATCCAATATATCCTTCAGGTGAAAGGCTAATCCAATCACTGAAGATCTCACCCTCCAATCACACATTGGAACCCCTCACTACAATTACTCACTGAAATAACACAGTCAATGAGGGATACTGCACTGTAGGTGATGGAAAATATGTTGGCCAAGTGCCAAGATGTTAAATATACTCAAGAATATTCCTCACTGATCTCTAGAGAGAAGAATGATTCCTCCTCTGAAAAACTAGCTCTGGAAGTGTGTTTCTCAACCCTCCACTACAACACCCTGCAACTCAACACAATCCTCTGCAGAAAATGCACTGTAACTAAAGATTGAAGCTTGGACTTAAGATTGAGTGTGGAAAATGAAGTGAAAGCTCACCCAAGAGGCCTCTCAAGAAAGGATATGGGATTCCCGCTCGGGAACACCTGGTGCTAAACAACACAACAAAATCAACTAAATAGCTGAAGGATGCAAAATAGTCATGCAGAACATAAAATCAGTAATCAATAACATGCCTCACTATGGCTGCCTTGCCCTACTTTTAAAAAAGTGTGAGCCTTCTTACCTTGGGTCCCACTCATTAGGATTTCCACCTTCAAGGAATCTTCCTCCTGCTATCACTGTGCTTTCTCTTTTGATGAGCTAGTCCATCCATACCAACGTTGTTGACTTGGTCAAACTTGACCTTGTCCACATGTATTTTCCCCTATTCACACATGATGGTGCTAGATCCAAAAATTATTACGATCCCTTTTCACAATAAGAAGGATTTTATGCCTGTTTAAGATATGTATGAGCCTCCTTACCCATTTATTCATCTAACTAGGTGTTGAAAACAAAATTAATATCCCCATTAGCTGTATGCTAATTTAGGAATATTACATGTCGGGACTAGGAGCATTTTGAGAGGGAGATTGGTTAATTCCACAAGGCCATTGGAGACCTGAGAAATTGGAGCTTGAAGACTGGTTCAAAAGACAGATTCAAGAATTTTTTGTATAGGAGAATCGTAGCATGAAGCTAACAGCTGAGAAGTGGAAGAAAAAATATATTTTCACCGAAGTATATGAAATTTTATTTGTAACTTTTGTGCACGAGCTCTAGGAGTGGCTAGTGAGGCTAGTAGAATTCTAGACATGTTGGAAAGACGATTAGGTTATGCAATGGACTCTAGAATTGATTCAAAAATTAGAAAAGGCTGACAGCATAATCACTGGAACTGTAGATCATTGGGTGGATAGTGTGATAGGGGGATTTATAATAGAGTTCACAATCGATCAGTTTTTATCCTACTCTGAGGTAGAACGAATATTCTTCAAATGATTCTGAGGTATGTTCTTGCGAACATTGCCACTACTAATTAAAATATTACAGTGTGAAAATGGCATTTTGTGCAACCACACCGAATGAATGACCTCTGATCAAAGTTAGAGTACAACATGGAGTGGTAAGTACTACTGAGTCAACTGAGAAGGGGATATATCCATCTACAGCCCATTAAGAGAGCAGGATACACATACAGGAACTAGTCCTCCAGCTACACCATCTTCGAGTCAGCATAAGGGCAACAACTCCCCTACGCCTCTGCCACTACTGAAAGAAGATATGGCTGCACATAAAAAGTTTTCGACCTTCAAGGGTGTAGGAGACAAAGATATGGGTTGATTTTGGTTCGTAGTGAAATCAGTATGGACTGCGTAGAATGTGGCTAGCGATGATGTAAAAAGGGCATAGCTATCCCTCGCCTTTGAAGGAAGGACCTTGGATTGGTACATGGGGTACATAGGCCAACGTGCGAATCAATCAATACAAGAGATTAAGAATGCTTTAAAATGACAGTTTTAGAAGCCTAAGTCCTCGCTCAGCTGGTAGTTGACTTGAAAGATTTTATATAAGGACCCACTGAGTCGGTATGAGAGGTTGATCAGTGGCTAAAGAAGGTTATCAGAGATGGAAAAATTCAGTATGATTATAGAGAGTACAAGGAATGGTTCATCGCCATTCTATTACCTCACCTACACAGACCTATGAGTCAGCAAATGATTGAGACACAAGAGAAAGCCTTAGAGATTGCTATGAAGCTACAAGCTCTGCCAAGAGATGATGCCCAGTTTGGAGTACAAAAGATCTAGGGGCAACTGGAGGCAATGCACCTCGAAATCCAGAACTTGTGGAAAGACCGAGGAAAATAAGCTAGCCCAGACGTATGGTGCATAATATGCAAAGTGTTAGGCCACACCAAGGATTAGTGCCCTCTCCTTATGGACTACATGCAGGCTGGGGGGCCCAGTCCATTGCGCCCTAAAGAGGCTGCGGGACCAAGCGGTCCCACGTTATGGTGCACTAACTGTTGCATAGCTAGACTACATGATACCAACCACTGGCCCCATCTTGGTGCCTATGTTCCAGAATTGAAGCAGCAATGGTGCCGATTCTGCTCATCTGTGGGACATGATGAACACAACTACCATATGTATGACTTACTGATAGACCGTGGAAAATTGTACAGGGTACAGGCTGACCCTTATTCACAACTATCTCCCTCAGGACAACAAGTATCCCCACCCAGAGGTTGGGAAGGGGGAAGAGGTGGAAGCGCAGATCGGGGAAGAGGGAAATTGATCTGCTATAATTGTGGAGAAGTAGGGCACTTTGCAAGGGACTGTCCAAGCCCTGCATGAAAATATTGCAGATATTGTAGAAAATTGGATCATGTGATCACAGATTATCCAGTAGTGATAGAAAAAATACAGGAAAAACAGTAGATTCCAACGTATAATGTGCAAAGGGTTAAGGCATAACCGTGTGATGAAGAACCCAGTATTAATGTCATAACACGCAGTAGTATGGCTACTAGAGGAGCCAAGGAGAGAGTTGTGGCTGAACCCCTTATTTGAAAATTTGTTATTAAAAAGGAGATCTTGGACCTAAAAAAGGATAAAGAAACCTTCATCAAAGCTCGCAAAGACTTTACCAAGGATGAGGCATCTACTTCCAAGGCTCCAACAAACCTAAGAGCAGACGACGAAGTTAAACCATTCCTACAGGCATGTATGAAGCACTAATAGATAGTTGCGCAGAAAGAACTGACCCTCCAAAATAAGTTAAATATGTTCACAAACTATACAAGCATAAGAAAAGCACTGGTTGGGAAATGCTGCTAACAACGCAGATTGGCAATTATGAAATGGATCAGGTCATCTTGGATCTAGGATCTAATGCAAATGTCTTGCCTAAAAAAATGTGGCAGAGGATGGTAGAACCTAAGATGGAATGGTCTACTATACATTTGCACATGGTTAACTAACAGAAGGTCATACTGTTGGGAAGACTATCAAATATTATGGTAGCTATCACAGGGGTTAAGGTATATGCAGATTTTTAGGTAATTAAAATTGTGGAAGATGCGGACCCTTATCCTGCACTCATGGGACTAGATTGGGCTATAAACATGGGATACATTATGAACTTGAAGAAAAGGAGCATGGTTTTGAGAATGAGGGAACAAGAGTAATAGTCCTTCTAGACCCAGTGGAAGGAGAATGGTATACAGAACCTATGTGCAAAGAAGACAACATGGATCACATCTATAGACTAACCACCCAGGATGAGGATTGGATTAATCCTATGGTTGATGGCATGCTTTGCTGGGAGGAAGACAATGAATTCCTCTTTGAATCTGATTGGGATATAGAAAATTTGCAAAATCGGTTACATGATGTTTCTGTTCTATGGTGTCTTAGGATCACAAAGAGCTTATGGTGTATCTCTTAATAGGTAAGAGATATGCCTTACTTCGATGGTTCTGGTAGTACTATGTATTTTCTTAGAACATTCAAAGAAAAAGTCCCAAGGGAGTGAAGAATGTGGGCACTTAACCTATCCATGTGTGCGACCCCTGCGCAGTGGTGGGAAACTCATAAGGGGAAATTCAAGGATTGGGAGGAATGTTGCAAGATGATGATCCTACGGTTTGAACCTTTGGTTCACCTATGCATGGAGACTTTCCTTGGCCAAGAGGACCTATGCAAGCACTTGGCCACATGGATGGAGGTGTTGTGTGAAAGGATCAAGGATAAATGGATCCACCTGTTCATTCATGCCTTGGGGCCAATCCCCACCGCATTGTATTTGGATGCAGAGCTAAATTAGTGTACCTGCCACTGGGATACCATGAATGAAAATTTTGTGGGGATGTTTGCATTGATAGGAGGAACTGAGGAATTAGACAAAGCCCTATAGGACATAGATGCCCTAGTATTTGATTAATTATGCCCTCGTGTGGAGTATGGGGCACCAACTTGGGGATACACAGATGCAAGATATTGCTACTGCCACAATCTATCAATGGAGGAAAGTGACGAAGACCTACGGAATATCAATATCCTTGAATCAGAGGGTGAACACGCAGTTGTTGGATCCCCACTATAGACCGTCGATGTGACTAAGCCTCTTAAGCTAAGGTAAGTCAACATTGGAATAGAAGAACAACCTAAGCTAGCTAAGATTGGGGGCTACTAGGATGATGATACTGTTGGGAAAGTGGCAGAGCTTCTCATGGAGTACCAGGACCTATTTCCTACGAAATTCTTAGAACTAAAGGGTATTATAGGGGACTTGGGGGTCAAGCACATCACTTTAAAACTAGATGCACGCCCTGTCAAGTAGCGACATTGCCACTTGAGCCCTAAGTATAAGAAGAAAGTCAAGGAATTTATTCAAGTAGAATAGCCGGATTGGGTAAGACCTATGGTGGTTTAAGAGAAAAATACTAAAGAAGAAATAAGAATCCATGCCGACTTGCACAAAATGAATGAAGCCTGCGTACACGGTCCCCAGAATCCCTACGATCACGACCTTGCCAACTTGGAGGCTTTCCTAGAATTGGAACTTGTGTTGTACCTCGAAAGAGTACTAGAGGATGACACGCTAAGGGTCATACCAATGTCGTGGGCACACAAGTTAGAAAAATATGGATTACTGAGCTTGCTGTGAATACCTCACATTGGCCGATACAATGTAACTGACCAAGTCGTGTGACAGCTACTAGCCCTAATCCATGACGGTAGCTTGTGGATCCATGACCACATTCCCCTCGATCCTTCCTTGATTCACCGCATCACCAGTCTCCCCGTGGAAGGGCTGAATCCCATGGAGCACGTTGGAAAGAAGTACGAGCAACAGATCGCCGACAAGGTGTGAGAAGACTACCATGTCAAGCACAACACTAGAGGGTTCATAATCAACACCATTAACGACCCTGGAGTGTGCATGGGTACCTTGCTTCTGGCTTGCAAGATGACGTTCAAGTGCTAGGCCACGACTGTCCCTGCCTATGTGATTCAACTGGCAGGACGTTGTGAACAAGGGGTCTGCTTTAACTGGTCGCAGTTCCTCTACACTGAGTTCCTAGAAATGTGTGTGAGGCCCAGGATCACAGGAGGTCATTCTGCTACTCTTGGTTGTTTCTCTTAATTGCATTGGTTGTATGGGAATCCCCTGAAGGATTGGTCCTCCCTGAGCTTGAACCAGACATGTGTGAAGGGGCACAATATGCGAACTTATGGGATTCAAAGGATGAGCAGCGGATTAAGGAGAACAAAGTCTTTCGGGTACTATTTCAGAGCACGCTCATAGTAGCAATTCACTCCTTTCCATGCTTGTCATCGATGGTCTATGACAAGTATAAGAGCATCGCAACATTCCAGGTCACGATGCACAATGTGTAGATTCAGGGCCGTAAGGATCCAACTTGGATGTCACTACCTTACATGGTCGTCGATGAGGAAATTGACTGACTCATCACCACTTGGCCACCACGCTGAAAATTAGGATTCAAAATGGGCATGACTGACACTGCTGGTACAAGCACAGTCCTGAAGACCCCCACCTCATCTGATACCGCCAAGAATTCAGAAGGACATGGCCTGGAAGGCACCACTAGGATGAAGGATGTAGCGCAGGGTGCAGAGCAGGAATAAAAGTAGGACATGAACATAGAGGGTTTGGATGCATAGGGTGTTGATTCCCCACATGGCATGAAACGGATAGCCAAGTCTCTCAAGGGCCAGCGAACGAAGTGGCAGGCTACGAGGACCGGTAGGGAGACTGAGGTCACCATAACAGACGAATATTTGGAGCAAATCATAGATGCGGTCAACCTCACCTAAAAATACATATGGATTGATTTGGAATAGCATCAGAAGGTCGCAGTCACCACACTAAGTCTGAGCTCCAAGCTCTACAGCTCAAGGCTGATACCCTACAGACGAGCGTGGTTCAAGCGAGGCTGCCTCCAACAACCAGCATTGAGTTGATTATCATGACTGAGAGTTGCCTCTACCCCCTGCCAGGTGCAGAACTCACTCTGATTCCACCTGACTTATGTCTGCAAGTCTAGGTCTATGCAGAATCACATCTAGTGTAATATCCCAAAATCGGGACTGCTAGAAAGGCATGCCTGAAAAACGCATTTTTCAGGAATGGCTGCTACAACATATGAAATCAGCCCTTGGATCCCTTAGATCTGATAATATAAGACCCAAATCCAAGAGGAGATCAGAAAAAAATCAAACTAGGTGGGTTAAACAGATCTCCCACACCCAGTATGGCTTGAAAACTGCCCAAGGAAGGGACTGCAACAATACAAAAGGAAACTGCTAAGAAAATAAAGAAGTTTTAGATAGCAGTAGCAAGAGACCAATATGAAAACTCAAAAATATCTTATACAATGGTAAATCAGATTTACAATGTGGCTCAATCAATGTACAAGAGAAATATGGAGACTTTCATGAAGAAAAACCCTCTAAAAGAGGTGTTGCAACAATATATTTCACTGTAAAGCCTTGATAGCATTATTTTTATGAGTAAATAGTAGTTGTAGGTTAAAAATCATATCGAGGATAGATCTGTGTACAAAATATTAGATCTATATTGGATCTGTACACTAGATTGTCTCTATTTTACATACCCCTTGGGCTTTTCAACAATACATGAAGTACCAAGAGTAGATCTGAGATCTACTACAACAGATCTATAGAATGATTTAGAAATTCTGAAGTAGATACATTAATGAATAGATCATATCTGAAACATACACGGATTAGATGGCTAATCCATGGATCACCACAGTGCAAGGAAGGCTCCTTTACACTAGAGATCTCTCCTCCAAATAGTTACCAAACACCCTGCAACTTCTCACTTGCAAAATAATGCAGTCCAGGGAGATAAACTATGTTGTAGGCTTGATATATATTTTTTCCTGATGCCAAGATGTAGATCTGAAGCTCCAATAAGCTAATACACTCTTGCCAATGGGATAGAAGGATTTCCCACTAAAAAGAGGCACCAGTATGGCCTAAATATGAATAGATCTAGCCTCCACTTGTTGCTTCTTGTTACACCATTTTTTGGTCATCTAACCTACTACCATTAGATGGACCCAAGTACACCATGTAAGACGAATTTTACCCTAAGTAAAATTGCTTTCACTATGTAAAATAACTTAATAAGACACATTTATTAGGTTGTTTATGGTCTAAACAGGAAACCCCAAAAGGAAATATTAAACAAACCTATATTTGTTTGATTTTCCTCAAGGAATAATTAATTAAACAATAATTTAATTATTATTCCTTGTCATGTTTAACCCAAAACAAAGAAATTAATTAGATAAATCTTTATTTATCTTATTATTTTCTAGGAATAATTATTTAAATCTTATTTAAATAATATTCCTTATTAAATATGACTAAATCACCCATAAATAATTAAATAAACCATTATTTATTTGATTATCTTTCAACCACTTCCTTAAAATGATAAATAAATCATTTATTTATTTATTATTCACAAATAAAGGGATTTGACCCAAGTCAAATACTTTTTCCCTCCAACAAATATAATAAAATATTCCATAAAAGGTGGATATAGATTTGGTTAATGTTATTTTAATCATGCACCAAGATCTAGAATGACCCAATATTTTGTTATAAATAGGAGGGTTTTTCCTACCATTCTTCACCTTTTGTTGCCTATTAGATCACTCTGGATCTAAACTCTTAGTCTGACTTTGAGCCATTATCATTGTCATATTTTCCATTATTTGCTGTGTGAGCTCCCTTTGAGTTCTATCTTTGTCTGGGTTTTCTACACCAACAGAAGAGAGAAATGCTAGATCTGAAGTGCTGAGGACTTCCAAGAACCCATCCCATTGAGGAGAATTGGAAACATCTTCTTGTTTTCCTCCCAGGTGCCCTTAATACAAAAAATTCTTTCAAAATTTTTTTTTGTGTTGTCTATTGGATATATGGAGCAAAACCTTCTTTTTACTGTTTAATGTCTTTCTATGCATAGATCTGGTTTTTTGCAGCTCTTGTCTTGATCAACTAAATGCAGATCTGAAGATATTGGCAGCCATATTTGATGTTAGGGCTATTAGTTATGCGTAGCTAAAGTGGTCTTTTTTCGTACACTTCGACAAAGGATTCATACTAACAATTGGCAACTCCACTGGGTTTTCAATTACGACCGCTGTCGTTTTTCATATTCCTGCATATCCAGCTACTTCAGCACCTAGGGTTTCTTTTCAGCTTTTTTTTTTTCCTATTTTCATGTTGTTTTTCACCTATAAAACCCTAAAACATTAAAATTTCTAACTTCCACGTGTTTCTGGCCCAATTGCGCAGGTGACAGACATCATCCGCAACTGAGAAGGCAACTTTTCCGAAAATCTGCCGCTGGGACAACCGGAGTTGGAGGTCGCACTTTTTAGCCCAAAAACTGCGACCTGGACTCCAGGTCACACTTTCCAGCCCTTTTTCTGCGACCTGAACAAGAAAACAGGTCAGAACCTGCGACCTGTGCCTTTTTCTGCTGTTGTTCTGCAATTTTTCTGGGTTTTACTGAAGCTTCTATCAGGGTTTTCCAGCCTCTGTCTCCGCCCATTTGGACCTATTTCTGATCTGTTTTTCTCATCTAAGTGGGAACCTAGCCCCCTAGGTCTTCAGTACCCTCCACTTTCGGTGGAAGATTTTTTCGTTGTTTCAGGTGTCTGATTTTTCAGAGTTTCAACCTTCCCTTTTTCAGATTTGATACCTCATCCTCAGATCCCTTTAAATCAACTCTTCTTCCTTTCAAATCACCTCTTGTAGTTTTGTTTGGACCTCCCTTTAGGACCTCCTCCCTGTCCTTTCCGCTTTTTGCTGATTTCCTCCTTTTTTCCAGCCACCTTGCCTCTGCCTCTTGGCTGAGATCTGCACCTCTTTTCAGCAGCTTTCTCCTTTAGATCCCTGTCCCTTTTGACCCTAGATATATTGGCCTCTTTTTAGTGTGTTTTGACTAGATTTTATCCCTCTTTTAGATTAGTTTTGAGAGACCCGCCTTCTTGGGTTCAATCGATGCACTACTAGCTGTTAATTTTCTGTTATTTCAGCATTATATACTGTTTTTGCAGCATTATTTTCAGTTACTCATCACACTTTTTCTCTTTCTCTCAAAATGAAAAGGGTTTAAAAATTAAAATTTACACATGCCACACACTCACCCTAAGCGAAGAAGAGCCTGGTTTACACCGCCAGGAAAAGACTTTAAAATCAATTGACACTGCACCTTTTTGCCCTTGTTTCGACATTGTAATCACTTGATTCTGCACCTCCCTGCCTTTGTTAGTCATTCTTCTTCCCCTCGTGCCGTGTTTGTGTTTTCACCATTGCGCCCCCAAGGTGCGCCTCCTGGAGACTTATTGGCCTTCACCCTCAGTTTCCGGTCGGTCAACCTGCTCCGTCCCGCCGTCGTTGAGCCAGTCCTCCTCCAAGTCCGCATTCCGACTCCTCTTCTGATTCATTGGGTTCTCCTTTTACTTTTGGTTCTCCCCCTGCCACCTTCACTATGTCTGGTCTAGGACCTAATGCTAGCGGTAATCTCGGCCCTAATGCCGGAACTACTACTAGTGGAACCGCCACAGGAACTACCTCGGCTGCACCCTTGCTACCGTACATCGCAGGCCTCAGCCTCCCCGATTTCAATCACTTGATCAATGACCCTATCCTCCATGATGTTGGTTGGCTTGCTATGCCAACCAAGCTCCCCTTCGACACCCCTAAGTTCGAAGGCCTTGCTGGAGAAGATCCAACCAACCATGTCCGATCTTTCCACATGTGGTGTTCCTCCAACTCCATTACTGATGATTCCATCCGTCTTCGGTTGTTCCAATGCACGCTTACCGGCGAAGCTTCTAAATGGTATGTTGACCAAGCCACCTCTTCCCATACCACCTTTGCGACCATTTCCCAAGCCTTTTTATCTTATTTCCAGCTCCCTCTCCGATACGATACTAGTACGAAGCTTTTGACTTCTTTCAAGCAAACCTCTTCGACCCGCCTTTCCACTCATGTACAGGAATGGCGACGAAGACGACGACTATGTCGAGCCCCCCCCTTCGAAGATCGGGTTTATATGGAATGGTTCCTTCGTACTCTCTTAGCTCCCATTGGCAAATATTTTGCCTCCCATTTCCCTCAAACTGAAGAAGCCACCCTCCAAATAGCGTTAAAATATGACTTGATCTACGCTCAGACAGGTTATGTTTATACTGTTCTACCTGATCTCCCCAGACTCAGTGGTGTCAATGCACCGGGGGCACCTTATGCCACCGACGGTATCGTTGGAGCTCTCTCTCACCCATATGCCCAACCTCCCATGGGTTATGGTTTTCCTGGGGGAGGGGGCAGCACCTCCCGCACTTGTTCCCCTCCCGGTAGCACTTATCTAGGATACGGCATGCCTCAGCCTTTTGCCCAGTCTCCTGCTTACCTCAATGTTGCCCACCCTAACCATTATCCTTATCTACAACCTGGTTCTCCATATCCTCCAGCATTTTCACCTCCTCCTCCCTTGCGTTCTCAACCCCTGCAACAGCAGTCACCACCCCCTCAAGAGTAGGTGGATGCACAACAGGGATTCGGGGCTACCCAACCACCTGACAGATAGGCGGCCACTCAACCTTCCCCTTCTGGTTCCTTCAATTACCAGATCCTCATGATGAACTCTGATCCACCTCTAACCGTTGACCTTAACCTTCAAACTCGGGCTCGTCAGTACCCCAAGCCTCCCGCTCCGTCTGTCCTCGAGTCCCCTTCTTCAGGTTCTACAGAGCCTCTTTCGACATCCAATGGTCCCTTACATATCCCTCAACCCAAAGTTGAGGTTCATACCAAGATTCCTAAAGGACCATTATGCCAAAATGCTGCTCCTGGTCGAGCTGCTCCTTCGTATAGCATAGTAGATGATTTGGCGCAGTCTCCTGCTGCCATTTCCACATTGGAACTCCTCCAATCGTGCCCTTCCCAAAAGAAGGCTCTACTATCTGCCATGGGCGCTGTGGATCTTGCTGATGACCAAATGATCGTTTTCGATGCCCATCAATCAGAACATCCTCCCCTTCCTGCTTCCGTAGCCTTCCAAATCCCAGTCAAAATCCGGAACGCTAACGTTTCTCGGTGTATAATTGACGAGGGGGCATCCACCTGTGTGATGTCCACTTCGGTTTGGAAGAAACTCGGATCTCCTGAGTTGGTCCCTTCCACGATCACCCTTCGAGCGTGGGATGGCCATGCCTCCCAGCCCATTGGCCTCTTCCGTAATTGTCCTATCACTCTTGCGGGCAAGACTGTTTGCGTTGATGTCGAAGTCATCGACGCCCCTCTAGATTACAACATTCTCTTGGGGTGAAGCTACACCTATGCCATGTCTGCTGTCCCTTCCACGGTTTTTCGCAAGATGTCTTTTCCTCACAATGGAAAGATAGTCACCATCGACCAGTTGACATATCATGAGCCAAAGTCTCAGACCTCCCCCGAGACGACTATCTCTTTTGTAGCCAATAAGCAAACCATTGATTCTTTGACCAGTGTCTCTCCCAGTGTCTACAAAGACTCCTCTTTGCTTGGAACCTTCCCTGGTCTTCCTCCTCCTCTTATCTCCGACCCCAGCTCCTCGAATGTTTGCATGATGCAATCGTCTCGGGCTGCTCTCAAGCAACCTGCTTCGGCTAGTCAGCAACCGCGCTCTCCGTAACATGCTCCTAGCCCTTCACCTGCAGCTGGTATTCATGAGCCTCTTTACCTTCCTAGAATGGTTCCTCCAAGCCTTAGCCCTTTAGGAGCTGTCCCCCCTGGCCACTACCCCTATGGTCAGATACCATTCCTAGCTCCCCCACCAGGAGTGTACACGGTACCTGTCATGGCCACCCTCTCTCTTCCTAACCTGACCCTTGGGATTCCCGTCTGGTACCTTGATCCTCCAGCCCCAACCTTGCCTGGTCAACCCAAACCTTATCTTGCTTTGACCCAGATTCAACTAGTCCCCAGGACTTCTCCCTCCGCAACAGTGCCTCAGTCACCTCAACAGGGACCACCTCTTGTTGCGACCGCTTCGGGTAAGAAGGGCAAAGCTCGCAAGGGGGCATCAAAGGACAAGGATTCCCCGACAAACCCTGCCCCTCCTCAGCCTCCAAAGCATACCATCCAGTGTGCTTTATGTGATATTTTCGGTCATGCCACCCATACCTGTCCTGAATTGCTTCATCTCAAGCCCATGGTTAATGTCGCGTTCCCTAAGTCCCCAGTCCTGGAAGCCTCTGTTCCTTTCGCAACCGCGACCACAAACCCACAGACTATTCACACCAACCACCCCTGCGCTTTGTGTGACCTCCATGGCCATTACACCCACCTTTGTCCCCGCCTCGAGGAATTCCGCACCTCTCTAGCCACGGTCCGCCAATTCGAGGCCAAGCGCAATGAGTCCACCTCTCCCATATTTGCGCATTTTTCTTTGGCAAAACTACCAGACATGACTGCTCCCATTGACATCGCCCCTCCTGATGTCGAGATGACGGAGCCTTCGTCCAGCATTTTCTACCTATCATCATCCATGACACCCTCGGTGAACATTCCCTCTGAATCCTCCCCTGTTGTTTCGCTTGACCTTCCTTCAGCAATCACCTTGGGCTCAACATCGGTAGATCCTTTATCTACTTACTCTTCTGTCACCCCTTGTGACGATGCACATGTGCACCTCTCTTCTCATGATGATGAGTTAGGTAGCTTCGCCGCGTCAGGTGGTCTTTCTTCCTCCAGTCACCCCATCTTCTATCACGATGACGAAATTATGGAAGAAATCCCCACCCCTGACTTTATCTATTCCCCCTTACATCGAACCCATGCGTTCACACCACATACACCTTGTGGCCATTACATTGAAACCCAATGTTTAGGTAAGGGGGCACCCACATTTGAGAGACCAAGAGAAGCAATTCTCCACAACTCTCCTAGTGTATCTGGTCGTGCCGACTTTAGTACCATTATTCTTCCACCTTTCGAAGAACCTCTAGAGTCCCATATCACTTCAGATCACTCTAGGGATGATACCCCTTATCGTTCCCTCATCTTCCATCAGCAACCCAATCTCTTAGACATTGTTGTTGACCAACCTATGGGTTTTCTAGGAGAGCGTCAGTTCATTATCTCCAAATCCTCTCTTTGGGATAGTGACACCGGTATGCCAAGCCGAAAACTTAAAGTCCATTTGCTTCATATATGCAGTACTAAACGAGATTGGTAATCCTCCATTTCCTTTCTCAAAACTGCATAACCATAACGAAAACAAATGGCACACCACATCATTAAAATGTGTTTAGATTCCCCTTTTTCTAAATACATTTTGGCATGACCACACCATGCTTGGGGGCACCTATGCCCCTTTAACCATAACCCTCCTCAAAATCGAATTTCTTCACTTGCAACACTCATACTAGGGGCACCATTTGGCCTCCATACTTATACATGCTCGTGTTGATGTTCGTCGTGAGTTACCATCTTGTACTCATGTTTTCATGATCCCCCACTGGACCTTTCCTGTGTGGCAGCACCATTGAGTCGCCCTTGTTTAGAGAATCCGAGTTGAGTCATCATCGCATTCATGGAGTCTATCCCAAGTCCCTTTGTACCCCGCTATAGTCCTCCATCCTTCATTGCTTAGTCTCTCTCTTGTGTCGCACATTATGGCCCTCAGTCCCACTGTCCCCTATCCCTTATGATATTGTGTCAGTCGCTGCCATGTCATTCATGCCCTTTATGCTCTAGCAAGGGAAGTTTTCCATTTGCTACTCAGTCCCCTCCATTCCATCATCATCATTGGTATTAGTCTGTCAGTCGCTCTACTATTTTATCTCGTGCCTTAGTTGAGGATCTCTCATTGCCTCACTTATGGCGGACCTCCTTCTGTCGACATCAGCTCCTTCATTCCATAAGAGAGGTCTAGAGGGTGGTGTACCTTGGTTCCAGCTTCCACTCTTGTTCGGTGCCTCGGATCAGGCAAAGGGATCTCTCATTTCCCTTTGACTTGATTGTTTCTCCACTCCAGCTACTTTCAGCATGATCAAGATCCGTATGCTTGATGGTTCAGTGATGCATCAGTTGCTTTTGATGATGCCCAGGTGTGTGTGAGATGTCTCAGCCCTCATGAGGGGGTGGCCCTGCAGGTAGCCCCCCACATGCCCGGATGACCTCTTCATTGCAGCCTTCGATGCAGCTCCATATATTTGATGATGTCGGCCTTAGCCGCTTGCAGCGCCTCTTTGATTTGCATGTATCAGTCAGATTTTGTGAGCCCTTCCCCGCTTATAGGGGACATTTGGGTTGTATTTGTATCTCATGTACTCAGATATTATTGTATAAGTCCTGGCTGTTATCCCAGGCACAGCATGTATGTGGGATCCCTCATTGTATTTCTATCTGGCTCATGTTTATGCCGGTTGTACTTTATGGTTCGGTCCCTTGTTTACTGGACACACTATTATTTTGTACTTTGTCTCGGCGGGCATAGGTATGCCTCCCCCGCCGCCTTTAGCACAGGTACCCTCTCATAAAAAGAGACTTGTTGCACCTGTAAGTCTCGTCTCCTCAGGGTCTAGTTCTTCAGCACATTAGTCTACCTTACATTTCTCTCTCTGACGTCCCTTTTGATGTCTGGTGATTGAGTTCTTACAACGTACTTCGGTCATATGATTTGCTCCTAACACTCGCACGCTGGGGGGCAATCTGTTACACCATTTTTTGGTCATCTAACCTACTACCATTAGATGGACCCAAGTATACCATGTAAGACCAATTTTACCCTAAGTAAAATTGCTTTCACTATGTAAAATAACTTAATAAAACACATTTATTAGGTTGTTTATGGTCTAAACAGGAAACCCCAAAAGGAAATATTAAACAAACCTATATTTGTTTGATTTTTCTCAAGGAATAATTAATTAAACAATAATTTAATTATTATTCCTGGTCATGTTTAACCCAAAACAAAGAAATTAATTAGATAAATCTTTATTTATCTTATTATTTTTTAGGAATAATTATTTAAATCTTATTTAAATAATATTCCGTGTTAAATATGACTAAATCACCCATAAATAATTAAATAAATCATTATTTATTTGATTATCTTTCAACCACTTCCTTAAAATGATAAATAAATCATTTATTTATTTATTATTCACAAATAAAGGGATTTGACCTAAGTCAAATACTTTTTCCTTCCAACAAATATAATAAAATATTCCATAAAAGGTGGATCTAGATTTGGTTAATGTTATTTTAATCATGCACCAAGATCTAGAATGACCCAATATTTTGTTATAAATAGGAGGGTTTTCTCCTACCATTCTTCACCTTTTGTTGCCTATTAGATCACTCTGGATCTATACTCTTGGTCTGACTTTGAGCCATTATCATTGTCATATTTTTCATTATTTGTTGTGTGAGCTCCCTTTGAGTTCTATCTTTGTCTGGGTTTTCTACACCAACAAGAGAGAGAAATGCTAGATCTGAAGTGCTGAGGACTTCCAAGAACCCATCCCATTGAGGAGAATTGGAAACATCTTCTTGTTTTCCTCCCAGGTGCCCTTAATACAAAAATTCTTTCAAAAATTGTTCTTGTATTGTCTATTGGATATATGGAGCAAACCCTTCTTTTTACTGCTTAATGTCTTTCTATGCATAGATCTGGTTTTTTGCAGCTCTTGTCTTGATCAACTAACTGCAGATCTGAAGATATTGGCAACCATATTTGATGTTAGGGCTATTAGTTATGCGTAGCTAAAGTGGTCTTTTTTCGTACAATTCAACAAAGGATTCATACTAACACTTCTTACAAGGACAACCAAATCCTAAACAGGATCTGAGTTGTAGTTGGAAGAAGAGCTTGGCCAAATGCCTGATAGTGGACAAGAAATGCAAGACTCCTCCAAGAGATGCTCTAGGAAGGAGGTGGGATTCTCGCTCAGGGACACCCAAGTGCTAAGAAACACTATTCTTAGCTAAATAGCTAGAGAATGAGAAGTGTCTAAAAGACAAATCCTTCCAAGACAATATGTTCAACAACCCATCTCATGATACTCTCCTCTTTCATTTATAGGATGAAAGCCTTGAAAGACCCTAAACCATCTCAAATTTTTAGCTCCTTTCACATGTGAATCCTCCAACTAGATCTACGTTGTGCATCTAGGAGGTACATTGTATCTGGACAACGCTATGGATTTGGTCCTGTTGACCCAGTCAATTGTCACAATCCCTTTCACACATAAGGGAGTTTTATTAAGGTAGCCCATATTTAGCCTTGTTCACATGGGCATTGATTTATTTTTTTGTTTTAGGAGTTTAATTTATCCTCCTTTACAATATTATTCTTGCAACAAGAAAATGAAAAAAAAATAGTATATTCCTATTATCTTGTACTAATTAGGAATATTACATCTAGAATTGGCTCGACTTCCACACGAACCGCTACAGGTTCTCCATACATCCCTCCTTTAGCAAATCTAGCAAAGAGACCACCGGGTGCAGCAGTGTTAGCCATCAGTATTTTTTACATGTTAGTGATGACTATATCTACAGCTGAGTTTTCTAGAAACTGATTTCCTTATGTCAATATGTCATCCAGAAAACCCTCCTAAAATTTTTTTCGCCCTTCTACCTTTTCAGTTCGCCCATGTCGAAATCAAAACCTCATTATCACAATCCTATCTAGCTTCAGCCTTATTGGTCTGCCCATCAGCTTTAAAAGGCAAATCCACATATGTTTCAAAAGTCTCCCCTATGTTAGGAAGTGGCGCATTAAGACATTTCACCCTTGGCAATCATCAAAAAGCCAAAAAGCCTTCATCTGCAACAGGCCTACCATGACTAACCTCTTACTTTGCAAAAGAAATTGACAAACAGCTCTAAGTCACGCCACTTATATCCCTAGATCTCAGCACTGCAAAAACCCCAATCTCAAGCTGACTATTAGGTTTTTCACAGTGTTTTATGGATTCTGCAAAGAACAGGAAATATAACTTCATCTCAGGACTAAATTCTTGGATCTACAGTTAGAGGAACAGCTGCTTCTAAATGTAACTTGAGCTTGAGATGCATCTACAAAATAGAAAGCTACTCATCCAGACTTTACATCTCTTTCCAGCATGAAAATCACAGTAAGGAAGGAACACCACTGTCTCATCAAACTGGTAAATTGTCATGGCCCAGAACCTCCTTCATTTACAAGCAGAGGGTTAGGGCGCCTCCTTCATCCAAAAGTAGAGGGCGCTGGCCAATATTGACTTGGAAGATTGCATAAGTCCAGGTTTGCTTTGTATTAAACAGTGAAACAATATCTCCAGGTTTTATGAATGTGAGTAATGATCATAACAGGAATATAGTTGAAATATGCTAGCTCAAAGGAAAAGGAGTCTGGTCTGATAAAGGAGGTCATCTGAAACTTTCAAGTCATGAGAATTATTGAACTTTAGAAAGGCTTGTCATCAGTAAACATTCAAATCATAAGAAGCCTGTTTGTCCACAAGATCAAATGGAGTAGATGCTGACAAGATGCCATTACACAGGCAGGAGGAAAGTTCTGGGTTTTTCAAAAAGCACTGACCTTCATAGTCACAAAGATTATTTGTCAAGTAATCTGTCATAAGATGACCAAGCCAAATGATAAATATCTCAGTCACCCTTAGAACAGTGCAGGGAGACAGTGTTACTATGGCTAGGGTTTCTTCTGAAATACAGTGATGCTTGCAAGTAAAGATGCTAAGATTGATGTTTTTCAAGTGGTTTACTTACCATCACATCCTGAGAAAAGCTGTGTCAAACAGATTTGTTAAGAAACTTTCAGACACCTTACCTAATGAAGAGCCTCCTCCATGTATGAGCAGATGGCCAGAGCCTTGGATATTGTTGAAGACTGAATTAGTCAGAAAGGTGCAGTAGAGAGATACAAGGAAGGAAAGTGGAAGTCATTACACAGGTCAAAGATAATGCTTCTAATTCAAAAATACTACTCTTCCTATTCATATGAAAATATCTTTCAAAATATGCATCATGGTGGACAAGAAATGTTGTGAATAGGTATACCATTGATACCAAAAAAGGGGGCAGTTTCCTTGAGGGAAAGGATCAAGCAACAAAACAATATCACATGCCAAAGGTCCAAAGAAGCGCTTTTCAAGAAATGGTGTTCAAAGTTTTCAAAATATTTCTGGCGCATTATGAATGGTCTTTCCTTGATAAAAATCGCCAAGAGGGGTAAACAGTGAACATAGCCTAGTTAGGAAATGGTTCTATTGACAAAAAAGGGGTCAACACACTGGTCAAAGCAATATAATGACTGTGTATCAAAGAGCCCTGTTTTCCTGTTTTACAAGCTTATCTGTTCAGATAAACAAGGCAAATGGGTATACAATCTTATGAATAGGCAGAAGAAGTTTGTTTTGATAAATTGTCACTGTTTATATGTCTTAAAACAAACACAGTTTTCATCATTCCAAAGGGCAGATGTAGCACAGAAATACATGGAAAGAAAACCAGCAGACAAGGCTTTTTAAATTCTGTCACCAAGAAAATATCCCCTTTTTGAGTTATTGTCCACTATTTTCCAAAGGTCATTCAACATATGATCATTGTTGGATAGTTTAAAAAGAAGAAGCACGACCTTTATTATTTAAAGGAACAGGGGTATTGTATACTACACCTACAGGCAGGGATTTGAACACCTACTATAGGTAAAGGATGAAGAAACTGCCGAAGACCAAGAGCTGTCAAAGAAAATTGACAAACTACCTGTATTATTAAAACATAGTAGCAGAAGTGATGTAGAGGTTGTTGAAGTTGTTTGTCAAGATTTAGAGCTTGGGGTTGAAATGTTCCCCAAAGGACAAAACTAAAAATCACCTTTTGAAGCTACTATGTACTAAACAGGGTCATTGCTCGGGTTTACATATTCAAAATGACAAGCCCACAGTTTAAACACAAAACAAAGTTGAAGACCATTGTTACTTTCAAAGTTTTAATGACCGTTGGAGATTTGTTGTAACATGACATCAAAGAGTAAGTGTGAGAGTAAAGTTTTCATTTTCAAAAAATGAAGACGAATCCTGGTCTCCCTAGCACCAAAGCAAGAAATTTCTGGTCAACTTGCAGAGTTTGGCATCCTTTGAGGCCGCGCGACGTGCCTGTGTTTTTGCGCGACGTGCCTGGGCGAGGATTTGCACGGGCCACCGTTGTCAGCGCGACGCGCCTGTACAATGGCACGACGCGCCTGTACAGGCCGCCCGACCGCCTGACAGGTCGACCCGACAGACCACCCAGGGTTATGTTTTGCGCGACGTGTTGGTTTCAAAAGAGTGCCGCGCAAGTTTTGGAAGGCCCGGTGCTACTCCAGCCCTGCACGAAGATTGGCCATCCAATTTAAAGGTACTCTCACACATTTGCCCCCTCGATTTCAAGAAATTGCTTTGAAAATACCCTTGGATTCAAAGCTATGTACATAAGAAATGCACTGTTAAGGGTGACTACCAAGAAACAGGGTATCAGACTTTTTACCAACCTCCTCATTACATTGCATACAGAACCCTAAAAAATGTCACTATACCAGGAAATAATGCTATTTGCTGTGTAGTTTTTGAGGTGTAAAGATGAAATAGAGGGCAGACTGTGTCTTTCAAAAACACCTACAGAGACACTTGGTCTTGAGATTAAGGGCATTTTGTTTTCAAAACAGTCGAAAGGCAGAAGTTTTCCTGTAAAGAATTGTGCTTTGATTATAGGAGATTTTGCTGTAGAAAGGCAGGGTTTAGTTCTGCAGAGAAACTGTCCTCACAGTCATCCAGACATTGACACATTATCAAGGCAGTGAAGTACACTCAGTAAGAGGGGTTTTGACATTCTTTTTGTTTGAAAAGGAAAACTCACACATTTTCTGCCTAAAAACTTGTGGTCTTCTAAAAACTCTGTCATTTTCGCTCCAAACCTGTGTATTGACAGTCCAAGCATATGTAGGGTTGATTTCAGAGAGGCAAAGTATTGAAAGGTGGCACACCTATACAGGGCAGAATTGTTAACATGACTATAAGCCTCCTTGAGCTATGAGCTAGGTGTATTGGTTGGCATCTTAGCCTTCAAAAAACAGAGTAATTTTGGCATTTTCACAGCACACTCTTTTAGCAGATTGCCTTTCTTTCACTGTATTATTCCTACTGTGAAGAGTTGTTGACAGAGAGATTCTAAGGGTAAATAGGGCCATTTTCTAGAGGGCAGGGTTGTTGATGATTGAATTTAACATTGGAGACAGAGGTGCAGGTGTGGTGGTTGACCTTTGAAATTCACAAGTGAAGAGGTGTTTTTCCTAAACACTGTGTGCTAATATTTCACCTAACCTAAAGTCTCCTTTCTCTTCCACCGTATGGTCTCTTTTATAGAAATCTGTTGACAGAGGTATTTTCAAGGTGAATGACCTGAAGAGCAGGGTTTTAATATTTGAGTTTTGTTTTGAAGACACAAATACAAGTGTTGGTTGGCCTCTAACAAATTCACAAGAGGAGTGATTGTTCAAAACTGTGCACAGGGAATCTACACAGCAGTTTGTCCCATCTTTACACATGGTGCCCTATTAAAAAGTTTGCCTGGCTGAGGTGCATCTAGAGGTGAAAAGGCTGGTTTCAAGGAGTGCGGAGGTGGTTTATTCAAAGAAAACATTGTTGCAATCTATCCTAACCACATTGTCCATTCTGTCCAAGCAGTATAGTGGCCAGTTTCAATCCATCAGAGCATTTTTACATACAGTAAAGGCAGTTTGCCTCTTCCAAAGCTTGTTCAAGTCAGAATGCCTCCAAAGCAAGACCACAGGAGCGGTCCACATAAGAGATATGAGCCTATCTCCACAGAAGAAATCAATGCTCACCCATCCGTGCTTTTCAATTTCCATGAAGTAGGCTGTCTTGATTTCTGTCAGAGGATAGAAGAAGTCAAGAGTTTTCCGCCACTAACACATTTGTGCGCTTTGAGATTCAAGGACAAGCACTTCCAATTGGCAGATCTTGACTTCAAAATTTCTCCAAGGTATGTGTCCAAGGCTACCAAGATCCCGTATCATGGTGAAAAGTGGTTTAAACAAGCTCATCTTGATCTAGAGGATTATAAACCTTTCATCAAGCCCGAACATAGGGAAACTATCACTGCTATTTTCCCTGTTTCTTATCTTCTTGACAGTTATGCTCCACTGATGAAAGCCATAATGAGATATTTCACTTGTGAAGGGAGGTTTAATCAAATTTATGCCTACCATGTCCGCTTGTTGATGCATTTTACCAGAAGCAGGCAACTAAACCTTCCGTACTTTTTGTCCAAGAGCATAGAGAAAATGGCATCTACCGTCCAAAAGAAGGCTCCACCTCAGCAAATCCCTTCTCTCTTTCATCATTCCTTGATCAAGATTATCTTCCTACACCAGCTAGAGAAGAAAGGGGTTTCATGGGATTCATTCATCAGCCATGCAGATTTTGCCACTGTCCCTCCTGTTCATGTGTCTCCTACTCAGCCCGTCCATCGCCCAGTGCCCTTGTCTAGTAGGCCTACACCTAGAAAACTCAGAATGACTACTGGGCAGCCAAGTCAGCAACAAGAAGGAGAAGGCAGTGAACAGCAGCAGATGCAGGAAGAGGGACAGCAACAGTTGGTTATTGAGGAGCAGCAGCAGTTAGAGGTTGAGGAACATCAGCAATTGGATATTGAAGGACAACAGCAGATACAGGAAGAGGAACAGCAGCAGACAGCAATTGAGGAGCAGCAAGTTGGGCAGGCAATTGAAACACCTTTTGAGCCACAAACTGGACAGGATATTGAGGAAGGACAGCAAGCTAAAGCTGCCACCTTAACAGTAGAAAGGATTGTTCCTAGTAAGAGGAAATTGCCCAAAAATATACTTTCTAGTTTGCCAAGGAGGAAAAGCGCCAAATTGGCTTTCAAAGGCAAAAGTAAAATTGGAGAAAAAACAAAGCATGGAGGTGAATTAGCTATTATCCCTATCCAAAGCGATGATAGTGACAATGAGGCCCGCCTCCTTGAAAACCTCCTCATTCACAAAGAGGGGAAAATTGAGGTGTTACAAGAAGACCTTCAAAGGGCGAGAAATTTCAACCACTTCTTGGAGGTTGAAAACAAACAAATGAAGTTTCATACAGCTATTCATGAGGCAAGGGCAATCAAGTATAAGAAAGAAGCAGAAAGGGCACAAGTAAGAATTGAAGAGCTCATTGGCGAGTTTGATGATGAAGAGGAGGAAGACCAGCCTAGGCGGAAGAGGCCTAGGACCATCGGGCTTAGAAGAGCCTTGGAAAAACAGAGAGTAGAAGAACAAGCTCATTTCGAAGCCTTTCCTCTCACTGCCCTCCTTGAGCAGGAAATTGAGGAAAACAAAGAAGCATGGCTTGAGAGAGCTAACCAGCATTTGGAAACAAAGCTTGAGAGGGCGAACAGGGATCCTGAGCTACAAAGAAAGAGGACTCTTCACTTTTAGAAGCTAAATCAGTTTGCCAGGCGAAAATTAAAGGTTGCACAAGAGAAATTGAAGAAGTTGAAGGAGAAGCGCCTAGCACGGAAGCAAGGGAAAAGCATATCAGCCCTTGATATTTTGGCCTCAGCTTCGGATCATGTTGCTATGGACCCTTGAGGGTCATGCATGCCAATTTTTGGCCTTGTTCGACAACTTTTTGTTTTTTGGCATTTTTTGGGTTTTTGGTCGAAAACTCATAAATTCGCCATTTCAGTTTGGTGAGTTGTCAAGAGAGGAGAATGATACCAATGGATGCCATAATTCCATGAGCAGGTCTCCAGCGATTTTCAGGGCATTTGGAGATCATTCGCCCCCTCAAATTGGCGAAAAACACCCTCATTTTGCACGTTCTGCCCGCCATATCAGCAGTCTGCTATTTTCTGGGTTTTTGCACACAGGTATAGTTTTGAGGTACTTCCCGAGATCAGATTGAGGTAATTTCACTTGCGCCGGAAAGCAGACACAGAGAGCTTTCCAACGAGCCATCATGAGCCTCATTTCGACACCAGGAAGGCTGCCATTTGCCTTCAGCAAGTCAGGGGACCTTTTTCAGGCATAAATATGAAGTATTTTTGTAATTTTTGAACTCCAAAAATCTGCTTTTCCCAAATGTGCGTTAAGCTATTTTTATCATTGGGAAATCATGTAAAGTCGATATAATTTCCGTTTTTAGCAGTTTTTTAGATATTTTATGGGATATTTTGTGCCTTGGGCTTTGCAAAGCCTCAAGGACAAGTTTAGATATTTTGACTTGGCCAATAGGATAGCTAGTTGCTCCATGAGGTTTTCCTCCCTCAAGCCTATTTATTCCATGGGTTTCATTGTAAATCAGAGGCTGAACTTGAGAGAAGAATTAATACATTGGTCATATGAGCTTTGATGAATACACTTGAGTTATGATTTTTGGACTGCCTCTTGGATGCTTTTGAGGAATGATGAAGGATTATGTATGGATTCCTTGACATGGTAGAATGGTATAGTGTTTCTTTATATGTTTTTGTCTTCTAGTTTTCATTCATAATACATATTTCTTGCTGCTATAGATCAATAGAGATTGATTTTGAGATATGCCCATGGAGGCACCTCAAAATCCCTGAATCTTCATAGCTTGATGTTTTCTTCTTCCTTAGTTATGCTAAAGAATTCTTAGTTGCTCTTTAGTAACTTAAGGTATTGTGCTAAGTTTTATTCATAAGTTCTATGTATGTTGAGTAGGATGTATGGTTTGCCCTACCTACCTATAAGCTGCCCATAGTTCTGTCCATAAAACTTTCTCTTTGACTGATTTGTTGATCATCTTGTTGAACCAAGGAGGCCTAGTCCCGATCTAGCCCTTTGCCTAAAACTATGAAAGCTTGTTTGTCAAAGTTCCCAATGACTTAGAGACTATGTTTAGGCGTTCCGGCGTAGTTTATGAGTTGTTAGTTTGTCTTGTGTGTTTTCCCCAAAGTCTGATAGCCATTTCCCGAAGTTAGAGGGTCTTATACCTATATGTATGGCTGGAATGTTTGATTTCTATGTATTAATTAGCTCATAGTTACATTTAACATGATTAATGGCTTGCTATAAAATGTTTATGTCTGCTATCAACTAGTTACACTTGAAATCCCTTTGTCTTTCACCAACTTGTTGTCCATTTAACCCATTTTGCCCCAAGATCCCTTCTACCGTGAATCAAATCGGCCCTACAGCAGCCTCACATCATCACCTCATAGCTTCCTTGACCTGTTTGACCCCATAGCCCAATTTATCTACATCTTGTTATCCAGTTTATGTATTTGATCAGTTTCATCCCTCACAAACTTAAAAAACCAAAAAAACCAAAAACATACTTCATAACTAGCCTAATATCAGAACATCGCAAGTAAACACACCAACATCTTTTACACTTATAGAGAGAGCCCTCTCTGAGTCCAGGAAGGCTAGGTCCTTGGGCTCCAAAGCTTGGTTTGATGTTACATCGTCATTTGGCTAGCCAATCGGCCAAATCACCGGACCCTAACATAATGGCGATCACGGTGGGACTTTGAGTCAAAACATCCTAGGTATCCCTTAGAAACTCTCAGATCTCAGTCAAAATTTGAAGAGTAGAATCTGGTTGTCTCACCATCCTAGAAAAATGATGACTCAGCTGTAGGACACTCTTCCAAACCTTAGGATTACATAAAAACTCAAAAAAACCCAAAAACTCCCTTAGATTGGTTTTTGACAGTATTGGTGGTGGACCATACACATATACCTCAAAACAACTAAAAATCCACCTGGCGACTCCACTAGCCTCCAATAGGCCTTACTACCTTGCTAAATTTTATAATTCCATCCGATTTAGCCACCTCATCGCCAACCTAACATAATGGCGATCACGGTGGGACACTGAGTAGTAAACAAGCTTAGTTTCCCTAATCTGTAGAGACCTTTAAGAATACTATCTGATTGACTTATCCCACTGCTCAGTAGCATAGTCACACTCACAGTAGGACCTTCTGAGTTAGTGGCAATCTAAGTACAACTTAGTAACTCCCGAAGTCTCAATCAAGCTTAGTAAACTTAGAGATTGTTTGAAGAATAGAAAATAGCTCTTTCACCATCTTAGCAAAATGATGAGTCAGTTATAGAAATCTTTTCCAAACCTTGTAGGCACATAAAACTCAAAAACCCCAAAAACAATCCCTTAGATTGGCTTTTGACAGTATTGGTGGTGGACCATACACATATACCTCAAAACAATAGACATTCCACTTGGCGACTCCACTAAACTTCTAGTAAGCCTTACTACTTTTCAAAACTCTAGGCTACTATCCGATAAACCTATCCCATCGCTCACTAACATAGCGGGAGATGGTGGGACACTGAGTACATAATAGTCCAGCAAACTCTTATAGACTCTTTAGTCCTTTAGGTACCATAAATAAGCAAGCAGTCCCTAGACCCATTTTTTTAGAGTAAACTCTTTTTGTTCTCATCACCCTAGCAAAGTGTTGAAACAAGTCTAGGATACTTTAACAAACCATAGGCTGCACATAAAACTCAGAAAATCCAAAAACATTCTCAGATTAGTTACTGGTGGTGGACCATAGCTATCTTCACAAAAACAACCCAGATCCACCTGGCGACTCCACTAATCCATCCCTTTTATGTTTGACCATCCTTCACCTTAGTAAAACTTTAGAAAAACCATTCATCCAGAACATTCACCAACTCCACTCTCTCTAAACTCTGGATCTAAAATCTGGCTTCACGAAGAATCAAGACCAGATCCCATCCAGACCCAAATCCCCCTATCATAGTAGATAACCCAGAGAAGATTCTGTGGCAAGCTTCCGAAACTGATCATCTAGCTTCTGGTAGATTCACCCGTAGAACAAGATCTGTACCTAAACATCGCACCATCCTACTAGATTCACCTTTGGAACTAGAGTCATCACAAACTCTTCCCAGAAGCAAATCATATAGTAAGATAAACTTTGACGATCTTGGACCCCTAGATCCACCACAAAGTATTATTAGAGAAACTTCACCCACCACTCCTCCTGATTTCCAGCTTCTCTATCAGTTTGGCTCCTATCATCCCAGATCTGCTCAAAACCAGATCACTAGTCCAAGTTCATCCGCCACACCTGGTCAAACCACCACTGTTCATACCACTTCACTTCAGCCTACTAGTCCTCATCTCGTACATCATCCACTAGCTCCAGTCATGATAGCCTGGTATGCACCTTTGGTGTTGCCACCACCCTTGGCTCCTCTCCCAAACAAATATCAAGACAAAATCCCACACTTTACTGGAGAAGACACCACCACACCTCAACAGCATATAAGTAGGATGACTGATGCTTATGAATACCTAGAGGTACAAGACGAGACTGTCAGAATGAGAATATTCACCCAAAGTCTTGGTGGTGAACCCAAAGCATGGTTCAAAAGCTTAGCTCCAAACAGTATCCATGATATCCCAGAACTACATCAGGATTTTGAGGAAATAAGGTGAAATGCGAAGAAACCCCATTCATAAATCTGTCCAGAATATAACAATCTAAAACGGGGAAAATGGGGAAAGTGTCCAAGCTTACTGTACTAGGTTCAACAGTGTATATAACTCCCTCCCACCTCATTTCAAACCTCAACTTGGTTTAGCTTTGGCAAAATTTCCTGAGGGTTTTGATCCGGACATGACATATCATCTGAGAGATAAGGATCCCCCTACCTTGGAGGAAATGCAACAAATAGCCATAAAAGCAGATGCCAACTTAGCTGAAAAAAGAGCTAGAACTAGATCAGAAAGAAAAGTCACATATAGGGATGAGGTCTCCACTTCATCACCTTCCCTAGATCCCAGAATAGATGACTTAGTCAAATCCATGGCTAAAATGTGGGAAAAGATCAATGAAAAGGCTCCTGTTAGGGATAACCAGCCAAACCCTCCAAACAGAAACCGGAACCAAAACTTTAGGAGGGAACAGCCCCAAAACAGACCAAGGGATAATGACCAACAGATCAGGCCACCATTCAATGAAAACTATGTGGAAGAAGATGATAGGGACTCAGAACCTCTTGATGAACATCATTTAAACCTCATAGGGTCTGACAATGAGAGTGAGGTGTACCTCACCGAAGAAGAACAAGCCTTCTTTTCGCATGATCAAGATGAGACCAATTATGAAGATCCCGATGACCCTGCCATAGAGTTTCAAAATTCTATTGTAGAAGCCCACAGGCAATATGACCTTAGAAGCAAAAGAAACCAAGATAATGTCAAGAAAGGTAACTCTGATACTGCTAAAGCTCCAGATACCATCCTCAAAAAAGCATCAAGCAGTGACAAAATCAAGGTTGAAAAGACTGATCAAAACCAAGCTAAAGTTACCCAAACTAGTCCTCTCTCATATACTCCTGATACTTCTACAAAGGTCACCAAAACAACTATGGCAAACAAAACCCCTAAACAAGGTCAAAAAACTCAGAACATAGACAAGGTCTTAGCTGAAAAAGCTGAAACAAACATATCTAAACTTCAAGTGCCTTTTAGCTTTGAAGGCGAAATCGCTAAGATCAAAATCACCATGCCTCTTATTGAACTCATTGCCCAAAACTCTTATAAATCCCAAGTACTAAAAGTCTTAAATCTAGGGAATGATGCAAACACGGTTAATCTCACTGATGACATTCCTGAAGTATTGTTTGGTCCAAAGGTAGAGGGAAAATTCCAAGAGGGAGCTACTCTTCCATTTTACATTAGCCTAAACATCCACGACCAAATCCTCCACAATGCCATGCTAGACTCCGGCACCTCGCATAATCTTATGCCGAAGGTAGTAATGGAAAGATTAGGCTTGGAAATCACAAGACCATACAAAGACTTGTATTCATTTGATTCAAGCAGAGTCCAATGCCTGGGTTTGATCAAAGACCTTTGTTTTAGTCTGGCCCAAATACCCGCTAAACATCTAATCATGGATATAGTAGTGGCGGACATTCCTCCCAAGTACGGGATGCTTCTATCTAGATCTTGGGGACCCAAACTTCAAGGGAATATCCAACTGGACATGTCATATGCCACCATTCCTATGTTTGGTCAGACCAGGATACTCTACCGCGAATCACACATGAAATACATGATTAGCAGTCAAGATAGGCCAGATAACATTCCAATGTGTTATTTGCGTTCCGACTTAAACTCTTTTATTATGCATATGGATGTAAACATGGAGGAAGAGTCAGAAGAAACCAATATAGACTTAGATCCACCACATCAGTTGTCCCTGGTGCCTTATGATGAACTGGACACTCAAAACTACCATGATCATGAACAGCTGTGTCTTGAGGAAAGTAAGTTTCCCCTCTCCAAAGTAGGATTAGAGCAAGAAGCACAAACCCTCATGTACTATCAAGAAAATTGCTCTAGCTTTAGTCAAACACCAACAGTAACTTGTGGAAATTTCTTTCAGGTAAAAGCTTTAGAAGACCTACACATCATAAACCTGTTTGGAACCCGGGAGCAAGGGAGTTTAATGTTTCTACCATACCTCAAAGATTTACCATCATGTGACCCTCCTACTGCAAATGAAACTTTGACTATAGCCTCAGCAGCTCAAAATCTAGAGAAAATGCCAGATCAACTTCTTGTAAGTAAGAATGATAGTGGAAATCCCAGCATACCTGAACTACTGAAATTGGCTCATTTTCTGTCTTTTCATGAAGAACTTAGAAATGCTAAAATCAGAAATCTCATGCAGAATACTAATTTCTACCGGAAAAACAAGGGAAAATACTGTGTCACTACCTTTCCCTTAAAGAACAACTTTGACAAGAGAAAACACAACAATCTGAAACAAACTGAAATAATCAGGGATAAGACGGATGGCCATAGAATCTGCTTTGATTTTAGAAATAATACTGCATATCCATATAACAAAAATCATGTTTTTTCTACCCAAGACCATGATTCACCAATTAAAAGTGATTTTAATCATGTATTTTCGCAAGATGATGTTTCAGGTCATGGTCATAAGATTCCTTTGCAAAGTAGACAGCTCAAAGATTTTTTCCAGTTTGCGGGAGGTAGATCTGATTTCAAGTTCAAAATTGCCAAACCACCCAATATCAGAAATCTGTTCATGAAGGCCATGTTCCCAGTTTTAAATTTCTGCATTTTTGCATACCTTGATGATGTCATTATCTATTTTAAGAATGACCAAGAATACATGCATTACTTGAGGAAAGCATACAGTAAGGAAAGGAGTGGAAATCAGATATTCAGAGAGGTACAAAGGGAAGATACTGAGCTGTTTAGAGATTCTTGCATGAATCCCTATGTCGTGTTAGAGAGAGAAAAATTCCCAAATTTTTCTTTTCAGGAGTTGAGGGGGCCAAGGGTGAGAGGAGATCCTTACGAGGATAAGATGCTGAAATTCCGTCATTTCCAAGATTTTTGAGTTTGAAACACTTTCAGTCATTGTACATACCATTGTTTGAAATATTGAAAAGATAGAAAAATCAAAAACAGTAAAAGATAGGAAAGTCAAAAACAGTAAAAACAGAAAAGAGGGCAAGTGAAGATAGAACAAAGGCCCCATGTTCCAAAAAACAGTCTTTCAGAAAGCGAGCAAGCCTAAATGCCGCTACTAGTGCTCCAATGTCTTGTTCAGCTATCTAGCCTAATCATAGCTGAGCATGTTTAAATTTATTTGTTGATAAGTTAGTGAGTGCCAAGATAGTCAACATTGTGTAAGATTGACTTATCACAGAGCTTAGATTAGGGAGAGATTCTGGTTCCACATGCCTAAAACAGAACCAAAGAGAGAAGCGAGGGATGAAAAACACATTGTATATCTTAGCCCCGCTTATCTAGTTTCCTTTTGTTGCAAAATAACATTTGTGTGCAGCTTGTCTTTTATGCCGCAAATGCATGACAAATCAGACTGCCTAATCCTGATTTGATCATTTTTTAATTTCATGTTGTAGATTAGAGAATGAAATCCTGTCAAACTGCTTAATCTTGACAGTCGATCTAGTTTAGGTAGAGAAATGAAGGAGTTCATCAGCTTAATCTGAACTCCCGGCAGATATAAGAGTAGAAATAGATAGGTTCATTTTGCAAAAAGAAAAAAAATATGCATTGTCAAAAGGCTGCTAGTTCAAATGCGCCAAAGAGAAGAAAAAATGTTAGGAAAGATAGTGGGGTAGGTAGAAGTATCATTGATGTTAACCATGCTGTCATTTTTCAGAAATAACATCAAGAGAAGGATAAATTTTGCGCCAATGAATAAGGCACTAGTCTTCATAAGCCAAAAATCTGAATTCTGGACACCTCCTGACGAGGAGCTGCCCTCCCCAAATGGAGCCACTGTTAGCCATCAGTATTTTTTACATGTTAGTGATGACTATATCTACAGCTGAGTTTTCTAGAAACTGATTTCCTTATGTCAATATGTCATCCAGAAAACCCTCCTAAAACTTTTTTCGCCCCTCTACCTTTTCAGTTCGCCCATGTCGAAATCAAAACCTCATTATCACAATCCTATCTAGCTTCAGCCTTATTGGTCTGCCCATCAGCTTTAAAAGGCAAATCCACATCTGTTTCAAAAGTCTCCCCTATGTTAGGAAGTGGCGCATTAAGACATTTCACCCTTGGCAATCATCAAAAAGCCAAAAAGCCTTCATCTGCAACAGGCCTACCATGACTGACCTCTTACTTTGCAAAATAAATTGACAAACAGCTCTAAGTCGCGCCACTTATATCCCTAGATCTCAGCACTGCAAAAACCCCAATCTCAAGCTGACTATTAGGTTTTTCACAGTGTTTTATGGATTCTGCAAAGAACAGGAAATATAACTTCATCTCAGGACTAAATGCTTGGATCTACAGTTAGAGGAACAACTGCTTCTAAATGTAACTTGAGCCTGAGATGCATCTACAAAACAGAAAGCTACTCATCCAGACTTTACAGCTCTTTCCAGCATGAAAATCACAGTAAGGAAGGAACACCACTGTCTCAGCAAACTGGTAAATTGTCATGGCCCAAAACCTCCTTCATTTACAAGCAGAGGGTTAGGGCGCCTCCTTCATCCACAAGCAGAGGGAGCTGGCCAATATTGACTTGGAAGATTGCAAAAGTTCAGGTTTGCCTTGTATTGAACAGTGAAACAATATCTCCAGGTTTTAGGAATGTGAGTAATGATCATAACAGGGATAGAGTTTGAAATATGCTAGCTCAAAGAAAAAAGAGTTTGGTCTGATAAAGGAGGTCATTTGAAGCTTGCAAATCATGTGAATTGTTGAACTTAAGAAAGGCATGACATTGTTGAAAATTCCAAATCATAAGTAGCCTGCTTTCCACAAGATCAAATGGAATAGATGCTGACAAAAATGCCATTACACAGGCAGAAAGAAAGTTCTTGGTTTTTCAAAAAGCACTGACCTCCATAGTCACATAGACTATCTTTCAAGTAATCTGTCAGGAGATGACCAAACCAAATGATGATATTTCAGCCACCCTTAGAGCAGTGCAGAGAAACAGTGTCACTTTGCCTAGGATTTCTTCTGAAACACAGTGATGATTGCAAGTAGAAATGCTAATATTGATGTTTTTCAAAGAGGCTCACTTACCATCACATCCAGAGAAAAGCTGTGTCAAACAGATTGTCAGAAAACCTTCAGATACCTTACCTGATGAAGAGCCTCCTCCATGTATGAGCAGATGGCCAAAGCCATTGCAGGTTGTTGAAAACTGATTGATCTAAAAGTGCAGTGGAAGGATACAAAGAAATTAAATAGAAGTCATTGCACAGGTAAATGATAGTGTTTATAATACAAAGGTGTTGGTTTTCCTATTCAAATGAGATGTCTGTCAAACTGTACCTATAGTGGAAGGGAGACAATATTAAATATATGTATGCATTGATACCAAAAGGAGAAATTTCTTTAAAGGAAATGGTTAAAAGGTACTCCACTATCACCTGCCCAGAAGTCTAAAGGAGCTCTTTTTGAGTAAAAACGAGAGAAGTATAGTGTGGCGTACAAAAGGAACCCTAGTTTACGGTCAGAGAGAAGCTTCAGAATCACCTGGAAGCGACGATTATCAAACACATTGGAAGAACAACACAGGACATCTCATGTTGAATAACACAACGGTCGCCAAGGTTGGTCGAAAGTGCTCTTTGACACGTTCGATTGATTTTCTTCGGATTATCACTAAGAAGGTAAAACAGTGGCCAAAGTTGAACCATAGAATGCATGATGAATAGGTATACAATGCTATAAGTGGACAAAGAGGAGGTTTGATAAATTGTCAGTTTTGGAGTTTGGAACAAATGCATCTTTCTCATCATTCAAAGGAGAGATACATCATAGGTAATGTACCTATAAGCGGGAAATTATTTTGGAAAAAAGGGGCGCCTTCTTGAAATCGAGAAACCATAACCAAATTCAAAGTTATGTCAGTAAACTTGGCACCTGTTGTATTTAAAGATTGGAGAAGCTGTCAAAGGCCAAAGACTGTCAAGACAGATTTACAAAACCAGCCCTGTCCTTCAAAGAACACAGCAGTATTCAGGTATTTCATCGACAGTTTTAAAAGGGGTTGTTATGTATCATAAATATTACCTGTATTATTAAAACACAGTGGCAGAAGTGATGAAGAGTTGTTGAGTTGTTTGTCAAAGTTTAAAGCTCGGGGTTGAAATTTCCCCCAAAGGACAAAACTAAAAAATCACCTTTTGAAACTACTGTGTACTAAACAGAGTCATTGTTCGGGTTTGTATATTCAAAATGACAAGCCCACGGTTTAAAAACAAAACAAAGTTGAAAACCAATGTTACTTTCAAAAGTTTAATGACCGTTGGAAATTTGTTTTGAAATGACATCAAAGAGTAAGTGTGAGAGTAAAAATTTCATTTTCAAAAACTGAAGACGAATCCTGGCCTCCCTAGCACCAAAGAAATAATTTTCCGGTCTACTTGCAGAAGTTTGGCACCGTTTAAGGTAGAAGCGACGCGCCTGGAAACGCGCGCGGCGCGCTCACGGAGGTTTTGAACGGGCGGTTAGTGATGACGCGGCCGCGCTGTACGCCGCCCAGAACGGAGTCGACCCGACGGGCCACCCGGGGCTATTTTTGCGCGACGTTCTTTCTTTGGAGGAGTGTCATGCTTTGAAGACCCCGGTGTTTCTCCGGCCACCGCACGAGGGTTTTTCATCGAAGTTAAAGGTATGCTATATGTTTTCCACCCGGTTCCAAAATTATAAAGTGCTACCAAGGTTTAAAGAGCCACTGTCAAGTTTGTAGAAGCCATGTTTAAAATGTGATGAAAAGGATAGGGATAAACGCCGGAGAGGTGTGATGTTTTGATTCAAGGAACAGTTGTTCACTATTAAAACTACTGCGAATTTTCATCACTCCACATGCAAAACTTCAAAACCTTGTCATTATAGTTGAAAAACAATGTTTTCTGCACAGTGATCTGAAGTGTTAGATTTTGATGAAGTACTGACTGTGTCATCTAGAAACCCTACGGGAAAGGAGTGGGTGTTAAGACTAAGGGCAGCCTGTTTAAGTCTTCAAAAAATCGAAAGGTAGAGATTTACACTTTGAAGCTGCAAAGAAGACTTTGTTATAGAAAGACAGGGTTCTGGTCTTAAAAGAAAAACTTTTCACACAGTCCTCCAAACATTGCCACATTATCAAAACAAGAGTGATTTTGGCATTTTTCTCCACTGACACACTCTTTAGCGGTACTTGCTTTCTTTCACTGTATTTTTTTCACTACTGTGAATTTGTTGACAGAGATTTTCCAAAGGTGAACAGGACACTAAAGGACAGGTTGTTGATGATTAAATTTTGACATTGGAGACAGAGGTACAAAGGTGGTGGTTGATTTCTTAACTTCACAAGTGAAAGGTGTTCTTCATAAAACACTGTGCACTGATATTTCACCTAACCTAGGTCTGCCCTTCTTTTCACTACATTGTATCATGTTGAAGAGCTGTTGACTGTGATATTTTTCAAGAGGAAGACCATTTCTGAAGAGTAGGGTTTTAATATTGAAGATTGGTCTTAGAGACACAAATGCAAGTGTTGGTTGACCTCTAACAAATTCACAGGAGAAATGATTGCTTAACACTGTATACATGAAATTTACACAGCATATTGTCTCATCTTTACTGATGGTGTCCTATTGAGAATTTTACCTGGCTGAGGTACCTCCAAAGGTGAAGGGCTGGTTTTAAAGAGAGCAAAGTTTGTTTATTCAAAGAAACACTTGTTGCAAACCCTCCGCCTCACATTTTTCTCTGTCCAAACAGTCTAGTGACCAGTTTCAATCCAGCAAAGCATTTTTACATACAGTGAAGGCATTTTGCCTCTTCCAAAGCTTGTTCAAGTCAGAATGCCTCCAAAGCAGGATCACAGGAGCGGTCCACATAAGAATGTAGTGTTTCCCACGGAAGAAATCAATGCTCAACCATCTGTGCTTTTCAATTTCCATGAAGTAGGCTGTCTTGATTTCTGCCAGAGGATAGAAGAAGTCAAGAGTTTTTTGCCACTCACACATTTGTGCGCTTTGAGATTCAAGGACAAACACTTCCAATTGGCGGGTCTTGTCTTCAAAATTTCTCCAAGGTATGTATCCAAGGCTACCAAGATCCCGTATCATGGTGAAAAGTCGTTTAAACAAGCTCATCTTGATCTCGAGGATTATAAACCTTTCATCAAGCCTGAACATAGGGAAACTATCACTGCTATTTTCCCTTTTTCCTATCTTCTTGACAGTTATGCTCCACTGATGAAAGCCATAATGAGATATTTCACTTGTGAAGGGAGGTTTAATCGAATTTATGCCTATCATGTCCGCTTGTTGGTGCATTTTACCAGAAGCAGGCAACTAAACCTTCCGTACTTTTTGTCCAAGAGCATAGAGAAAATGGCATCTATTGTCCAAAAGAAGGCTCCACCTCAGCAAATCCCTTCTCTCTTTCACCATTCCTTGATCAAGATTATCTTCTTACACCAGCTAGAGAAGAAAGGGGTTTCATGGGATTTATTCATCGGCCATTCAGATTTTCACTTTGTCCCTCTGTTCATGTGTCTCCTACTCGGCTTTGTCCATCGCCTGTGCCTTTGTCTAGTAGGCTACACCTAGAAAACTCGGAATGACTCTTGGGCGACCAAGTCGGCCTTGAAGGAAAGGCGATCGAACGGCGGCGGCTAGATGTTGATGAGCGACGGCGAGTTGGAGGTTGAGGGACAGCGGCGATTGAATATTGAGGGACGAGCGGTTGGTTATTGAGGGACGAGCGACGGATACGGGGAAGAGAGGGGCCCGGCGACGGACGGCGGTTGAGGGAGGAGCGACAAGTTGGGCAGGCAATTGAAACACCTTTTGAGCCACAAACTGGACAGGATATTGAGGAAGGACAGCAAGCTAAAGCTGCCACCTTAACAGTAGCAAAGATTGTTCCTAGTAAGAGGAAATTGCCCAAAAAGACACTTTCTAGTTTGCCAAGGAGGAAAAGCGCCAGATTGGTTTTCAAAGGCAAAAGTAAAATTGGAGAAAGTACAAAGCATGGAGGTGAATTAGCTATTATCCCTATCCAAAGAGATGATAGTGACAATGAGGCCCGTCTCCTTGAAAACCTCCTCATTCACAAAGAGGGGCAAATTGAGGTGTTACAAGAAGACCTTCAAAGGGCGAGGAATTTCAACCACTTCTTAGAGGTTGAAAACAAACAAATGAAGTTTCATGCAGCTATTCATGAGGCAACGGCAATCAAGTATAAGAAAGAGGCAGAAAAGGCGCAAGTAAGAATTGAAGAGCTCATTGGCAAGTTTGATGATGAAGAGGAGGAAGACCAGCCTAGGCGGAAGAGGCCTAGGACCATCGGGCTTAGAAGAGCCTCGGAGAAGCAGAGAGCAGAAGAACAAGCTCATTTCGAAGCCTTTCCTCTCACTGCCCTCCTTGAGCAGGAAATTGAGGAAAACAAAGAAGCATGGCTTGAGAGAGCTAACCAGCATTTGGAAACAAAGATTGAGAGGGCGAACAGGGATCTTGAGCTACAAAGAAAGAGGACTCTTCACTTTCAGAAGCTAAATCAGTTTGCCAGGCGAAAATTAAAGGTAGCACAAGAGAAATTCAAGAAGTTGAAGGAGAGGCGCCTAGCACGGAAAGAAGGGAAAAGCATATCAGCCCTTGATATTTTGGCCTCAGCTTCGGAGCATGTTGCTATGGACCCTTGAGGGTCATGCATGCCAATTTTGGGCCTCGTTCGACAACTTTTTGTTTTTTGGCATTTTTGGGTTTTTTGGCCAAAAACTCATAATTTCGCCATTTCGGTTTGATGAGTTGTCAAGGGAGGAGGATGTTACTGATGGATGCCATAATTCCATGAGCAGGTCTCCAGCAATTTTCAGGGCATTTGGAGATCATTCGCCCCCTCAAATGGGCGAAAAACACCCTCATTTTGCACGTTCTGCCCGCCATATCAGCAGTCTGCTATTTTCTGGGTTTTTTCACATAGGTACAGTTTTGGATGACTTCCGGACCTCGGATTGAGTTGGTTCCAGTTGCGCCGGAAAGTAGACATAGATAGCTTTCCAGCAAGCCCTCATGAGCCTCATTTCGACATCGGGAAGGCTGCCTTTTGCATCCAGCAAGTCAGGGGACCTTTTTCAGGCATAAATATGAAGTATTTTTGTAATTTTTGAACTTCAAAAATCTGCTTTTCCCAAATGTGCGTTAAGCTATTTTTATCATTGGGAAATGATGTAAAGTCAATATAATTTCCGTTTTTAGCAGTTTTTTAGATATTTTATGGGATATTTTGTGCCTTGGAGGCTTTGCAAAGCCTCAAGGACAAGTTTAGATATTTTGACATGGCCAATGGGATAGCTAGTTGCTCCATGAGAGTTTTCCTCCCTCAAGCCTATTTATTCCATGGGTTTCATTGTAAATAGGCTGAACTTGAGAGAAGAATTAATACATTGGTCATATGAGCTTTGAAGAATACACTTGAGTTATGATTTTTGGACTGCCTCTTGGATGCTTTTGAGGAATGATGAAGGATTGTTGATGGATTCCTTGACATGGTAGAATGGTATAGTGTTTCTTGATATGTTTTTGTCTTCTAGTTTTCATTCATAATACATATTTCTTGCTGCTATAGATCAGTAGAGATTGATTTTGAGATATGCCCTTGGAGGCACCTCAAGATCCCTGAATCTTCATAGCTTGACGTTTTCTTCTTCCTTAGTCATGCTAAAGAATTCTTAGCTGCTCTTTAGTAACTTAAGGTATTGTTGCTAGGTTTTATTCATAAGTTCTATGTATGTTGAGTAGGATGTATGGTTTGCCCTACCTACCTATTAGCTGCCCATAGTTCTGTCCATAAAACCTTCTCTTTGACTGATTTGCTGATCATCTTGTTGAACCAAGGAGGCCTAGTCCCGATCTAGCCCTTTGCCTAAAACTATGAAAGCTTGTTTGTCAAAGTGCCCAATGACTTAGAGACTATGTTTAGGCGTAGTTTATGAGTTGTTAGTTTGTCTTATGTGTTTTCCCCAAAGTCTGATAGCCATTTCCCGAAGTTAGAGGGTCTTATACCTCTATGTATGGCTGGAAAGTTTGATTTCTATGTATTAATTAGCTCATAGTTACATTTAGCATGATTAATGGCTTGCTATAACATGTTTATGTCTGCTATCAACTAGTTACACTTGAAATCCCTTGTCTTTCACCAACTTGTTGTCCATTTACTCCATTTTTCCCAAAGATCCCTTCTACCGTGAATCAAATCGGCCCTACAGCAGCTTTACATCATCACCTCATAGCTTCCTTGACCTGTTTGACCCCATAGCCCAATTTATCTACATCTTGTTATCCAGTTTATGTTTTTGATCAGTTTTATCCCTCACAAACTTAAAAACTAAAAAAAACCAAAAACACACTTCATAACTAGCCTAATATCGGAACACCGCAAGTAAACACACCGACATCTTTTACACATATAGAGAGAGCCCTCTCTGAGTCCAGGAAGGCTAGGTCCTTGGGCTCCAAAGCTTGGTTTGATGTTACATCGTCATTTGGCTAGCCAATCGGCCAAATCACGGGACCCTAACAAATTCTACAGCCAATATGCCTCCTCCATGGGAAAATGTACAAGTATTTTTCTTTTTTTCCATAATTAAGCCTTTTAGCGGATTAGAATTTCAAATAACCTTAAAATTAATCGTTTAAAATAAAAATAATAATGTCATGTGGTGCGCTTGAGCCATTCGGCTCACACCGATTTGCGATGCTGCCTGTAAATTTACAAGCCGCACCACAGCCAGTGTTAACAGTATCCGCACCAGTTCCGAGGCGGTGCTGATAGGCGTACCGTGTTATTTTAAAAAAATTTAAAAAGTGTGGTGCAGTGGGTTACTAGGCGACATCGTTGATAATGTGGAATAGCGGCAACACAGTATGTTGATTGAATTATCCACCCTAGGGTGCGTAATGTTGTCAGCGCACTGCATACCACATTTCGACATGGTCAACGGTTCGGCCTGGTAAACTGGTGCTAACGGTATCTGCACTGGTTCCAGGGTGGTATCGAAGGCGCACCGTGTTATTTTAATTTTTTTTTAAAAGTGCGGTGCGGTCGGTTACCCAGCCGCACCATTGACCTAGTGGAATAGCGGTGACGCGGTGCATTGACCAAAATATTAGCCTTGGGATGACTATTTTTTTCAGCGCACGACTTTCCGTATTTTTCCTGTGTCAATAGTGCGGCCTTATAAAAGGTCGCACCGTTCACTATGTCATGATGGTAGGAGGTTGGTCCGCTAACTTAACTATACGCCCCGGGGCATAGATTTTAGTTAGCGCACCACCCTCCTCACACCGTACATAGTCAATGGTGTGCTAATTTTTTTTCTGGAGCACCATTGTCCATCGGTGCGCTCCAGAGAAAGACATACTGGGACCGGTGCATGACTATGTTTTTGGCGCACCGAATTTTTTTTATTTTTTTTATTTTTTAAATTATATATGTATATTTCTAAATACATGTCTTATTTAATAAAAAATTGTGTTTAATATGTTAATCATTCATAAACGTGAAAGGAGAGAAGAGGGGGAACAACAACAACAACAACAGGCAGAGCAATATAACATGGTTCGCCTGTGGGAGGCATGAGGGAGGGAGAGAGATGCGTACCCTTGCCCTATTACAGCAGCTACGCAGGGGCTCCTAAGGCAGGTAGGCCTCCTTAAGTTCTATGAGGAGGCTACTTCAATAAATGGCCATAGTTTTTTTTTTAGACATCTTATCCGAAGGTGGAATGCCCAGTAACAGGCTTTCTGGGTTGGTATCAACTAGTGGTACACGCCCACTGAGGAGGATATATATTTCATTATAGGGCTATCGAGGAGAGGGGTGGATTTTTCCTCATTCCCAAAGGTTATGGCTGGCTGTGTAGTAAGGATTCAGTTAGTTTACTCCCAGAGATACATTGGAGAAAATGTACTGCCTCCTGCAGAGTTTCGGGTCACTAGAGGTCAGTTACATATTAGTGCATTTGGTAGGGAGGAGGTGCAGTGTCTCTCACTTATCATTTCAACCATTTCGCACAATACCAGTGACGGGCAATGCATTAATTGCTTGCTTCTATATTATGTTGATTCTTTAGTACAGGAGCCATGACTTGTCAAGTGGTCTGCCATTTTCTTGTGGCAGTTCTGTACAACCTTAGATAGATGTCGTTCTCATGCACAAGGGAGGGTGAACTTCCCTTTTGCTTCAAAGTTTTTTTGTTTATTTTTTGAGAGGTTTCTAGAGACGAGGCCTACTTTTCTTCGGTAGCCTCGTAGGCTGACATTTGAGGCACATATGCACATGTTGGGGCAGATGATGCCCAAGAGGGATGAGACTCTGTTTCCAGCAAGGATATCATAGGATGCACTAGAGTTGCTAGCCAGTGTTGATGAGCATACCTTTGTTATGGTCCCCTGTCCTTACGCGGGTTTGGATTGGAAAGGATGTGCCAACATCATCTTCAAAGCTGATGAGTCGCTAGATGATAGAGGTAATATTATTTTTTTATATATTTAAATTTATTCTAGCATGATCTTTAACTTGTTTTTATTAAATTGTGTAATGAAATTGTCTAATTATTGTTGTGTACTTGTATATATTTTGCAGAAATTAGCTCTTTTGATGGCGAGGAGATGCCGGCACCACCACATGATCTAGGTGTGGATCCTGATGATGATTAGGGCATGCCAGATGCCAAGGATCATCAAGAGGTCGATGCAGAGAGACTTGCTCCTGCTGGTGCACCGGTACTGCCTTTTTCTAGGCACAGTCAACTTGATGCTAGATATCAGATGGAGTTGGGCGACCAACTCAGTGAATTTATTTTTGAGGCAGGCATCAGGCCCACTCATTACAGAGGCATACATGCCGATGATAGGCTATTACAGATTTGGAGAGGCATGTCGCGTGACACATACATCCTGATGCAGCATGTCGTAGGAGTTACGATAGTTGTTACGCGACTGAGGAAGACTGTTGCCCATTATAGGTGTGGTCGAGCCATAGCACATGATGAACAATTCACCAGCAGTGACTCATCATCTCATGATCATTCACCTCGCGCTACGCCAAATGAAAATGAGCCACCACTATCATCTAGAAGCAGTCATCATGGAGATCAAGCTAGACCATCGGCCACATCCAGTCAGCAACCTATAGCATCCATTAGTACTCATGATCTTGAGCAGGCTAGACCATCAACCGTCGAGGTTGCACCATTGACTGAGCAAGCCTCCACTATTACTGATATTGATGTTGTACTGCCACCAGTTTATCCATGACATTAATATATTACAGTTGTATATTTTTAACAGTATTAAATTATATATATATATATATATATATATATATATATATATATATGGTCCATGTATTTTATGTTCATGTTGCAGTTGTACTTAATTTACATGTTGATGATCATCATGATGTTTATATTGTTAGGTCATGTTATATATGTTCATTTAATGTGCAGCTTGCAGATGGATGTGTATGTGATAACATGAGTTACTTGACATGAGATGTATATTTGATGTTTGTGTTTTGATGATGCTAATATATAATGTTAATTGTGTTTTGTTAGATGATCATGATCACGATAATGTTAGCGATTTTGAATGTGTTTTAGTCAAATATGATGTTTGTACGATGGTTATCATGAACGTGATGTTTATTAATTAATTTAATATTAAATGATCATGATATTGTAAAATTGTAATATTTGTAATTCTAATTGTATGTAAAATTCTAAAATTGTAATTGTAATGGTATATATGTAAATTTGTAAAATTGTAATTGTAATTGTAATTTTTTAATTTGTAAAATTGTAACTGTATATATGTAAAATTATAAAATTGTAATTTTAATTGTAATTATACGTGAAATTGTGAAATTGTAATTGTAATTCTAATTCTAATTGTATGTAAAATATTTGTAAAATTTTAATTGTATTACTGTGAATTGATTGTAATTGTAAAATTGTAATTGTATGTAAAATTCTAAAATTGTAATTCTAATTCTAATTCTAATTGTATGTGAAATTGTAAAATTCTAATTCTAATTCTAATTCTAATTGTATGTAAAATATTTGTAAAATTTTAATTGTATTAATGTGAAATGAATTTATTAAAATTTTTAAATTTTTAAATTTGTAATTTTTAAATAATTGTAAAATAATAAATCTAGAATAATATGAATTAATGTAACATAAAGGGTAGAAAATAATGGAAATAAATTCATGTACTTTAGAATTATCATTATTTTATTATGATCTTAGATACAAAAAAAAGAACTAATTTATACAATACGCCATTGTTTTTGAGATCAACATAATTGCAAATTATCAAGTGAATTATTGATTTTAACATTAACATGATGAAAATTACCAATTAGTTCAAAATACATATTATAATGTTTCGAAAAACCCATCTTAAAAATTATAAATATTGATGAATTAACACATGTACCATATCACTCTCGGTTCTCATGATCACCCTCATTATCTTCCAGCTCGCATGGCATGATAACACTATTGTTCTCAAAAATATGGTTTGATCTAGGGTTATGTGTCAATACGAACCACCAATCCCTATCCAACACATTTGGGTAAAAAAACACCTAGTTGCAGCGTTTGGGGAAAACATAGGGCTCCTTAGCTTCATCCCACATCTTTCTAGAGTTGATACATATCAGCCTACTATCGTGATCTTCCTTTAAATTATTCTGATCAAAGGTGTCCCACCACTTGCACCTAAAAATAACACATTGGAAAGAGGAGAAATCCACTTCAATGATCTCTTGTATCTTTCCGACGTAACCTAACGTCCCTCATACTAGATTTTTATCATGGTGGCTAGATTGACTAGATTGATCGAACTCCACTTCCACTCCACAGTCTTGTGTGATGTTTCCAGCATCGCCATTTTATGTGCAAAAATTGTGTCCATATACCCACATAGATGGGAAAAAATGCACCTATTATAAAAAAGTTAAAAAAATCATAGTGGCATGTGTCTTATAATAACCCAACAGTTAAAATATGAAATATAGATGTCTTAATATAAGTTTCAAATTTACATATAAATTAAAAATATTATTACCAAGTTTTTGCACCTAATCCCTACGTTTAGCGCTTCCTCTCCAGCACGCGGGTAACGACCAGTAGCACCATATTTCTCTCTAACTTGGTCAGCAACCCAACTGTTGGGGCATATTTTTGGCATATTTTATTTTAAATGATCGAGATAAGGCACAATTTTACCATTCGACCATCTGAATTCTTTCCTATCACTATCCCATTTCATCCTCTTTTGTTCATACAATGTGACCCACGGTTGTGTCGCTTCAGAATTGTAAAGAACAAATTTATTGATTGCTTCAATTTTGCTGATGAAATCAAAGCAACATTATATAGTACTTAGAGATCAAAATATACATTATATCGAATTTCAACATGAATATTCGTGCCTTTTTGTAAATTTGAAAAATTATAGTCACTTATTCTTTATCAAGCGCTTGTTTCCACCTGAACTAGAGCAACTCCTTCTCTTTTGTGTTATCCCTTTCATAGTCCCGTCCATACACACGGTCTGTGTCGATCGCTTGTTGTAACTCCCATTTTGGCATAATAGAAAGACTCATACGATATGTACCCCTTTGCCATAGACCCCTTGGGTTTTTCCCTTTGTCGAACAAAACCTTTCAATTTCTTCATGTACCTCTCTAAGAAGAACAGCAACGACAAGAAACCACCCCAACTAATTCAACCTCATCTACTAGGTGGATTAGAAGATGAACATGTAAGTCCATGAAACTCGTCGGTAGTTCCTTCTCAAACATACAAACAATCTCAACTATCTCTTGACACCACCGTGGAATGCTATCCACATGAATCTCCTTTGACGTGTTCCAACGTACAAATGTAGATAATTTAGATATGGCACATCCTAGGTCTTGAGGGAATTCATGTTTCAGACACCCACACACGAACAAAGGATAATGACACTGCAAAGTTATAAACACATGCAATAATGTACAAAATTAGTTATGTTTTATGATCCATGCATGGGATAAAATTTATTAATATAAAAAATAATAAAATCATGTTTTTGACATTATACGTACTCTTAGAAGATTCAAATGGCCATGCGATTTCAACCCCAACAAATGGTCATCCACAGTGAAGCAGCGCCGTAATAAAGACCCGTATGAAGTTGGCACCCTCACATCCATTATAAATTCCTTTGCCAAAGATATATCATCTTTTTTTAAAATCCATGGGACATCACCTTCTTTGAAAAACCATGAATTAGAGGGACTAACGCCTGCCTCTAATCTCGTACTTTCTAATCGTCTTGGCCAATATTTCTTTTTATTTTTTGAAGTAATAAGATCTTTCCTAACAACCAATGTGTCACTTTGTTTTGATGATATGTGCCTCCATAAAGAATATGAAACATTTTTAAATATATGCATGGGATCTAATAAGTGGGCAATCTTAAGATGCTCCCAATATGGGAGGTCATAAAAGATAGATTTCCTTTTCATCCCAATGGGAAATTTCTCAACATAGGTGTTGAAGAAATATGGATCATCGAACTTAGGCTCCTTATTTGAATCGAACATTTCTGTGAACTCCTTCTCCTTCTCTCTCTCATATGCTCTAAGCCATTTAGCTAGTGTCATTATTGGAGGCCTTTGGGTTCTTTCTCATTTACCATTGAAAGCAGATGCTGCTCTTCTGTAAGGGTGTTGTTCTGGTAGGAATATCCTGGAGCAATCATACACTGGCTTTCGTAGGTCCTTGGACCATCTAGCTTTCAGAGAAGGTCCACAACATTTACATCCAAAATACCCTTTTGTTACAAGACCTGCGAGATTATATTTGTATACATTAATTAATATGCATGGCATGTTAAATAATATCATGAAGATCAGAACAAATATTACAACGAATTAAATAACTAATATGTGAAATAATATTGTTACATATATAAACAAATCAATAAATTAAACATGTAATTTACCAACCCAACTATTGGGGCATATTTTTGGCATATTTTATTTTAATTGATCGTGATAAGGCACACTTCTACCATTCAACCATCTGAATTCTTTCCTATCACTATCCCATTTCATCCTCTTTTGTTCATACAATGTGACCCACGGTTGTGTCGCTTCAGAATTGTAAAGAACAAATTTATTGATTTCTTCAATTTCTGCATTCGCTGATGAAACCAAACTAACATTATATAGTACATAGAGATCAAAATATACATTATATCGAATTTCAACATGAATATTTACTTTGTGTAAATTTAAAAAATTATAAGTCGCTTACTCTTTATCAAGCGCTTTTTCCATTCGTTTGGAACAGTTCCCCTTTTCTTTTGCCTTCATCCCTTTCATCGTCCCAAATCACTGCACCTGGTATATTGTCGATTTGCTTGCTGTACTCACTGACATAATATAAAAACTCATACGATATGTACCCCTCTGCCATAGACCCCTCGGGTTTTCCCTTTATTCAGACAAACCTTTCATTTCTTTAATGTACCTCTCTAAGAAGAACATCCAGTGAAAAGAAAAACAACCCCAATAATTCAACTTCATCTACTAGGTGGATTAGAAGATGAACCTGTAAGTCCATGAAACTCGTCGGTAGTTCCTTCTCAAACATACAAACAATCTCAACTATCTCTTGACGCCACCGTGGAATGCTAGCCACATGAATCTCCTTTGACGTGATCCAACGTAAAAATGCAGATAATTTAGATATGGTACGTCCTAGGTCTTGAGAGAATTCATGTTTCACACACCCACGCACGAACAAAGGATAATGACACTGCAAAGTTATAAACACGTGCAATAATATACAAAATTAGTTATGTTTTATGATCCCTGCATGGGATAAAATTTATTAATATAACAAATAATAAAATCATGTTTTTGAAATTATACGTATTCTTAGAAGATTCAAATGGTCATGTGATTTCAACCCTGACAAATGGTCATCCACAGTGAAGCAGCATTGTAGTGAAGACCCGTATGAAATACACCCATTATAACTTCCTTTACCAAAGAAATATCATCATTTTTTAAAGTCCATGGGACATCACCTTTGAAAAACCATGAATTAGAGGGACCAGTGCCTGCCTCTGATCCTATACTTTCTAATCATCTTGGCCAATGTTTCTTTTTAGTTTTAAAATGTAGTCTTTAACAGAGACAATGTGTCACTTTGTTTCGATGATATGTGCCTCCATAAAGAAGATGAAACATTTTTAAATATATGCATGGGATCTAATAAGTGGGTAATCTTAAAGATCGGCCCCATCATGGGAGGTCTGCAAAGATAGATTTCCTTTTCATCCCAATGAGGAAGTTTCTCAACATAGGTGTCGAAGAAATATGGATCATGAACATAGGCTCCCCATTTGAATCGAACATTTCTATGAAATCCTTATCCTTCTCTCTCTCATATGCTCTAAGCCATTCAGTTGGTGTCATTATTGGAGGCCTTTGGGTTCTCTATTGTTTACCATTGAAATCGGATGATGTTCTTCTATAAGGGTGTTCTTCTGGTAGGAATACCCTGGAGAAATCATACACTAGCTTTCGTAGGTCCTTGGACCATCTAGCTTTCAAGGAAGGTCCACAACATTTACATCCAAAATACCCTTTTTTTACAAGATCTGTGAGATTATATTTGTATACTTTAATTAATATGCATGGCATGTTAAATAATATCATGAATATCAGAACAAATATTACAATGAATTAAATAACTAATATGTGAAATAATATTGTTACGTATATAAAAAAATCAATAAATTAAACATGTAATTTACCAACCCAACTGTTGGGGCATATTTTTGGCATATTTTATTTTAAATGATCGAGATAAGGCACAATTTTACCATTCGACCATCTGAATTCTTTCCTATCACTATCCCGTTTCATCCTCTTTTGTTCATACAATGTGACCCACGGTTGTGTCGCTTCAGAATTGTAAAGAACAAATTTATTGATTGCTTCAATTTTGCTGATGAAATCAAAGCAACATTATATAGTACTTAGAGATCAAAATATACATTATATCGAATTTCAACATGAAAATTCATTACTTTTTGTAAATTTGAAAAATTATAAGTCACTTATTCTTTATCAAACGCTTGTTTCCACTCGTTTAGAGCAACTCCCCTTCTCTTTTGTCTTCATCCCTTTCATCGTCCCAAATCACCACACCTGGTCTATTGTCGATCTGCTTGATGTACTCACTGGCATAATAGAAAAAATCATACGATATGTACCCCTCTGCCATAGACCCCTCGGGTTTTTCCCTTTGTCAAACAAAACCTTTCATTTTCTTCATGTACCTCTCTAAGAAGAACATCCAGCGAAAAGAAACAACCCCAACAATTCAACCTCATCTACTAGGTGGATTAGAAGATGAACCTGTAAGTCCATGAAATTTGTCGGTAGTTCCTTCTCAAACATACAAACAATCTCAACTATCTCTTGAGGCCACTGTGGAATGTTAGACACATGAATCTCATTTTACATGATTCAACATACAAATGCAGATAATTTAGATATGGCACGTCCTAGGTTTTGAGGGAATTCATGTTTCACACACCCACGCACGAACAAAGGATAATGACACTGCAAAGTTATAAACACGTGCAATAATATACAAAATTAGTTATGTTTTATGATCCCCGCATGGGATAAAATTTATTAATATAACAAATAATAAAATCATGCTTTTGACATTATACATACTCTTAGAAGATTCAAATGGTCATGCGATTTCAACCCCGACAAATGGTCATCCACGGTGAAGCAGTGTCGTAGTGAAGACCCATATGAAGTTGGCACCCTCACATCCATTATAACTTCCTTTGCCAAAGATATATCATATTTTTTTAAAATCCATGGGACATCACCTTCTTTGAAAAACCATGAATTAGAGGGACCAGCGCCTGCCTCTGATCCCGTACTTTCTAATCGTCTTGGCCAATATTTCTTTTTATTTTTTGAAGTAATAAGATCTTTCCTAACCGCCAATGTGTCACTTTGTTTCGATGATATGTGCCTCCATAAAGAAGATGAAACATTTTTAAATATATGCATGGGATCTAATAAGTGGGTAATATTAAGATTCTCCCAATATGGGAGGTTATAAAAGATAGATTTCCTTTTCATCCCAATGGGAAATTTCTCAACATAGGTGTCGAAGAATTCTGGATCATCGAACATAGGCTCCCCATTTGAATCGAACATTTCTATGAACTCCTTCTCCTCTCTCTCTCTCTCTCATATCCTCTACTCCATTCAACTGGAGTTGTTATTGGAGGCCTTTGGGTTCTCTCTTGTTTACCATTGACAGCGGATGCTACTCTTCTGTAAGGGTGTTCTTCTGGGAGGAATACCCTGGAGCAATCATACACTGGCTTTCGTAGGTCCTTAGACCATCTAGCTTTCAGAGAAGGTCCACAACATTTACATCCAAAATACCCTTTTGTTACAAGGCCTGCGAGATTATTGTATACAATTAATATGCATGGCATGTTAAATAATATCATGAATATCATAACATTTACAATGAATTAAATAACTAATATGTGAAATAATATTTATACGTATATAAACAAATCAATAAATTAAACATGTAATTTACCAACCCAATCGTTGGGGCATATTTTTGGTATATTTCCTTTTAAATGATCGGGATAGGACACACTTCTACCATTCAAACCTCTAAATTCTTTCCTATCACTATCCCATTTCATCATCTTTTGTTCGTACAATGTGACCTACGGTTGTGTCACTTCGAAATTGTAATGAACGGATTTATTGATTGCTTCAATTTCTGCAGTCGCTGATGAAATCAAACCGACATATAGTACATACGAGATCAAAATATGCATTATATCGAAGTTCAAAGTGAATATTTACTTTGTGTAAATTTGAAAAATTATAAGTCACTTACTCTTTATAAAGCATCTTTTTCCATTTGTTTGGAGAAGCTCCCCTTCTCTTTTGTCTTCATCCCTTTCATCGTCCCAAATCACCACACCTGGTCTTTGTCGATCTGCTTGATGTACTCATTGCATAATATAAAGACTCATACGATATGTACCCCTATGCCATAGACCCCTAGGGTTTTGCCCTTTGTCGAACAAAACCTTTCATTTTCTTCATGTACCTCTTTAAGAAGAACATCCAACGACAAAAAACCACCCCAAATAATTCGACCTCATCTACTAGGTGGATTAGAAGATGAACCTGCAAGTCCATGAAACTCGTCGGTAGTTCCTTCTCAAACATACAAACAATCTCAACTATATCTTGACGCCAAACCATGGAATGTTAGACACATGAATCTCATTTTACATGATTCAACATACAAATACAGAATTGATAATTTGATACTGTGCATTGTCATGAGTTTTGAGGGAATTCATGTTTCCCACACACCCACGCCTGAACAAAAGGATAATGACACTGCCAAAGTTATAAACACGTGCAATAATATACAAAATTAGTTATGTTTTATGATCCCTGCACTTGGATATAATTTATTAATATAACAAGAATAATAAAATCATGTTTTTAAATTATCATGTTAGAATTCAAATGGTCATGCGATTTCAACACGACAAATGGTCATCCACGGTGGAAAGCTGACATTGTAGTGAAGACCCGTATGAAATACACCCATTATAACTTTCTTTACCAAGAAATATCATCATTTTTAAAGTCACTTAGGACATCACCTTTGAAAAACCATGAATTAGAGGACCCGATTACTTATACGGTCCTATACTTTCTAATCATCTTGGCCAATGTTTCTTTTTAGTTTTTGAAGTAATAAGATCTTTCCTAACAACCAATGTGTCACTTTGTTTCGATGATATGTGCCTCCATAAAGAAGATGAAACATTTTTAAATATATGCATGGGATATAATAAGTGGGTAATCTTAAGATTCTCCCAATATGGGAGGTCATAAAAGATAGATTTCCTTTTCATCCCAATGAAAAGTTTCTCAACATAGGTGTCGAAGAAATATGGATCATCGAACATAGGCTCCCCATTTGAATCGAACATTTCTATGAAATCCTTATCCTTCTCTCTCTCATATGCTCTAAGCCATTCAGTTGGTGTCATTATTGGAGGCCTTTGGGTTCTCTATTGTTTACCATTGAAATCGGATGATGTTCTTCTATAAGGGTGTTCTTCTGGTAGGAATACCCTGGAGAAATCATACACTAGCTTTCGTAGGTCCTTGGACCATCTAGCTTTCAAGGAAGGTCCACAACATTTACATCCAAAATACCCTTTTTTTACAAGATCTGTGAGATTATATTTGTATACATTAATTAATATGCATGGCATGTTAAATAATATCATCAATATCAAAACAAATATTACAATGAATTAAATAACTAATATGTGAAATAATATTGTTACGTATATAAACAAATCAATAAATTAAACATGTAATTTACCAGCGCAAAATCCTAAGCCTGGATAATCATGTGTCGTGTAAGCACATATGCCATACAACATAAAACTCCTCTCTACTGCGATGGGTCTTGATACATCGTATACATTTATCCCATCCGATATTTCCTTCAATTCATCTACTAGTGGTTGTAAGTATACATCCATATTCTTCACTTTTCTTCTACCAGGGACTATGAGATCCAACATAAGATGTTCATTCTTCATGGAAAACCATGGGGGGGTATTTTTATTGATCACTACTACATGCCAAACAGAATAGTTGGTGTTCTGGATGGAATATGGGTTGACACCATCCATGGCTATGCTGAGTCGTAGACTTCGTACTTCATCCTTGAATTTTTCGGGCCATGTATCCTCCATATGCTTCATGGCTATTGAATCGGTTAGGATTCGCATAACTCCCAAATCACTTCTGTGTGAGGCATGCCATCCCGCAACATAGCTAATTATTTGCAATGAAAGAGCCTTTGAATCCTTAGGATTATAGGCATGTGCCTCAATATCTTAAAAGGAGGACTAGTACGTGATTTACCCTTCTTTTTTTATTTATCATACCTGTCATGCCCACATTTTGGACACATCTCTTTGTCTTCATACTCTCCTCTATATAGAATACAATCATTTGGACATGCATGATATCATATGTACTCAACACCCAACATTTTCAAAAATTGCTTTGCCTCTTCACAGCTACCGGGCAAGACATTATCGCTTGCAAGAACCTTATCTTTGAATAACTTGTAGTTGGTGATCATGGAAAAATATATTAATAAATGTACATTAATGTCGATATAATTGTTAACTTTCATAAAAATTACCATTTCTAATGTTCATTGCAGTGTAATGATTATATTTCAAATTTATATGAGGGAGTACTTTATGGTAACTTACCTCAAAATTTCTGAGAAACATGCATTCGACAGGCCAAAATTTTCTTTCAAGTTGTACAGTAACATCATTTTCCCCAAATGGGTATACTTTGATTGACCGCCAGGTCCAAAGAGAGGGGTGGTGGAAGAAAATTTAAGGCTTTCGAAAAAGGTGTCAACGATATGAGCATCATCCCCTTGCTGATCATCGTTTTGGAATGCATCTAACAACATTGTCTCCATAGCAGTCGTATCCCTTAAGTAACCATCCATACAAACCTCTATTTGATTGCCTCCATTGCCAGCTTGTGAAGAACTACTATTGTTGTAGTCATTCCTAATTGGTGAATCTGGATGTAGCGGGAACTGAATCGGTGGTTGATTCAACCATTCTTGGTATCGTTCCTCTCTGATTTTTTCTCTTAATTCAGTCTTTTCTCGATTTTACATTCTCGTGGGGTGCAACGGAAGATGGTAGGTAGGTCGTTCATCATCACTAGAATCCTAATAATTAAAAAAAAAAAAATTGAACATGACTAGTACAAAATATATGATATCAATTAGTAACCACGTTGACAATATTGCATGATTATAAATTGGTTTGACGTTTAAATAATTACATATTAATCAATATATATATATATATATATATATATATATATATACACCAAACAATTATAATTATTACCATCATTATCCCGGCATTGTGGCTAGAAGATGCAATATTGTTACAATTGGCTGGGTGAAGCAGTTGTCCATTTTCATCTACCAAATGCGCCTTGCGGTATGCAACTCCTAATAAGATCTTCTGGAATTTTTGAGAAGTCTGAATATTTTGTGCATCTGAACTCGATGCTAAATCTGCATGAACCTACAAATTTGTATACATTATAAATTTAATTAAGCTGTGCATGATTGACTACATGGATAAAAAACATAAATTCAATTAGATAATGAAAATATAAGTAAAATCTAAAGTAAATATTACATCTCGAGATGGATAGGGAGAACTCTGCGATGGACTTTGAGAGATATTATGGAACGAGATGTATTTTGAAGAATTTTCCATTCCATATAATTATGATATTTTCTCCCTGCATTTGAGAAAAACAATAATAAATTTTGGTTCACACACCTAAATGTAATTTCAGTGCCTAATGTACAGATCACCGCACCGGTGTGTTTTTTGAAATGTGCACCAGTGTCATTTTATACCCAGACGTACCGGTGCAGTTCGATTAAGGGACACACCGGTGACGAATAACTGCAAATAAAAAAAAAAGCAACTCTATTTTCTTTAAGTGAAAAAAATAGAGGTAAATTGAAAAATGGGTGGAAATTTTTTTTCGAAAATATAATTTCATAAAACATTTCTTTAAATACTAAATATTTTTCTTATTTCACTATTTTTGCAAAAAATTTCAGCCAGAGTTTTGCAAGATACATACCTGGAGAAAACATAGCACCAGAACATTGTGGAGCAGGGGAATATGTTCGAACAGAAGTATTCAGACAATCCGAATTCCAACCTCTGGTGATTCAAACCCTATAGCATAGAATTTCAAACTATGTGAATAAATTTTATTGTTTTTTTTACTTTTTCTGCTATTTTTTTTATGCAATAAAAGAAAAAAATCAAATTTTATTGTTTTTTTTTACTTTTTTCTACAATTTTTTTTATGCATTAAAAGAACAAAATCAAATTTTAATGTTTTTTTACTTTTTTCTGCAATTTTTTTTACTTTTTCTATAGTTTTCAGAAACAAAATAAATCAATAAAATTCATTTTTAGAAACAAAAACCCTAGATTCTTTTTGTTTGTGCCCTTTCTTCTCCCTCTTTCTGTAATTTAAGAATAGGGCTTTTCAATTTAGATTTATAGGGTTTTTTTATTCATAATACATCCAACCCATAGGATGACTTGTATAGTCATATCGCAATCCATGCTGGCCCTTGCGTGAATTTTAAAAAAAAAACAGATTATTTTTCCTCGATGCGCCCTGCATAACATAGTGCACCGGTGCGCTCTGTTATACCAGCGCACCACGAAAGTACAATGATAAAAAAAAAATATGTTTTTATCAGTGTGCCATATGTAACATATGGCACTGGTGCGCTATTTCATTATGGTGCACCGCGAACGTGTTGTTTCATAAAAAAAAATTGTTTTAGAAACAAACCCTATGTTCTTTTTGTTGATGCCCTTTCTTCTCCCTCTTTCTGTGATTTCAAAGTTAGGGATTTTCAATTTATATTTATAGGTTTTGTATTGCTAAATATAAGCCTAAGACATCTAACTCACGGGACGACTTGCATAGTCAGATCCCAATCCATGTCGGCCCTTGCGTAAATTTTAAAAAAAAAATCATCAATGCGCCCTGCGTACCTGAGTGCACCGATGTGCTCTATTATCCCAGCGCACCATGAAAGTACTGTGATAATAAATTAAAAAAACAAAATATTTTTTCTTAGTTCGCCATTTGTGAAATATGCAGTTGGTGCGCTATTTCATTATGACGCACTGTGAACATTCTGTTTCGCAAAAAAAAAAAAAAAAAAACTTTCAAAAAATACAAACCCTACATTCTTTTTGTTTATGACCTTTCTTCTCCCTCTTTCTATGATTTCAGAATTAGGGCTTTTCATTTTATATTTATAGGGTTTTTATTGCTAAATATAGACCTAACACATCCAACCGACGGGACAATTTGCATAGTCGGATCCCAATTCATGTCAGCCCTTGTGTGAATTTAAAAAAAAAAAAGATTTTTGTTTTCATCGATGAGTCTAGTGCAACCTAGCGCACCGGTGATCTATATTGTACAAGTGCATCGCAAAAGTAATGTGATAAAAAATTCAAAAACATTTTTTTTTTTATCAGTGTGCCATATGTAAAATATGGCACCGGTTTATGTTACAAAAACTAACACTGGACGATTTTTATTATTTTATCATGGTTAATTGGTGCGGTGGTTGACATGTAACGCACCAGTGCTCCTTGTTGACATAGAGCACCATACGGTCTATTATATTGTTTGTACAGTGCGTTTCTAAGACTCCCACGCACTGACGTCGGTGCGCACACCATGAATGGTGCACTGGTTTCTTGAGATTTTTTTTTTACATGAAAAGTTGACAATTTATTTATAAATATATTAATGAATGATATGGTACAGGTTTGAGATTGATAAAGAAATGACTGACAAGAGATCAAGTAACAAAAATATTGATAACACATCAAGAAAAGCAAAAAAGGTAGGTTCTTTGTAAATTCTTTACAAAAAAAATATTTTTGAACTATATGTAAGTTTAACTAATATGTATTGTTTACTGTGTATCATGCAGAGCCACAAAATGACGAAGCTCGATAAGATTATTTCTGATCTAGGACCAGAAGAGCATAAAAGCTTGATGGAAAAATTGCAAAAGGATGAATCATATGAATGAAAAAATACTATCAATCCAATAGGAGTTCATTTTTTTAATTTTCATTAATAATATAATTAAAATTATTATATAACATGTGTCAAACATTCTATTAATTCACGTTTGTTTAATTTTCTACAGGTACCAACAACTCAAAAAAGGAATGTTGTTCTAAGAAAAGAAAAAAAATAGAACATGCAAATGAAAATGAATTGCTCCTTAGCTCATCTAGAGTGGAACTGGAGGTTAACGAAAGGGAGAAACTCTTTTACAAAAGTTTGAGGGATCTAGTGGAATGAATGTATAGACGTTCTTTCCACTTACAATACAAAAACCAATCCAATGATTCCAAGAACCAAATTTTATCTAAACTACAGGAAGAGTTTCCAGAGAATTGTTCAATGAGACATGTCATACTTTTAATAGCAAAAATGTACAACGACAAAAAATAAGGAATTAAAAAGTAATATTCCTTTAAATGTTTGTCTAGAATTATTTATAAATATCACTTTTGTTATATTTAATTTTCATATATCAATATAAAAAATAAATAGTTTATTGGCATGTTACATTCTCAGGAAGATTATGAAAATATCAAAAGATGAACGAGTTAATACCATAAATATGCTAGCTGGAATGTCGAAAAAGGTGTACAAGGAGATGGTCAAAGAAATGGATAAAATTGCATCGCAGGAGGAGCCATCTCAACAACAACGTGCCTCAAATGTAATATGTAATTATTGAATTTTTCGATCATTAGGTACAATAAATAAAAAATTTAGCATTAAATATTAATTTTCAAGTATCTTATTGCAGAAAAGAAAAGAAAATGGAACCCATTCAGCACATAAAATAGGACGACAAGGAAGAAAAGGGTTTATATCTAAGTTTATGAGTACTTGTTACTTCCTTATAACAACGTAACTAGATTTCATTTTTGTATTTTTTAAGTTGTTTTACAAAATTCATCATTGAATGTTTTCAAACATGTGCTAACATACAAAGAAGAACCATCGGAGGAATTGATTAAAATTGGGTTAAATATGGGTTGTGAGTATATGTTGGAATATCAGAACTTAATTGTGGAATTTGTAAGCATCTATTGATCTTGTTTTACTTAGCTCCATCTATAATTAATAGAACAAAAAATTCTTTTATATAAAATATATGATTTGTTATGGGGTATAAAACTTGCAGGAAACAAAGTATGGAACTGCGTCAACAGATGAAATCTTGAAATATGGCATGTTACATGGTTTTTAAAGAATGTGTATAGTTTATGAGTCAATTGTTGCAATGGTACGTCATTTCTTTTCAATTTACATTGATGTATATTATTTAATATTGTAATTTTCATTATTATCACCAATGTATATACACTCATTACAGTTTATTTTTATGTTTGTAGATGCAAGGTGAAGAAGAAGAAAACAATCAACACAGTGAACAAAACATTCCTGAAAATAACCCAAGTCATAGAAGTAGCTCTAGCAATGACAACAATTCAAGCGAAGGATGATGATCACTATGTTTGGATATCAAAGCAAGGCATTGTATTTTTTGAAATATGTCTATGAAATCAAACATTTTGTTTAATGTAATGGAGATAGTGTCCCAATTAAAAGACAAAGGGATACCAATAACTGTCCCATTTTGTATGGAAAACAATGTCTTATATATATGTGTGTGTGTGTGTGTGTTTTAATTTATTCTATTGCGTTCTCCATTGTCATTCTCAAATGCACAAATAAAAATTTAATTCATATGAATATTGTTATAAGATATATATGTGTTGACTTTTGATGAATAATGAATTTTAAAAACCACAATAATTATGATATGATATAAAAAATTAATCCAAACATCACATTCAAATGCATTAATAAAAATTTAATTAATATTAATATTGTTATAAGATGCGCTGACTTTTGATGAATAATGAATTTAAAAAAATCACAATAATTACACTCTCACAAGTCGATATTTCTAAAAAATACAAAATGAAAACCGGTGCGTGTCAGTTACTGTACACCGGTGCATTTGTATTCTTAAGTGCACCGGTGCATTTCTACAACCTATGGGTGCGCTTGTGCGGAACGGTGCATCAGTGCATTTATGTGTCTATACGCACCAATGCCATTGTACGACCTATGGGCACCACACGAATACTGATACCAACTATAAATCTCAGTGCATTTGTGTGATACTGCACACCTGAGCGTTTATGTGTCTATACGCACCGGTGCATTTGTACGCCCTATGGGCACTGCACGAATATCAATACCAATTATAAATCTTAGTGCATTTGTGTGATACTACGCACTAGGGCATCTATGTCTCTATACGCACCAGTGCATTTGTACGACCTATGGGCACCGCATGAATACCGATACCAATTATAAATCTTAGTGCATTTGTGTGATACTGTTCACCGATGCGTTTCTATAAGTCTACGTACCAGTGCATTGATACGACCTATGGGCACTGCACAATTCCCAAAACCAATTAGAACGACCCCGTGCGTTGTATCACCAACACTATAACCGGTGCAGTTTTATACCTTAACGGCCCGGTGCATTCTCCTTCCACTGCCTCGGGGCGCCTTCTACATGTATGCACCGGTGCATTAAATCCAGAGTAGCGCACTGATGAAAAAAAACATCCGTAATAACCTCCGGCCACACATTTGTTTTTAGTTGTGTTGAATTTACGTTAAAAGCTCCGCCAAAACCTCCGTAACCATAAACGGATGTTGTAGAAAATGTTTTTTTGACAATTTTGGCTAATTTTATAACACTAAAAACCTCCTTTATAACCTCCGCTAGAGGGCCTTTTCCTTGTAGTGTACATTGAAAATTTTACAAATTGGGTTTCCAATGACTTGAAAGGTTGTTGGTTGATGATATTGGTTCTTTGAAAATATGGTACAACTACTTCCTTGGAACTTTGACAAAATGTGTGCAACATCTAGCTCCATATGGGGACATGTTGCTTCAATGAAGCAACATGGGAATCCCGTAATCCTATAACCAAGAAAACAGGATTCCATCAAATAGATATTCATTAAAGATCCAAATCACCATGTATAAATAGTAAATCTACTAGAATAGAAAACATATACTCTAACAAACTGGAAAATATAAAGAAGATATAGCTTAAATGCATGAAATAAAACTATCTAAAGACAATAAATCAAAAGGATTAGGGTTAGAGATACTCTACAAAATATTCCCCATGGCATAAAATGTGGTTGATGTAGATTCAAATCACTGCGATGCACATCTTTGTCATGATGGAGTCTTTTCCTTCTTCTTTTCGGAAGATAAAATGGCAAATGTGGTGAGAAGAAGTAATAAACTGGCTAAATGAACTTTGACACAAATTGCGGTGGATGACCATGTGGCACAAATTCTTCACCATTTTCCAACCTCTTTAGAACCTGGACATGATATATTCTTTCAACTTCTTTGTATAACCTGACAATACCACTTGTTGTAACAATAATAGTGGCATAGGACAAGTCCATTTGAATATACCCACCCAGATCAGTTGCAAACTTCCTGGATAGAAGGATTTCACACACATTTTGCGCATCAATTACTGCTATATCCATGGTGATGATATTGTATGGGTAATCAGCCAAGGAGACCTGTAGATTTTTTACCATACCAAGGACTTCAATTTTTCTAGATTCCATTGAGAAAATTTTATGGTAAGGAGTTCAATTGATCCATAACATTTTTAGTCACAACATTTGTTGATGCAATGAAATCAAGCATGCAATTATGAAGAAAAAGATCAGTAATATCCAAGGTCAAGGAAAAGGTTTGATGATATTCATTAGTCATGTGGCAGTTTAAATCCTTTAACTTGATCTATTCATCTTTAGAGTGTGTGTCAATTTTTTCTTCTTGAGCAATGTCTAAAGCTTTGAAGAATGAATCTCTTTGTGGTAGGATCTTCAAAAGTTCTAAGACTGGGACTAAAATTTTAATACTATCAATCCATTTGTCCCAATCCACCTTCAATCTTGACTTATATCTTTTGGAAGAAACCTATTTATTGTGACTTTGTTTTTTTACATTTCCTTTGATAAGTGTAACCCTTCTAGCAATTTCTGTTAGGTCCCTATATTACTAGTAAAGTCCCTTATTGTTGTTAGTGTAACCCCCTTATTGTTATTATTGTACCCCTGTAACCCCCATATTGTTATTATTGTGCCATTAAATTATTATTGTTAGGTAGGCTAGGATTACATTGTGGCCCCACTAAGATTACATTGTGGCCCCATGGACTCCTATATATAGAAAAGAGGTTTTGTAATTTCTATCATCCAATAATTGTTCATTCATGTAATGTATTGGAGGTTTCCCCCTCAAATTGGCTTACATCTAAGGTGTTGATATATATTTTCATCTATTTTTGGAGCTGGTTTCACAACATTTGGTATCATAACTTTGGATTCTACGGTTTCGCTGCTCCAAACAGGTCATCGTAAAATTTTTGCTATAACATTGTTTCTAAGAAGTTTTAGAAGCTGAAATTTTTAGAGTGTGAAGCCGAAATCCTGAGGAAAATCGTCGTAAAATTTTAGAGCTTGGTTCGCAATATTTTGATAAATATGATCTGTGGAATTTAGAGTTTTTTGTAGGCTCCTAAATTTCACTTAAAAAGGTCATCGGGGAATTCTCGCTATAAATTTTTTTCTATGAAGGATCAGAAGCTGAAATTTTTAGAGCGCAAAGCTGAAATTCTGAGGAACATCATCACAAAATTTCAGAGCTTGGTGCACAATATTTGTGGAGATATGATCTGTGGAAGTTAGGTATTGTTCAGGATCCTGAATTTCATCTCAAAGAGGTGATCATGGGAAACTCTTCATAACTCTCTCTCTGAGCATCTGATTGGAATTCTGTAAAAAGTGACTAGAATTACATGAAATTTAGATTCCTTTCTATAACTTTCAGAGCGAAAGGAGAAAACAGTGACATGTGGCAAGTCGTACAAGTTCGTTCTATCGAACCAGTCTATAATTAGGTCATTGTGGGAGATTGGACATAACTTTGCGTTGAAGAATCCAAATCAAGTCAGAACTATGGTATTTGAAAGAAGCTTCAGAGGACTACTACAGGGCTGAATTTCAAATATTGAGGATCTACAAGTATAGAGATAAGTCAATAACAATATCGAGCTCCTCAAAAGCAAGTAAAAGGTGTGTATTTTGTTTTCCAAATTGCATAAGTCTTGTTTGAAGAATCAAGTTGAATTGATTCCAAGGGCATATTGTAGAATAGATATCAGTTTGGATTCTCAAATGGCCCCTAAAAAGAATTCAACACCCATTAATCCTTTAGAATGCTCTACTATGACTCATGAAGACGAATAATGGCAACATGACATATCAAAATTACAAGAGCAAGTGCAACAAATTTCTCTCTCGCAAAGAGAAACAAAAAATGACATGGAAGTTTTGAAGAAAGGCATGGAAACTAAGATGGATGGTTTGAAGAAAGGCGTGGAATCTAAGATGGATGGTTTGAAGAATGGCATGGAAGCTGGCATGGAATCTAAGGTGGATGACATGGAAGCTAAGATAGAAAACATGAAGAATGATCTAAAAGCAGACATGGAAGGTTTGGCAAAGTTGATACAAGAAATTTTTCCTAATGGTGAAAATATAGTAGAGGAAACTCATGATGAGAACAAAATAAATGTTAATCGTAATTTCATAAACTCTAATGTTGGAGATGTTAGTGCTCAAATCTACCTCAGGCTGAAATAAGGTAAAAATCAAGGCTACATCAAACCACGTTCAGCCTCGTAGCTAGCCCTACGAGGACAGGAGAGGGCTCTCTCCGTAAATCTCGATAAAATGAGCAATAGGGTGCGAGATGACTTACGATAGGAAATAATTTTAGGCTAGTAAAGAGATAGGTAAGTTTGATTTTGATTTTTTGGGTTTTCGCTGGAGAAATGGGAAAAACAAATTTTGGGTCCGGGGATAAGGTCAGACCTTTGCAGAATTCGAGTTGGGCCGAGGTAGGCGATTGTCTTGATGCTTTTGATTGGATATATGGACAGATTATAACGACAAGGAGCTGAAGAGGGCAAAGAAGAACTTGTATCCTCTCCAAACAGTCGAAAACATGTAAAACTAAATGAATTCAAAGGCAGAGCACTGTAAACAATGGATTCAACCTCATCTACTCATTCATTTTAGTTTCAGAAGCATATGAAAGGAATGGCATACATTAAACATGAAGAACTTACAATAAACAAAGAGAAAACACCATCAAGAACAGAACACCACAAGGATCCCAACAGGTGCCGCAAAACCTCTGATCTTTCCTTAGCCAAAATATGAAAAATATTTACAATGTGTGCCAAAAGTTTCCCAAGAGTCCAACCTGTAGAATGTCTCAGAAATTACAATATATAGATCACTCTAACCCCTTCCCACACCTCTAGGGGTCTAAATCCTCCTTCTAGGAGCAGTTCCAACAAATTCTAATCAAGGAGCTAAAATCTAGGCAGCTAACAACTTGCCTCTAAAAAAAGTGGAAACTGATTCATTTACATGATTTTCACTTTTTTGAGAGTGAATCTTCTAGAATATGTAAAAATGAGCCAAAGTTACATGTAAACCATTAATTTACATCATGAAAACCCAAAAATTTCATCCACAAGAAAAACTGGTCCCAACTGGCCGAAATTCTGAGCTGGAAGTTGAAAATTCAGCCAAAAATTTAAGTGGGTAGCGCCCCTGAACTGAGTGGGTAGCGCGCCTTTCAACATTATTTTGAGGCACTTCCCGCCCTTCAAATTGAGCTCATGATAGCTCGTTGGAAATCCATGGATGTTGGCTATCCAACCCAAGTGGAATTTCCCAATTTGGAGCTCATTTTCCCCTCCAAAACTTCATTCTCCCAAAAGTACTTCCTGCTGGTGCAAAAGGTGGCAGCAAGGTGGTTTTCATGGTGTTTTTGAGCTTTTTGACCATCCAGAATCTGATGAAATGCTTCGGAAATGCCTGAGGATGCATAAATTATCATGACAAATCCAAAAATGCAAATATTTCCTTCAGCAAGTGTCCCAAAAAAAAGTGAGCATATGTGCGCAATACCCGCTTAACTGAAAAACTTGTTTTTAGACCAAAATATTTCAAAATGACAAATTTTTTTCTGAATTTGCTCAAATTCGGAGTGAAGACCCTCCATCATGTATCATGCCCAGCCAATGAAGCCTCGGCCAAAATCCGAAGTGGATCAGGCCTTTTCCGCCGTTTTAGTGCTTCGCTCAACCTCCTCTTCAGAATCTTCATTCTCGCTTTGCAGACATGCATGCGAGCCCAATAATGGCCTTTCATGTGACGAAGCAGGTCTTTGTCTCTGTTGGCCTTCTCAATCAACTTCTCCAAATGAATGTTAACCCGTGTGAGCACAGAATCTCGATCAATTGGTGTCATGTCGCCGGGTCTCTTCCGGGCCAATTGTCGATCTTCACGGATTCGCTGCAGCTCATAAAGTTCGTGCTCATCCTCAAGCTGTTTTTTGCACTGATCCAGATAGTTTATCACCCACTGAGCCTTTTGCAATTGATCTTTCAGCCTATCATTCTTGGCCCTTTGCTCTTGGATGATCTCCCTCAGTTTCGAGCTAGGAGAGCTCGCATCAACATCAATAATTGTGAAATCTGTGTCCCGGCCTCCTGATGGGCCCTCATCATGCATGGGCTTCTTGCCCCTGTCCTGGATCTGTACCTGTGCTGAAGAAGAAGGCGAGACCCCTTCCACATCATGTGGAGATAATAATCGCTCTGCTGATGAAGTCGGCAAGACCCCTTCCACCCTGGGTGGAGATAATACTCGCCGTGTAGCTGCAAATAAGGCCCTGTGGCCTCGCTGATATGTCATAAACAATGGAGCACTGATCTTCCCGACCTCAGGAATGTCCGGCTGGTGTGAAGGCTCTCCCACATCATGAACTACCTCGGGAGGCGGCTGTGACGCTGTGAAAAGTCACGGGAGATGAAATCCTCCCACGCGATGCCCTGCTGTGCCAACTGATGTAACACTATGATCTTGATCAAAGCGTAGTGATATATACTTCTATGCTGCTGTGTTGGGCTCTTCTTCTGTACAAAAATCATCATCCTCTCTATGTTGCGATACATGAAGTACGGAATTTTCATCATACGTACCCTTGTGAAGTGCATCAACAAACGAACATGGTACGCAAAGAGACGCGCGAATCTGCCCTCGCAACTGAAATACCGAATGATGAGTTTCATCAGCGGTGTAAACTCATCCCTCAGGAATCTGAAAGGAAAAACTCTGCCCAAGTGCCACATATACCCAGGTTTGATGTATGGCTCATAGTGGAATTTCTCTAAATGCTGATGTTTGTTCCATTCCTCTCCCAGATTTGGTATGCCAGTGGCCTGAGCAATAGTCATTGGTGACAGAAATAAATCTACTCCAGCGAGATTTACACGGCCATTACGTAAATGTAGAAAAAACAGGCGAGCTAGTTCACGATGAAGCTGGGTTTGTGAAATCATTTCACAAAATCGAAAACATGACTGAACCCGAAAACAATCCATTGCAAGGGGACATGCATGCAATTGAGCCAAAGAAGTAGGCTCCTCCCTGAGATGTTTACCACCTTTTCCACCTCTGTGAGGCCTCCGTGGCACATTACCCTCTGTTGTGGAATCACTATCCGACCCCTGCTCATAAACTGACTCTGTCTCTGACATGGCTTTGAACAAGATATTTGCAATATTGGATGCTGATATAGGTGCAGTAAAGGAAAAGTTTAATGTATTTTCAAAACCCAATAAATGTCACCCACGTACCAAAGTATCACAGGAAAACAAAATTACAATGAGGATGGCTCTGCTTTAGTGGCATGAAAACTATCACTGTTTTGACCATAAGTGAGTTTCACAAATGAGTGCCAACTGCAAAGTATGGTGCAATCTTTTGGTAATGATGGGCAAAATTTGTCAAAGAAGCAAACAAGTATAGGACTGTGTTTATGAACTGGAGAATAGGGAGAACATGATAATAACCATAGTGACCCAAATGACTATCACAGTGGTAATAGAATGATAACAACAGCAATGGTGATATTATGGTGATGAGGGCTATAGACTAGTCCACATAAGACTGTGCAAAAATATGAAAGGGCATAAACAGCAGTGATAAGATGATAACTGAGGGCGTGAGGATCATATATACAACGTGCCAGGGTGTGAACATATCTACCATTCAAAGGTTTTCAAAATTTTCATAAAACTGTCCATACAATTTCAAAACCCTTACGGAATTAACTTGCATGTGAATGAAGGATTCATGTATTTCTCTCCAAGAATGGCTTGTTTCCCCAACATCAATGACATCACAACCATATTAAAAATCTACTGAGAAATGATTAAAACCTATTTGCAAGCTGCTGGAGTCGATTTGAATCAAAACTGGGCGCAAAACACAATTTTTTTGGCTCTGTTGCTAAGTGGGTAGCGCCCCTGCTCAAGTGGGTAGCGCCCCTCAAGTGGGTAGCGCCCGTTCAATTTAACACAAGCTGTGGCGCTCAAGTGGGTAGCGCCCACCTCCAAACGTTGTCAACAATTCTGCAAATTGTCTTTGGCCTTCAAAAACTCGATTTCGACCTCTGCCTTGCGGATTTTTTACAAATGAGTTTGTTTGTCATGTTTTATACATTAAGAAAATATCTCATGCAATCAGATTTGATTTCAAATGTGTTTGATAACCCACTTTCATAATGTTTCTGCATTTTGACATTTGGCTATTTAATACAATGTTTCTCCTTTGGCTTTTCTGAATTTTGGACTGAAAATGCTTGTTGTCTTTTGTAGGGATGCGGCACTGTGGCTTTGGAAAAGATCAGAGGCTTGCACTGAAGCTTCTCATGGTGAAATGGATACAATTATTACAAAAATGGAATTAAACAATTTCTAGTTCCAAAACAGAGTTTTGGACTAGAAATGTCTTCAAATGATTTTGATGATAAAAATGTGAAACAAAAACTTTGTGAAACCAACCTCATGGCCTGCGGGCTTTATGTCATGTATGCAAAAGACTCGAAAACCCTAGACTCTAGGAATAAAGACTCTTTTTAACGAAACTGACATTTTAATGATCATGAATGAAATGACGATGAACTTTAGTAATTTTTTGAGGAATTTTTAAATAGCCCTGCAGGTACAAGCATGAGGAAACACATGACAACTAGACCCCCTCGTCAGTCAGTGGCATGCTCCTAGCGAAATGCAATGAAGTGGAACAAGCGAGACACCTAAGAATGAATATGCAAAAAGCGAAATGATCTCTGACGGAGGGCTGTAAGGACCGACTCTAACAGGAGGGAAGAACCACCATATTCCAATAATGGATATGAGGAAGTTTGATGGAAAGGATCCTGTAACATGGATACTACAGATGGAGCAATATTTTGATCTCAATAATGTGAAAAACACACAAAAGGTACACATTGCAACTTTAGATTTATAAAAAAATACATTTTTATGGTATCGATGGCTTTTCTCCCATAAAAAAATTGTCACTTGGTCAATTTTTACGGAGGAAATGATGGCACGTTATGAGGATACAAAGAGCAACACTTTCTTTAGCTGTTAGGTCCCTATATTACTAGTATAGTCCCTTATTGATGTTAGTGTAACCCACTTATTGTTATTATTGTACCCTTCTAACCCCCATATTGTTATTATTTTTCCCTTAAATTATTATTGTTAGGTCGGCTAGGATTACATTGTGGCCCCACAAGGATTACATTGTGGCCCCATGGACTCCTATATATAGAAGGGAGATTCTGTAATTTGAATCATCCAAGAATTTTTCACTCATGTAATCTATTGGAGGTTTCCCCTTTGAAGTGGCTTATTTATAAGGCATTGATATCTCTTTTATTCTCTTTTTGGAGTTGGTTTCACAACATTTGGTATCAGAGCTTTGAGATTCTAGGGTTTTGCTGCTCCAAAACAGGTCATCGTGGAATTTTCGCTATAACTTGTTTTCTACGAAGGTTAAGAATCTAAAATTTTTATAGTGTGAAGCCAAAATCCATAGGAACATCGTCGCAAAATTTCAAAGCTTGGTTCGCAATATTTTCGGAGATATGATCTCTGCAAGTTAGGTCATTTTACAAGCTCCTGAATTTAACCTAAATAGGTCATCGTGGTATTTTTGTAATAACGTTTTCAAACGAAGGTTCTGAAGCTGAAATTTTTAGAGTGCAATGTCTCAATCCTTAGGAACATTGTCGAAAAATTTCAAATATTGGTTCGCAATATTTTCGAAGATATGATATGTGGAAGTTAGGGCATTTTGAGGCTTCTGAATTTCATCTCAAAGAGGTGATCGTGGGAAAATATTCATAGCTCTCTCTCTAAGAATCGTATTAGAATGATGTAAGAAGTTTCCACAAGTGCACGGACGTTATTTTTCATTCTAGCAATTGTAGAGCCAAAGGAGGAAACAGTGACACCTGGCAAGTTGTACAAGTTTGCTCTATTGAACCAGTCCAAAATTGGGTCATTGTGGGAGATTGGACATAAATTTGCCTCGAAGAATCCAAATCAGATCATACCTGTGGCATTTGAAAGAAGCTTCAGAGGGATACTACAGGGATGAATTTTAGATATTGAGGATCCACAATTATAGATATAATTCAATTTCAATATCGAGCTCCTCAAAAGCAAGTAAAAGGTGTGTATTGTTTTTTCCGAATTGCATAAGTCTTGTTTGAAGAATCAAGTTGAATTGATTCCAAGGGCATATTGTAGAATAGATATCAGTATTGGATTCTAAAATGGCCCCTAAAAATAATTCAACACCCATTAAGCCTTTAGAAAGCTCTACTATGACTCATGAAGATGAAGAATGGAAACATGACATATCAAAATTACAAGAGCAAGTGCAACAAATTTCGCAATCGCAAAGAGTAACAAAAAATGACATGGAAGTTTTGAAGAAAGGCGTGGAAACTAAGATGGATGGTTTGAATAAAGGCATGGAATCTAAGATGGATGGTTTGAAGAATGGAATGGAATCTAAGATAGATGGCATGAAATCAAAGACAGATGGCATGGGAGCTGGCATGGAATCTAAGATGGATGACAGGGAAGCTAAGATCGATGAGAAAATGGAAAAAATGAAGAATGATCTAAATGCAGACATGGAAGTTTTGATAAAGTTGATACAAGAAATGTTTCCTAATGGTGAAAAGATAGTAGAGGAAACTCATGATGAGAACAAAATAAATGTTTAGCATGATTTCATAAAATCTAATGTTGGCGGGAAGAACCACCATATTCCAAAAATGGATATGAGGAAGTTTGATGGAAAGGATCCTGTAACATGGATACTACAGATGAAGCAACATTTTGAACTCCATAATGTGCAAAACACACAAAAGGTACACATTGCAACTTTACATTTAGAACAAAATACATTTGTATGGTATCAACGACTTTGCTCCCGTAAAAAAATTGTCACTTGATCAATTTTAACAGAGGAAATGATAGCACATTATAAGGATACAAAGAGCAACACCTTCTTTAGCCAATTGATAAATCTCAAACAAAAGGGTTTAATGGGGGAGCACATTGAGGACTTCCAAAAATAGAATATAAGGGTAACTAATATTCCAGAGGAACATAGGATTGATCTCTTCATAGGTACCTTAAAGGATAACATCCAACATGAAGTTCGCATTTTGGAACCTGATTCATTGGAGAAGGCATTCAGGTTGGCAAGAAAAATCAAATGTAAAATTATGGCGACAAGGAAGCCTACCACTCACTTCTATAAAGAGGGAAGTTTTGCTACTCCTAGATTTCCACAACCTACAAGGTTGAAACCACAACAATTGGAATAAAAAAGAGCAAAAGGGATTTGCTACAATTCTGATAGCAAATACATTAAAGGTCATAAGTGTGCTGAGAAGAAATTATTTTACATAGATTGTGAAGAGGAAGAAGAAAAATAACAAGAAGAGGATATGCACCAGGAACCAACCCAAGAAGAGGAAGAAATGAGTCCGACCATATCATGTAATTCATTGGCAGGAATTACCACTCCTCAAACTCTCAATATAGAAGGACATATCAAGAAGAAAAAGGTAATATTGTTGATTGATTCAGGTAGTACCCATAATTTTATTCATTTTAAGGTAGCCAAGGAATTGAATTGTTTCCTATACCCAGCACCAGAATGTCAAGTGATGGTTGCAAATTGAGGAAATATAAATTTCTCTCGAAAATGCCAAAATATCAAGCTAACCATGGGGGAATATGTATTGAATATTCCATTGCTTTCCATTCCTATGGGAGGTGATGATGTTGTACTAGGAGTACAATGGTTACAATCTTTGGGGACGGTAGCTTTTAATTTTCAAGAACTTTTCTTGAAATTTTTTTCAGAAGGAAAGGAAGTCAAAGTATGGGGTATTGCAGGGAAGCCGAGAAAGATAATAAGCTATAATGTCATGACAAAGCTTCTAAAGACAGAACAACAAGGCATAATTTCACAATTATGCTCACTATAAGTTCCAACATCAAAATCATCTATTTCTACATATCTCCAAAAATTCTTGGACAATCATTCCAAGGTGTTTGAAACTCCCAAAGGATGCCCACCTATTCGTGATCATGATCATGCTATTCATTTGATTCTAGGAAGTGTTCCTCCAAACATCAGGCCTTATAGATATCCTTATGTCTAAAAGAGAAAAATTGAATGTATGATTACATAAATGTTAGAGGCGGGTATAATTCAACCTATTCAAAGTTCTTTCTCTGCTCTTGTAGTATTGGTACACAAGAAGGATGGATCATGGCGCATGTGTCCAGATTATAGGGAGCTCAATAAGATCAACATTAAAGATAAGTTTCCCATTCCTATGATTGATGAATTATTGGATGAATTACATGGAGCAATTTATTTTACCAAGTTGGATCTTCATAGAGGATATCATCAAATTAGAATGAAGACTGAAGATATTCCGAAAATATCATTTCGAACTCATGAGGGTCATTATGAATTTTTGGTCATGCCTTTTGGCCTTACCAATGCACCTTCTACATTTCAAGGGTTGATGAATTCCATTTTCAAACCCTTCCTTAGAAAATTTGTGCTAGTATTTTTTGATGATATACTAATCTACAAGAGGTCTTGGAAGGATCATGTTGAACATGTTGACAGGGTGCTCAAACTATTGCAGGAGAAACAATTATATGCAAAAAAATCCAAATGTTTCTTTGGAGTACAAGAGGTGGAATATTTGGGTCATATTGTATCTCACGAGGGTGTGAAAGTAGACCCTAACAAAATTAAAACCATTAAGGAATGGAAAGTCCCCACAACCATAAAGAAGTTGCGAGGATTTCTCGGGTTAACAGGGTATTATCGCAAGTTTGTTAAGAATTATGGGAGAATAGCAGCACCTCTAACAACATTATTGAAGAAAGATGCATTTTCATGGACTCCCGAAGCAACTAAGGCCTTTGAACATCTTAAAGAGGCAATGTGCCTAGCACCGGTCTTAGCTACGCCAGACTTCACAAAAACCTTTATTGTGGAATGTGATGCCTCAGGAAATGGAACTGGTGTTGTTTTAATGCAGGAAGGAAGACCCATTGCTTTTGAAAGTCGTCCAATCAAAGGAAAGTATTTACAGAAACCTATTTATGAGAAGGAAATGTTAGCAATACTGCATGCACTAAAGAAATGGAGAACTTACCTAATGGGAAGACACTTCAAGGTAAAAATTGATCATGATAGTCTTAAACACTTTTTGGGACAAAGAATATCTTTAGAAGAGTAGCAAAAATGGCTCACAAAGATGTTGGGTTATGACTTTGAAATAATATACAAAAAAGGGAAGCTAAATGTTGTTGCAGATGCACTCTCAAGAAAGAATGAAGAGGTGGAAGCATTGCTTTGTGCCATTTCTATTATCCAACCAGATTGGATAACCGAAGAAAGAGATGAATGGAAGAAGGATGAAGAAGTGTGGACACTCATTCAAAAGTTGCAGCAAGATCCTAGTACACCTGATACATTTAGTTGGAAAAATGATTCCTTATGGTAGAAATATCGCTTATCTCTTTGTAAGAATTCCCAAATAAAAAAAAAGATTCTTTTGGAATTGCACACTTCTCCTTTAGGAGGACACTCGGCATTTTTAAAAAGTTACCACAGGGTGAAGAAATAATTTTTTTGGGATGGCCTTAAATGTGATATTCAAAATTTTGTGGCGGAATGTTTGGTTTGCCAGCAGAATAAATTTGATACAATTAAGACCCCAGGTATTCTACAACCTTTATCCATTCCAAGTCAACATTGGGAAGATATTTCAATGGATTTTATCACAGGTTTACGTAAGTCCAAAGGAAAGAGTGTCATCATGGTGGTAGTTGATAGACTTACCAAGTATGCACACTTTTGTGCATTATCTCATTCATTTAAAGCAAGTATAGTTGCTACTACATTTATGGACACAATTCAAAAGCTACATGGAAACCCAAGGGTTATTGTGAGTGACAGAGATCCCATTTTTACTGGAAATTTTTGGATGGAGTTATTTTCTTGTTTGGGTACTCAATTAGCTCATAGCTCATCTCATCATCCTCAATCCGATGGTCTAACTAAGATAGTAAATAAATTTTTGGAAGGATATCTTCATTGTTTTGTATCTGATAAACAAACACAATGGGTCAAGTGGTTACCTCTAGCTGAATGGTGGTATAACACTTCCTTCCATACTGCAGCAAAAATGACCCCATTTATGGCACTTTATGGATATTATCCACCATCCATCACATCATCTTTAAGGGAAAATTCGAAGGTTCAAGTAGTGGAAGATCACATCGAGCATCAGCAAGAAGTTCTCCAACTCTTAAAGGATAACCTAAATTTGGCACAAAATCGAATGAAACAACAGGCAGATCAACATCGCAGGGAGAGAATTTTTGATGTAGGAGATTGGGTATTTTTACGGCTACAACCATATAAACAAATGTCCCTCAAGCAAGCTAAGAAGGATAATAAATTATCGCCAAAGTACTATGGTCCTTACAAGGTGTTGCAAAAGATTGGTACTATGGCATACAAATTGGAGCTTCCTGCTTCTTCACAAGTGCACATTAATGATAGCACATTATGAGGATACAAAGAGCAACACTTTATTTAGCCAATTGATAAATATCAAACAAAAGTGTTCAGTGGGGGAGAACATTGAGGACTTCCAAAAATTGAATATAAGGGCAACTGATATTCCAAAGGAACACAGGATTGATCTCTTCATATGTACTTTAAAGGATAACATCCAACATGAAGTTCGTGTTTTGGAACCTGATTCATTGGAGAAGGCATTCAGGTTGGCAAGAAAAATTGAATGTAAAGTTATAGCAACAAGGAAACCTCCCACTCACTTATATAAATATGGAAGTGTTGCTACTCCTATATTTCCACAACCTCCAAGGTTGACACCACAACAATTGGAAGAAAAAAGAGCAAAATTGTTTTGCTACAGTTCTGATAGCAAATACACTAAAGGTCATAAGTGTGCTGAGAAGAAATTATTTTACATAGATTGTGAAGAGGAAGAAGAAATGAACAAGAATCTTCAAAAGAAGAGGATATACACCAGGGACCAGCCCTAGAAGAGGAATAAATGAGTCTGACCATATCATGTAATGCATTGGCAGGAATTACCACTCCTCAAACTCTCAAGATAGAAGGACATATCAACAAGAAAAAGGTAATTTAGCTTTGACTTATTCAGGTAGAACCCATAATTTTATTCATTGTAAGGTAGCCAAGGAATTGAATTGTTTCCTATACCCAGCACCAGAATGTCAAGTGATGGTTGAAAATGGAGGAACTATAAATTGCTCTCAAAAATGCCATAATATCAAGCTAACCATGGGGGAATATGAATTGAATATTCCAATGCTTTCCATTCCTATAGGAGGTGATGATGTTGTACTAGGAGTACAATCGTTACAATCTTTGGGGACGGTAGCTTCTAATTTTCAATAACTTTTCTTGAAATTTTTTTCAGAAGGAAATGAAGTTGAATTACGAGGTATTGCAGGGAAGCCGAGAAAGTTAATAACCTCTAATGTCATGACAAAGCTTCTAAATAAAGAACAACGAGGTGTAATTGCCCAATTATGCTCACTAGAAGTTCCAACATCAAAATCATCTATATCTGCAGATCTCCAAAAAGTCTTGGACAATCATTCCAAGGTGTTTGAAACTCCCAAAGGACTCCCACCTATTCGTGATCATGATCATGCTATTCATTTGATTCTGGGAAGTGTTCCTCCAAACATCAGGCCTTATAGATATCCTTACTTCCAAAAGAGAGAAATTGAACGTATGACTGCAGAAATGTTAGAGGCGTGTATAATTCAACCTAGTCAAAGTTCTTTCTCTGCTCCTGTAGTATTGGTACACAAGAAGGATGGATCATGGCGAATGTGTCCGGATTATAGGGAGATCAATAAGATCACCATTAAAGATAAATTTCCCATTCCTGTGATTGATGAATTATTGGATGAATTACATGGAGCAATTTATTTTACCAAGTTGGATCTTCGTTCAGGATATCATCAAATTAGAATGAAGACCGAAGATATTCCGAAAACAGCATTTCGAACTCATGAGGGTCATTATGAATTTTTGGTCATGCCTTTTGGCCTTACCAATGCACCTTCTACATTTCAAGGGTTGATGAATTCCATTTTCAAACCCTTCCTAGAAAATTTGTGCTAGTATTTTTTGATGATATACTAATCTACAGCAGGTCTTGGAAGGATCATGTTGAACATGTTGACAGGGTGCTCAAACTATTGCAGGAGAAACAATTATATGCAAAAAAATCCAAATGTTTCTTTGGAGTACAAGAGGTGGAATATTTGGGTCATATTGTATCTCACGAGGGTGTTAAAGTAGACCCTAACAAATTAAAGCCATTAAGGAATGGAAAGTCCCCACAACCATAAAGAAGTTGCGAGGATTTCTCGGGTTAACAGGGTATTATCGCAAGTTTGTTAAGAATTATGGGAGAATAGCAGCACCTCTAACAACATTATTGAAGAAAGATGCATTTTCATGGACTCCTGAAGCAACTAAGGCCTTTGAACATCTTAAAGAGGCAATGTGCCTATCACCGGTCTTAGCTACGCCAAACTTCACAAAAACCATTATTGTGGAATGTGATGCCTCAGGAAATGGAATTGGTGTTGTTTTAATGCAAGAAGAAAGACCCATTGCTTTTGAAAGTCGTCCAATCAAAGGAAAGTATTTAAAGAAACCTATTGATGAGAAGGAAATGTTAGCAATACTGCATGCACTAAAGAAATGGCGAACTTACCTAATGGGAAGACACTTCGAGGTAAAAATTGAACATGATAGTATTAAACACTTTTTGGAACAAAGAATATCTTCAGAAGAGCAGCAGAAATGGGTCACAAAGATGTTGGGTTATGACTTTGAAATAATCTACAAAAAAGGGAAGCTAAATGTTGTTGCAGATGCACTCTTAAGAAAGAATGAAGAGGTGGAAGCATTGCTTTGTGCCATTTCTATTATCCAACCAGATTGGATAACCCAAGCAAGAGATGAATGGAAGAAGGATGAAGAAGTGTGGACACTCATTCAAAAGTTGCAGCAAGATCCTAGTACATCTGATACATTTAGCTGGAAAAATGATTCCTTATGGTACAAATATCACTTATATCTTTGTAAAAATTCCCAAATAAAACAAAAGATTCTTTTGGAATTGTGCACTTCTCCTTTAGGAGGACACTCAGAATTTTTAAAAACTTCCACAGGGTGAAGAAAGAATGTTTTTGGGATGGCCTTAAATCTGATATTCAAAATTTTGTGGCAGAATGTTTGGTTTTCCAACAGAATAAAAGTGATACAATTAAGACCTCGGGTCTTCTACTACCTTTATGCATTCCAAGTCAACGTTGGGAGGAGGATTCAATGGATTTTATCACAGGTTTACCTAAGTCTGAAGGAAAGAGTGTCATCATGGTGGTAGTTGATAGACTTACCAAGTGTTGTACCTTAAGAGACAATCCCTTAGTTGTGATAAGGAATCAGTGCTTAAGACATTTATATGATTATGTCACTAAAATATCTGTCTCTGTTTAAATCACCTTCAAGTATTTAAGATTAAACCCTTAGATATCAAACACAATATATGTCTCACAATGCTATTATCTGTTGATGTTGAATGAAATGACCGGAAGAAAATGAAAGAAGAAAGTCCAAACTGATATGCTGTCATACAAAATATATCATTTCAAACTTCTGAGGATTTTATGAAAGAAGTAGTTAAAACAAAGGAGCACCAATTAAGGATTTTAACTCTTGATTACATAGGTAAAAAGAGACCTACTGCTCATCATTTTGTCTTACTCAAAGAAATAAAATAGAGAATGTGAACTAAGATACATATCAACATGAACAGATGCTAGAAAATTTCTTACTCATTCATTAATCATTGAAATCTCTGAGTACAAAAAGTAATCTGAAGTTCCAAAACTTGGAACCTTCCTTCCTCTTGAAAATTACATTAAATACAATTTGGAACTAGTGTAACCAATTCCAACTACCACAACTACTTAGGAATTCAGAGGTTGTCTATTAAATTCCTTGAAAATGTCCTATTACAATTGCATTGTCTTTGGAAAAGTAATAAAATGTAAAAATATACATCCTAATCTATAGGAATTGCTGATGATGTTTTTGCATGCCCTTGGTCATCTGATTTGTCTTTCTTTGATGCTGAAAACCCTTTTGGAAAGTCTATTGTTCATGCTCTGCACTTTTTCCATATCTCTATCTTTGTCCTTGGCGAATGTGTTAGATTATCATACTCCAATCTCAATGCAGTAATTCAATTATAAGATGTTCTTTCTATGAAAAGAGTTTTTACCAACAACAGTAGCTGGAAATGTTTCTAAAGAAAGTATTCCAGACTTGACCATGGCAGTGAAAACAAGGGAGGCTTTGTCACTTAGGATGATTTGCTGATAAAATAGAAGATGAATTATGGAACAAAGAGTATCTTTAATACCCCCCTCAGTGTCCATAAGAGGGATATGACTAGTTGAACCCGACAAGGATGAACGCTTAGCCATGATTGAAAATTAATGTAAAGGATAACTCACAGGGTGATCACTTCTACTAGGTTGACAAGAAACTTAAAATAGGACTCATATAAAACTAATCAGGAAAGATTTTGAAAAAAAAATGCTAATTTTGTTTAAATAGGTGGAGCGGCTTCAAAATTTAATGCTAACATGACGCACCAACAATTCGTTGATTTGATGTGGAAGACAACTGTGAACAACTCAGCGTCCTACATCACTGCGGGGGCTCTCGAGGTACAGAGGAAAATTTTGGTTGGTGCCCCCACAATGAATCTTCACCTTTCATCTATGATGTCCTCACAGTCAACCACATCAACTGCGGAGGCACTCATTTAATTAACTTGTGCGCTGATTGTGCCTGCAAGTTTGGCCTTTTGTTGAAAATTGAAACTATCGACACTTTCCGCCCAACAAAATGATCAATGTTTAAACATAAATGCGGAACCCATTTTCATAAAGTTTAAAGTGTTTAAAATTTTTACTTTAATACATCAACATAAATGTTTTTTTTATGTTAAAGTATAAAAATTTCAATACTTTAACATTTTCACAATAATTTAATTTTTTATATATTTTCAAAAATTGAAAATAAAAAGGATATTCAGATGATCCACAACATCTGGCTCCACCTGGGGATAGTGTTTTTACCACGAAACACTAAGAACCTATAGATGCCTTCACCTTGGGCATGGAGTTAAAAATTGCTTGATGAGAAATATACAATGAGGGAAAATCGAATATATATACAATGATAAACTTGTTGCTTCAGTGTTGGAAATAATGTTTCAAATACTTCCCATTCACGGGCAGCTCTACTGCTTCTCCATCAATATTTTCCAACATAAAGTGTTTTTTGATCTAGCTTTAGTGATTTTGTAAGGTCCATACCATAAAGGATCAAACTTGCCATGTTTCCCTTTCTCTTCTCTTCTGGTATCCCATCTTAATACCAAATCTCCAGTTTGAAACATGATCTCCTTTGCCTTCTTGTCAAAAATAGACTTCATTTTTTCCTGATATGTGACCAAATTGTCTCTGAATTTATTTCTGCTTTCACTTAATTCTATTACCTTATGCAACCTTCTTATCAATGCATTATGTTCTTCCTGAGCTTCTTGAAGAAAAGAAATAATTTTTCTTGCTAACTGAGTGGGAAACAAAGCTTGAGTGCCATATACTAATTCATATGGTGACTTACCAGTGGATCTTCTAGTAGTAATTCTTACTTCCCGAAGAGAAAAAATCAGTTTTGAGTCCCAATTTTTCTGGTTTTCATTGATTGTTTTCTTAAATATCTTTACCAATGTTTTGTTAGATGATTCTGCCAATCCATTTCCTTGCGGGTGATATGATGTGGAATGAGACAATATCACATTATAAGTTTAACAAAAATTTATGAATCTAACTGAGTTGAATACCTGAGCATTTTATGTTACAATATTCACTAGACATCCAAACCTGCTGAAAATATTCTCTTCTAAAAACTTCATTACTACCAAATCATTTGCCTTTATGGTAGGAATTGCCTCTACCCATTTTGTAAAATAATATGTGGCAGTTAGAATCCACTTAAACTGCCCACTTGATGGTGGATTAATTTCCCCAATGAAATCTAATCCCCATTGTCTGAATGGTTCTTGAATGAAAACAGGAAGAAGAGGTAAAGAAGTTAACCTTTTCTTTACTGCAAATAATTGGCATTTCTGACAACTTCTAACAACTTTGTATACATCAGCAAATAAAGAAGGCCAATAGAAACCTGATTTGAGAATATTATGACAAGTTACTCTCTAGCTATAATGACCTCCACACAAGCATTCATGGTATTCTATGATAACTTCCATTATTTCTTCTTTTGTCAAACATAACAGTAGGACACTAGCAGGATATTTCCAATACAGTTTTGCATCAATTATAACATAAGGCTGAGCTTTAAGTTTTAGAGCTCTGTACTTAGCTCTATTGATTGAGGGAGGACAAGAAAGGAAACATAAATAGTGAATAATTTCTTTATACCAGTTTGAGAAAAGAAATTTGTATTTGATTGCTGACTTTGACTTAACCTAATCATTTTCCTCAGCCACTTCATTTAGAGGTGCAAGCAAGTTAATCCCCATAGCTTGAAAATTAGATTCTGTCAGCAATTTAGCTAGTCCTTGTCCTTTGACTAACTTATTAGGTTTAATGTCCAAATCATATTCTTGTATTTTAGCAATATATTTACCTCTTTTCCCCTCCACATCACTTTGTACTAGTACATCTTTCACTGCATAATTAGGTACAGTAATGTTCCCAATTCGAGACAGCTAGAAAGGCATGACTGGAAAACACATTTTCCAGTAATGGCTGCTACAGGATTTGAAAACAGGACCTGGATGCCTTAGAATAATGTGTCTAAGTACTAAATCCAATAGGAGGCTCCAAATAAATCCTTCTAGAGTGGTTAAATAGATCTCCCACTACTAGATGTCCTCAGAAAGTGTCCGGTGAGGGACTGTAGCAAATCTAAAGAAAGAAATGGAAAGACATCGTTATTCTCGTAGCTCTAAACACATGAAGAGAGATATATCCAATAAATATGTTATATAGCAGCCAATGTATACAATGTGTGGAGGAATCAATCACTCCAGCTAGGCAATGGAAGCCTCAATAGAGCAATGCAAGAGCACTACTGCATATGGAAAGCCCTGGCTAAAATAACGTAGTTTATATGAGACACTGCAATATACAAAATGTAAATACAATGATATATCAATATCAGCCCAAATAAACGAGGGGAAGAAATCTCTCAACCCCTAAAAACACTAATACATCAAAATACACAATCCTTGGAAGGATTGGCTACAATATACATGAAATTGGAAATTCTGTAGAAATGTCGAAGTTGTTGGGAAGCAGCTGCAACTCAAACTGATACAATATGAAGATGGCTGAATAAGATATCCAATATGCAGCAAACCTCCTCCAACGGATTTCCTAAGTACAATTCTAATCCTAATACTGGAAATCTTGCCCTCCAAAATGTCGGTGCAACCTCTCACTGTAGATGCACTCTAGAATAACACAGTCAAGGAGCTAGACTATGCTACTATTGATGGGAGAAGCTTTGCCTGATTCCAAGATATTAAAATCAGCTCTGAAATCCCTCTCAATAACCTCCCATAGCAATAGGAAGTCCCTCCTCTGAAATATGAGCCAAAGAGAAGTGTTGTAGAACCCTCCACTGCAACACCTAGCTACACTACGTTATACTTCGGCAGAAATAATGCAGTGACTGAATAATGGCTTTGGCCTTGAGCCAAGATGTGGAGAAAATGATGTGAAATCCTTCAAGAGGCCTCTCAAGAAGGAGAGTAAATCCTAAACAGGAATCCCTCGTGCTAAGAAGCACTGCAACTCAGCTGAACATTTGAAGTATGCAAATTAGTCTTCAGACTAAAATCAATATGCTCAAAGATATCTCACTATGGATGCCTCCTCCTCCTTTTATGCAAGTGAATGCCTCTTTGCCATGGACCCCACACATTAGGGTTTCATCCACAAGGAATATTTCTCCCTCCAAAACTACGTTGTCTTCCCAAGCAAGCTACACCTCTTAGGCAACGTTGTTGACTTGGTCAAACTTGACCTTGTCCTCATGCAATTGCCCCTTTTCACACTGGAAGGTGAAAAACCAAGTTGCTACATTGATCCTTTTCAAACTATGAAGGATATTCTTCCTACTCATGGGCCTTTTACCCATTTTATTCACCTTCTAGATAAAATAAGCAAAAATTAATGTTCCAATTATCTGCATGAAAATTTTGGAACATTACAGGTACATATGCTACTATTTGAGAATGAAGTACATAAGTCCTGAAAGCTTTTAATGATTTAACTAAAGCATATACCTTCTTTTCCAGAATATTATACTTAAGCTCTACATCTCTGAGGACTTTACTGAAAAAAGCTACAGGTTGCTCACTTCCTTCCTCATTTTTCTGTAATAACACAACAACAATAGTAGATGATGATGCAAATGAGAATATTTGGAAAGGCTTCAAGTAATATAGACTGATCAAAATTGGAGCTTCTTGGAGAGATTCTTTAATTTTTCCAAAGTATTCTCTTTCATCCTTGTCCCATTTCACTTCAGCATTCTTCTTCAACATATCTGTTATTTTCCTGAAAATATCTACATAATTTGGAACAAATCTTCTTAGAAAATTAATTTTTACCTAGAAACCTTTGGATATCTTTTTTACTTCTAGGCAGTGGAATTGTTTGTATAGCCTCAACCCTTGCTATATCAATTTTCACGCCCAAATTTGAAACTATATGACCCAGCAACTTTCCTTCCTCTAGAGCAAAAAGGATTTCTTAGGATTCAATGATAACCCAAATTTTATGCACTTCAAGAAAGCTTTCTGCAGGTGCTCTAAAAGTTCATCATCAGAACCTGAAAAAATAGTAACATCATCAAGATAAATGACTACAAACTTGTAACCCACAAAATCAATATCCATTTCCCTTTGGAAAGTAGCTCCTGCATTCATGAGGCCGAATCGCATCCTAGCATACATGAAAGTTCCCCAAGGTGTGGTGAAAGCTATTTTCTTCTGATCTTCCTTCTCTACAACAACCTAATTATATATAGAAAAACCATCAACCATGGACAACCTGTAAGTTCCAGTCACTTTCTGCAAAACAAAATCCATCTTTAGCCAAGGATAATTGTCTTTTAGAAAAGCTCTGTTTAAATTTCTAAATTCCACGCATAATCTTATCTCTCCATTTTTCTTTCTAACTGGTACTAGATTTGAACCCAATCCGAATATCTGAAAGGGACTATGATTTTTGCTTGAAAAAGTTTCTTTACTTCTTTTTCAATTGGGGCAAGTAATAGTGGGTTAATTTTTCTGAGCTTCTGTCTGTGTGGCTTGACTCCCTCTTTCAGTGGTATTTTATTCTGAATAATGTCTAGATCATAAGTTTTTAAATCTTCATATGACCATGCAAACACATCCATGAATTGTTTGAAAATATCTACATACCTTTCTTTATATTCCTTAGGAACTCCTTTAAACAACTTGACTATTTTAGGCTCATGCTGAGTTCCTAAATTACATTCCTCCATTTCTCCATCTTGAGATACATTTTTCTGATTCTCTGCCACATCATTAGCATTGAACAATCTCTCAAAAGGCACCAAACCTCTGGGAAAAATATTATCTTTCAATTGAATTATCTTCTGATCCCCAATTGTTTGCTTCAGGTTTTTAGACATATCACTTTGATCACTTTCAACAACTTCTAAATTAGTTTGACTGTGTTCAAAATTTACAATCATTGTTAAAAAATTATTAATTTGGTCATCATCCTCAAAAAACTTCCAATGCTTTACATTATCAGGGATTGAAGGCCTGTGTCTCAACTCAATTTCATATCTTAACCTTGGATTAATTGGTGGTTTAAATGAAATAGCTGCAACTGCCAATGAATCTACCATTCTATTTTCTTCTCTTGGAATAAATTGAATATTAAAGGCCTCAAAATAATTTTCAACTAGATCCCACACCTCATTTCTATAGGACCTCAATCTGGGATGCTTAGTTTGACACCAATTCTTAATCTATTTGATTATTAATTCAGAATCACCAAAAACAGAAATAGACTGAATTCCCATTTTTTTGGTTGTTTGTAAGCTTAAAATCAATGGTTTGTACTGAGCCACATTATTAGTAGATTCAAATTCCAGTTTGAAAGAAAAAGGTGAAAGGTTACCTTCAGGAGATATAAATATGAATCTAGCTCTAGTGCCCTCTTTAGAAAAGGCACCATCGAAATAACACTTCCAAATTTTATTTGAATGCAAATCCTTGTGTATATTGGCTGAAGAAAGATGCTCTTTTGAATCCTTAGCAAATTTTGCATCTTCATGCAGCATGGAACAAGAAAGATCTTCTTTCTCTTGGCCATAAATGGGGGAATTACTTGCATCTTTCTTGGTTGTAGTTTTCAGAAATCTAGTTTCCCTGTATAACCTCCTTTCCTCCCCATTAAAAACAGGAATTATGGCATATGTAAATTCCAATTTCAAGACACCCCCAAGCTTTGCTCCCCAGGATCTAGACAACAACATACCAAATCTAGCCAGAATATCTGCTACCACAACATCTATCATAATACTCTTGGTTGGAATTTGAGCTAAGGAAACAACCATGTCTTTGATAATACCTACACACTTCACCCTTTTTGAATCAAAGGAATAAAGGTCTCTATATGGCTTACTAATTTTTAACTTTAGCTCATGCATTACGAATAGTGGCATAAGTTTATGCGACACGCCAGAATCTAGCATACAATTATGTAAAATGAAATCATGCAATAGAACTGATATATAAAAAGGTGGAACAAATGAATATACCTCTTCTACATGAGGCCCAAAAGTAACCATTGGCTTTTCTTATTGCAAATTCACGATATCACCCACATCATCAAACTGAGATAAATTAATAAATTCTGCAATTTATTTCTTATAACCCGGTGTTTTAGCCAACTCAAGAAGAGGTACTTGTATTTTAACTTTTTCTAGCTCTTTCAACAAACTGAAAGTTTGATGTTCTTTTGTCAACTTTTCAGGTTCTTCTTTATTTTTGTTTAGATTTTCATGTTTCTCAGGAACAGTAACAATATTCTCCAAAATATTAGATTCATTAGATTTGACTTGGCAAGCCTCAATTTGCTGCTTTTCCTTTTCTTCTATTGGATTCATGGGTTACTTTCCCTTGTCTGATTGTTTTATTGAATTTTTTTGTTGTGGAGTCGCCATTGGAGAAGGAACTGACTCTGATTCTGTTTCTTCATCATCCTGAATTCTCAACCTCTTTTTAGATCTCAATTCTTACTTTTTTATGTAATTCATCTTGTATAAAATCAGTAAATTGTTTACAATAGTCATCCATCTCTTCCTGATCAAATAAAATATTAGCTTCTTTGCATTCTTCTTCACATTCTTTTTCACATTCTTCTTTTGTACTATCTTCCATGTATATGATAGAAATTTTCTCTTCATCTCCTTTCTGATCATCATCAGCAGACTGGGAAGGAGCTACTTCTATATATAAGGGTGCTTGAACTTGATCCTGATCTCTTCTTTCCCTCTACAGAATCTTCAGGGGTTGCTTTCTAAATTGGGGATTAAAAACCCCTTTGTTTTGTTGTGTAGGTTTCTTGTTATCCAATTCCAACTTTACTAATTTGTTTGATAGATTTTTAATGACCTTGGTCATTTCATCAATCCTTTGATCTTGTATTGACTCTTCTTTAGCTTTTCCTTTATGTTGTGAAACCAGCTCCAAAAAGAGAAGAAAAGAGATATCAGCGCCTTAGATATAAGCCACTTCGAGTGGGCAACCTCCAATACATTACATGAATGAAAAATTCTTGGATGATTCAAATTACAAAACCTCCTTTCTATATATAGGAGTCCATGGGGCCACAATGTAATCCTAGTGGGCCACATTGTAATCCTAGCCGACCTAACAATAATAAATTAAGGGCACAATAATAACAATATGGGGGTTACAAGGGTACAATAATAACAATAAGGGCATTACACTAACAATAATAAGGGACTATACTAGTAATATAGGGACCTAACCTGTTAGATCCTGTATATTTGCCGCATTTAAAAAAGCTCACTTTAGCTGTGCATAAAAAACATCCCTAACATCAAATGTGGTCGCCAATATCTTCAGATCTGCGGTTAGTTGATCAAGACAAGTGCTGCAAAAAACCAGATCTATGCATAGAAAGACATTAAGCAGTAAAATTAAGAGTTTTCTCCATGCATCCAATAGACAAGACAAGAACAATGTTTTTGAAAGAATTTTTTGTATTAAGGGAACCTGGGAGGAAAACAAGAAGGTGTATCCAGTTCTCCTCAATGGGATGGGTTCTTGGAAGTCCTCAGCACTTCAGATCTAGAATCTCTCTCTCTTGTTGGTGTAGAAAACCCACACAAAGATAAAACTCAGATGGAGCTCACACAACAAATAATGTAGAAATGTGACCAAGTGTATAGATCCAGAGTGATCTAATAGGCAACAAAAGGTGAAGAATTATAGGAAAAACCCTCCTATTTATAACAAAATATTGGGTCATTCTAGATATTGGTGCATGATTAAAATAACATTAACCAAATCTAGATCCACCTTTTATGGAATATTTTATTATATTTGTTGGAGGGAAAAGGTATTTGACTTGGGTCAAATCCCTTTATTTGTGAATAATAAATAAATAAATGATTTATTTATCATTTTAAGGAAGTGGTTGGAGGATAATCAAATAAATAATGATTTAGTTAATTATTTATGGGTGATTTAGTCATATTTAACAAGGAATATTATTTAAATAAGATTTAAATAATTATTCCTAGAAAATAATAAGATAAATAAATATTTATCTAATTAATTTTTTTGTTTTGGGTTAAACATGACCAGGAAAATCAAACAAATATAGGTTTGTTTAATATTTCCTTTTGGGGTTTCCTGTTTAGACCATAAACAACCTAATAAATGTTTTTAATTAAGTTATTTTACATAGTGAAAGCAATTTTACTTAGGGTAAAATTGGTCTTACGTGGTGTACTTGGGTCCATCTAATGATAGTAGGTTAGATGACCAAAAAATGGTGTAACACTAACATGCCCCTCTCCTTCAAAAAATTGTTGTCCTCAATGCTTGAGTAGCTCTGGCTACTTTTGTATAAAATTCTCATCCTCCCATGTACAATCTTCAGTGGGTAAGTTCTTCCACTTGATTAGATACTCTAAAATTGATCGATTCCGTAGCTGTCGAATTCTTGTTTCCGTGACCGCTTTAGGTTCCAATATGATTTTTCCTTCCTCATCAAGTTCTGGAAATATTGTTTGAAATGGAAGTTTTTCACCTATAACCTTCTTTAAGCATGAAACATGGAAAATTGGATGCACTCGAGAAGAAGAAGGAAGCTCCAATTTGTATGCCATAGTACCAATCTTTTTCAACACCTTGTAAGGACCATAGTACTTTGGCGATAATTTATTATCCTTCTTAGCTTTCTTGAGGGACATTTTTTGTATGGTTGTAGCCGTAAAAATACCCAGTCTCCTACATTAAAACTTCTCTCACTGCGATGTTGATCTTCCTGTTGTTTCATTCGATTTTGTGCCAAATTCAGGTTGTCTTTTAAGAGTTGGAGACCTTCTTGTTGATGCTTTATGTGATCTTCCACTGCTTGAACCTTTGAATTTTCTCTTAAAGATGATGTGATGGATGGTAAATGATATCCATAAAGTGCCATAAATGGGGTCATTTTTGCTGCAGTATGGAAGGAAGTGTTATACCGCCATTCAGCTAGAGGTAACCACTTGACCCATTGTGTTTGTTTATCAGATACAAAACAATGAAGATATCCTTCCAAACATTTATTTACTCAGTTTGACCATCGGATTGAGGATGATAAGATGAGCTATGAGCTAATTGAGTACCCAAACAAGAAAATAACTCCGTCCAAAAATTTCCAGTAAAAATGGGATCTCTGTCGCTCACAATAACCTTTGGGTTTCCATGTAGCTTTTGAATTGTGTCCATAAATGTAGTAGAAACTGTACTTGCTTTAAATGGATGAGATAATGCGCAAAAGTGTGCATAATTGGTAATTCTATCAACTACCACCATGATGACACTCTTTCCTTCGTGTTAGTGTCGGTATCTTCATCCCTCCATCAGTGATCAAATTGTCTTGTTGCATGGCATATTAGGTGTCCCACCCAGTCAGCTGCATTCCATTAGGAGCATGGATCATCTGACGAGAGTGGCTTGTTGCTCATGTCCCTCATGTCCTTTTCCTGCTGGCCTATTTCTGTCCATTAAGACCATTTACAGTCACTTTTTGTCTCATAGTTTGCAAAGAGTCATTTTTAGCATTTTAGTGTCATTAGGTCTAGGGTTTCATTAATAAGGTCTTCAAAAACCCCCATAATGGTCAGCAGGCACATGAGGAGTTTGATATAAGGTTTCCGTACTAAAAATTTCATCATCATATGCTTAATAATGTATTTTTCTTCAAAACTCTGTTTTGAAGAAAAATAGGGTATTTCATCTTTTTATGTACAAATGTAATGTAATTTCAAGTTTTCTCAGTTGTAATAATATTTTCACTGGCAACCCTGGTCGCCTTTTTCAAGCTCCAGCCAATCCATTCCCTGCAAGACAAACAAAAAGCACATCATCCAGTCAAAAAGCCAAAATGAAGCAAAATAGAGTTTTTTTTAAAAAGCGTCAAAATCTAAAACATTACAAAGTGCGTTTTTTTTTTTAAATCCTTGGTATATAAATCATTTTTGTGTTTCAAGTGTTCATTTGTATGCCAAGAGGACAGAGTGAGCCAAGGAGAAATCGTGGAGAGCGAAGGAAGAAGTTTGAAGGCGAAATTGTGCAAATTTCCCCTACGCGGCGCATCGGTTGGGTGTCGCGACGCATTGGGTGGGCGCGAAGCATTGGGTCGGCCCCCACTGTGTAGAAATTTCTCCTGCGTGGCGCATTGGAGGTACACTATGCGTTGGTTTTGATGCATGACACATAGGGCCGCAAGATATTTGGAACCCCAATTGCATTCAAACTTCGATTTTTCTCGGTCATTTCTGATCCAAGTAAGTCAATAAACTTTGTAAATGCCAATGAACCGGTGTTTTGCGATATCTATGAGGATTTAATACAAGAAATTAAAACCCTATTTTCTTTTTCAAGGATTGTTTCCTTAGGGTTTAGAAATTGGTTTGGTGCCTATCATTTCCATTTCCTCGCCTTGTATTTCCTCATCACTGTTGATCCTGTTACACCAACCCATTTCCATATTCCCTTATATCCCTAAATCACTCATTTCCTATCCCATTCCCATTATCCCACATCCCAATTATAAACTTCCCAAACCCCAATGCTATCCCAAAAACCTAGTGACCGTCCCTAAACTCTTCAATTGGCAAATTTCAATTAGCAAATTCCCATCATTCCTCCTACCCTCTCCCTCCATAGTCCCCCACATATTATCACATATTTGGAAACAAAACCAAAGATACCAAACTCCTCATATTCATCCAAGGCAACATAGACTTTGGCAAGCATGGAGACAGATTCTTCTTATGACCGAGACAGTGACTCCACAACTGAATTGCATGCACCTAGGAGGCCTCATAAGAGTGGCAGGCATGTGAGGGAGGAGCCTACTTCATTGGTTGACCTGCAGGCCTGTCCTCTTGCTGTTTCATGTTTTCAACATCAGTCTTGTTATCAATTTTGTGAAATGGTTGCTAGATTTCACCATCATCATGAGCTGGCCCGATTGTTTGTGTTGCATTTACATAATGGCCAAGTCACTCTTGCAGGTGTCACATTCACTTTAACACCTGAAACTATCTCTCAAGCAACCGGAATTCCCAATGTTGGGGAGTAATGGAACAAAAGGCAGTAGGTTGAAAGAGTACACTATGAGCCAAATATCAAGCCCAGTTTTGTGAGACAACTCAGCAGAGTTTTTCCCTTCTGGTTCCTAAAGGATTCATATGCTCCTCTGATGAAACTTATTATCAAATATTTCAGTTGTGAGGGCCGGTATTCATGTCTTTATGCCTATCATATCAGGTTGCTGATGCACTTTACCAGGGTGAGGATGATGAACCTCCCTTATTTCATGTGCTAGAATATTGAGAAGATGACCACTCTCGTGCAAAGGAAAACTCCTGAGCAGTAGTATAGCAGTATCTATCACTTTGCACTCATCAAAATTATGGTTATGCATCAGCTCGGCTTGCAGGATCTTTCATCGAAGGATTTAATTTCTAATGATTTCTTCACAGCTTCTCAGGTGCCTTCGAAGGCTTTTCATGAGGCAGGTTAACCTTCATATCAGCATGAAGGTCATGAGACACAGACCACTAGTGTGCCAGTGTTTGTCACTTATCAGAGGGGCTCTAGAGGTTTGTTTGTAGCAGCCAGGCGAGTATTATCTCCACCCGAGGTGGAAGGGGTCTTGCTTCCTTCATCAGTAGTACAGGTACAGGACAAGGGTAAGGGGCCAATACATGATGAGGGGCCTTCTAGAGGCCAGGATACATATTTCATACTCGTTGATGATGATTTGGGCTCTCCTAGCTCAAAGCTGAGAGAGGTTGTTCAAGAGCAGAAGGCAAAAATAAACGCTTTGTCCGTCAAGTTGAAAAGAGCCCAATGGATAATAAACTACCTTGAGCAGAGAAACAAACAGTTTGAAGATTAGAAAACTATCATGGAGTTGCAAAATATATGTGAGAACCGGCAAGATGCCCAAAGGAGCCAAAGTGAGATGACATCCATTGAGCAAGAGATTGAGGCTGGTCGTGAAACTTGGCTTGAAAGGGTAAATATTCATTTGGAAAAGTTTTTGAAGAAGGCCAACAAGGAAAAGAACCTGTTGAGGCACATGGCAAATCATTATTGGGCAAGAAATCATGTTTGCAAGGCACAAATCAAGATCCTAAAAGCTAAGTTGAAAAGGGCCTCAAAGCGTTAGAAAAGGCAAGATAGACTTCATATTTTGGCCGAGGCTTCCTTGGCCTAGCATAGTACATGATGGAGGACATTCAGCCCAAATTTCAAGAAATTTGGGACACATTTTGCAAATTTTGTTTTTTTTGGCCTAAACACAGATTTTACAACTCTACGCATCGCGCCACTTGGTGCGCACTTATGATGGGAGGCTCCTCTGGGGAAAAAATTTATATTTTTTTATTTTTCATGAAAATTTATGCATTCCTACCCATGGAAAATATATTTTGACAGGTTTTGGGCTTCCAAAACGGTCAAAAACACCCTAAAAATGACCTTTCTGCCCCTTTTTGGACACACAAGAAGAAGTGTTGGGAAAACTCATTTTTGGAGGGGAAAATGAAGACCACATTCAGAAATTCCACTTGTGTTGGAAAGTAGACAGGTAGAACTTTCCAACAAGCCCACTTGGAGCCAATTTGGATCACGGGAAGGCCTTCAAAATTGGCTTCAAACTGGTGCGACGCATAGAGAAATCAGGCGCAACGCATTGGGGATTTTTGCTCATTTTTTACTCAGTTACTCTGTTTTTTGCCTAGTTTTGGACAGTTTGAATTTCTTACTTCCAAATGTTAAACTCATGATATAATTTGATGTAATTTGATGATTCTTGATGTAATTTTGGCAAATTTTTACTCATGGAAGTAGATTCACCCATCAAAAGGTGAATTGCAACTGAATGAATCAATTTCTTATCTTATAGAGGCAAGCTGTTCCACTGCCTATTTTCCAGTTCTTAGTTTATATCTTGTTGAAACACCTCCTGAACTTTTGAGCTCAACCCCTAGAGGCTGGGGATGAGTTATGCTTGTCTATATCTTGTATTTTTTTAGTCATTTTCCTGGTTGGACACTTGGGATTTCTTTGAGCATCATTGTACATTCATCTCTGCAGTTTGGCAAAGGAATAGACTAGGGTTTGCAGCACTCCTTGGGATTCATGTGGCTCTTTGTTTTGATGATGTGTTTCTCTCTATTGATGTAATTTTACTGGTGTTTCATGTGTATCATTTTCCTTCTTATTTCTTCTTAAGTTAAACAAACAAGGATAAAGGTGGAATTCATTAAAATTTGCAGTGCTCTACCTAGAGTTTGTTTAATTTTCTATGTTTTCAACTGTTTGAAGAGGATTCCTGAAATTTTTTCTCCCTCTTCAACTCGTCACCGGTCTGATCTATCCATTTCATTCAAAATTGAAGTGTCAAAACAATTGCCTACCTTGCCCCATTTAGATCTCTACAAAAACTAGGCCTCATTCCCCAGACCCAAAATCTGCCCTTCCCTTTGATCCAACAAAAACCCTCAAAATCCAATCAAACTCTTTTACATATATACCTAGCCTAAAATCAGCCTTTATTCAAGTCATCTCAAGCCTCACTGATCATTTTTTGCTGATATTGACCAGGAGAGAGCCCTCTCCCGATCTGGTAGGGCTGGCTACCAGGTTAAGCGTGGTTTGATGTTACCCTAGATTCTGCCTTTCTCAGCCTGAGGTAGATTTAGGTTATAACATAGTGGCGACCATACTGGGGAATCTCAAAATTATTTTCTTGTTAGTGTTATTCTTTTTATAAGCTATAGATGGAGCCTGAAGTTATGCCAGGTAGCCTTCAAAACGCTCTTGCTTTGCATTAGCAAAAGTAGATAAACGCTGCTTCAGTCAATCTTCGGTCTAGTTTTATAAACGTAACATCTAACTTGTAAATTGCCCCAGTATATCAGATGATTCTGGACTTTTGGGTGATGAGTCTAGAATTTGATAGGTTGAACAAGTTGATTTTTTCCGTTTGATTTTTGGGAATAATTCAACACACTGGCTTCCAAACGACATACCAGAGCTAATCTGGATCCTGATCCACCTCCTGTGTATGAAAATCCCAATCTTATTTCAAGAATCCTTCGTCGAGAAAGTCCTGTGATTCCTGTGTTCAAATCTCATTCATGTCCTGTTGTTTTTGAGTATCTTGAAGATCTTGAGTTTGACGAACAATTTGAGTTATCATTGTTTGAGAATAAGTCTAAAAGTGCTATTGATTCTACTGTCCTGAATCCAAAGTTTGTCAAAGATCTTGAAATTGAAAAAGCTGATAGATCCATTGACAGTTATATCTTGAATATTCATAATTCCATTATGGCAACGAACATTCCTGAATTCATAGAGTCTGCATCTGCAACTCTTGGTTCATCCGCAATTACATCTAGTTCACAAATCCCTACCGAGCCTCCTTTTATCCCCACCATTCATGTGCAACCTTCTATCTCTGATCAACAATCTGCAGTAGTATCGCCTCCCTCCACACCACATACACCTCATACATCAGCTGCTCCAACTCCTCCTATATCCCCAAACCCGGTTGTAAATCCACCCAGAGCAATGCCTACCCGATTTTCACCCCTTGTGTTGCCTTAAAACCTAGATGACATGCCCGCTGATTATCAAAGAAAAATTCCATTGTTTGATGGCACTCCTCAAAGTGTTATTGCTCAGTAACATGTGGATAGGATGGCAGATTTCTTTGACCTTCATGAGATTGATGCAGAAAATGTGACAATGAGATTGTTTGTACAAAACTTCGGAGGTCAAGTAAGAAAGTGGTTCAGAGCTTTTCCAGCTAGAAGTATTGCTACATTTCCTAATCTTCAGAGACAATTCTTGGATCGATGGGAAGTGAGGAAAGACCCTCTTTCAATCCTTTCCGAATATGCCAACATCAAGGGGAACGTTGGTGAGTCTGTTCAAGATTATTGTATTAGATTCAATTCTGTTTACAATGCAATTCCTGTTGATATAAAGCCACCTAGGGGGTCGGCTTTAATTAATTTTCCAGATGGTTTCGATCTTGACATGGCCTATCAATTAAGAAAAAGAGATCCGGGCACTTTAGAAGATATGCAGAAAATTGCAGTCAGCGTTGAAGCTAATTTGAATGCCAGGAGAGCTGGAATGAAAGCTGAAAAGAAAGTAGCAATAAAGGAAGAGGTTTCCACTTCAGATCAAGTGCTCTGTAAGATGGAAAAGATGTTTGAAAGATTAAAAATTGATAAGTCTGAACCGCAGATCAGAAATCCTAACTTTCGTGGCCAGCAGCAACCGCAATTTAGAATCAAGCAAAGAGAGCAGCGAGCACATGAACCAGCAGTACAGCAACAAGTGAAGACACCCTTACAGCAGAATTTTGTTCATGGTCCGGAATCAGATGATGAGGAGGATGTAGTCGGAGAAGAGAATCGTTTCTTTACACCTGATGATATGCCAATTTTTATTACTGAAGATGAGGAGTATTCTGAAAACTCAGATGTACAAAAGGAAGAGAATTTCATCTTGGAAAATGAGATAGCCCTTGAAGAAGAGTCTGATGAATATCAGAGGGGATACATGAATGCATTGACCTCCCAGCAGCGATAATATTCACTCAGAAGTAGAGATGTTCCCATTAATCCAATTCAAAAGAGAAAGGAAGCTACAACACCAAATAATGATTCACCCATTGTGCAGAAGAAGGGGAAAGAGACAGCTGATCCCACTACTAGCAAATCATCAGCAGCAAATGAAAGATCCAATCAGCCAAATGTATCAAAGGAAAAAACTGAAAAGAAGGATGTTCCAGCTAAAGAGGTAGAGAAAACTTCAGTATTTAACCTAGAAAATGAAATTGCTAAGTTAAAAGTGTCCATTCCTTTGACTGAATTGATGAAGAATGGCAGCTATAAGGGTCAGGTGTCTAAGATTTTGAGTGTAGATCCATTGTCTGATATGGTAAACGTGGAAGATGATCAACCTAAGTTGATTTTTGGTCCAGCATTGGATGGTGAGTCTCCAGATAGTGACGTACCTCCTTTTACATCAGCCTTAGATTGCACGACTATGTATTACAAAATGCTATGTTTGATTTCGATGCCTCTCATAATCTCATGCCTAGGGAAATCATGGAGAAATTGGGATTGGATATCACTAGAAAGTATCATGACCTTTATTCTTTCGATTCTAGTAGAGTAAGATGCATTGGGCTTATCAAATATTTGGTGGTCATTTTGGATCAGATTCTAACTAAAAATGTTTTGATGGATATGGTTGTGGCAGATATTCCTCCGAGATTTGGCATGCTTATTTCCAGATCTTGGGGAGTGAAACTTAAAGGGACATTGCAGCTTGATTTCTCCTATGCTACTATTCCCGTGTTCGGTCAGATGAGGAAGTTATACTGAGAGCAAAAGATGAAGTATATGATTACTAGCAAGGAGAAACCAGTAAATCATCCAATCAACTATGTACATACTGATTTAGAATCCTTTGTTTTATATTCATATAGCTTTAATGATGTAAATAGCCAATTAGTTGAAGTAGACGACATTCCGGAAATCACTGAAAATTTCAGAGAGGTTCTAAAGAAAGAGATACAAAGACTTGATAGTACCGCTAAGCAATCAGCCTTCCGACAGCAGCAAAATGTTGATGGACAGCAAGCAGAAGTAACAGAGCAAACAGAATTTCAGCATTTGGAAGAGGATGAAGATGGTTTGTGGACCATGGATTTTGATGGTGCCGTAGGAAATGATGGTGCTGGAATTGGCATTTGGGTACGCAACCCTTTTTCTTCCCCAAACAAAGTTCCAAGTAATGTAAGGGTCTGTTCTTATAAATTAGCTTTTGATTGTTCAAATAATGAGGCTGAATATGAAGCTTTAATTGCTGGTCTGAAAATTCTTAGAAAGTTAAATGCCAAAAGGATTGCAGTGTATGGCGACTCCGAGTTAGTTATCAAGCAAGTGAAAGGTGAATATCAAGCTAAGAATCCTTGAATGCGGGCCTATCGCAATGCAGTATTAGATATCTTGAGATTGTTTTCATATTATACTTTGACATGTGTCCCTCGTATTCAGAATGGAATTGCAGATGCACTTGCAAAAGCAGCAAGTAATTTGAAAATTCCGATGAACTCAAGCAAAAAATTTGAAATTCATGTGAAGCATCGTCCGACTATCCCTGAAAAACAAAGGTATTGGCAAGTGTTTCAAGATGACAAAGAAATTGATGAGTTTCTGCAAAATGAAGGTAAATTCAAAGACACTTCTATTGATGCGAAGCATGATGATGGTGAGGCAGATGTGCAAGTCAATCATATGGAAGTTTTGTAGCTAAAGGATAATGTCATTCCTAAAGGCCTAATACCTTTAGAGGAGCTTTTCGACCAAGATGATGTAGCTTGAAAAACGACCTTGCGACCAACCGAGAAAGGAGTTGAGGATGTGAACATTGGATCAGCAGAAAATCCTAAAATGGTGAAATTGTCCAAAGCATTTCCCCCACAGGTAAAAGCAAAGTATATCAGTTTATTATATTATTTTTCTGATGTATTTGCTTGGGATTATTCATATTTGAAGACATATGACACAAACATAATTCAGCATACCATTCTGATTAAGCCAAATCAAAAGCCCTTTCGGCAAAAATTGAGAAGAATAAATCCAAAGTTGCTGCCCTCAATAGAGAAGGAAGTGAATCAGTTGTACAACGTTGGTATCATCATCCCCATAAGATTTTCAGATTGGATTTCAAATTTGGTGCCCGTGCGCAAGAAAACAAGTGAGATTCACTTATGCAATGATTTTTTAAATATGAATAAAGTATCTTTGAAAGATAACTATCCATTGCCCAAAATGGATCACATACTTCAACGAGTAGTTGGAGCATCCTGCATGTCGCTACTCGATGGTTATTCTGGTTATAACCAAATTCTGGTCCATGAGGATGATAGAGACAAAACAGCGTTCACCACTCCGTGGGGAACTTTCCATTATGCTAAAATGCCTTTCGGTTTGAAGAATGCTAGTGCGACCTTTCAGCGAGAAATGGATATGGCATTTGCAAATGAAAAGGATGTTTTTCTAGTTGTGTATCTTGATGATTTGACAGTTTTTTCTAATTCAGATGAAGAGCACCTTTATCATTTGAAGATCATATTTTAGCGGTGTAGAAAATATGGTGTATCTCTCAATCCAAAGAAGAGTTTGTTTTCCATGGATGAAAGCAAGCTTCTTGGTCATATTATATCAAAATATGGCATCCGCATTGATCCAGCTCGAGTGGAAGCTATTCAGAAAATTGATCTTCCCCGAAATAAAAAGGAGATCCAATCATTCAATGGTAAGATGAATTTCTTATGTCTCTTTGTGCCCAATCTTGCAGAACATTTAAGGGAAATCACAAACATGCTCAAGAAAGATAGTGTAGTGAAATGGACTAAGGAAGCAGTAAAGTCTTTCAATTTAGTAAAATTGGCCCTTTCTTCAGCTCCGGTTTTGATCAGCCCGGACTATACTCAGGATTTTATTTTGTTTTCATTTGCCTCAGATCATACTATGGCAGCAGTCTTGATGCAGGAAAGAGATCAGCTTGAGAAACCAATTGCTTTTTTCAGCCGAACCATAAGAGATGTAGCCTTAAAATATAATATTATTTAAAAGAAAGCTCTTGCCTTAGTAAAAGCATTGAAATATTTCTGAGTATATATTCTGCATTCTCACATTCTTGCTTATGTTCCTAATGCTGCTGTTAAAGATGTCTTAGTGAGAACAGATCTAGAAGGGAGACGAGGCAAATGGATTGCAGCCTTGTTGGAATATGACATGGAAATAAAACCTACAAATATTATCAAGGGACAGGGGCTGGCTAAGCTAATGGCTAAGTCAAATTTGCATGCCTTAGACATCAATCTCATTGCTGCTATGTCCGAGGAAAATGAAAAAAGTTCGCTAATTCAGGTATCATAAATATTTGTTCTTTCTCCTTGGTACTCAGACATTGTTTATGTGCTCCAAAATCTGTCACCACCGCCGCGAATGGCTAAAAACAAAAGTAGGACACTGAAATTAAAGGCTGCTAAGTTTTGTATCATGAATAATGCGCTTTATTGGAAAGATCCCGGCGGTGTCTTGCTAAATTTTTCAGTTGAAGAAGAGGAAAAACAGGTTATGGAAGATTTTCATAAGGGAGATTGCAGAGGTCACCTTTTCTGGAAAACAACGGCCAAAAAAAATTTGAGAGCAGGATATTATTGGCCGACTCTCTTTGCTGATGTGTACAAAACTATTAAAAGCTGCCATGAATGTCAGATTTTTGAAGGGAGGAAAAAATTGCAGCCTTTGCCACTCAAGCCCATTGAAGTAAGTGCTCCTTTTCAGCAGTGGAGTTTGGATTTCATTGGCGAAATCCATCCTGCTTCTTCAGCGCAGCATAGATGGATCCTTACAGTGACGGACTATTTTACCAAATGGATTGAGGCGGTTCCCACCAGGCAGGCCACAGATTCGGTAATAATTTCATTTCTTGAACACAATATTTTGTCTCGTTTTAGTTGTCCAAACAAGCTGATTACTGATAATGCAGCAGCCTTCAAATCTAAAATAACGATTGAATTTTGTGATAAGTATCAAATTACTTTGGGGCACTCAACCGCATATCATCCACAAGGCAACGAATTGGCCGACTCCTCAAATAAATCCTTGGTCAATATTATCAAAAAGTTGTTGGAAATAAACAAGAAAAGTTGGCATAAGAAATTGGTTAATGCACTTTGGGCAAACAGAGTGAGTCAAAAGAAATCTATAGGCATGTCTCCTTTTGAGCTCGTGTATGGTGTTGACACGGTATTCCCAACCTCTCTCGCAGTTCCAGTGGTTAAACTTCTACAGGAAGCTGGCAGCGAAGATGATCATATGCAACGGAGAATCAATCAAATGATCCATTTACAGTAGACTAGAGACGAGGTTTTTCAAAACACTTTCAAGCTGCAAGAGAGAATCAAGAAGATATATGATAGAAAGGCAAAGGCGGACAAGTTTCAATTAGAAGAAGTGGTGCTGAAATGGGATGCAAGAAAAGAAGATAAAGGTAAGCATGGAAAGTTCGAGAATATTTGGAAAGGACCTTTTAAAATTGCTGCATATCGAGGCCAAAATGCTTTTCTTTTGAAAGAAATGAATGGAGAAGATTGTCCAGGAGAGCCGATCAATGGTCGGCTACTCAAACGGTACTATTTTTGAAGTGTTTTCTACTATCATACATGTCACTGTACATACCGGTTTGTTTAAGTTTCATTGCAAGTGTGTGTTGTCATCATTCTTTCAGTTTGGGGCCCAAAGTGAAGGCTATAAAACTGAAGGTTGATTTTAGTTTTGGTTTGGTTTGTTGAGTCAGGTCTTTTAGTCATTTTTAGTTTCAAAATTGAGTCAGTTTTGAGTCAGTTTTCAATTCTGAAAATGAGTCAAGAGTCTTGTTTTGGTTTTTCGAAGTTATTGACTCCATAGCCCAATGGAAAAAGGCACTGCGTACTTTCCCAGAGATCTGTAGTTCTTGGCACCTCCAAGAAGCTACCATCCCCATTGGAGCCAATGCTAGTGTTGGTATTTTCATCCCTCCGTCAGTGATCAAATCCTCTTGTTGCATGGCATATTAGGTGTCTCACCCAGTCAGCTGCATTCCATTAGGAGCATGGATCATCTGACGAGATTGGCTTGTTGCTCATGTCCCTCATGTCCTTTACCTGCTGGCATATTTCTGTCCATTAAGACCATTTACAGTCACTTTTTGTCTCATAGTTTGCAAAGAGTCATTTTTAGCATTTTAGTGTCATTAGGTCTAGAGTTTCATTAATAAGGTCTTCAAAATCCCCCATAATGGTCAGCAGGCACATGAGGAGTTTGATATAAGTTTTCAGTACTAAAAATTTCATTATCATGTGCTTAATAATGCATTTTTCTTCAAAACTCTGTTTTGAAAAAAAATAGGGTATTTCATCTTTTTATGTACAGATGTAATGTAATTTCAAGTTTTCTCATTTGTAATAATATTTTCACTGGAAACCCTGGTCGCCTTTGTCAAGCCTCAACCAATCCATTCCCTGCAAGACAAACAGAAATCACATCATCCAGTCAAAAATCCAAAATGAAGCAAAACAGAGTATTTTTAAAAAAGTGTCAAAATCTGAAACATTACAAAGTAGGTTTTTTTTTTAAATCCTTGGTATATAAATCATTTTTGTGTTTCAAGTGTTCATTTTTATGCCAAGAGGACAGAGTGAGCAAAGGAGAAATCATGGAGAGTGAAGGAAGAAGTTTGAAGGAGAAATTGTGCAAATTTCCCCTGCGCAATGCATCGACTGGGTGTCGCGACGCATTGGGTCGGCCCCCACTGTGTAGAAATTTCTCCTGCGCGGCGCATTGGAGATATGCGACGCGTTGGGTTTGATGCGCGACGCATAAGGCTGCAAGGTATTTGGAACCCCAATTGCATTCAAACTTCGATTTTGCTTGGTCATTTTCGATCCAAGTAAGTCAATAAACTTTGTAAATGCCAATGAACCAGTGTTTTGTGATATCTATGAGGATTTAATACAAGAAATTCAAACCCTATTTTCTTGTTCAAGGATTGTTTCCTTAGGGTTTAGAAATTGGTTTGGTGCTTATCATTTCCATTTCCTCACCTTGTATTTCCTCATCACTGTTGATCCTGTTACACCAGCCCATTTCCCTATTCCATTATATCATTAAATCACTCATTTCCTATCCCATTCCCATTATCCCACATCCCAATTATAAACTTCCCAAACACCAATGCTATCCAAAAAAACCTAGTGACCGTCCCTAAACTCTTCAATTGGAAAATTTCAATCAGCAAATTCCCATCATTCCTCCTACCCTCTCCCTCCATAGTCCCCCACATATTATCACATATTTGGAAACAAAACAAAAGATACCAAACTCCTCATATTCATCCAAGGCAACATAGACTTTGGCAAGCATGGAGACAGATTCTTCTTATGACCGAGACAGTGACTCCACAACTGAATTGCATGCACCTAGGAGGCCTCATAAGAGTGGCAGGCATGTGAGGGAGGAGCCTACTTCATTGGTTGACCTGCAGGCCTGTCCTCTTGCTGTTTCATGTTTTCAACAACAGTCTTGTTATCAATTTTGTGAAATTGTTGCTAGAGTTCACCATCATCATGAGTTGGCCTGATTGTTTGTGTTGCATTTACATAATGGCCAAGTCACTCTTGCAGGTTTCACATTCATTTTAACACCTGAAACTATCTCTCAAGAAACCGGAATTCCAAATGTTGGGGAGCAATGGAACAAAAGGCAACAGGTTGACAGGGTACATTATGAGCCATATATTAAGCCCAGTTTTGTGAGACAACTCAGCAGAGTTTTTCCCTTCCGGTTCCTAAAGGATTCATATGCTCCTCTGATGAAACTTATTATCAAATATTTCAATTGTGAGTGTCGGTTTTCATGTCTTTATGCCTATCATATCAAGTTGTTGATGCACTTTACCAGGGTGAGGATGATGAACCTCCCTTATTTCATGTGCCGAAATATTGAGAAGATGACCACTCTCGTGCAAAGGAAAGCTCCTGAGCAGCAGTATAGCAGTATCTATCACTTTACACTCATCAAAATTTTGGTTATGCATCAGCTCGGCTTGCAGGATATTTCATGGGAGGATTTCATTTCTAATGATTTCTTCACAGCTTCTCAGCTGCCTTCGGAGGCTTTTCATGAGGCAGGTGAACCTTCATATCAGCATGAAGGTCATGAGACACATACCACTAGTGTGCCAGTGTTTTTCACTTATCAGAGGGGCTCTAGAGGTTTGTTTGCAGCAGCCATGTGAGTATTATCTCCACCAGGGGTGGAAGGGGTCTCGCTTCCTTCATCAACAGTACAGGTACAGGACAAGGGAAGAGGCAAAAACATGATGAGGGGCCTTCTGGAGGCCAGGATACATATTTCATACTCATTGATGATGAGTTGGGCTCTCCTAGCTCAAATATGACAGAGGTTGTTCAGGAGCAGAAGGCGGAAATAAACGCTTTGTCCGTCAAGTTGCAAAGAGCCCAATGGATAATCAACTACCTTGAGTAGAGAAACAAACAGTTGGAAGATCAGCAAACTATCATGGAGTTGCAAAATATACATGAGAACCGGTAAGCTGCCGAAAGGAGCCAAAGTGAGATGACATCCATTGAGCAAGAGATTGAGGCTGATCACGAAACTTGGCTTGAAAGGGTAAATATTCATTTGGAAATTTTTTTGAAGAAGGCCAACAAGGAAAATAACCTACTGAGGCACATGGTGAATCATTATTGGGCAAGAAATCATGTTTGCAAGGCACGAATCAAGATCCTGAAAGCTAAGTTGAAAAGGGCCTCAAAGCGTCGGAAAAGGAAAGATAGACTTCAGATTTTGGCCGAGGCTTCCTTGGCCTAGCATAGTACATGATGGAGGAAATTAAGCCCAAATTTCAAGAAATTTGGGACACATTTTTCAAATTTTTTTTTTTTTGGCCTAAACACAGATTTTTCAGCTCTACGTGTCGCGCCACTTGGCGCGTGCTTATGATGGGAGGCTCCTCTGGGGTAAAACTTTATATTTTGGGATTTTTCATAAAAATTTATGCATTCCTACCCATGGCCAAGAGATGTTGATAGGTTTTGGGCTTCCAAAAGGGTCAAAAGCACCCTAAAAATGACCTTTCTGCCCCTTTTTGGACACACAGGAAGTAGTGTTTGGAAAAATCATTTTTGGAGGGGAAAATGAAGACCAAATTCAGAAATTCCACTTGTGTTGGAAATTAGACAGGCTGACCTTTCTAACAAGCCCACTTGGAGCCAATTTGGATCATAGGAAGGCCTTTAAAATCGGCTTCAAACTGGCGCGATGCATAGAGAAATCAGGCGTGATGCATTGGGGATTTTTGCTCATTTTTTACTCAGTTACTCTGTTTTTCGCCTAGTTTTGGACAGTTTGACTTTCTTACTTCCAAATGTTAAACTCATGATGTAATTTGATGTAATTTGATGAGTCTTGATGTAATTTTGGCAAATTTTTACTCATGGAAGTATATTCATCCATCAAAAGGTGAATTGCAACTGAATGAATCAGTTTCCTATCTTATAGAGGCAAGTTGTTCCACTGCCTATTTTCTAGTTCTTAGTTTAGATCTTGTTGAAATAGCTCCTGAACTTGTGAGCTCAACCCCTAGAGGCTAGGGATGAGTTATGCTTGTCTATATCTTGTAGTTTTTCAGTCATTTTCCTGGTTGGACACTTGGGATTCCTTTGAGCATCATTGTACATTCATCTATGCAGTTTGGCAAAGAAATAGACCAGGGTTTGCAGCACTCCTTGGGATTCATGTGGCTCTTTTTTTTTATGATATGTTTCTCTCTATTAATGTAAGTTTACTGGTTTTTCATGTGTATCATTTTCCTTCTTATTTCTTCTTAAGTTAAACAAACAAGGATAAAGGTGGAATTCATTAAAATTTGCAGTGCTCTACCTAGAGTTTGTTTAATTTTCTATGTTTTCAACTGTTTGAAGAGGATTCCTGAAATTTTCTCTCCCTCTTCAACTCCTCACCATTCTGAGCTATCCATTTCATTCAAAATTGAAGTGTCAAAACAATTTCCTACCTTGCCCCATTCAGATCTCTGCAAAAACTAGGCCTCATTCCCCAGACCCAAAATCTGCCCTTCCCTTTGATCTAACAAACACCCTCAAAATCCAATCAAACTCTTTTACATATATACCTAGCCTAAAATCATCCTTTATTCAAGTCATCTCAAGCCTCACTAACCATTTTTTGCTGAGATTGACCAGGAGAGAACCCTCTCCCGATCTAGTAGGGCTAGCTACCAGGTTAAGCGTGGTTTGATGTTACCCTAGATTCTTCCTTTCTCAGCCTGGGGTAGATTTAGGCTATAACACTTTGGACTTATGTAAACCTGTGATAAAATCCATTGAAATCTCCTCCCAACATTGACTTGGAATGGATAAAGGTTGTAGAAGACCCAGGGTCTTAATTGTCTCAACTTTAGTCTGCTGGCAAACCAAACATTCCGCCACAAAATTTTGAATATCAGATTTAAGGCCATCCCAAAAAAAAATCTTTCTTCACCCTGTGGTAAGTTTTTTAAAATCTTGAGTGTCCTCCCAAAGGAGAAGTGTGCAATTCCAAAAGAATATTTTTTTTTAGTTGGGAATTCTTAAAAAGATATAAGCGATCTTTGTACCATAAGGAATCATTTTTCCAACTAAATGTATCAGATGTACTAGGATCTTGCTGCAACTTTTGAATGAGTGTCCACACTTCTTCGTCCTTCTTCCATTCATATCTTGCTTTGGTTATCCAATTTGGTTGGATAATAGAAATGGGACAAAGCAATGCTTCCACCTCTTCATTATTTCTTGAGAGTGCATCTGCAACAACATTGAGATTCCCTTTTTTGTATATTATTTCAAAGTCATAACCCAACATCTTTGTGACCCATTTTTGCTGCTCTTCTGAAGATAGACTTTGTTCCAAAAAGTGTTTAAGACTATCATGATCATTTTTTACCTTGAAGTGTCTTCCCATTAGGTAAGTTCTCCATTTCTTTAGTGCATCCAGTATTGCTAACATTTTCTTCTCATAAATAGGTTTTTGTAAATACTTTCCTTTGATTGGATGACTTTCAAAAGCAATGGGTCTTCCTTCTTTTATTAAAACAGCACCAATTCCATTTCCTAAGGAATCACATTCCACAATAAAGGTTTTTGTGAAGTCTAGCATAGCTAAGATTGGTGCTAGGCACATTGCCTATTTAAGATGTTCAAAGGCCTTAGTTGCTTCAGGAGTCCATGAAAATGCATCTTTCTTCAATAATGTTGTTAGAGGTGCTGATATTCTCCCATAATTCTTAACAAACTTCTGATAATACCTTGTTAACCTGAGAAATCCTCGCAACTTCTTTATGGTTGTGGGGACTTTCCATTCTTAATGGCTTTAATTTTGTTAGGGTCTACCTTAACACCCTCGTGAGATACAATATGACCCAGATATTCCACCTCTTTTACTCCAAAGAAGCATTTGGATGTTTTTGCATATAATTGTTTCTCCTGCAATAGTTTGAGCACCCTGTCAACATGTTGAACATGATCCTTCCAAGACCTGCTGTAGATTAGTATATCATCAAAAAATACTAGCACAAATTTTCTAAGGAAGGGTTTGAAAATGGAATTCATAAACCCTTGAAATGTAGAAGGTGCATTGGTAAGGCCAAAGGGCATGACCAAAAATTCATAATGACCCTCATGAGTTCGAAATGTTGTTTTTGGAATATCTTCAGTCTTCATTCTAATTTGATGATATCCTGAACGAAGATCCAACTTGGTAAAATAGATTGCTCCATGTAATTCATCCAATAATTCATCAATTACAGGAATGGGAAATTTATCTTTAATGGTGAGCTTATTGAGCTCCCTATAATCTGGACACATTCTCCATGATCCATCCTTCTTGTGTACCAATACTACAGGAGCAGAGAAAGAATTTTGACTAGGTTGAATTATACCTGCCTCTAACATTTCTGCAATCATACGTTCAATTTCGCTCTTTTGGAAGTAAGGATATCGATAAGGCCTGATGTTTGGAGGAACACTTCCCGGAATCAAATGAATAGCATGATCATGATCACGAATAGGTGGGAGTCCTTTGGGAGTTTCAAACACCTTGGAATGATTGTCCAAGACTTTTTGGATATCTGCAGAAATAGATGATTTTGATGTTGGAACTTCTAGTGAGCATAATTGTGCAATTATGCCTCGTTGTTCTTTCTTTAGAAGCTTTGTTATGACATTAGAGCTTATTATCTTTCCCAGCTTCCCTGCAATACCCCATAATTCGACTTCCTTTCCTTCTGAATTTTTTTTTAAGAAATTTTTTTGAAAATTAAAAGCTACCGTCCCCAAATATTATAACCATTGTACTCCTAGTACAACATCAGCACCTCCCATAGGAATGGAAAGCATTGGAATATTCAATACATATTCCCCCATGGTTAGCTTGATATTATGGCATTTTCCAGATAAATTTATAGTTCCTCCAATTTCCACCATCACTTCACATTCTAGTGCTGGGTATAGGAAACAATTAAATTCCTTGGCTACCTTACAATGAATAAAATTATGGGTAATACCTGAATCAATCAACACTATTACCTTTTTCTTCTTGATATGTCCTTCTATCTTGAGAGTTTGAGGAGTGGTAATTCCTACCAATGCATTACACGATATGGTCGGACTCATTTCTTCCTCTTCTTGGGTTGGTTCCTGGTGTATATACTCTTCTTGTTCATTTTCTTCTTCCTCTTCACAATCTATGTAAAATAATTTCTTCTCAGCACACTTATGACCTTTAGTGTATTTGTTATCACAACTGTAGGAAAGCCCTTTTGCTTTTTTTTCTTCCAATTGTTGTGGTTTCAACCTTGTAGGTTGTGGAAATCTAGGAGTAGCAACACTTCCTTCTTTATAGAAGTGAGTGGTAGGCTTCCTTGTTGCCATAATTTTACACTCAATTTTTCTTGCCAACCTGAATGCCTTCTCCAATGAATTAGGTTCCAAAATGTGAACTTCATGTTGGATGTTATCCTTTAAAGTACCTATGAAGAGATCAATCTTGTGTTCCTCTGGAATATCAGTTACCCTTATATTCAATTTTTGGAAGTCCTCAATGTGCTCCCCCACTAAACCCTATTGTTTGAGATTTATCAATTGGCTAAAGAAGGTGTTGCTCTTTGTATCCTCATAATGTGCTATCATTTCCTCCGTAAAAATTGACCAAGTGACAATTTTTTTACGGGAGCAAAGCCATCGATACCATGCAAATGTATTTTGTTCTAAATGTAAAGTTGCAATGCGTACCTTTTGTGTGTTTTGCACGTTATGGAGATCAAAATATTGCTCCATCTGTAGTATCCATGTTACAGGATCCTTTCCATCAAACTTCCTCATATCCATTTTTGGAATATGGTAGTTCTTCCTGCCAACATTAGATTTTATGAAATCAAAATTAAAATTTATTTTGTTCTCATCATGAGTTTCCTCTACCATCTTTTCACCATTAGGAAACATTTCTTGTATCAACTTTGTCAAACCTTCCATGTCTGCTTTTAGAACATTCTTCATTTTTTCCATTTTCTCATCAATCTTAGCATGCCATCCATCTTAGATTCCATGCCTTTCTTCAAACCATCCATCTTAGTTTCCATGCCTTTCTTCAAAACTTCCATGTCATTTTTTGTTGATCTTTGCGAGAGCGAAATTTGTTGCACTTGCTCTTGTAATTTTGATGTCATGTTGCCATTCTTCGTCTTCATGAGTCATAGTAGAGCTTTCCAAAGGCTTAATGGGTGTTGAATTATTTTTAGGGGACATTTTATAAATCCAATACTGATATCTATTCTACAATATGCCCTTGGAATCAATTCAACTTGATTCTTCAAACAACTTATGCAATTCGGAAAAACAAATACACGCATTTTTCTTGCTTTTGAGGAGCTCGATATTGAAATTGAATTATATCTATAATTGTGAATCATAAATATTTTAAATTCAGCCCTATAGTAGCCATCTGAAGCTTCTTTCGAATGCCACAGGTATGATATGATTTGGATTCTTCAAGAAAAAGTTATGTCCAATCTCCCACAATGACCCAATTTTGGACTAGTTCAGTGGAGCGAACTTGTACGACTTGCCACGTGTCACTGTTTCTTCCTTTGGCTTTAAAATTGATAGCGAAGAAACTAAGTCCGTTTAATTGCGACCACTTTTTACGGCACTCCAATCCGATGCTCATAGAGAGAGTTATGAAGATTTTCCCACGATCACCTCTTTGAGATGAAATTCAGGAACCTAAAAAAGCACTACCTTCCATAGATCATATCTCCGAAAATGTTGCGAACCAAGGTCTGAAATTTTTTGACGGGTTTCCTTATGATTTAATTTTCGCGCCCTAAATATTTCTGTTTCTGAACCTTCGTAGAAAAAAATTTATAGCACAAATACCATGATGACCTGTTTAGATTAAATTGAGGAGCCTGCAAACTTCCACGGATCATATCTCCGAAAATATTGCGAACCAACATTTGAAATTTTTTGACGATGTTCCTCAAGATTTTGGATTTGCACCCTAAAAATTTCATCTTCTGAAACTTTGTAGAAAACAAGTTATAGCGAAAATGCCACGATGGCCTGTTTGGAGCAGCAAAACCCTAGAATCCAAAGCTCTGATACCAAATGTTGTGAAACCAGCTCCAAAAAGAGAATAAAAGAGATATCAACGCCTTAGAAATAAGCCACTTTGAGGGGGCAACCTCCAATACATTACATGAATGAAAAATTCTTGGATTATTCAAATTACAAAACCTCCTTTCTATATATAGCAGTCCATGGGGCCACAATGTAATCCTAGCCGACCTAACAATAATAAATTAAGGGCAAAATAATAACAATATGGGGGTTACAAGGGTACAATAATAACAATAAGGGGGTTACACTAACAATAATAAGGGACTATACTAGTAATATAGGGACCTAACACTTTATCTTGAACTGATTGTTTTTCTTGGGCTTTCCCAGCGGCAGTCATATTTGCTTCAATTTCTAAGGCATTGGTTTGGATCTGTTCATGAGTAGGGGACCTTATTTCCCTAAAAGTAAAACTAAAATCTGATACAAATTCCCCAGCAAAAACAACTCTTGCTCCAATAGGAGGAGGTTTCATTTCTGCAGGCAAACTATTGTACAACTTATTGAATCTTTTAATAAAATCACTCATATTTTCATCTATTTTTTTCTTAATAGCATTAAACTCTGTTAAAGAATAACCATGGTCTCTCTTTTCACCCCATATTTGGATGAATTGTCTTTCTAACTCATCCCAATCATTAATTGAGTCATTTGGTAATCCTTTAAACCATTTTCTTGCCTCTCCATTTAGAGACTGCACAAAAAGTCTCATTACCACATCAAGGTGTTCTACATTGAAATTTTCAGCAAAGGTGCAAAACAAAGGCAAGTGTTGTTTTGCAGTTATTTCATCTTCACCAGTGAATCTAGGAAGAAACTTAAGATATTCTTGAGGCATTTCATTCATTGGTTGAGGAAGATTTAGTGTTGCATATATGTTCATCAAGAAAGCAGGGGCTACCATGTTTATGCCCTGATTGACTACTCCTTGAGTAGTGTGAATCTGTATACCAATTGTAAGTATGGACGAATGGGGTGAAACAACTGATAAAGGAGGGGGTTGATAAACTAAAGCAGAAGAACTACCAACTGTATTAGGTTTAGTTTCTGTAAATGAAAACGATACAGATTCTAAAGACTGCTCTTCTAACCTTGGTTCCTGGAAATGAATGGATGAAGACGAGGATTTTTGTTCCGAGAAAGTGAGTTTCCGAGAAATATCCTTGGATGAAAGAGTATATGAACAGCTGCCAGGTGAAGGCAGTGTGGTATCAAGTGTAGAAAGGGATTTTGGTTTCTTGCTCTTTTTAGAAACCAAATTTTCTAGATTTGAAAGGGTAGGAACCTTCTGCTGAGAGGTATCAGACCTCGCATGTGGCTTCTTATAAGCCAAAATTAGAAAATAAAACACAACTATTTAATATTTTCTCCTCTCTGAACGACCAAAGGAAATACAATATAAACCCAGGGAAAAGACTTCATTTCTTCACATCCCTGGCAACGACGCCAATTAATGTTGTACCTTAAGAGAAAATCCCTTAGCTGTGATAAGGTATCAGTGCTTAAGAAATTTATATGATTATGTCACTAGAATAATTCTCTTTATTTTAATCACCTTCAATTATTTACAATTAAACCCTTAGATATCAAACACAATTTATGTCTCACAATGTTATTATTTTTTGATGTTGAATGAAATAACCGGAAGAAAATGAAAGAAGAAAGTCCAAACTGATATGTTGTCATATAGAATATTTCATTTCAAACTTCTGAGGAATTTATGAAAGAAGTAGTTAAAACAAAGGAGCACCAATTAAGGATTTTAACTCTTGATTACATAGGTAAAAAGAGACCTGATGCTCATCACTTTGTCTTACTCAAAGAAAGAAAACAGAGAATGTGAACTAAGATACATATCAACATAAAAAAATGCCAGAAACTTGTTGACTTATTCATTTATCATTGAAAACTCTGAGTAGAAAAAGTAATCTGAAGGTCTAAAACTCAGAACCTTCCTTCCTCTTGAAAATTACATTAAATACAAAAAAAAATAGTTTGGAACTGTTGTAACCAATTCTAACTACCACAACTACTTATGACTTCAGAGGTTGTCTATTACATGCCTTGAAAATGTCTTATTACAATTACATTGTCTTTGTAAAAGTAATAAAATGTAAAAATATACATCCTAATCTATAGGAATTGTTGATGATGTTGCTGCATGCCCTTGGTCATCTAATTTTTCTCTCTTTGATGCTGAAAACCCTTTTGGCAAGTCTATTATCCATGCTCTGCACTTTTTCCATATCTCTATATTTGTCCTTGGCGAATGTGCTAGATTATGATACTCCAATCTGAATGCAATAATTCAATTATAAGATGGTCCTTCTGTGAAAATATTTTTTACCAACCATAATAGCTGGAAATGTTTTTGCAGAAAGTATTCCAGACTTGACCATGGCAGTGAAAACAGGGGAGGCTTTTTCATTTAGGATGACTTACTGATAAAATGGAAGATGAATTATGGAACAAAGAGTATCTTGAATACCCCCCTCAGTTTCCATAAGAGGGATATGACTAGTTGAACCTGACAAGGATGAATGCATAGCCATGAATTAAAATTAACGTAAAGGATAACTCACAGGGTGATCACTTCTACTAATTGATAGGAAACTTAAAATAGGACTCAAAGCAAAATAATCAGGAAATATTTTGAAAAAACAATGTTAATTTTGTTTAAATAGGTGGCGCGGCTTCGAAATTTAATGCTGACATGATGCGCCAACAAGCCGTTGATCCAATGTGGAAGACAACTGTGAACAACTCAGCGTCCTACGTCACTACGGGGGCTCTCAAGGTACGGAGGAAAATTTTGGTTGGTACCCCCGCAATGAATCTTCACCATTCATCTATGATGTCCTCGCAGTCAACCAATTCAACTGGGAGGCACTCATTTAATTAACTTGTGCGCTGATTGTGCCCGCAAGTTGGGCCTTTTGTTGAAAATTGAAACTATCGACGCTTTCTGCCCAATAAAATGATCGATGTTTAAACATAAATGTGGAACCCACTTTCATAAATTTTAAAGTGTTTAAACTTTTTACTTTAATACATCAACATAAATGTTTTTTTTATGTTAAAGTATAAAAATTTCAATACTTTAACATTTTTACAAAAATTTAATTTTTTACATATTTTCAAAAATTGAAAATAAAAAGGATATTCAGATGATCCACAACACCAAGTATGCACACTTTTGTGCATTATCTCATCCATTTAAAGCAAGTACAGTTTCTACTACATTTATGGACACAATTCAAAAGATACATGGAAACCCAAGGGTTATTGTGAGCGACAAAGATCCCATTTTTACTGGAAATTTTTGGATAGCGTTATTTTCTTGTTTGGGTACTCAATTAGCTCATAGCTCATCTTATCATCCTCAATCCGATGGTCAAACTGAGATAGTAAATAAATGTTTGGAAGGATATCTTCATTTTTTTTGTATCTGATAAACAAACACAATGGGTCAAGTGGTTACCTCTCGTTGAATGGTGGTATAACACTTCCTTCCATACTGCAGCAAAAATGACCCCACTTATGGCACTTTATGGATATCATCCACCATCCATCACATCATCTTTAAGAGAAAATTTGAAGGTTCAAGCGGTGGAAGATCACATCGAGCATCAATAAGAAGTTCTCCAACTCTTAAAGGATAACCTGAATTTGGCACAAAATCGAAAGAAACAACAAGCAGATCAACATCGTAGCGAGAGAATTTTTGATGTAGGAGAGTGGGTAGTTTTACGGCTACAACTATACAAACAAATGTCCCTCAAGCAAGATAAGAAAGATAATAAATTATCGCCAAAGTACTATGGTCCTTACAAGGTGTTGCAAAAGATTGGTACTATGGCATACAAATTGGAGCTTCCTGCTTCTTCATGTGTGCATCTAGTTTTACACGTTTCATGCTTAAAGAAGGTTATAGGTGAAAATATTCCAGTTCAAACAATATTGCCATAACTTGATGAGGAAGGAAAAATCATATTGGAACCTGAAGCGGTCACGGAAATAAGAACTCGACAGCTACGAAATCGATCAATTTCAGAGTATCTCATCAAGTGGAAGAACTTACCCACTGAATATTCTACATGGGAGGATGAGAATTTTATACAGAAGCACCCAGAGCTACTCAAGCGTTTAGGACAACACTTTTTTGAAGGAGAGGTGCATGTTAGGTCCCTATATTACTAGTATAGTCCCTTATTGGTAGGTTCCCTTCGACCTATTGTATTTCTAAGGCATTGATATCTCTTTTATTCTATTTTTGGAGCTAGTTTCACAACAATTTCCAGAATCTGTTCCTAAGATGGATTTTTACTGTAAGCTTGTGTGATTGGATCCTTCTCTTCACTAAAGTTATTGATGGTGAAGGATGAATAAATTAACATGTATGCACGTCAACTTTCCTTAGAAGTATCTTGACTTGCATTATTTATTTTTTGATTCATGCCCTCTTCTAAGATTCTTCTAGCAAAGGCACATGCACTTTCTTCATGGAAACTTTCACAAGGTCTACAGAAGGATATATGCTCATCAATAACATTAGTAGATTCAAATGGAGTAGGAGGCCTTTGATCATTGGGAAAATTTCTTCTTAGTTGCGGATTGTTATTTCTTCTGTTATTATTTTTATTTATGGGTTGCATATTCTTCATTTCACTTATTTCCATCTAAATTAGCTTATTTTCATCTCACTTAACATTCTATCATGCTCAATTTTCATTTCCCTAATTATTCGAGTTAATTATTTGACTGAGTCATGCTCTTCTTCCTTAACTTATTTTCCTTTAGATTTGACTAGACCTTTTTCAAAACCTGGGATCTCCAACCTACCTGAAGCTCTCTTACCCTTTTCTAATTCTTCAGTTTTACTCTGAGCAGCGGCTAAAGTAGCAGGCTTCACGTGTATAATCTCATATTGAGTATCAACATTGAAGGCTTTAAGATATTTTTTTAACACTGTCTTGTCAGGATTTTCATAGTCTTGAGTTATATCCTTTAGAAGACCATTGAATCTTTGGTTGAATTCCTTAATTGTTTCATTATCCCTCTTCTTAATAGTATTAAGCTCTTTAAACAAGTACTTTCCTTCCTTTTTATCCCCAAATTTATCTTTAAATGCACCAATAAGGGCTCATAAAGAGGCAAAGGGGTTATCTGTTATGTTATGAAACCATTCAAGTGCATTATCCTCCAATGAAAGAACAAATAGTTTTATTTTGACATCCTCATGATTGTATATAGTAGCGTGAGAGAATTTTTGCTCAAAGGTATTGAACTTATTTATGTGAGATTCAGAATTGATGGCATTGTTCCCCTAGAAGGTTGGGAGCTTGTTCATAGTAGACTCATCTGGAAGATTGTGAGGAAATACTTGAACATTGGTAAAGTTGCAACGCCTGCAATAATCAGCTAAAAAGTCTTTATTTATATTATTAACGAAAAGAAAATTGATATCAGGGAGGGCTTCTTGTCCGAGAAATTTTAAATTCTCTCTAAAATGTAATTTGTTTAACCGAGCTCTTAGAACATTTTCTAGATCAGGAGCGGGGTTAACCAAGCTACCATGATTCCTTCTACAGTAAGCGCTTGTGAATGGTTGAATAAGTGGATTCGCCACCCAAAATGGAAGCCAACTAAAATATCCAAGTGCTAAAGGTGCAAATAGAAAATATGAGAGGATTAGTGAGAGGAAAAATGATAATATGAGATGATAGAAAATTATGAAAGATGAAAGATTTGAGAAGGTGTCGTTGAAGCATCGAAAAAAAAATAAATTTGTAACTGGCAAGAGGCCAAAAAATATTGTTACTCAAATTATACAGGCACTGCGACAATGACTCAGGTCGGGGGTTGTCACCCTGATCCCCAACCTCTTTTTTCTATTTGTCTCCCAACAAAAACATATGGCGGGTAGTCCCTATGGAAATGTGAATATGGTGGAAAAGTTGGCAACCAAAAAGTCTGGGAGACATGATTGAGTGGCCTAGCTACTTGGTTAATTCGAGCAAGATTTAAGGATTAGATTAAATTCAAATGGAGACCAGTGCCTTATGTAGTCAACTTATTGCTTATTACCAATTAAATTCCAAGTAATTGGATGGACAATCGTTGGTTGAATGTGTCACTAACCTATACGCTATGCAATTCCTAAAACCTAGGTGTGATGCAAGAATCTTGGTTACTTTTAGTTGTATGCCTATTTTAAGTGTGACATTCCTCTTAACTGTTTTGGAACTAGTCTTTAGAGTAGGTTATCGGATGGAAGCCAATAGGAAGCAAGCAGAATATTGATTAACAATATCTCCCCCTGTGTTTCAACCACCCGATCCCTCTAACGCTACAAATATTGTGGCTCTTATGACTACAAGGTCACCTTGTTAACCACTATAAAGGTGCTAAATCCCTTAAGCTAAACTAAGGGTGATCCTAGATTTCTATCGACCAAGCTTATGCTTGGAGGTATGTTATTAATGCAATTAGACTTAGGATACTTCTGCAAGATCGATTTAGTGGTTCTTTAATTAAGATTGTTTGATAGTTTAAGTACTTACATAAGATTTGATCTTGAGTTAAGACAACAATCACTTATTAAAGAATTAAAATACAATCTTAAACAAGACAAAATGCCAATTTTACAAGTGCCAACAAGGAATAAGAGATTTCCAATTATGCAATTTCTCGGGAATGAAATGGATTTTTTTTCACAATGATACTTCACATTAGATACCCGCTTGAAATATCATCTATGAATCGAGTGTTAATCCAATTAGCCAACACAAGGTGTTAATTACTTAAGATAGAGGACAAGATTATACATGCACCAAGGAACCAAAAAAAACCACTTAAATTCCACAAGTAAGTTTCAAATGTACCATGAACCATAAACAATTGAAGTACTTACTAAGAAATTATTCAACCTTAATCACTAGATTAGATTCCACAAGTTGCTAAGGAAATAGAACCATTCAACAACATGAGATTAACGCCAATCTTCACTTAGATGTTTAATGAACCAATGTATTATATCCTTATATTAACTCTTTAGTGATAACTGAACAAGATTATTGGATTATGATATCAAGCATGTCAAGTGCTTTTAGAGAGTGATCTTATGTGCAAAACTTGAAACTTTAGACAACTCACCACGAACAAGTGTCTTAGTGTAATTTGAGAAAATTGGAAATGAACTTGCTATACAACCATGAAACAAGGACAATTATGGAGCATGAGCAAGGAAAGTTCTTATGTTACTTATATCCTTATCACACTCGAATGAGAAATTATTTACCCTCTAGGATAGTAGTAAACAAAATCACGTTTGCTTCAAAATGCAAGCATGTATAAACCAAATATGAGAAATAAGAAATCATATGACTTGCTAAGTGAAAATAAAAGCTAACCAACCTTCTTATTATGTATTTTTAAATGTCATATCAGATTTTAATGCACTTATGACAGTAGTAAGGAAATTGTGGAAACAGTGTGCCATCAATATGAGAATTTGTGCCAAAATGTGCCAAACAATTTCCAAATGACAAAACAAGCTTAACAAACTAAAATTTTACATTCTTTAGCCCTTCATGATGTAATTATCAGATCTAATCACACTTGTTATGCAAATATATCAGTCATGAAAACTTGAGGATTTATGCCAAACAATTAATGCCCAAGAAGCTTAGATGATGTGAAAATGTGCTAGAGATTTCACCAATCAATTTTATGTATTTTAAATGTGTTTATAAGAGATATATCAGATCTGATTTAACTTCTGACTGTCAGCAAATAAGCATAGAAAGAGCTCAATGATAAATGTCCAATTCATGAAATTAATTCCTTAATGTGTTAAGAAAATTATGAGTTGATTTTAAGGTACTCTTATGAATGTTACGTCATTGTTATGAATGGTATGAAAGTTTTGGAAAAAAATTTAAAAGACAAGGGTTTAGAGATCAAACCCTAGGCCCAAGGCCTTTAAGATTTCTTTTCCAACTTGCCCAAAAAATTTCCCAATGATTTGGCAACTGAAAACTCAAAACTTGAGCCAATATTTCCTGCAAAACCCACCAATATTCAGTCTAGAAAATTGAAGGCACCTATAGAGATGGAAATAGGGAAAACATAAGCAAAATAAGGGCCAAAGAGAGGAGAAAAAGACTAAGAAGTCCTAACGTCTCAAGGGAAGAAGCCCCAATGATCTCACGACAAGCCCAATATGGTTTTCGTTAGGCTTAAGGGAGGTTCGAAAGGTCCTTAATGGCTACGACCTAGGGCACAAAGATCTTCAAGGCATGTGGTTGTCCTAGAAAGGGAGGTCGATAGGTTGAGGAAGAGGGGGAAGGCAACCGAGAGAGGTGTTACCCACCACTTCATGGGTGATAGCCATAGGAGAAATGATGGACCTCGGCTGACAGCCAGTAGCCCCTTGCAGCCCTCAGCTAGCTCCTTGTGCCATTTCTCTACCACATGAGCCAGCCATGTGGTCCCTCACCCATTTTTATTGACCGTATGTTTGAAGGTGGGCCTCCCAAACCTAAAGGTATATCTTGTCATTTGGTAATTGAGTATTGGGTTTTCTTATCATGGACACTTCTGGGCATGGACTAATGGGGGGATTCTGCAAAAAGAGTGGGATTGGTTTTTTCTTTTGTCCCCTTAACCTCTTCTGGGGTGTTACCCTTAGATTTTAGTCTCGTGGGATCTCATTTACTGATCATTTTATTTAATGGTGGTACTATTTAGGGAAGCCTGACTTTGATTGTGTGGTTTCGATCCATTATCATCATATATTGCTCCCCTTCCACTCATTATACCCCCATTCATCATTCCTCCCACCTGGGTCCACATTGCCTCTTTGGGTCCACATAAGGTCAGCCTCTATATCCCCTTTCCCCCACCTTGGTTTAGGCCTGGAATGATGCCCCAGAGATTGAAGCACCTAAAAAGAAAATTAAAATCATAAATGGACACATTCAACAGTAAATTGTACCAGAAAATGCAAAATATGGTTAGGACAAAAATAATTAGCACATGGGAAAAATCCAATACATGAGATCTACGCCATACCCATGGTCATCACCCTGGTTCCATAGGCCTTAGATGAGCCTCATTTATCATTCAAGAACCCAAGATTGTCCCAATCCCTGGAGGGAAATGAACCATCCTACCAAAAAGGGGGTAATCATTGTTATATCGCACGCATGATGCTCTTGTCCTTTGAGCCTTGAGTAGTCAATTAAAGAAAAATCATAAAAGGAAAAAAGACATATAAATAAGGGTGGAAAAATCAATGTAGGGGCACCTCATGTACCATCATTACTACCTCCTACACGTTATACACCCAGGTGTGGGCTTCCCTTTTTCTAGCCACCCTTGTGCCTCGATATGTGGCCCAGGGTTGCCCCTCTCATTCCCTATTCAATTTCATCTCTTTGTCACATTCCACCATTCTTTTAGGGATGTACCTTGGACATATTATCCCCTCTAAAGGTAGAAACCACCTAATAAGGTACCTGGCTAACCCCTTTGGAGCTTGGAGACATTAGCGCATGCCAAAGCCCATTACGGATGGGCATGCCATCATGAAGTGTCCACTTTTTTGTCCATGGTTTGTTTTCTCTTTTACACGATTACTTGAAACAACAAAATTGTAGCTTGTTGAATTTAAATTTTAAAATACACAAAAAGTATTTGTAATAATAATTTATTATATATATAAAATGTATAATATTTTTTATGTTACAATGAGGACCCGCATATATATCCTAGGCAAGTGTCATTTCATGACTGAACATGTATTTTAGACATGCATTTTTTCTTAAATTAATGACTATTTAACATAATCAATATTTGATTATTTATTATTTACATTATTTATATTCATTTTATTTTAGGTAATTTATATTTGTAACATTACTCTAATGACTTGTTGTAATGGAAATCTAGGGGACACATTGGATCTTATGCAGGATTGCAGATGGTGTACATTTTGGTTTGGTCTTCCTATACGGGGTCCTAACCTCCTAGAGGGCTATATTGGAACATATAGGGTGTTTGTAGATATCCATGAGCCTCTACAACAGTATAAAACACTCCATGGATGCCCAAAGATTTTTAGAGATGGCCATAGATCCACCTTTTGGACGAAGAAGATGCATTTGGTACACTTTTCCCAGCTGGCCCCACAAGTGCACCACACACTGGGTAGGTGTCCCGGGACTTTGACAATAACATGTCAGTGTTCATTCCATCATTTGAGTCCTTACAGATGGTCAACAAGCATTTTCAACTCATATGAATGTGAAATTCCGAAATAGAACCCCAACTGCAGTAACTGATATTATTTTTTCTACTTATTAATTAAAAAAGAAGTTATTTATGATATTACATAGTAAATATTGAAATAAATTCTACTACAGCTTTCACAATTAAAATATTGTGGAAATTAAATGCAAGGAAAAATACTAGCACAAGTACAATCACAATGACACATTTATTTTTGGACAATTGTGTTGATTTTTGGTAGCATCAGAAGTGTTCTAAGTCTCAAACATTGTGGAGAGGCTTAAGCACTAGCATTCCAAAGAACCCAGAAACCGTTTGTGAAAAATCCACACGAAATATGTTTTATTGTAAAAGTTAATTATTTTAATCAGTGCCCTAAGTGTAAACTTAGGGAAATTAAATAATTAAAAGGTATTAATAAAAAAGAGTGAGAATGATCTAGAAAAAACGAAGACGAAGTCAAGTTATAATCTTAGTCATTTATTAGAGATATAATCTCAGTCGTTGATGTCTACAGGTTGATTTGGAAAGTCACACTGAGTGAATCTAGAGATCAAATTCTTCTAATGGCGTAGTCCTCGGATGAAGATCAGATCTAAGTGATTCCAGCGTAGAGAGGGGCATAGATAGCTTTCGGAGAGAGAGATTCTCTCAACTATATAATCATCAACAGAGAGAGGCAGAGAGTCATTGAGCATAGCTATTGCATAACTAGACAAGTTGGTGCAGAGCCAGTGCAGAGCCACGCATGGTTATGCACAGGTTGCGCAGTGGCTGAGAGGATTTCTGAGATTTTGTTGTCGGATAAGTTTTAGAAGCCAAGAGTTGGGGTGTGAGACTGGGAGGCTTAGATATATGATTTAAGGAGTTAGATCGATCCATAGCTAAGGTGATGCAGTGCCAAGAGGAGGTGATGCAGTGCCTACGCAGTCACTGCGCGGAGGCAGCACAGGGACCTCCAAGGGAATCTCTTCCAGTGTATGAATCAGTCAGATTTTCCAGTGATTGAGTGAGGTTAAACTTATATTCTTTCTTCCAATATTTCTCTCTCTGTAACTAAATAACCCTTGAGGTATTCATCGATGTATTTATAAATTGCTACCGCTTAATAATACAAACCCTCAGATCTGTTGCACCAGTTTTATCGCATTGGGTTTTTTCGAGGACTTTAATCCAAAATAAAGGTGTCTTATGTGTGTATTTTTTTATTTGCTTAGTTTCCTTGTTTCATAATCATATTTAATTAAGTGTAGGCTTATTCAGTAATTTAATTCAATATTTCCAAAACTAATCTGAAAATAACTATGTAATGTAATATACAAGTAGATGAAGTAGATTCAGTTGGTTGCATTAGGATTCCTGAGATTGTTAGATCTAGGAATTTTGACACGGTATCAGAGTGTTTGATGTGAAATAGGAAGAGTAGTTATAGCACTAAAGTGAAGGTCGAATTGCTGTAATAGCATCAGATCGAATCCCCGGAGGGATTGCGTAGTTCTAACCAAGAGGGCTGAATTTTTGAGGTGGTCTCTCTATGAGTGAATCGACAAAGACATAAGACTTTTGTATTGAGATCTTGTCGAGGTAGAGGAAACAGTGCAGAGCCTTCCCACAGAGCTAGAGGGATGAATTTTTTTTGCAAGCAATTGCTAGGCAGAGAATCGTCACACGAAGAAGAAGATCACATAGTAGGGAATTCTTCCTCAGTGATTTCCTTGCCGATGAATTCATCATTTCTCATTTTCTGAGCAACAGAGGAGAAAACGACTTACTAGCTCCATCAGGGAGTGCATAAACCAACCTAGAAGCTACACAGTAAGGAGAAAGAGGGATCAGTTCGAAATTTTTTGGCTAATATGGTATCTCACAGTCTTAGAGATCATGATCAGTTGGAGGGATCCTCCAACTACGTGATCTAGAAGGAAAGGATCAAATTACTTCTAGACAAACATGATCTCAAGGTATTCGTGGACAACATGGTTGTTGTATCTATAGATATGGATCAGAAAAAAAGGTACAAGTCCGATATGGCAAAGGCCAAGAGACTTATCCTTGATGGTGTCAAGGATCATATAGTTTGCAAGAACATGGCCAGGGAGATATGAGAGGCCTTGTCCTTGCTATACGAAGGAACTTCCAAGCAGTGCAAGATGTACTTAGATCATAAGCTATGGAGTATCCAGATGCAGAGGGGGGGGTGCATTAATCCATTCTTAAAGAGACTTCAGGAAATCTGTGATCATCTGGCAGAGATGGGATCCACCCCAACTGTTGCAACTCTGGTGAGGCTGGCACTTAACACATTCATTGAGGAGTGGCATGTTTTTGTCCAAATTACCTTGGGTAGGGAAACACTTCCTATTTGGGAGGAGATGTGGGAAACTCTTTATGAGGAGGGGTTGATAAGAGATCTAGTCAAGTGCAAACTTGACGATAGCAGCAGGAGAAATATGAAGAATCCAGAGGAGGAGGAGAATGTAACCCTCACATCGAAGGGCCAGAATGGGAAATGGAAACAAAAGAGATATGTTTAGAAGATAAAGTGTTTCAAATGTGCTGATATGGGCCACTTTGCATCAAAATGTCCTTTCAAGAAAATGGACAAGGATGAGAAGCACAATTCAAAGGTTGACGCCATGAAGATCGAGGAGGATGAGTATTCCATGAGTGCCCATGCATCTCCAAGAGGGAGATGGGGTGACATAGAACTGTAAGTTCGCAATAACTTCAGTTGGGAAAGATCCTTGAGGATTCCACCTCTTGGATCAGAACGTTGTTACGGGTGCCCATGATCAGCAGTAGAGGGATGGAGGATTTTTCAGTGGGAGCCAAGGAGTGATGGAGTGATAGTTTCAATGAGTAACAGTGCCTAATTTTGAGCAGTGCAGAGCAGATCAACAATAGCGCAGTGTAGTTCTTGAAAGGGACAGTGCAATAGCTATCAACAGTCAGAGCCTTCGGCACTAAGGTGCATCCAATGAGCGCTTTTTCATTTTTTAGGCGATTCAGTTGCTTCTCTCATTAACTGAGTTGCATTGCAGATGCAGTGTTACCAGTGGCAGTGCTAGCAGCATAACAGTTGTAGAATTTGAGATGGAGATGTAATATAGATGCAGTAGTGCCAATGGTAGTGGTTGTGGCATTGTCATGGGCAATAGTATAGTTGCAGCAACAGTGCAGTGGTTGGTGGACAACTTGTCAGACATCAGCAGTGCAAAGGGCGCTTCAGGGTCAAAGCAGTATGCAGCAGGCATGTTGTTATAGCACTTTCCTTGCTAAGAGGGAGTGTTTATTTTTGGTAGCATTGGAATTTCTCTAGCTCTCAAAATTTATGGAGAGTTTTAGGCACTAGTATTCCAAAGAACCCACAAACCGTTTTTGAAAATTACGTTTGGAATATTTTTTATTGTAAAAAGTAATTATTTTAATGGGGACCCTAAGTCTAAACTTATGGAAATTAAATAATAAAAGGGTATTAATAAAATAGAGTGAGAATGATCTAGAAAAAATGAGGATCAAGTAAAGCTATAATCTTAGATGTTGATTAAAGATCTAATCTCGATCATTGATGTCTCAATGAAAATACTATAATGGAGGGCTTGAGGGTCATTTGGAAAGTCACACTGAGTGAATCTAGAGATCAAATTTTTCTAACGAAGTAGTGCTCGAACGAAAATTAGATCTAAGTGATTCCAGCGTAGAGAGGGGCAGAGATAGCTTCTGGAGTGATTGATTTTCTCAGTTGGAGAATCTTCAGCAGATAGAGGCATTGAGACATCCAACATAGCCAGTGCAGAGCTAGTGTGGAGCCACACAAGGCTACACATAGGTTGCACATTGGCTGAGAGGATTTCCAATATTTTTCTATCGGATCAGTTCTAGAAGCCAGGAGCCGAGGTGTGAGACCGAGAGGCTAAGATCTATGATTCCAGGAGCCAAGAGGAGGTGATGCAATGCCTACGCAGTCACTACGTAGAGGCAGCACGAGGACCTCTAGGGGCATCTTTTCCAGTGTCCGAATGGCATGTGTTTTAGAGCTCCCTAAGCATTTTTGTTCAAGCACACAACGCACAACACAGGCACGCAGCGTACAACACAGGTGAACAACGTACAACGCAGGGGCATAACGTAATACACAAGGGCATCTTCCTTCTGCCAGGAGTGTAGCGCTACCTCTATTTTTCAAATTTCTCCTTCTTTCTTGGATTTTTGTGCTTTTGCTGAGGTTTCTTGATGATGGAAAGAGAAAATGAGATTTGTTTTGTTGTATTTTGGTTTTAAATACTTTGTGGGATTTTATTTTTATGATTTTAAAACCCACTTTTGCAATGTTCAATTTCACTTTTAAAACCTTCCAAAATACCCTTTAACTTTGTCTTGTTTGCTTTGTAGATCGATCATGCTGGAGTAGGAAATCTTCATAATTTGAAGTTTGATGTGTTTGGCATATGGAACTGAGTTGGAAACTTTGGGAAAATGAGTAATTATTACATATAATGGACATATTACATAAATAAATAAAATTACATCTCTGTTTTTTGTAATAAAATTACATTTTGGAATGAAACTCACACTTGAAATCAAAATTACAACTTTGGAAACCATCTTTAAAAGCTTTCAAATCCTCTTTAGATGGTAAAGGGATATTATTTGGATCACTCGCATACTTTTTTTGACCTTATACAATGAAATGGTGTTTTATTTGGATCTTGGAAAATGAAAACCTAGAGACCTAATGAAGACTTGGAGTGACTAGACTTCATGGTGACCTGACTCACATAATGACATGATGAAAAGGACTTTCATGACTGAAGTATGCTCAGCAAGACATGAAGGTGAGCCAGCAAGTATGAATTTTTGAGGAAGAGTGAATTTGTTTTACTAGGGCTACCATTAGTGAGTAAATTTTTGAATGAAGACCTAGGTGAAATGACAAAAATTTCTAAGCGAGACCCTAAAATGATATGAAAAGAGTGTTTTTTGATCACTGATGGCAGGATGCAAATATTGACACTAGCATCAACCTTATTGGGGATGAAAGCTCCTTGGAGGTGTCAAGAACATCGTAGACCAGGTTCCTAACCATGTTGGCCAATACGGCCAAAAACTCAAATTGAAAAACATGACTAAATGCTGACAACTCAAATGACTAAAAATTGACTCAAAACTAAACTTTTGAAAATGGAAGAAAATCAGTGAAGCTCCATGGCCTTCACTTCGAGCTCCGAAGTCCAGTGCTTTTCTACTTCACACTTACAGAAAACTGAATATTGAAAGAAACTTGTTGTTGAAAAAAAATCAAAACAAACTAAATTGATACCAACCTACTCTAATCTGCTGCACAATTGCTCATTAGGTGAAATGATCCTTCCAATGTAACTGTAATATTCCCAATTAGCCATGAGCTAGTTGGAATATTAATTTTTTCTTTTACTTCTTAATTTTCTGAATAAGAGGGTATGGAGACCCATAAATCTCATTAATATGAATAAAATAAATGCTAATGTGAAAGGATGGCATCTTAGCAGCTTAATTGAGCACCCTTGTGTGAGAAAAGGGGCTGGAACACCTAGACTGGGTCAACTTTGACCAAATCAACAACGTTTTCATGGAGGGGTGGCATTCATTATGGGATAACGTAGTTTTGGAGGGAGACTCCATGCATGGAAGTAGTGCCTTTAATGAGTGGGTCAAAGGGTGAGGAAGCTCACCACTTATACAAGGAATAGGATGGCAGCCATGTTATGTTATGTTATGTTATGATATTTTGATTATATGGTCTATTTAGACATATAGCTTTCTTCATCTATTTAGCTAAGATTGCAGTGTTGTTTAGCACAGGATGTTCACGAGTGATAATCCCACCTCTTTCCTTGAGTGACCTCTAGGAAGAGCATTGCACTACATTCCACATTCAAGAATTAGGCCAAGGCTTCATTCTTAATGTACAACGCAGTTTTTGTTGAGAGGTTGTGTTGTGTTGCAGGGCAGAAGTTGTGGAGGGTTGATTTGGGTGATTTCTGAGCTAGATCTCATTAGAGGAAGGTCCCTTTCTCTTGGGAGGCTATGAAAGAAGGCCCTGGAGCATCATTGATACATTTTGCATCAGGCCACAGTGTTTTTATCCCCTACAACATAGTATCAGTCTGGATCTGCGTTATTTTAGGGAGGAGTTGCAGGGGTATTTGCAGTAGGTGATTTAGGGTGTGATTTCTTTATTGAAGGGGCTAGCCTTTCATTCGGAGGATATATTGGAGAAGAGCATACTTATTTTCATATCAGCTTCAGCCATAACTCTTCAGTTATTTTTTTGCAGCAAACTTTTCAACTCTAGGGCTGCAACTCATATTTTATTATTGGGTGTTTTTTCCGTAGACCCTCTTGGGTTCTTTATTGGAGGTTGTATAGAGCCTATATCTTCATTTGTTGTATATTTTGAGGCATATATCAGCCACTTATATTTTGTGTACTCATTTGTTGTAGCAGTGCTTCTAAGACTACACTGTAGCAGTGTCTTCGACATTTTGATATAGTAGTAGCACCTCATTATTGAGGCTTTTATCTATTGGAGGCTTGTTGTATCGTGTTATATGTTTTGTGGCCCATTATTTTATACATATTTTATGTTGTTATGATTCACGTAAAGGCTCCATATTGGTCTCATGATTTTATGTGATGTTATACACTCCTATTTCTAGTTTTATGTACTATATTATTGCTTTTCCCATTTGGGAAAATTACAGTAACCAATCCAAGATATGGCTACTTAATGAAGTTTTGCTCTCACTTTCCTTGAGAAAGAAGAATGATGTACATGTAGGAAAGTCACAATAAAAATTGAAACCAAGGCTTATGCTGACAAACAAGACAACATTCATCTCTTCCAATGCATGCAAAAGACTACCAAAGGGATCCTAAAAATCCTGAAGCATTACCTTGTCTTGAGATCCAGCAACAAAAATACAAGTACTCCCTTCATTCTGATCTGAAAGAACACTTGGTTGTTGATCGATAGGAATGCATAGGGAAGTATAACCTTCTGCTATCTGAGTGTTGATTGTAAATTCCTCAAGCATGATAAATTCTGACTCAATCTCTGGCATGATGTCTTTGTCGAGCTCATACTCAAATTAATATTCTATGTCATCCTTAAACATAAAACATTCTTCAATATTATCAAACATGACAGCCCTATCATCTTCATGAAAGAAAACAATATTAGTTAGTTGATCCCCTTGCAGGAAATCATAATCATAAATTGGTTTACTCACAACAGTTTCTTGTATAGTTTCATCAAACTCCTCATCAAAATTATCTTCATATTTATCGTACTTAGGAAATTTAGGTTCAGGAGAAACTTCATCAAATACGAATATTGAAAAAAGAGATTGTATTTCTTCATGTTGATCTATAAATGTAGTTTCAGGATTGTCCTCATTTAAACTTAGATTTTCATTTTCAAAAGTGGAATAATTTTTACTAACACATTCTTGACTATGTGAACACTGCAAACCTACATTAGCTTGGGTTGTAACATGAATTTTCAGGATTTTATCTACCTCATCTTCAGACACATGAGAAATTATTTTTTTCTTTTTCTTTTGATAAAACAGTAATTGTCTTCTTTCCCTCCTAAAGATTCACAAGGATGTTGAATATCTTTTTTAACCTTTGGCTGATCAACTTGTTGTATTGTTGCAAGAATTATCTCCTGTGGGAAGTCTTTATGAACATCAAGACAATATACATCATCTTTTTCCTCCATGAGAGAAAACACTTTCTCTTTTTGGTGATGAAAAGGATTTTCATGAAAAGCCTCCAAGATCTCTTCATGCATGAACTCATTATCATTCTCTAGATTTTGAATGAAAACCTCAAAATGATCACAACAATTACTAACCAAAGAAAAAAAAGGGTAGGACTCCTTGTATTCTTCATAAAATTTTGAATGGAAAACTCTAAGAGAACAAATACTGGTAGGTGGCAAACCTTCATACCAAGATCGTGATTTTCCTTCAAGAGAATCCATGAACATCTTTAAGAGACAATATTTAGGAAATTCAACCTTCAAATTGCGTGTATGCATGTGAAATTTAACCAGATGTAAAGGAACATCATTCCTATCATCATCTTTAAACATAGGAAAATTCCTTTTCCAATATACATTAGGCATTTTATTTGGTAAACCTAGAATGTGATCTCTTTTCATTGGAGTATACCTTCTTGCAACAGATTCCATCTTGAAAATTTCTTCAAGCTACTGATTTTATTGTAGTGGAATGGCCATGAAGTGTTAGTTTTCTGGATCTTTCAGTCAATGGAGTCACCAGGTGAATGGTACAGCCTTCCTATGTGTCAAACTATTGTTCACCATCAACAATTAGATCTAAAATTTGCCATTCTTTCCCAGGGAAGAAGATTTGTTCTCCCCCCCCCCCCCCCCCAATGGCGCCATTATGTTATCTCTCTGCCAAATTTATAAGGTTGAAGAAGAAATCCCAACAGAGGTAACCACAAACCAATCCTTTGGCTTGGTATCTAGCCCTACCAAGCCGAAGAGGGCTCTCTCCACAAGGTCACAACCAAGAGGCTTGGATAAATTATGGTTTTAGGCTAGGTATGTGTTCAGGGGCTTAATTTGATTTGATTGGGTTGCTGGATGAGGATATTAGGTCAAAGAGACTAGGTCAGGGAAAATAGGATTAGGGTTACAGTCCATTCAATGGGGCAATGTTGGTGGGAAGGCTAGCGCATTAGGGTTCTTGGGATGGAATGATTCAGACAGGTGAGAATATAAGAAGAGCATGAAAGATGAATTCTTCCTAAACTGAAAGAAAGAGTAATAGACTATGAAAACTTTCCCAAAACAAAGCATGTGAGATGAATTATGTTTCTCTAACTTGAAAGTGATAATAAAATAGACATGAAATGGAAAATGGACCAACAATACATTCATACAAATGAAACAAGAGAAGAAAAAATACTAGACAACCATACCATAGGTATCCCAAAGAAATAGTGGCAACACTTTTATTAAGCTCCTGCCAAAATGATTACAATAGAGTCTTTGATAAATATTCCAACATCCAACTGATTCCAACCTATGAAATGAATGAAAAATTACATGATATAGGCCTCAAAACCACTTTCTCTCATCCTCGTGGGTCGAATCCCTGATTTGAGGAAGAGATCCACAAAAATATGAACTGATAGCTGAAGTGTAGGGAGGTCCAAGTGACGCCTCCCTAATTATAATGAAACTGATTCATTTGACTTCATGATGACATTTAGCTAATGTATTTACCCTAGGTAATAGAAAAAACATGAAAAATTTATTTACATACATTAATTACATAAGTAAAATCATCATTTCCCAAAGTGAAAATCAAAATTGCAGTGAAAACTGAGAAAAATCAGACATTTGTCAAGGGCACCATTTTTGTGCCAAGGGCGCCCTCCATCTTGCAGGCACTTTTGGAGGCCTTCCCGGTGTCCAAATTGGGCTCAGGATGGATTGTTGGAAATCCTATCCTATCTAATTTCTAGATTGATCTTTAATTTTCAGAATGGAGTTTTTTTCCCTATCAAAAAGTGATTCTCCCACAGCTGGTCAGGGGCGCAGCGTATTGGCAAAAAAGGAGGCAAAACACTAATTTTTTGTCTTTTTTCACCTTTTCACCTACCAGTTGTCCAAAACAAGGCTAGAAAAGTTTCTAAATTGGATTTATTCATAATTTAAATCTTTTTATGGTTTTCATTTTGCCAAAAAATTCCTCAAACAAGAGCGTAACGCCTAGGGTACTACGCCCTTTACAGTCCCGTTGTCACAAGATTGTCTAGGATTGCTGAAAAACACAAAAAATTAAAAAATTGACCCAAAATATTTTCAAAATTTTCTAATTGGTTGTTGATGATGTGGTTAGGCATGGATTGAGGCTTCATCTAGTATTTCAAGCCTCCGTTTCTCTTCTTTCACGGTCAAGGCTTCAATTTTTGCATTGGCTTGTGTAAATTTTGACCTTGCAATTCTATTTTTCTTGGCATAGCGCTTGGCCTTCTTTCTCAATATAGCATTATCTTTGTTTTCCTTCTCCAGAAGCTTATCTAGGTTTTATTTAGTCCTTTCAAGACATTTCTCCTGGTTCTCATTGATTACCACTACAAATTTTTCATTCAAAGTGAGCTAATTAACATTCTCAGCCTTCTTTTGCCTCTCTAGTTCCAGAGCTCTTTTAAACCCTCTAGTGCTAGGCCTTCTCCTTGGAACTTGTTCTTCTGGCTCCTCTGTCACAAAATATATTTAAAGTGTCTCTTCAAGCAATAGTTTATCTTTTCCTGCCTCTCTTTGAGCTTTGATGAATTTCACTTCATCAATGACATGTTTGGTCTTTAGCTGTTTGTTCTCCTGCTCAAGAAAGTTAATGACAAATTTAGACCTGTCAAGATTAGTTTGTAGCTCCTTAATATTGGCTTCTTTATCCTTGATTATTGTGCTAGTGATCTCATCATAATTATGCTCATCTAGATCAACAAGGTCAAAATCATTTTCTGTCTCATGAAGGTACTCCTCCTCATGTCTAATCTCTTCCTAAATCTTTTCCTCTGTCATATTTTGATTCCCTTTGTCTACCTGCTTTTTCGATGTAGAAGGAAAGGCCACTTCCACTATGTGTGTAGCAAACACATGTATGTGACCCCTCTGGTATTTTTTTTCTAATGGATTTATCTTAGACACATTAGCCTTCTTAGGCTCACTGATCTCATCTGTACTAGGTGACCCAGTCTCAATGTGAAATGGAAATGATCATGGTGAAATGGGTGAAGGAAACTGATCTGATGATGATGCATGAAATGTGGGGTGAGATGGAGGAATGGATGTGGAAGGATAAGATGATGAAGGCACATCTTGGGCATGTTGAATAGGTGGAGCAATGAATATGTCATTAGTTATGAAAGTACTCCATGAAATGTTTAATTGTTTGAGGTGATGGAGGACTATGATTTTGATATGATGGTAGTGGACACAGTGAAAGGGACATCAACAAGGGTTACCTGGTTGTCATGGAGATTGGAGATGAATATTTTGCTCAACATAGGATGATGTTGGACCCTTTATATTTTCTCACATAATTCAAAACATCCTACATGCTTAAAACATGTCACACTCATGGGAGATTCCATGAGTTCCCTGGTATTTGTTGGATCAAGTCTAAGGATTCTCCCTCCTTTGTTTGGCCTCCTCTCCTTTCTTTCTTCTCCCTTGTTGTAGCTTTTGTTATGTTCTTCTTCAATAGGTGTCTTAGTATGAAAACCCTAGGGAGATGGAATGATAATGAAAAATGAGTTTTGGGATGTGAGAATGGGATGGGGAAATTTAGGGAGATGGGGGGAAGGGCTTATGAAATGAGGAAGGTGACAGGGAGTAGTAATAATAAGGGATTTAGGATATGGAATTTTATTATAGGTTAGGGATTTTAGGAGCCTAGGAAAATGAGTATCCTAGGTATTAGGGTATTGGGAATAAAGAGCTTAGGAAAATGGAGATAGTGATATAGGGGGCAGGGATAGGGTCTAAAAGTGATATGAGAAGGAAAAGGAAGTATTAGGGAGTGTTAGGAAGTGTAATTGGGATTTAGGGGATGATACTAGGGTTTCAAGCTCAAAATAGAAACCAAATATTTTAAACAAATTTAAACACCAAAAAATAGACTTAATAAGAAGAGGGATGGTGCAATTGTGGCTTACTTGATTGTTGGAGGTTGTAGATTATCGTTGTTGAAGATTGAAGGCAATGGCATGTGTTTTAGAGCTCCCTGAGATTTTTCGGCAAGCACACAGTGCACAACACAAGCGTGTAGCGTACAACACAGGCATGCAGCGTACAACATAGGCGCGCAGCATAATACACGGGGGCGCCCTCCTTCTGCCAGGAGTGTAGCGTTGCGTCTATTTTGCAAGTTTCACCTTCTTTCTTGGATTTTCGTGCTTTTTCTAAGGTTGCTTGATGATGGCAAGATCAAATGAGATTTTTTTTAATGTATTTTGGGTTTAAATAATTTATGGGATTTGATTTTGATGATTTTAAAACCCACTTTTGTAATGTTCAATTTTACTTTTAAAACCTTGCAAAATACCCTTTAAATCTGTCTTGTTTGCTTTGCAGATTGATCATGCTAGAGTAGGAACTCTTCATACTTTGAAGTTTGATGTGTTTGGAATATGGAACTGAGTTGGCAGCTTTGAGAAACCGAGTACTTATTACATATAATGGACATAAAATTACATAAATAAAATAAAATTACATCTCTGTTTTTTGGAATAAAAATTCATTTTGGAATGAAACTCACACTTGAAATCAAAACTACAACTTTGGAAACCATATTTACATGCTTTAAAATCATCTTTATATGGTAAAGGGATATTATTTGGATCACTCTCATATTGCTGACCTTATACAATGAAATGGTGTTTTATTTGGACCTTGTAAAATGAAAACCTAGAGACCTAATGAAGACTTTCAGTGACCAGACTTCATGGTGACCTGACTGACATAATGACATGATTAAAATGACTTTCATGATTGAATTATGCTCAGAAAGACATGAAGGTGGGCCAAGAAGTATGAATTTTTTAGGAAGAGTGAAAATTTTAACTAGGGCTACCATCAGTGAGTAAATTTTTGAATGAAGACCTAGGTGAAATAAAAAAAAAATCTAAGCGAGACCCTAAAATGATATGAAAAGAGTGTTATTTGATCACTGATGGCAGGATGAAAATACTAAAACTAACATGCTTAACCTATTTGGTGCCCAGAAATGTTGTACTCATAATTTTCATAATAATAAAACCCTTTAGCAGCTAGAAGACCGGTTTTCCCGCATTGGGTTTTTCCAGGGACAATTGTCTAGAGAATCATGTGTGTCACTTTGTCATTGTGCATGTATTCAGTGTAGATTTGTATGTGTAAGTTTTTGATTTATTTAATATTAATGTAAGTAGTAGAAGTAAATTTGAAAATTAACAGTAGGGTTTCTATTTAGCACATTCATAAATTTTCACATGTTATCAGAATGATTGCAGATCTACCCTAGATCTCTAGCAAGAAGACTGAAGAATTTGTGCTGCAGAAAGTAGCAGCGACAACAGCAGAAAACCAGACCAGACAAGGCAGTGCAGTAGCAGAAGGAAGCAAAGCCAAGCAGAGGCCAAGGTTATGCAGTCTCCATGCAGGCCCACGCACTTACTGTGCAGAGGCAATGCAGCAGCTGCGCTGAGACTGTCTGCTCACGTAGATAGCCAGGGTGACGCAGTCCTGAAGCTAATTGTTGATTCAAAGTGCTGGAATACAAGCTGCAAACCTTCAATAGTTATTGGTGGGGTTAAAATTCTATCTGTGCATAATTTAGCCTAAGGTAAGTTGAGGAAGAGCAGGAGGAGAACAACTTCTCATAATCTTTTCTACCAAAGAATTTTTAAGAACGATCATAGGATCGAAGAGAGTTGATTCATTTTTTTTTTTGTAGACTTCCAAGAGAGGGATTCAGTTTTCAAAGGTAGTAGAGGGTGCCTGTTTCGCCAAGGACCCTAGATCTGAGTATATAGCATAGAGAGGAGGATTTGTTCCGACATATTTTCTAAGGAGATGGCACCTCATGTACTACATGATCAGGATAGGTTGGATGGCATGTCCAAATTTGCAATCTGGAAGCCCAGAATCCTGGTAGTCATGGAGGCATACGACTTGAGGGAGCATGCGGAGAAATTCTTGGCCACAAAAAATGATGCTCTTCTCCTAGGGAAGCATGATGAAGCATTGGCACATGCCAAGTGCTTCATAATGGACAGGGTCAAATATCATGTGGTTCCACACATAGCCAATAATAAAAAATCTCATGAGATGTGCATAGCTCTAACCACACTATATGAAGGAATATTCGTCCAAAGGAAGATGCTTCTGGAGAATCAATTGAGGTTATTCATGATGGCCAAGGGAAAGGAGATTGACATTTTTCTTTCCAGACTACAATCGATCATGGATCAGCTGACTGGTGTGGAGGTGAAGGTGGATGACAATGTCATGGTGAGGACTGCTCTCAATGTGGTCACATAGGACCGGGAAACTTTTTTCCAAAGTCTCTTGGACAAAGCAGACCTTCCCAGCTCGGACAATAAGTGGTTGATCCTGTGACAAGAGGAAATCCGTTGGATCACCAAGAGATAGTAAAATACTGGTTCGAGAAAAGTAAATAAGAATAAGAGGAAGATGTTGCCTTGGCATCAAAGAGGCAGCAAGGGAGAAATAAGCGTGATCTATAGAAGATCAAGTGGCTCTAGTGTGGCGAACAAGGATATTTCACTAGAAATTGTCCTCAAAAGAAAAAGGACAAGGAATCTTTTATCTTCAAGGTAGTTGTGGTAGACGATGGCTCCAAATATGACCTAGCCATGAGCGCTCATGAACCACGAAAGTGGGGCGACATGGATCTGTAGAGCAGCTATAGAGTGAAGGCAGGATCCTTGAGTAGCCCAAATCTTGCATGGCATTCAAGCTATGAGAGCCTTAAGACGGTAGTGGGACAAGTGGAGCAGTGGGTGCAAAGAATAAAAAATGGAGCAGAGGCAGCACTGAATGCTGAGAGGGAGCAGCGTAGTGTATATGAAACAGTAGGATTGCAAAGGGGTTTATGTGACTTTAGCATCACATATAAGTCTTGCTTACGTAGTGCAAGAGCTGCAGCAGCGCAGAGGCTTTAGGAGGACTGCACAACGTAGTAGCAGCGTAGGGGACTTTAGCGCATAGGTAGCGCAAAGGAGGTCTTCCTACACAGTGCAGAGCTGCAGCAGCGCAATAGCCTCCAGATGACAGCACAGAGCAGTAGCCTATGGAGCTTCAGTGATGGGATGCAGCCCAACTGACTTGTCTATCAAATATTGGGTAGGATAAATTTAGTTTCTTACTTTCAACAACTGATTTGCAGTGCAATAGTTAGCAGCATGATGCAACAGTTTGAGAGGGAGATGCAGTATGGATGTAGTAGTGGTGGTGGTAGCATCATGGGCAGTAGTACAGAAGAGAAGCAGCAGCGTAGTGATGAAGGGAAGCAGGCGAAGCATCAGCGCAGAGACCCACACCAAATATCAGTGCAGAACTTCGGGGTGAAGTATTGTGCTAGAGCACATTCCTCGCTAATAGGGAGTGTTGAGATGTTTGGCGTGTTGGAGTAGCATTGGATGTGCTCTAGCTCCAAAACTTTATGGAGGGACTAGATTCCATAATATCTCCAAGACCCAAGAAGAGATTTGAGAAATTCGATCATGTTTAAGAGATATTTAATTATTTAATATTTTTAATTAAGGAACCTAAGTCTAACTTAGGAAAATTAAAATATTAAAGTTTATTAAATTAAACATGTGACGAAAATGACTTAAGTTACATGGATCAAGCTTTATTTTTATCTTAGTCGTTGATTCAAGATTAGATCACAGTCATTGGTTTCCAAATGCGAAAATTATAAAGGAGAGGCTTGGGGTCAGTTGGAGGACACACACAATGGCATAACACTAAGACTAATATGGAATTCCAGGGCGTGGTTTGCTAAGAATTTCAGAAGTGTTTCAGCTGTAGTGAGGGGCAGTATTGGCAAGAGGAATGGTTTGATCCTAGGCCAAGAGTACAGCTAAGGCAGAGAGGCAGCCAGGAGCTACGCAGTCCAGCAGAGGCCACGTAGAGGTAGCACATAGGCATCAGGGGCCACATACAACTGACGCAGAGCCAGCAAGGGCAGTGTAACCCAGTCTAAAGTGACACATGCCCTTCCTGAGCAGTGCAGGGGCTGACGCAGAGGGCTTCATAGTAGCGTTGGGGTTTTCGGTGGGCCAGAAACGGCTCGAATTCATAATTCTCCGCTAAGGGTTGAATTAGCGATATTTTCCATCTCCGAATATAGAGGTATTTCTTGCCGTGTTATTTCTCTGTTGAGTTAACTAGTTTGGTGCCCAGAAATGTTGTACCCACACTCTGCATAATAATAAAACCCTCTAACAGCCAGAAGTCCGGGTTTTCCGCATTCATTAAGGGAGTTTTGAGGTCTAAAATGGGCCTCCTAAGGAAATTCTAAAATAATAGCTAAAGCGATAAAATAATATTTATGAATTTTCCATTCACTTTTTGCACCACAATCCATGTAACCATAGTTATATTCAATTCAAAAGTTGTACCAAAATAAAATTAATAAAAAAATTGTATTGATGTGACTATAAATAAGAATGCGTTTTTCAAGAAAAAAGCATTATCATTGAAAACTAATGCATTTTTCCTTGTACTTAAAAAACTTAAAATAAAATATAAATATAAATTTATAAATTCTTAATTATATTATATGCTATTAATTAAATTTTATATTATTTAAATTGTATAATAACATGTAATTAATATACAATATAAAAATAATATATTATAATTTAATAAATGTATAGGGATATGCATTGTTTCTTTCAAGAAATAATAAATGACAATAATATATTTTTATTCAAAAAGTGTGCAATGACATTTATTATGAGTACGTTACTTTGACTTTAAAAGTACTTAGAGCACTACCATGGTTAACCATGAGTTTTTATCCACCATTGAGAATGTGACAAATAAGTACCTTTAACTCAAGCAATGCCACCTCAACCATTATGGATGATGTCATCCCCTAAAATGTGATTGGTTCTCATAAAGTGAATTTTGATTGTACATTTTCCTTAGGAGGCCCATTTTAGACCTCAAAATTCTCGTTTTTCTGGGGACAATTTGTTAGGTCCCTATATTACTATTATAGTCCCTTACTGTTGTTAGTGTAACCCTGTTAGGTCCCTATATCACTAGTATAGTCCCTTATTATTGTTAGTGTAACCCCCTTATTGTTATTATTGAACCCTTGTAACCCCCATTTTGTTATTATTGTGCCCATAAATTATTATTGTTAGGTCGGCTAGGATTACATTGTGGCCCACTAGGATTACATTATGGCCCCATGGACTCCTATATATAGAAAGGAGGTTTTGTAAATTGTATCATCCAAGAATTGTTCATTTATGTAATGTATTGGAGGTTACCCCCTCGAAGTGGCTCATTTCTAAGGCGTTGATATCTCTTTTCTTCTCTTTTTGGAGCTGGTTACACAACATTTGGTATCAGAGCTTTGGATTCTAGGGTTTCTCTACTCCAAACAGGTCATCGTGGAATTTGCGCTATAATGTTTTTTCTACGAAGTTGCAGAAGCTGAAATTTTTAGGGTGCGAAGCTGAACGCCTGAGGAAGATTGTCTAAAAATTTCAGAGCCTGGTTCGCAATATTTTCAGAGATATGATTTGTGGAAGTTAGGTCTTTTTTCAGGCTCCTAAACAGGCCAGCGTGGCATTTGTGCTATAAATGTTTTTCTACGAAGGTTCAGAATCTGAAATTCATATGGTGCGAAGCTGAAATTCTGAGGAAATTCATCAAAAAATTTCAGAGCTTGGTGCGCAATATTTTTGGAGATATTATCTGTGGAATGTAGTGCTTTTTCAGGCTCCTGAATTGCATCTCAAAGAGGTGATCGTGGGAAAATTTCAATAACTCTCTCTCTGGGAATTGGATTGGAGTGCCGTAAAAAGTGGTCACAAGCACACAGACTGTAGTTTCTTGGCTATTAGTTTTAGAGACAAATGACAAAACAGTGGCACGTGGAAAGTCTTACAACTTCGCTCTACTGAACTAGTCCACATTTATGTCATTGTGGGAGATTGGACACAACTTTGTCTTGGAGAATCCAAATCAGGTCAGACCTGTGGCATTCATAAGATAATTCAGAGGGCTACGTTGGTACCGAAATTTAGATATTGAAGATCCAAAATCATAGAGATAATCCAATTTCATATCGAGCTCCTCAAAAGAAAGAAAAAGGTGTGTATTTTTTTCCAAATTTCATAATTCTTGTTTGAAGAATCAATTTGAATTGATTCCAAGGGCACATTGTAGAATATATATCAGTATTGGGTTCTAAATAATGGCCCCAAGAAAGGATTCAACACCCATTAAGCCTTTAGAAGGTTCTACTATGACTCATGAAGGGAAGAATGGCGACATGACATATCAAAATTACAAGAGCAAGTGCAACAAATTTCGCTCTCGCAAGGAACAACAAAAAATGAAATGGAAGTTTTGAAGAAAGGCATGGAAGCTAAGATGAATGGTTTGGAATCTAAGATGGATGGCATGGAAGTGGGCATGGAAGCTAAGATGGATGACATGAAAGACAACATCGAAAGCATGAAGAATGACCTCAAAGCAGATATCGAAGGTTTGACAAAGTTGATACAAGAAAGGTTTCCTAATGGTGAAAATATAGTAGAATAACCTCATGATGAGAACAAAATAAATGTTAATTGTGATTTCATAAACTCTAATGTTGGCGGGAAGAACCACCATATTCCAAAGATGGATATGAGGAAGTTTGATGGAAAGGATCCTGTAACATGGATACTATAGATGGAGCAATATTTTGATCTCCACAATGTGCAAAACACACAAAAGGTACGCATTGCAACTTTACATTTAGAACAAAATACATTTGTATGGTATCAATGGCTTTGCTCCCGTAAAAAAATTGTCACTTGGTCAATTTTTACGGAGGAAATGATAGCACATTATGAGGATACAAAGAGCAAGACCTTCTTTAGCCAATTGATAAATCTCAAACAAAAGGGTTTAGTGGGGCAGCACATTGAGGACTTCCAAAAATTGAATATAAGGGTAACTGATATTCCAGAGGAACACCGGATTGATCTCTTCATAGGCACTTTAAAGGATAACATACAACATGAAGTTCGTGTTCTGGAAACCCGATTCATTGGAGAAGGCATTCGAGTTGGCAAGAAAAAGTTGAATGTAAAATTATGGTGACAAGGAAGCCTACCACTCAATTCTATAAAGAAGGAAGTGTTGCTACGTCTAGATTTCCACAACCTACAAGGTTGACACCACAAAAATTGGAAGAAAAAAGAGCAAAAGGGCTTTGCTATAGTTGTGATAGCAAATACACTAAAGGTCATAAGTGTGTTGAGAATAAATTATTTTACATAGATTGTGAAGAGGAAGAATAAAATGAACAAGAAGAGGATATACACCAGAACCAGCCCTAGAAGAGGAAGAAATGAATCCGACCATATCATGTAATGCATCGCAGGGAATTACCACTCCTCAAACTCTCAAGATACAAGGACAAATCAAGAAGAAAAAGGTAATAGTGTTGATTGATTCAGGTAGCACCCATAATTTTATTCATTGTAAGGTAGCCAAGGAATTAAATTGTTTCCTATACCCAAGCACCAGAAATGTCAAGTGATGGTTGCAAATGGAGGAACTATAAATTGCTCCGGAAAATTCCATAATATTAAGCTAACCATGGGGGAATATGTATTGACTAGCCCAATGCTTTCCATTCCTATGGGAGGTGTTGATGTTGTACTAGGAGTACAATGGTTACAATCTTTGGGGATCGTAGCTTTTAATTTTCAAGAAATTTTCTTGAATTTTTTTTCTGAAGGAAAGGAAGTCGAATTATGGGGGTATTGAAGGAAGCCAGGAAGGATAATAAGCTCCAATGTCATGAAAAAGCTTCTAAAGAAAGAACAACGAGGCGTAATTGCACAATTATGCTCACTAGAAGTTCCAGACATCAAAATCATCTATTTCCCAGCATCTCCAACACGTCTTGAAAATCATTCCAAGGTGTTTGAAACTCCCAAAGGACTCCCACCTATTCATGATCATGATCATGCTATTCATTTGATTACGTGAAGTGTTCCTCCAAACATCGGGCCTTATAGATATCCTTACTTCCAAAAAAGAGCGAAATTGAACGTATGATTGCGTAAATGTTAGAGGCGGGTATAATTCAACCTAGTCAAAGTTCTTTCTCTGCTCCGTAGTTTTGGTACACAAGAAGGATGGATCATGGCGAATGTATCCGGATTATAGGGAGCTCAATAAACTCACCATTAAAGACAAATTTCCCATTCCCTGTGATTGATGAATTATTGGATGAATTACATGGAGCAATTTATTTTACCAAGTTGGATCTTCGTTCGGGATATCATCAAATTAGAATGAAGATCGAAGATATTCCAAAAACGACATTTCGAACTCATGAGGGTCATTATGAATTTTTGTTCATGCCTTTTGGTCTTACCAATGCACCTTCTACATTTCAAGGGTTGATGAATTCCATTTTCAAACCCTTCCTTAGAAAAATTTGTGCTAGTATTTTTTGATGATATACTAATCTACAACGGGTCTTGGAAGGATCATGTTGAACATGTTGACAGTGGTGCTCAAACTATTGCAGGAGAAACAATTATATGCAAAAAAATCCAAATGTTTCTTTGGAGTACAAGAGGTGGAATATCCGGGTCATATTTTATCTCACGAGGGTGTTAAAATAGACCCTAACAAAATTAAAGCCATTAAGGAATGGAAAGTCCCCACAACCATAAAGAAGTTACGAGGATTTACTCAGGGTTAACAGGGGTATTATCGCAAGTTTGTTAATAATTATGGGAGAATAGCAGCACCTCTAACAACATTATTGAAGAAAGATGCATTTTCATGGACTCCTGAAGAAACTAAGGCCTTTGAACGTCTTAAAGAGGCAATGTGCCTAGCACTGGTCTTAGCTACGCCAGACTTCACGAAAACCTTTATTGTGGAATGTGATGCCTCGGAAATGGAATTGGTGTTGTTTTAATGCAAAAGGAAGACCCATTTCTTTTGAAAGTCGTCCAATCAAAGGAAAGTATTTACAAAAACCTATTTATGAGAAGGAAATGTTAGCAATACTGCATGCACTAAAGAAATGGCGAACTTACCTAATGGGAAGACACTTCAAGGTAAAAATCGATCATGATAGTCTTAAACACTTTTTGGAACAAATACTATCTTCGGAAAGAGCAGCAAAAAATGGGTCACAAAGATGTTGGGTTATGACTTTGAAATAATATACAAAAAAGGAAAACTTAATGTTGTTGCAGATGCACTCTCAAGAAATAATGAAGAGGTGGAAGCATTGCTTTGTGCCATTTCTATTATCCAACCAAATTGGATAATCGAAGCAAGAGATGAATGGAAGAAGGAAAAAGATGTATGGACACTCATTCAAAAAGTTGCAAGCAAGATCTTAGTACATCCGATACATTTATTTGGAAAAATGATTCCTTATGGTACAAATATCGCTTATATCTTTGCAAGAATTCCCAACTAAAACAAAAGATTCTTCCGAATTGCACACTTCTCCTTTAGGAGGACACTCAGGGATTTTTAAAAACTTACCACAGGGGGTGAAGAAATAATTTTTTTGGGATGGCCTTAAATCTGATATTCAAAAGTTTGTGGCGGAATGTTTGGTTTGCCACAGAATAAAGTGGAAACAATTAAGACCCCGGGACTTCTACAACCTTTATCCATTCTAAGTCAACGTTGGGAGGAGATTTCAATGGATTTTATCACGGTGTTTACCTAAGTCCGAAGGAAAGAGTGTCATCATGGTGGTAGTTGATAGACTTACCAAGTATGCACACTTTTGTGCAATATCTCATCCATTTAAAGCAAGTACGGTTGCTACTACATTTATGGATAGAATTCAAAAGCTACATGGAAGCCCAAGGGTTATTTTGAGCGACGAGATCCCATTTTTACCCTGGAAATTTTTTGGACGGAGTTATTTTCTTTTTTGGGTACTCAATTAGCTCATAGCTCATCTTATCATCCTCAATCCGATGGTCAAACCGAGATCGTAAATAAATGTTTGGAAGGATATCTTCGTTGTTTTGTATCTCGATAAACAAAGCACAATGGGTCAAGTGGTTACCTCTTCTTCGAATGGTGGTATAACACTTCCTTCCATACTCGCAGCAAAAATGACCCCATTTATGGCACTTTATGGATATCATCCACCATTCATCACATCATATTTAAGAGAAAATTCGAAGGTTCAAGCAGTGGAAGATCACATCGAGCATTAGCAGAAGTTCTCCAACTCTTAAAGGATAACTCGAATTTGGCACAAAATCGAATGAAACAACAACGAGATCAACATCGCAGCGAGAGAAGTTTTGATGTAGGAGATTGGGTATTTTTACGGCTACAACCATACAAACAAATGTCCCTCAAACAAGCTAAGAAGGATAATAAATTATCACCAAAGTACTATGGTCCTTACAAGGTGTTGCAACAGATTGGTTCTATGGCATACAAATTGGAGCTTCTCGCTTCGCAGTACATCCATTTTTCCATGTTTCATGCTTAAAGAAGGTTATAGGTGAAAATCTTCCAGTTCAAACAATATTGCCAAAACTTGATGAGGAAGGAAAAATCATTTTGGAACCTGAAGTGGTCATGGAAACAAGAACTCGATAGCTACGGAATCGATCAATTTCGGAGTATCTCGTCAAGTGGAAGAACTTACCCACTGAATATTCTACATGGGAGGATGAGAATTTTATACAGAAGCACCTGGAGCTACTGAAGCGTTGAGGACAACACTTTTTTGAAGGAGAGGGGGCATGTTAGGTCCCTATATCACTAGTATAGTCCCTTATTATTGTTAGTGTAACCCCCTTATTGTTATTATTGAACCCTTGTAACCCCCATTTTTTTATTATGTGCCCTTAAATTATTATTGTTAGGTCGGCTAGGATTAGATTGTGGCCCACTAGGATTACATTATGGCCCCATGGACTCCTATATATAGAAAGGAGGTTTTGTAAATTGTATCATCCAAGAATTGTTCATTTATATAATGTATTGGAGGTTTCCCCCTCGAAGTGGCTCATTTCTAAGGCGTTGATATCTCTTTTCTTCTCTTTTTGGAGCTGGTTACACAACAAACCCCCTTATTGTTATTATTGTACCCCTATAACCCCCATATTGTTATTATTGTGCCCTTAAATTATTATTGCTAGGTCAACTAGGATTACATTGTGGCCCCACTAAGATTACATTGTGATCCCATAGACTCCTATATATATAAAGGAGGTTTTGTAATTTGTATCATCCAAGAATTTTTCATTTAATAATGTATTGGAGGTTTCCCCTTCAAAGTGGCTTATTTATAAGGCATTGATATCTCTTTTCTTCTATTTTTGGAGCTGGTTTCACAACATTTGGTATCAGAGCTTTGGATTCTAGGGTTTCGCTGCTCCAAATAGGTCATCGTGGCATTTTTTCTATAACCTTTCTTCTAAGAAGGTTAAAAATCTAAAATATTTAGAGTTTGAAGAAAAAATCCTGAGGAACATTGTCGAAAAATTTCAGATCTTGGTTCACAATATGTTCGGAGATATGATATGTTTAATTTAGGGCTTTTTGCAGGCTCCTGAATTTCACTTAAAAAGGTCATCACAGAATTTTCGCTATAACGTTTTTTCTATGAAGGTGAAGAAGATGAAATTTTTAGAGAGTGAAGCCGAAATCCTGAGGAACATCGTTGCAAAATTTTAGATTTTGGTTCGTAATATTTTCGGAGATATTATCTGTAGAAGTTAGGTCTTGTTCAGGCTCCTGAATTTCATCTCAAAGAGATGATCGTGGGAAAATATTCATAACTCTCTCTCTGAGCATCAGATTGGATTTCTGTAAAAAGTGACTGGAATTACACGGACTGTAGTTTCTTGTCTATTAATTTTAGAGCCAAAGGAGCAAACAGTGACACGTGGCAAGTCATAGAATTTTTCTCTATTGAACCAGTCCATAATTAGGTCATTGTGGGAGATTGGACATAACGTTGTCTTGAAGAATCAAATTCAAGTCAAACATATGGCATTTAAAAGAAGCATCAAAGGAATACTACAGGGCCAAATTTCAGATATTGAGGATCTGCAAGTATATAGATAAGTCAATTTCAATATCGATCTCCTTAAAAGCAAGTAAAAGGTGTGTATTTTTGTTTTTTGGATTGCATGTCTTGTTTGAAGAATTAATTTGAATTGATTCCAAGGGAATATTGTAGAATATATTTTAGTATTGGGTTCTGAAATGCCACCTAAAAATAATTCAACACCCATTAAACCTTTAGAAGGCTCTACAATGACTCATGAAGACAAAGAATGGCAACATGACATATCAAATTTACAAGAGAAAGTGCAACAAATTTCGCTCTCGCAAAGAGCAACAAAAAATGACATGGAAATTTTGAAGAAAGGCATGGAAACTAAGATGGATGGTTTGAAGAAAGGCATGGAATATAAGATGGATGGTTTGAAGAATGGCATGGAAGCTAAGATAGATGGCATGGAAGCTGGCATGGAATCTAAGATGGATGAAATGGAAGCTAAGATCAATGAAAAAATGGAAAACATGAAGAATGATCTAAAAGCAAACATGGAAAATTTGACAAAGTTGATACAACAAATGTTTCATAATGGTGAAAAGATAGTAGAGGAAACTCATTATGAGAACAAAATAAATTTTAATCGTGATTTCATAAACTCTAATGTTGGCGGGAAGAACCACCATATTCCAAAAATGGATATGAGGAAGTTTGATGGAAAGGGTCCTGTAACATGGATACTACAAATGAAGCAATATTTTGATCTCAATAATGTGAAAAACACACAAAAGGTACGCATTGCAACTTTACATTTAGAAAAAAATACATTTTTATGGTATCAATGGCTTTGCTCCCATAAAAAAATTGTCACTTGGTCAATTTTTACAAAGGAAATGATAGCACATTATGAGGATACAAAGAGCAACACCTTCTTTAGCCAATTGATAAATCTCAAACAAAAGGGTTTAGTGGGGCAGCACATTGAGGACTTCCAAAAAATTGAATATAAGGGTAACTGATATTCCAGAGGAACACTGGATTGATCTCTTCATAGGCACTTTAAAGGATAACATCCAACATGAAGTTCGTGTTTTGGAACCTGATTCATTGGAGAAGGCATTCAGGTTGGCAAGAAAAATTGAATGTAAAATTATGGCAACAAGGAAACCTACCACTCACTTCTATAAAGAGGGAAGTGTTGCTACTCCTAGATTTCCACAACCTACAAGGTTGACACCACAACAATTGGAAGAAAAAAGAGCAAAAGGGCTTTGCTACAGTTGTGATAGAAAATACACTAAAGGTCATAAGTGTGAGGAGAAGAAATTATTTTACATAGATTGTGAAGAGGAAGAAGAAAATGAACAAGAAGAGGATATACACCAGGAACCAACCTTAGAAGAGGAAGAAATGAGTCTGACCATATCATGTAATGCATTGGCAGGAATTACCACTCCTCAAACTCTCAAGATAGAAGGACATATCAAGAAGAAAAAGGTAATAGTGTTGATTGATTCAGGTAGTACCCATAATTTTATTCATTGTAAGGTAGCCAAGGAATTTAATTGTTTCCTATACCTAGCACCAGAATTTCAAGTGATGGTTGCAAATGGAGGAACAATAAATTTCTCTGTAAAATGCCATAATATCAAGCTAACAATGGGGGAATATGTATTGAATAGTCCAATGCTTTCCATTCCTATGGGAGGTGTTGATGTTGTACTAGGAGTACAATGGTTACAATCTTTAGGGACGGTAGCTTTTAATTTTCAAGAACTTTTTTTGAAATTTTTTTCAAAAGGAAAGAAAGTCGAATTAGGGGATATTGCAGGGAAGCCGGGAAAGATAATAAGCTCTAATGTCATGACAAAGCTTCTAAAGAAATAATGATGAGGCATAATTGCACAATTATGCTCACTAGAAGTTCCAACATCAAAATCATCTATTTCTGCAGATCTCCAAAAATTCTTGGACAATCATTCCAAGGTTTTTGAAACTCCCAAAAGACTCCCACATAGTCATGATCATGATAGTCTTAAACACTTTTTGGAACAAAGACTATCTTCAGAAGAGCAAAAAAAATGGGTCACAAAGATGTTGGGTTATGACTTTGAAATAATCTACAAAAAAGGGAAGCTAAATGTTGTTGTAGATGCACTCTCAAGAAAGAATGAAGAGGTGGAAGCATTGCTTTGTGCCATTTCTATTATCCAAACCAAATTGGATAACTGAAGCAAGGGATGAATGGAAGAAGGAAAAAGAAGTGTGGACACTCATTCAAAAGTTTCAACAAGATCCTAGTACATACGATACATTTAGTTGGAATAATGATTCCTTATGGTACAAAGATCGCTTATATCTTTGTAAGAATTCCCAACTAAAACAAAATATTCTTTTGGAATTGCACACTTCTCCTTTAGAGGACACTCAGGATTTTTAAAAACTTACCACAGGATGAAGAAAGAATATTTTTGGGATGGCCTTAAATTTGATATTCAAAATTTTGTGGCGGAATGTTTGATTTTCCAGCAGAGTAAATTTGAGACAATTAAGACCCCGAGTCTTCTACAACCTTTATCCATTCCAAGTCAACGTTGGGAGGATATTTCAATGGATTTTAGCACAAGTTTACCTAAGTCCAAAGGAAAGAGTGTCATCATGGTGGTAGTTGATATACTTACCAAGTATGCACACTTTTGTGCATTATCTCATCCATTTAAAGCAAGTCCAATTGGTACTACATTTATGGACACAATTCAAAAGCTGCATGGAAACCCAATGGCTATTGTGAGCGACAGAGATCCCATTTTTACTGGAAATTTTTGGACGAAGTTATTTTCTTGTTTGGGTACTCAATTAGCTCATGGTTCATCTTATCATCCTCAATCCAATGGTCAAACTGAGATAGTAAATAAATGTTTGGAAGGATATATTTGTTGTTTTGTATCTGATAAACAAACACAATGGGTCAAGTGTTTACCTCTCGCCGAATGGGGTTATAACACTTCCTTCAATACTGCAGCAAAAATGACCCCATTTATGGCACTTTATAGATATCATCCATGATCCATAACATCATCTTTAAGAGAAAATTCGAAGGTTCAAGCAGTGGAAGAACACATCGAGCATCAACAAGAATTTCTCCAACTCTTAAACGATAATCCCACCACACAAAATCGAATGAACAACAGCAAGATCAACATCGCAGCAAGAGAATTTTTGATGTAGGAGACTGGGTATTTTTACGGCTACAACCATACAAACAAATGTCCCTCAAGCAAGCTAAGAAGGATAATAAATTATCGCCAAATTACTATGGTCCTTACAAGGTGTTGCAAAATATTGGTAGTATGGCATACAAACTGGAGCCTCCTGCTTCTTCACAACTGCATCCAGTTTTCCATGTTTCATGCTTAAAGAAATTTATAGGTGAAAATATTCCAGTTAAAACAATATTAATAGAACTTGATGAGGAAGGAAAAATCATATTGGAACCTGAAGTGGTCATGGAAACAACAACTCGACAGCTACGAAATCGATCAATTTCAGAGTATCTCATCAAGTGGAAGAACTTACCCACTGAAGATTCTACATGGGAGGATGAGAATTTTATACAGAAGCACCCAGAGCTACTCAAACATTGAGGACAACACTTTTTTGAAGGAGAGGAGCATATTAGGTCCTTATATTAATATTATAGTCCCTTATTGTTGTTAATGTAACCCCCTTATTGTTATTATTGTACCCCTGTAACCCCCATATTGTTATTATTGTGCCCTTAAATTATTATTGTTAGGTCGGCTAGGATTACATTGTGGCACCATGGACGATTACATCGTGGCTCCATGGACTTTACATATAGAAAGGAGGTTTTGTAATTTGTATCATCCAACAATTGTTCATTCACAATTTATTGGAGTGTCGAAGTGGCTTATTTCTACAAGGCATATATCTCTTTTCTTCTATTTTTGGAGTTGGTTTCCACAAAGACCGTTGTCCGGCGAAAATCGGTGTCGCTTTACGTCAGCATGTATTCATAGAATTATGTAAGTTGTTGATGTATTTACTTCAATGTTAATGCTAAATATTTCACATTAATAACTTAATGTAAGTAGGAAAAGTAAATCCAAAAATTAACAGTAGGGTTTCTTTTTATCATATTCAAAAAATTTCACAGTACAAAATACAACCATTAGAATAGAAAACGAATTTCTGTGAGAAATTTTACAGACAATTTTTCCACGCTTCATAATGAAACTTTGACCCTGGAGAGGCCCTACTTCTTCACTACATCACCCTCGATGTAGTGATTATGCAATCCTAGTGTCACCCTCTACGTAGTGACTGCACAGTCCCAGCGTCACAGCCTCTACATTTTCCTTGTCCCAATGCCACAACCTCTGTGTTGTCCCTCCTCTGCATTGCTTTCTTTGGTATGATCCTGCACTCCCGACTCTTGTTGATACCCTCTCTCTCCAACCTACAACTATCCCTATGATTCGATTTTCTCTTGCTAAAATTCAGCCAGTGAAAGATTGGATTTTCTCAGGCAACTGAGTATCTGCCTGGTGTATCTCCAAATCCCCATCGAAGTCCTTATAATATTCTCGTTAAGAAAACAACGACCCAGATTAAAACATAATCAAGGGCTAAGATTAACTTGACTTTATCTTCATATTTTTCTAGAATATTCACACCCAATTATATTGATACACTTTAACTATTTTAATTCCCTAAGTTTAGACTTAGGATTTCATTAAAAATAATTGATATTTTAATAAAACCTCATTCGGGTGGAATTTCCCAAAACGTTTTCTAGGTATTTTGGAATAGATGTGTCTAAGCCTCCCTACAAAATTTGAGTCTTAGAGCACATCCAATGCTACCAAAAATAAACACTCCCTATTAGCGATGAATGTGCTCTAGTAATGCAACTTGTTGAAGAATCACCCTAACTTTGCAACATCTCCCTCTGCGCTACTAATGTCTAGCATTGTTTTCCACCAACTATTGCGTTGTTGCATCTATGATGTTGCTGACTCTGCATATTGCTGCCAACCACTACATCTTCACTGGAAGTCCCTCTCATTTTTTGCTGCTAAAACTAAGGACCCATATGTTTCTGCTACTAAAATAGGTTCTCTACCATACCCAATTTCTCCCTGAACTGAATCAACTTAGCTCTTCCTAGAACCTTTGTGAGTACATCTACTACTTGATCTCCTTTCGGGACATACTACAGTTGTACTGCCCCATGCTAAACACATTCTCTGATAAAGTGACATATGATATCCATGTGTTTCGACTGATCATGAAATATTGGATTCTCAAAGAGTTCGATACAACTCTGATTACCACAATAAACATTGGTCACTTCCATCCTCTTCCTGAACAAGCTCACAAGTCACTTCCTAAGCCATATAGCTTTGCATGTTGTTGTGTTGGTTGCCATATATTGTGCTTCTACTGAGCTCAGAGCTACTGACTTATACTTCCTTCTACACCAAGAGATCATTCATGATCCAATGTTGAAGCAATACCTAGAGGTACTTTTTTGGTCTATTGAACTACCTGCCCAATCCGCATCTATGAATCCGCTCAATCTGACATCATTTCCTCGGGTATATTTCAACCCATATCCAACTGTTCCACGCACATATATGATAATGTGCCTAGTTTTTTCCCAATGTAACCTTTTCAGTTCCACCATGAACTGACTAAGGGTGTTGACAGTGAAATAAATGTCTGGCCTAGTGTTGACTAGATACATGAGTAACTTAATGAGATGTATGAACAAGGTGGGATCTACTTCCCTATCTCCTGATGCATATATTTTCTTCCAGTTGGTGATCATAGGCGTCTCCCTAGGTCAGTAATCCTGCATTATGAATCTCTTCATAATCTTTGTAGCATTTCTTCCTTGCTCAAGGAATATCTCCCCATTTTTCTGCAAAACCTCCAACCCTATAAAATAATGCATTAACCCCATATCCTTCATATCTAATTATGCTTCAACATTCTTCTTGTAGTCCTTTATAAGACTAGATGACCCTCTAATAAATAATTCATCTACGTATAATACCGTAATGCTTTTCAGGAATTTTCTTCTCCAATGCTCTATGAGGAGTTATAATATGAATATACATCGTTGTGTTGCATGTGTATGCCCATAAGAATCTAGGCGAGTCCTAGTGTTATAACATAGCTTTTTTTCCCCAACAATAGTTATATTTTTTTGCTCTACTACTCCATTTTTTTGTGGATTATATGGAGTTCTCCACTCCCTTTTGATGCCCTCCTTTGTGCAGAAATTTGTGAAGTCTTTGTCTATATACTCTCCACCATTATATGAACGCAATACCTTTATCGTTTTCCCTGTCATGTTCTCTACGAGATCCTTAAACTCTTTGAACCGATAAAATACCTCATCTTTTGTTTTTAAGAAATAGATCCAGGTTTTTCTGGAGTGATCATTTATAAAGGTGACAAAGTATTTGCCACTACTAAGAGATTTTATGGACATTGGGCCACAAAAATCTAAGTGTATCAATCCTAATACGTCTTTCATTATGTTGTCACTTCTAGGAAATGTTTCCTTAGCGTACTTCCCTAGTACGCATCCTCTTCATACATCATCATTCTCAGTACTAAGGACTGTAACTCATGTAACAGTCTGTTGTAGAGTTAAATCCCCTCTGCGGATAGAGGCGATCCCTACTAGCCCAGATCGGGTCTAGAAAAAATCGTACCATGCTAAGATGCAAGTTCCTAATTGCAATAGACCAACTTGCGATGAAGGCCTACCTCAAGTCCAACACTGTTGTTTGTAGAGAAGATGGCGCTCCCGTTTCCTTGCTCCAGCAGATCAAAATCCTCTCGCTTGCCGCGATCGAACACCTGCACGCACAAGAAACACGAAAAACACAAGCGTAAAACCCGATATATGCAATTATGTATCAGTCAGAGAGGAAAAAACTCATGATCATAATGAATAATATGAGTGGAACCATAACCAATAGTCGCTTATCATTAATTCATACAAAGGAAAATACAACCTGGCTCTGACGCTGAATCTTCCTTCGGCGGGTCATCAGCGGAATACGTCTCGGTAAAGCTTGTCGGGAATGGGGACAAGCCTCTCTCTTCGATCGTCAATCTCCTTGCTATTGATTTTGCTCTATTAGGACTATTGCAGCATTCTTTAGGCTATGAACGCTCTTGGAGATTTATTCATTCAGCCCGTTCAACCATTCAGCCATTCAGCCCCTTCATCAATGGATGAAGGAAATATTTATAGAGGAGAGGAGGAGGTTGGGATCCCTACAATAGTGGAAGGGAGGCCTTATCCCTTGGGAGGTTCCACATAAGGTGGAAACAAGAGGCCAAAGGAGGAAGGTCATGGTTATTCAGTCGAAACCACTCCTCATGACTCATCCACGAAGTTGTTGTAATCAAAACTTCGCCTCTTTTTTTTAAAAAAATTCCATAAGAAAATTGGCGCAGGTGCTTAACTAGGACAGAGCGCCAATTGGAACGGGCTCAGTGTTAATTTTCCTCATTAGCGCGAGGACATAATGGGCTACCAACGCCAAGGAAAAAACAGGTGTTTTTATGGGTCTGCTCAAGAAATGATCAACAGAAGGAATGTTGTCCTCATGGCAAGGGATGCAATGATGGTATTTGCAAGGCATGACACTGATTATCGGTCACATAAATGACCCTACAATGGGAAATATGGGGATTGCAGGGACAGTGAAAAATTACTGTGTAACAGATGCCCCCTAAAGCATGAGGCCTGAGAGAGAGAGAGGGGTGAAATGCTTTACTAGAACGTGTCCAACTGAAAACACTGCCGTCGAAAAACCTGCGTAGAGAAGTACAACTGATATCTCAAATACATGATATATACGTGGTATGGGCGCAGCCATCCGCAATAGAGTATACAATAATCCAAATCCAAGGCATGGACGCAGCCAGCCAGTAAGGATCGATAAATAGACTCAGGTATGGTCGCAGCCATCCAATGAATGAGTCATGCAACCAATCATAATAATCCACAAAATCGTAGCCTAGATTCTAACAGAAAAATCGAGGGTCTTGCACTCCATCTCGACCCGAACAAAGTACAAGTTCAAGCATGTGAATAAGTGAGCTGAAGTCGAACATGCAAGAACATTGCCTGATTACCAGCCAATGATGAAAGCTGTTAACAGACGCGAGAGGTACCACCAATAATGACAATGGCCCTCAAGGTACTATAGGTACACCCACGTATGTGATTCGTTGAGTCAAGGCGAACACCCGTAGAATCACTTTGGATTCGTAGCGTCAATGATTAAAACCTTCACGTTCAACGCATAGAACTCGCTATTAAGGCATGCAAGTCAAGGTACCGTAAGGAGTCTTTGCATTTACCGGATAATGAGTCAAGTCGACAGGAAGTGACCTTGATCGAAGGTGGGCCATGGTGTTTTCACATCATCGACGGCGAGACAGAGGAACACACGTAATCCGAGATCATATGAGAATCGTAGTGAAGGTCGAGACTTTGCGAGGTCAAACTTCTTTCGAAACATACCAAGTGCGCACGACAGTGATCGTGCGCACTTGACATCAACAAATCAGGGGTCATGATGACAAGGAAAAGAGTAGATGAGAGGTCAAAAGGGATCACCCAAATCCACGGAGGCAAGTGGAAAACGAGATGAGATGTCCCCAACCCGACACGAATGCAGACAAGTGCCATGTTCAAGAGTGACATACTGCCGACACGACAACGATTTTGGTTCCATTTTTCCCCACCATTTCTAGCGAGTACCTCTTTATTTTTACACAAGCTTGAAGAGGATACCATATGCTTGTCATATAAATCCGTCCTTCAAACGAATCCATCCTAGTACATTTAACGAGCCCTAGGAAGGAGAAACTCGAATACCGTCATTACGACTGAATCCAATGTCATCGGGGGTTTAATGAGTCTGACAAAGGAAGAAATCGACGTATTTTCATGTTTAGAGAGTTTGAAAAGATAGAAGAAAAGTAAACTCCAACTGTCCCTTTTCGTAAATAGTTCCTCAGATCCGAAAAGGTAGAAAACTATGTCTGAGAAACCCTCCTAGTCGCGATAGGCTAGGGTATTGTTGAGCCTCAAAATTGTGCTTTCCTTCACCTCATTTTACCTCATTTTCCCTTGTCCATTTCTATCTTAAACCCAATTGATCAATAAATATAGTTAAAATTACTTCTAGAATGATTTACATGACTGACTTGTTGAATTTTGTGATTTTTTCCATTGTTAAACATTTTGACCGGAACTAGCTGCAGAATGCAGACATTCCGTAGCTAACCGGCGATTCTGCAGCTGCCTTCATGTTTGAGTATGTTCCAGGTGGCCTCTTGAGAAAAACCGCATATGGGCATGATCCACGCCATGTCTACATGGTTCGTTGCTCATCATGGAGGAAGAAATGAATTATGGGTATGGTTTTGAACGTGGGGAACACATTTAGGAAGGAAGACTCCTATTAGGACTGTCTCAGTCCAGATGTCTTTTCTTCTTCGCGCAGCCACTTCAAAGATTTCTAACGTAATTCGGATAAGGAAAGACATTGTTCCTAAATTGTTGTAATTATTGTTACGTGCATTTTCTTTATAAACTCTTGGGAGACCGAGAGCTATGTTAGAGATTTTATGTTAGATTTGCTGCTAGATTTTGTTTAAACTCTGTGTTACGTCCTTGAAGACGCAGAGTGTTATGTTCAAACTATTGCATCGTTAATGGAGCAGACAAATTTATTTTGAAGGCGTGATTTAATTTGGAGTTGAATGCCGTCAAGTGGTAGAGAGCCCCTGCCTCTTGCACGGATTTCTTTTGCGTAAATTAGATAAGTTTTCCTAGTTGCCTTTACGTTTTGCATTTGAATTGGTAGTTGTTTTGTTTTAGCTACTGTAGTCGTATTCATTCTAGCTCTTCCACAAGAAGACACTCTTCCAACAGATTAAAATGATGAATGTTGAATGACTATGGTATTGTAGAATTAGGAGTTGAATTTATAGTTGTTTTTAACTAGCTACTGTAGTTATATTCATTCCATCTCTTCCACAAGAAGGCACTCTTCCATGGTCATGAATTGAACTGTCAATATTATGAGTCTTGTAGGTGCGAGTTATAACAGACTTTTATGTGGTGCTGTTTAGTCTACGTTAGCCTCCACTGCTACAATGTTTAAGATTCTCAAGGGTTCAGACTTATTGACCGTGCGATAATAGATGATTTGTTGTGTAAACGATTTTTCGATTATCATCTCTTTGTCTTGCTCTTAAACGCTTGCCCAAGACATCATAATGGCGAGTAGGGTATGGATGTGATAACTTAGTTTTTCATTTGCTTTCAGTTCATTTGCTTTCAATTGCATACAAGTACACAGTCAGAATTGTTCTACCTCTTCCAAAAGAAGGAACTCTTCCAAAATATCACTAATGATGAACAAACAGATTGTGTAACTTCATATATTAATGCATGTTAGTATAGTTAGAACACTCCGGAGTTTCATTGCATTTAATTCATGTTCAGTTACTTTGTTTCAAGTTTGATGATGACTTATAGTTCAACATTGTTCTAGTTTAGTGGCATCTTAGGTTCATTCTTAGATTAACTCATTACACTTGCATCTCATATTCAAATTTTCATCCATTGCACAATAAATTACTTTAGTTGTTAGGATTAACAAGACAGCCTTCATTATTCACAAACATCTTCTTGTTCTAAAAACTACAAATGATCTATAGCCATAGGAACAGAATACAACATCACTATAAGGTCTGAAATCTCTCTGTAATTTCCTCATCATTTCATAAACAGAGCTCTTCCTCAAAAGAACTACTTTGAACAAGAAACCAATAACTCTTTGAGTATAGGTTCTGTGACATTCAATTAAATTGCATAATAGAACTAGGAATTAATCATAGAATAGAAGAGCTTAGGACAGAGTATTGCATCATTAGTGTTTAACTGTTTAGTTAGAGGATTGCATATTTAGTGATCATTTCTCAAGTTTAGTTTGTGTCATTTGCCTAAAAAGTCATTATCAAGCTTTTGCTTTTATTTAGTCATAGTTTAGAATCTGCTTCAGTGTTTCTAATTGAATTTTCCATTCCATACATTAGGCTTAACTCTGTTTTTGACCACCAACTCCTTTCCATTAGTTTTCTAGACATTTCCATTGTGAACATAAAAATCACTAAAAGACCAAAAACATCATAAATCATCACAAAAGACCAAAAACATTACAAAACACTACACACAACGCATTAGGAAAAAAGCACCTAGGTACATATGGTACACTTCACTTCAGCAGTTTACAAATCCTGGTTGACAATTAAATGAGCTCAGTTTAGGAGACTAGATTGAGACACAACAGGTATTCCTTTTTCGTAAATAATCTATCCCAGCCCGAAAAAGGGGTAAACGTATACTGAGTAGATGTCATTTCGTAGCCAATTTAACGAGATCAAAATGACAAGCGACTCGGAAATATTTTCATGTTTAGGGAGTCAGAAAAGAGCTGAAAGATGACTCCTCCTAGAGGAACGAGTGGTATAAAGGGTAGCTACTGGTTCCAGTGATGGTGAAACTGCTCAAAACAAGTAAAGGTTAAGAGGTTGGCTAACAAGACCACTCATCGCAGCAGTTCCCTAGGAATGGGTAAAACAACCAAGTGAAGGCATATGATCGGCCAAGAAGATAGTGACGATGGAGTGAAAAAACCAAGGGTCATCTGGCAAAAACAGGTTGATAAAATGGAAATCACAAGAGGTAAAATGGGTATGGTTTCATTTTTACAGAAGCTTGAAATCAGGAAACTCTGCTTGAAGTTGGTTTCATTTTTACACAAGCTTGAAACAAAGATAAACTATGCTTGAAACCGGTTTCATTTTTACACAAGATTGAAATGGAAACAAACTATGCTTGAAAAAGTAAGCATGCCCCTAGCATGGTGACTCAATTCGAGGTACATGCCCCCCAAGCTTCAATCCATGCACCTGAGTAAACAGATGGAGGGAGTGAAGGTTCAAGTTACGAAATCTAAGAAAGACTCGACTGGGATTTTACAAGATCTGATCAAAGACTCGAATTGAATAAGAACATGTTTCATTATTTTAACAAGGTTGACACATTAAAATAACTATCCTCAGGACACCTTGTTTCATGGTTTAAGGAGCTTGGCACAAGACAAGAAACTCTGCTCTGACAACCTTGTTTCATTTTTTAAGGAGTTTGACACAAGACAAGGAACTCTACTCCAACAGACCCGGTTTCATTTTTTAAGGATCTTGACATAGGAAAAGAACCATGCTCCGACCGACCTCATCATAATGAACAAGAATTCATCACTTTCGAGAGTTCCACTCCCGATGGAAGGAAATCATATTGGAAGTCAGGACCCAATGCCCCCAGCACCTGATGCACAACGGCACTATCACTGAGTATAGGCATGGGGTAGGTAGCCACATAGTTGACCTGCGGTGGGGAAGATACAACAGGTGGATAAAACTAGGAAGGGATGATGGCGGGCCAGTTGCCACATCAGGACCAAAGAACGAAAGTTGATCAATGGTCATGATTCGTCCTTCATGTGGAAAATAGACCACACGAAAAAGGGAGGAGACGAGCGCTCCCATGGCATAGGTGTAACCGCGCCCCAAGAGAAAAATGAAATCCAAGGGGCCTGGAACAACCATCACATCCATATGGATGGTTTTACCTCCCAAAGTAACAGGTAACCTTGGAAGGATCCCTAAGGGTTGACTCGTTCTTTTGTTAAATGCCAACATATTCTGCGTAACAGGCGCAAGCAGCGGCGAGCCAAAAGCTTGCCAAGTAGTTGAGGATAGAACACTAACAGATGCGCCTTCGTCTATAATGGTGCTGGGTACGACCAGACCAAAGGCTTGTACCGTTATCCCGAAAGGCACATAAGACGGAAGGTGATATCCTGCGAATCGATTCTAATCAAAGGAAGCGACCAAACTACTCGGAGGGGCTACCATCGAACCAAGATGGTCTTCCCCTGGTGTTACGGAAGAAGAAGGAGCATCCTCCACGACCTCCATCTCGAAGGTGGGAGGGGAATCCTCTGGGACCTCCATCACGGGAAGCGAAGGAGCATCTTCTTGAGGTACAGGGATAGGAGAATATTTCTCTAAGTCCGAGGAATCTAAAGAAACCAGAAGAACATGAGGGGTGTGAGATCCACTCTCCACAGAAAAGACCTAGTGCACCTTAGACGGGGCCAGCTCAACCAATCCCACGACCAATGGTTGGTCGAGAATGGATTCTTGAATTTGAATTTCCGGGGGAGCGGGATCGACCAAGGATGACTCTTGACCAACCGTAGGATCAGCTGGTGGAGGACTCAAAGAAAGCTGTTGGTAACCAGCCAGAAGGCATGGCACAGAAACAGCGGAGTTTTCCAAAACTCGCTTGGCTTCATCCATATATGGAAAAAGGTGAATGGCATGGTGCCCTTCACACAACTTACAGGGATTGGTAATCTTACCCTGCTTCTTAGGAGTTTTACCAGCACTAGTTGAATATGTGCCCCCAACCTGACTCCCAGAAGCCAAAGGCAACAAAGGACGACCGTTGGACCATATTTCAAGCACCTTGGGGATGCCAGGGCAATCTCGAAGAAGATGGTATCCCATGCACAAAATGCAAGGGAACTTGACTTTCCGTGGAGGGTTGGAAGGTTTATTAATGGAAGGCTTCTTAGGCGCAATAGCCGCAGAGCTAGCCTCTCCTTTATCTGACTTCTTCTTTTTTTTCTTCTTCTTCTTCTTCTTAGCCACCTGGTTACTCGAATCCATACTTTCACCAGGCGAAGTAGAAGAGGAGGACGTAGAAACAGGCGAAGAAAGGGAGAGGTCCACCTTGGAAGCAACATGATGTTTTTCAGGCGGAGGAACTGATTGAACAGTAGTTGGGACATCTGGGACCACAGAGGTTGAAAACAACCAAACAGGCAACCCAACGGTTAACCTAGGAAGGGACAACGTCGCCATATAAGGAGCACCAAAATTTCCAAAAGGAGGAAAAGGACCAAGATTCCCATCGGAGGGGATTACTTGGTTGGTGAACTCTGGAAAATTTTCCATAGGAGACGACCCAAAACAACACCCTAAGGAAACTAACTTTAACCAAGAATATTTCGTGGGCAGTTAATTTTTAAAACATTGAAACAAAACTCTACTATTTCATCTCTTAAGAGTCGAAAAACAGACAAAAGGTGACTCTATCGCTTTCATATCGGAAACAAGCGTGAAAGGACAAGCGCTTGATGATATTTTCAAATTTAATGAGTCAGAAAAGATCGAAATGACTACTCAGGAATGCTAGGCAAAGGGTGTACCAAATAACCGTGAACTGCAAGATACACCTTGGTTTCAAAATGAAGGAGAAATCAACCAAGGACTTAACGTACGTGCAGGAAATCTCCCCGAATGTTGTGTCCGGTGTATCACGGGTATAGGGCGGCAGACTCAGCTTCCTATGGATAAAGGATAGAAACCTAGTGGGGTCTCCCTTTATATACACGACGGTACGGGGAGCACAAGTCTGTACTAGTGTTGTCTAAAGCCAAGAGGTGAACGACGGCTACTAGGTTTAAAGACGCCGGAACACGTCTCTAGCCTACACCTCTAAAAATTTCATTAATGTTTCAATATTGCCTTAGGTTAATTCAATAAATTTTATGGTTGATCTTCAATTATTTCTCGGTTTCAAGGCCCTACCGTATGTCATCTGACAATCTCCTGTATGCAGCTATATGAGAAAAGAAAAATTTTCAATTCGATGAATGCTATCTAGTTAAGGGAAGAGCTTCAAACAATGATGCAACAAACAACAACACTGAAAAACGAAACTTTTTCCAAATTAGATGACTTTCACTATCCAAAATTAATTTCAAACATTCAACGATGTGAATAATGCAATGTAATCTATGCAAAATCCTCTCTTTCGAAAACTATGCAATTGTAATCTATGCACAATTTCCTTTTTCTTTTAAAATGATAAGAATGCACTCAATGCATTTTTCGATGAAATGAGAATCTACTTAATGCATGCTTTTAATAAAAAATAATGCAATCAAAGCGATTTCTAGTTTTCAATCATTAAACAATGTAATCTAAGTTCAATGATGGATTTCAAAAAATACTTTTCAATGCAATGTGATCTAATGCATTGTAACGAAAAGAAAACTATGAGATGAAAACTAAAAGAACGCAAATCTCCTTAATGAAGGATGAAGGCAAAAGGGATGCAAACAAACACTATGAATGAAATCGTTGTTTCAAAACACTTTGTAACGAAATTTCTCAAAAGGTGACAAAACACAAAGAGGACTTCCAAAGCATGAGATCAAAACAAGGCATTCATTCCCTTTTATGTCAAACAATCATGGAGAGAAGACATTTCAAACAATAATCAATGTAATCTATGCTCATACAGTGAAAATACTAGAAGGGAAAGACACACTGGTGAAGGATTTAGGGAAAAAGTCTCAATTTTCACACACCCTGAAATTGGCACGACTTTATCATTGACAAATAGCGCCAACGGGCGCGACTTGCTCACTGAAAACTAGCGCCAATGGAAAATTGGCACGGGTTGCTAACTGACAACAAGCGCCAACACCTGAAAATGAAAAAACAAAGAATTTCTCCCAACCAAGACCAAACTCACCACTTCAAGCAGAATCTCCAAGACTCAAATGAACCATGCAATCTAGGCTCAAAGTGAGACAAAGCGGAATTCGAATGAAGAAGAAGCCAATCACTCAAATAATGCAATAAAATGATAGAAAACCACCAAATGAATGCAAAGAAGCAATCACAAAGTTGACTGAACAGATAGAAACCAAAAACTCCCATGGGAGGCTCGACACACAATAGCACCTAGATGCTCTAGGGCTAGAATGTAAAATCGATAGAAACGGGCAAAAAACCAAAGGATGAAGGTCACAGTCAGTCAAACAATGATCCAGAACACTCAGGCAATCGTAAAAATGAAACCAAACACACAGGTCAAGCTCAGAAAGCTCAAAACAGAGTAAACTCTAGCACCTTACAGGATTGGCGCGATTGTAAGGTGGAATCTAGTGCCAGAACAGGATTGGCGCGGGTAATACACTGGCAACATGCGCCAATGGGTGCGACTGTCAGGCTAATAAGCGTGCCAGTCAAGTTTACTAAGAAAAAATAAAAGAAAGCAATCAAAGAAGCAGACTAGTGATGTTGAATCTCAAACCAAATCCAAACACACGAAAAGAGCCAGCCAAAAGAGCCGATCAAGCAACAAAAAGTCAAGAATCGACCGAAAGACAAGACAATACTCCAAGTGTTCAGTTCATAAACTAGACCGGAGATTGACTGAAGCAGCATTCATCTAATTTCGCTAATTTAGAGCAAGATCATTTCAAAGGCTATCTGGCTAACTTCAGGCTCCGTCTGTAGTTTATAAAGCAAACAACAAGCTAACTCCCCAGCAGAGTCGCCAATTTGTTGTAGAGGTAAATCCCCTCTGCAGACAGAGGCGATCCCTACTAGCCCAAATCGATTCCAGCAACAATCGTACCATGCTAAGGTGCAAGTTCCTAATTGCAATAGACCAACTTGTGATGAAGGCCTACCTCAATTCCAACGCTGTTGTTTGTAGAGAAGATGGCGCTCCCGTTTCCTTGCTCCAGCAGATCACAATCCTCTCGCTTGCCGCGATCGAACACCTGCACGCACAAGAAACATGACAAACACAAGCGTAAAACCTGATATATGCAATTATGTATCAGTCAGAGAGGAAAAAACTCATGATCATAATGAACAATACAAGTGGAACCATAACCAATAGTCGCTTATCATTAATTCATACAAAGGAAAATACAACCTGGCTCTGACGCTGAATCTTCCTTCGGTGGGTCGTCGGCGGAATACGTCTTGGTAAAGATTTCCGAGAATGGGGACAAGCCTCTCTCTTAGATCGTCAATTGCCTTGCTATCGATTTGGCACTATGAGGACTATTGCAGCATTCTTTAGGCTATGAAGGCTCTTGGAGATTCAACCATTCAGCCCGTTCAACCATTCAACTCGTTCAACCATTCAGCCATTCAGCCCCTTCATCAATGGATGAAGGTAATATTTATAGAGGAGAGGAGGAGGTTGGGATCCCTAAAATAGTGAAAGGGAGGCGTTATCCCTTGGGAGGTTCCCCATAAGGTGGAAACAAGAGGCCAAAGGAGGAAGGCCGTGGTTATTCAGTTGAAACCACTCCTCATGACTCATCCACGAAGTTGTTGTAATCGAAACTTCACCTCTTTTTTTAAAAAAATTTCCATAAGCAGATTGGCGTGGGTGCTTAACTGGGACAAAGCGCCAATTGGCACGGGCTCAGTGTTAATTTTCCTCATTAGTGCGAGGACATAACGGGCTACCAGCGCCAAGGCAAAAACAGGTGTTTTTAGGGGTTTGCTCAGGAAATGATCAATAGAAGGAATGTTGTCCTCATGGCAAGGGATGTAATGATGTTATTTGCAAGGCATGACACTGATTATGGGTCACAGAAACAACCCTCCAATGTACGATATGGGGATTTCAGGGACGGTGACAAATTACTGTGTAACACAGTCTCTTTGAGCATCCTCAGTGCTCCATGGTGTAAGTGTCCGATGTTGATTTTTGAAGCATAGGGAAGTGTTCTAGGTCTCAAAATTTGGGGAGAGGCTTGGACAGTAGTGTTATCTTCCTGTATTCTACAGGGTTCACTAGGTGACTATTGATTTCCTACAAGCAGATAAATATATCATTCTTGGCCTATCAACTATCTTTATAAATCTCACTGCCTTCATTATCCTCAATAAACCTATCTCACTATATTTCATCTCTACCCTTTCAAGAAATTATGTTGTTTCTCTTAAACAAAATCATTTTGGGCTTATTTCTTCCATTCTCACTCTCCCTCCCTATCCAAACTCTCATTCACTCATTCCCTCCTCTAAAAACCCATTTTTCCCTTTCAAAACCATTCATAAAACCCTCCTGTCATCATTTTCCCTTACATACACTAAAACAATGTAAAAATTTCTTTTTACATTGTTTTAAGTCCAAAAATTAAACATTTCGGGTCCCTTTTTGTTTTATATTAAAAAGATTTGTTTTTAATATATAAAGTCGACTCTTTTTATTAACCCAATACCCTTTTATTTTTAGCCCTCCTCCTTTTTACAAACCCCTCGTGTGACCCCACCCTTTTCCTCTAGAACAAAAAGCGCTTTTGTTTTTGTTTTATCCACTGGGCCCGCTTTATAATAAACCCCGTTACCATATAAACCATAACCCCACATATGTTTTAAACCCTCCCGCGCTATATGACAAAGGAGCCCGCCACATCACTCTGCACCCAGACCCCACCTATACACCTGCTTTTCACCCCAGATCGCCCAACCACCGTCGATCTATCCTCCCTCGATCTGATGGCCCACAACCCATATCGCAAATCTATTTGTGCCAGAGTTAACATTTTTAAAATTTTCGATATGGGTGGTTTCCTCTTACCATGCATCGAGCGTTGTATGGTATCGCATGCCCGCTCCCAAAAAAATTACCACCTCCCCGATCGCACGAAATCCGCCTTCCATGCTCTCAAAAACCGCTTTCTCTCCTCCCACCCAAATTCAAACCGCTTCCTCCGTTTGAGCTTCCCATAGTTTTCCACCTACGGAACCAAGCCCCGATTCACCATTTTTTCCCCTATAAAATCTCTGAAGCCCGAAAACCCCAGAAAAATGCAGTAAAAAACCCTCCCCGCAAGATTTAAAGGTGATTTGTTTGTTTCATGTGCATGTTTAATGGAGAAATGCAAATAAATGCATTCCTAAGGTCCAAAATCAATTGAATGAGTGCTTGGGGTGAGATCCAGAGGATTTGTTCCATTAAGAAGAACCAGAGGTATAATTTCAAAGTTTAAACCCAATGAATCATGATCATGGGTGTTATTTAAACCCTCCATCAGCAGAAGGATGCATCCCTGCGTAGAAGACACACACAAATAGAGACACGGTGAAGAAACAAAGTAGTGAAGGTTAGAAGGCTAATCACAGTTCAAAAGACAAATCATAAGGATTAGCCATAAAGCAGAGATTAAAGGCGATGAAGACAGACAACAAAGATTAAAGGTCAAAGGTTTAAATGATAAAGTCAAAGGTTAAAAAGAATAATCAAAGAAAAAGGATAGTGAAACGGTTTAAAGGATAAATCTAGAATTTAAATTCCTAAATAGGAATTAATGATAAAACATAGGCAGATTGGCACAAAAAAAAAAATTGAATGACCAAATCACAACATTTACTTCTTCAGAAGGATATTTTTTTCCACCTACAGCATGTTTTCTTTCAACAAAGCATCAAACAGTTATTACAAACAGTCAAAGATATTTTTCATTTACCCAGCAGTTATTGTAAAGTTATTGAAAATTCCTAAAAAGTCAAATATCTCACAGAGTTATCTCAAAAGATGAGTTAGAAGTTATTATTTCAGAGAAGCACTCTCAAATATTTTTTCCTTAGGCCTTGCATGGTCTCAAAGGTCAAAAACTCATTAACTCTGTAATAAATGACATTTGAAGCCTAGCTTAGTATTAGCTCCTCATTCTGTAGATAAATACTGCATGTGAGCTTCATTTTTAGTGTTGGTTAGTTGGTGGTTATGTTACTGATTTCTGCTGCTGAGATAATTGACGATTTCTAGGCTGGATTTGAGAAAGCTCTGAGTTGCAGAGAGCTATTTTACATGGAATAATGTAAATATTTTGATCATCAGTAATACAAGCACGTTCACAAGATTCTTGAGTTATGTTAATGGTGAAGTTTTCCTTCTTTTTCATTGTTTTCCTTCTGTTGTCCATGTTTTCCATATTTCCCTGATAAAAGAAAATTAAATTTAGAATAGGATATGATGTCTTAACACCCTATTTATGTCTGCACTCTTTATCTTAATGTTTTCTTCTGCAAGGTCTGAATGGAGAATTCTCAATTTCTCTCCAGTTCCATCTAGCTTTTTTTCTTGGAAATACTTTAATAGAGTCAAACCAAAGAAGTCTATGGTAAGCCCTGTCCTTTGGTGTAGCTTGAAATATTGTTTTTTAAGGATTTCTTTGAAGTATACTTAGTAGAGTCTAAACCAGGGAAGTCTATGGTATGTCCGGTCCTCTGGTCTTCCTCAAAATTTTGCTTTGAAGGTGTCTTGAGTGTTGAGTTAAATAATATAGGTTTATCTTGCTCTTTAGCTACTCTCATTGTTATCTTAAATGTTTTCTTTGTCTGAAATTAATTCTAGTTTTGTTGGATTTTTGTCTTAAAGGTTTGCTTATTAAAGTCTAGCCAAAGAAGTCTATGGTATGCCTTATCCTTTGGTTTTCCTCAAAAATTTACCTAAAAGGCTTTTCTTGTTTAAGTAGAGATAAAGATTCTTAAATGACTATAGTTCTGCAGCCTTCACAACTTATTGCTATTTCATACCACAACTAATCTAAGAAATCCACTTGATATAGTTAGCTTGCCCTATGAAAACCCTTACAGAGTTGATGAACAATTAAATCCTTTTATGACTCCATTTCCCAATGGATTGATGTTTTCTCATGGTCTATCTATTCAGCCGAAACATCCCTTCAATTAGTCACACCACAGATCTGTCAATCTATCAATTAATCAACCAAAACAAAGAAATCCTTAGAACTTCATAACTACCCTAATATCATAAAACAAGAGCACAAAGACATATCATCTATAAACACTTATATAGAGAGATCCCTCTCTGAATCCAAGAAGGCTAGGTCTTAGGATTCTAAAGTGGTTATGATGTGGCCCCTGCAATGTTTGCTCTTGCCAATATTGCAAATCACATGGAGCCAACATACTGGTGACCATACTAGGGAATACTGAGTAATAAAAAAATTCAAAAACTCAGAAAAAACTCATTTTTTAACTTAGATGAATCAAGTGTTCACCAAAAATGGTACCTGGTTGCTGATGGTGAACAACAACCAGTCTTAAAAACAAGCAAAAATCCTTCACCTGGTGACTCCACAACCCTCAATAGGCCTAAAGATGCCACTGGTAGAAGACTCCAAGACTGGTTATAAAGATCCAGTGATCCCTTTTTCTGACTGAATAACAAAATGACAAATCAAGTAAGTACTAGATATCTTCCTACATCTTGTGCTTCACTATTAAGAGAGCACTACAAACATGTTGCAACTAGAAACAAGGAAAAGTGCCTGAAAGGATCAGCCAAGGAAGAAATAGATGATATAAACCCTTTTTCAGGTCCATAATTTCTCCCCCTGAACCATATTGAAAACACAGAACCTGAAATAGAGAAAGAGTCAACACATTTTAAATCTCTACCCTTATGCTTTGATTCATTTCAGACTGCAAAAATGAAACTAGAGCACATTCTAATTGATAATCACAGGAGAAAATAACCCTCTCACTTATCAGGTGATAAAATCATAGATGACAAAGAATATGTCTTAGAGCCATAGGATCAGCCCTGGAATCCTTTGGAATATCAAGCAACAAAGAAGATCATAGAAGTTGAAACAAATGACAATTCATCTACCCTTTTGTGTGAGGCTCAAGAAGATAGCCAGCCTCATGATCAAACACAAGAGGAAGAAAACCATTGTGTTTCAATCCCAGGAAAATAAGAAGCCAATGGCTACAAACACCCTCTTTCTAATCCCAACTACCATAGATTAAAAAATAGACTTATAGATCCACATATGGTAGAGAAATATGCTAATCTAGTGTGCATATTAGATAGCATTCCTTCTATGAATAAGCTACCCAAGTATGATCAATATGATGATGATTATGTTCTCCAGCCTCAAGTTAACATTATAGAAAAATCAGTAACTAGATTGTGGGACAAAGAAATTCATTTTCAACAGTTCAAATATATTGATCAACAAACATAGATTAGCTATGAGAGTGAAGAAGGAAGTGTAGAAAGTTTGCGAGAAAGGGAAGGCTATTTACCTCTTTGTTGTTGTGCTTCATTTCAGTTCATCAAAGACAACCTTAAAACAATCAGAAATCAGTAGTCCTTGGGTATTCTTATTAACAACAAATAAGACCTTCAACCCTATGACCAACCTTCACAAGAGGAAGAGGGAAAATGTGGTTCTATCCAAAGAAATCATAGAATGCCTCCTCCTTTAACAGAGGAAGAAATCAATCAGATTCTAAACATGCAACCATCCTCCCTGGGAAATTCCCCTAATGATGTCTTTCAGACATAATTCAGTTCATTCAATCAAGACATATCAGGATTGCTTAAAAACAACATAGAAGAATTTTATGAGGCTACCAAGACGGATGATCATGAAGAAAGGGAAGAGGTTCTCAATCAAAATAATCCAAAGCATAACAAGGTGGAGCAAGGAATAGTCCTGGGTGCAGCTGATTATTCAAATCCTATGAACCGGGAATTATTCCAAGATCCTTTTGCTAGTTTCTTAGAGTCATTTGAAAAGGGAGTAAAATATGCCAGGAGCAGTTTTTTGTAGAGCTTAAAGAATATCTTGAGCATTGTTGTTCAATGGAAATTGAGATGGGAGTGGCCTTTTTATTTTTTCAGCATACCTAAAAAGCTGAATGAAAATCAATCATATAGTCACTTACTTGATTGGTTGTATTGGAAAAGAAAATTCATAGTGCAAATATCATATGCAAGTTAGATTAGGATAGATAGGTATGAAAATAAGCTCAGCACTATGAGAATCTTTTTAGTTTTAGATTGTTTTGAAAAAAAAAAAGAGAAAAAGAAGAAGAAAAAAGAAAAGAGGGCAGATAAAAAGAAAAAGGTAAAGCCCCATACCAAAAAAGAATATTTCTGAAAGTGTGCAAGTCCAAATGCCACTACTTTGGAAGAGGAAGATCTATTTAGTCATACAATCTAATCATGATTGAACAAGTTTTAAATTTCTGCTGATAGGTTAGTGAATGAGGATTTTCCAAACTGTTTAAACTTGGCTTATCAGTATATTAGATTAGAAAAAGCTATTGGTTCCAATGTTCAAAACTGAACCAAGAAATAAAGAGAGGGATGCATAACTAATTCCAAATTATAGCCCTCAAGTTTTTTTTTTACTTTTTGCAAAATAAATTCAGTGTGCAGCTTGTACAAAATGCCACAGCCCATGACAAATAAAACTACTTAATCTTGATTTGATCATGTTTTCAATTTCTTGTTAATAGAATAGAGAATGAAAATCTGTCAAACTGTTCAATCTTAACAGATAAGTAGATGAGGTAGAGAATAAAATCTCATTAGTTGAATTTGAGCTTTTGGATGATATAAGTGTAGAAGTAGATAGTTTCCTGTTTTCAAAAATAAAAATGATGTCTATGGTTTTCCAATTTAAATGCACCCAATGAAGAAAAAATGCTAGGAAAAGTAGGATGGGTAGGTAAATCTAAGTAGAAGCAATCATGTTTTTTAGATTTCAAAAATCACAGTAGAAAATCAGCAAATTGAAGAAAAGGAGTCTATCAAGGTGAAAATCAAGGCATTGGTCTACTTATTCTAGAGATTTGATCTCTGAGGTTCTTGACACTTCCTAAAGGAGCTGCCCTCCCCACTTGGAGCCACTGTTATCCTCCTATATGCTACAGGATTCACTAGGTGACTATTGATTTTCTACAAACAGCTAAAGATAGCATTCTTGGCCTATAAACTATCTTTAGAAATCTCATTTCCTTCATTATCCTCAATAAACCTATTTCACTATATTTTGTCTCTGCCCTTTCAAGAAATTACCTTGTTTCTCTTAAAATAACTCATTTTGGGCTTATTTCTCCCATTCACACTCTCCCTCCCTACCAAAACTCTCATTCACTCATTCCCTCCTCTAAAAACCCATTTTTCCCTTTCAAAACCCTTCATAAAACCCTCCCTTCATAATTTTCCCTTATATACACTAAAACAATGTAAAAAATGCTTTTTACATTGTTTTAGGTCTAAAAATTAAACATTTCGAGTCCCTTTTTGTTTTATATTAAAAATATTATTTTTTATATATAAACCCAGCTCTTTTTATTAACTTGAGCCCATTTTATTTTTAGCCCTCTGCCTTTGTAAAAACCCCTCATGTGACCCCACCCTTTTCCTCTAAAAAAAAATGCGCTTTCGTTTTTGTTTTATCCACTGAGCCCGCTTTATAATAAACCTCGTTACCATATAAACCATAATCCCACATACATTTTGAACCCTCTCGTGCTACACGACAAAGGATCCCGCCACATCACTCCGCACTCAGACCCCACCTCTGCACATGCTTTTCTCCCCAGATCGCCTGACCACCTTCAATCTGTCCTCCCTCAATCCGACAGCCCGCAACCCATATCGCAAATCTATTTGCACTAGAGTTAACACTTGTAAAATTTGCGATATGGGCAGTTTCCTCTTTCCACGCATCGAGCCTTGTATGGTATCACATGCCTGCTCCCAAAACCATTACCACCTCCCCGATCATGTGAAAACTACCTTCCATGCTCCTGAAAACCGCTTTCTGTCCTCCCCACCCATTTTCAAACCACTTCCTCCATCCGAGATTCCCATAGGTTTCTGCCTACGGAACCAAGCCCCAATTCACCATTTTCGCCCTTGTAAAAGCTCCGAAGCCTGAAAACCCTAGAAAAACACAGTAAAAAACCCTCCCCGCGGGATTTAAAGGTGATTTGTTTGTTTCATGTGCAATTTTAATGGCAAAGTGCGAAGAAATACATTCTGAAGGTCCAAAATCGATTGAATGAGTGCTCAGGGTGACAATCCAGAGGGTTTGTTCCGTTAAGAAGAACTAGAGGTGGAAGTTCCAAATTTAAACCCGATGAATCATGTTCATGGGTGTTATTTAAACCCTCCATCAGCAGAAGGATGCATCCCTGCGCGGAAGACACACAAAAACAGAGACACTGTGAAGAAACAAAGTAGTGAAGATTAGAAGGCTAATCACAGTTCAAAAGACAAATCATAAGGATTAGCCATAAAGCAGAGATTAAAGACGATGAAGACAAACATCAAAGATTAAAGGTTAAAGGTTTAAATGATAAAGTCAAAGGTTAAAAGGCAGAATCAAAGAAAAAGGATAGTGAAATAGTTTAAAGGATAAATCCAGAGTTTAAATGCCTAAACAAGAATTAATGATAAAACAGAGGCAGATTAGCACAGAAACAAATTTGAATGACCAGATCACAGCATTTACTTCTTCAGAAGGATATTTGTTTCCACCTACAGCATGTTTTCTTCAGAAGGATATTTTTTTCCACCTACCCAAACTCTCATTCACTCATTCCCTCCTCTAAAAACCCATTTTTCCCTTTCAAAACCCTTCATAAAACCCTCCCTTCATCATTTTCCCTTATATACACTAAAACAATGTAAAAACGGCTTTTTACATTGTTTTAAGTCTAAAAATTAAACATTTCAAGTCCCTTTTTTTTTATATTAAAAAGCTTTGTTTTTAATATATAAACCCGAGCCCCTTCTATTTTTAGCCCTCCTCCTTTCTAAAAACCCCTCATGTGACCCCACCCTTTTCCTCTAAAACAAAAAACACTTTTGTTTTTGTCTTATCCACCAGGCCCGCTTTATAATAAACCCCGTTACCATATAAACCATAACCCCACATATGTTTTAAACCCTCCCTCGCTACATGACAAAGGAGCCTGCCACATCACTCCACACCCGAACCCCACCTTTACACCTACTTTTCACCCCAGATCGCTCGACCACCGTCGATTTGTCCTCCCTTGATCCGACGACCCTCATCCCATATCGCAAATCTATCTTTTCCAAAGTTAACGCTTTTAAAATTTACAATATGGGCGGTTTCCTCTTGCCATGCATCGATCGTTGTATGGTTTCGCATGCTCGCTCCTAAAACCATTATCGCCTCCCTGATTGCGCGAAAACCGCCTTCCATGCTCTTGAAAACCACTTTCTCTCCTCCCACCTAAATTCAAACTGCTTCCTCCGTTCAAGCTTCACACAGGTTTCTACCCATGGAACCAAGCCCTGATTCACCATTTTCGCCCTTGTGAAAGCTCCGAAGCCCGAAAACCCCAGAAAAACGTAGTAAAAAACCCTCCCCGCAAGATTTAAAGGAGATTTTTTTGTTTCATGTATAGGTTTAATGGTGAAATGCAAATAAATTCTTTCTGAAGGTCCAACATCGATTGAATGAGTGCTCGAGTTGACGAGCCAGAGGATTTGTTCTGTTAGGAAGAACAAGAGGTAGAAGTTAAAAGTTTAAACCCGATGAATCATGATCATGGGTGTTATTTAAACCCTTCATCAGCAGAAGGATGCATCCCTACGCAGAAGACACACAAACAGAGACACAATGAAGAAACAAAGAAGTGAAGATTAGAGGGCTAATCACAGTTCAAAAGACAAATCATAAGGATTAGCCATAAAGCAGAGATTAAAGACGATGAAGACAGAAAACAAATATTAAAGGTTAAAGGTTTAAATGATAAAGTCAAAGGTTAAAAAGAAGAATCAAAGAAAAAGGATAGTGAAATAGTTTAAAGGATAAATCCAGAGTTTAAATGCCTAAACAGGAATTAATGATAAAACAGAGGTAGATTAGCACATAAACAAATTTGAATGACCAGATCACAACATTTACTTCTTTAGAAGGATATTTTTTCCACCTACAACATGTTTTCTTTCAATAAAGCATCAAACAGTTATTAAAAACAGTCAGAGATATTTTTCATTTACCCAGCAGTTATTGTAAAGTTATTGAAAATCCCTAAAAAGTCAAACATCTCACAAAGTTAGCTCAAAAGATGAGTTAGAAGTTATTATTTTAGAGAAACACTCTCAGATATTTTTTCCTTAGGCCTTGCATGGTCTCAAAGGTCAAAAACTCATTAACTCTGTAATAAATGACATTTGAACCCTAGCTTAGTATCAGATCCTCATTCTGTAGATAAATACTGCATGTGAGCTTCATTTTTAGTGTTGTTAGTTGGTGGTTATGTGACTAATTTCTGCTGCTGAGATGATTGAGGATTGCTAGGCTGGATTTGAGAAAGCTCTGAGTTGCAGAGAGCTATTGTACATGGATTAATGTAATTGTTTTGATCATCAGTAATACAAGCACATTCACACGATTCTTGAGCTATGTTAATGGTGAAGTTTTTCTTCTTTTTCATTGTTTTCCTTCTGTTTTCCATGCTGTCCATATTTCCCTGATAAAATAACAAAAATTTTAGAATAGGATATGTTGTTTTGGCACCCTATTTATGTCTGCGTTCTCTATCTTAATATTTTCTTCCACAAGGTCTGATTGGAGAATTCTTAATTGCTCTCCAGTTCCATCTAGCTTGTTGTCTTGGAAAAAATTTAATAGATTCAAACCAAATAAGTCTATGGTAAGCCATGTCCTTTGGTGTAGCTTTAAATATTGTTTTTTAAGGCTTTTCTTTGAAGTATACTTAGTAGAGTATAAACCAGGGAAGTCTATGGTATGCCCTGTACTCTGGTCTGCCTCAAAATTTTGCTTTGAAGGTCTCTTGAGTGTTGAGTTAAAGAAGATAGTTTTAGCTTTCTCTTTAGCTGCTCTCACTATTATCTTAAATGTTTTCTTTGTCTGAAAGTAATTCTAGAATTATTGGATTGTTGTCTTAAAGGATTTCTTATTAAAGTCTGGCCAAAGAAGTGTATGGTATGCCCTGTCCTCTGGTTTGCCTCAAACAGTTACTTAAAATGCTTTTCTTGTTTAAGTAGAGCTAGAATATTATTAACTAACTATATTTATGTTGCCTTCATAACTTATTTTTATTTCATACCACAACTAATCTAAGAGATCCACTTGATATAGTTAGCGTGCCCTATGAAAACCCTTTCAGAGTTGATGAACAATTAAATCCTTTTATGACTCCATTTCCCAATGGATTGATGTTTTCTAATGGTCTATCTATTCAGCTGAAACATCCCTTCAATTAGTCACACCAGAGATCTGTCAATCTATCAATTATTCAACCAAAACAAACAAGTCCTTAGAACTTCATAACTAGCCTACTATCATAAAACAAGAGCACAAAGACATATCATCTATAAACACTTATATAGAGAGATCCCTCTTTGAATCCAGGAAAGCTAGGCCCTAGGATTCCAAAGTGGTTCTTATGTGGCCCCTGTAGTGTTTGTTCTTGCCAATCTTTCAAATCACAGGGAGCCAACAAGTAGTATTCGAGAGAACCCATAAATCATTTGTGGAAACTCCACTCGGATTTTGTTTTATTAAAATAATTAATTATTTTAATGTGATCCCTAAGTCTAAACTTAAGTAAATTAAATAATTAAAGGGTATTAATAAATTAGAGTGTGAATATTCTAGAAAATGAATATCAATTCATCTTTTAATCTGAGCCATTGATTAAATTTATAATCTGGGTTGTTGATTCATCAACGAGAAGACTATAAGAGGAGGCTTGAGGTTCATTTGTAAATCAAGTCGGGCACATTCTCAGTACCTGAAGGAAATCAATTTTGAAGTAAGAGAATTTTATTTCAGTGGGTGAGTTTGTAGAGGCAGGGTTGCAGAAGCGGAATGAGGAGGGAGAGAGTAGCAGAATCAGAGAGGAAGAAGGCAGGGTCACGAAGGATGCAGCACTGAGCAGCAGCACTTTCCCTCCATGTAGAAATTATGCAGTCTAGGAAAGTACTGTGCAGAGGGTGGATGATTTCATCTCGTGTGTCAAAAATTCTTCCGGAGTGTCTGGAAAATTCGCATCAAATGTATGCTACTTGATTCTGATCGTCAATATTTTTTTAAACATTCTTTTCACTGTTGAATATCAATAAAAACCCTCATATGTTGCACCAGTTTTCCCACATTGGGTTTTTCCAGGGACAATTGTCAAAAAATAATTGTGTTCATATGGTTGTTTCTATTGTGCTATTTATGTTCTTTTTCTTTTGATTAGAGCGAAGTATTGTAGCTGTGTTTATTTCAAAATTTACTGAAGCATTTGTAAATAAATTATCTAATAAGTAGGAGAAATAAATCAATCACTGCAGTAATAATTTTCAGATTTAAAATTTCACATGGTATCAGAGCAAAAGGCTAAAGACAGAAAAGGAGGATCTACTATGGACCAAATATCCGACATTCGGAAGGGTTCACACAGTCCTCCAGAGTAATTAGAAACACAGAGGGAACATGAAATTATTGTGCTTGCATCCATACTAGTGGAGGATCTCGCTTGTGTGTCAAGCACGGATCCTCCACGTGTTTGGTATATTAACGGTGGAGAATCTTCTCATATGATGAGATTTTGAGAATTCTTTTCAAGCTACAAAGAAGGGCATATTAATTTCCAGATTACAATGGGAAATAAGGCCAAGTGTACCCCCGTTGGAAGAGGTACCATAATATTTCAAACAAAAACTAGCAACAAGATTCGAGCCACAAACGTTCTGCATGTACCAGGGTTAGGGATGAATTTTCTCTCAATGTATTAGTTCTAGAACAATGGTTATGATGTATACTTTATTGGAAACAAATTTAATGTCAAACATCCTAGCTAGAAAATTAAGGCACAAATTGGAGTAAGGAGCAATAAACTATATAAGCTCCAGCTTGAATCTCCAATGGCCCTGATCAGCAGTACGGATGAAATGGATCTAAATGAATCATGGCATGGAAGGGTAGGGAATTTACATCATGGAGCCTTGAATATTCTCAAGAATAATATCATAGGAGCTCCAGAACTAAACACAAGGAGAGATTAGGTATGCAAGGGATGTGTACTAGGGAAGTAAGACAAGGCAGTGTTTCCAAGAAGTAGCAGTAGGGCCAAGAGCGTATTGGAGTTGATACACTCATATATTTGTGGTCCAATGTTCACAACCACTCCCAGTGGTGCAAATTATTTTTCTACCTTTATTGATGACCATTCTAGGAAGACTTGGATCTACTTTCTCAAAATCAAAGATGAAGTATTTGAGTGTTTCAAATATTTCAAGGCATTGGTAGAAAATTCAACTGAAAAGAAGATCAAGAAGCTGCAGTCAAATAATAATGGAGAGTATATCGATAAAGACTTCACTATTTTCTGTGCAAAGGAAGGCATCAAGAGAGAATGGATAGCTCCATACAGTCCAGAGCAGAATGAAGTTTCAAAGAGGAAGAACAAGACCATTGTAGAAGTTGCAAGGGAAATCCTATATGACCAAGACATGCCAAAATTTTTGTGGGCATAAGCCTGCAATATAGCTTTGTATGTGCAGAATAGGGTGCCCCATAGAGCATTGGGGAAGGTAACTCCTGAGAGTGCGTTCACAGGCAGCAAGCCAGAAGTAAGCCATAACAGGATATTTGGCAATATGGTGTATTGCCACGTACCAGATGAGAAGAGGAAGAAGTTGGATCAAACTGCGGAAGAGGGTTATCTTGTAGGATATAATGAAAGTGCAAAGGCATATTGCATATATATTCCAAAAAACAGGAAGATTATAGTAAGATGGGATGTAAAATTCATGGAGGAGAGAGCTTTCAGGAGATCTCAGGAAATGGCTACAGATACATAGATTGAAGAGGATCCACTAGTACAGCCATGACGGCCTACAGAGGATGCCTCGGGTGCCACTCCATGGCACAAGGATTCTGAGGAGAGTTCTTTTGAAGAAGAGCAGGTAATACCACCCACCACCAGTGGAATACCGAGCAATGAACTCCAACAAATTCTGAGGGATGCAAAAGAATTTGTTGGAACCCCTAGAGACAGGAAGAGGGTATAGAACCAACCTGACAGGTACCATGCACTAGTAGCTCAGGTCAGAGAACCCTCTAGCTGTCGGGAGGTAGCTCAACATGAGGTTTGGGTAGATGCCATGGTGGAGGACTATAGCTCCATCATGACAAACGATGTCTGGGAAGTAGTCCCTAGACCATAGGATAGATCAGTTTTAGGATCAAGGTGGATCTACAAGATCAAGTATGCTACAGACGATAGTATAGAGAATTTCAAGGCCATATTTGTGGCTAATGGGTACGCACAAAAACAAGGGATCAATTATGAGGAAACCTTCACCCCTGTAGCCCAGTAAACTTATATCAGATCTGTCATCTCTTTAGCAATGCAGATGGGATGGGAGATTCACCAAATGGATGTCAAGACATCATTCTTGAATGGGGTGATAGAGGCGAAAGTGTACATAGAATAGCCAGAGGGCTTCGAGGAAAATGAACATAAGGCTCATGTTTACAGGCTTAAGAAAGCCTTGTAAGCTCTAAAACAAGCCCTGAGAGCATGGTATGGATGAATTGATAGCTATTTGCAGAAGATGGGATTCGTCAAGAGTGAAGCGGATCCCAATATATACTACTTGAGAGTAGGGGATGATCCATTAATCCTAGTATTATATGTAGATGATATGTTTCTTACTGGATCATCTAAGCTCATTAATGACTGCAAGGAAAATATGGCTACTGAATTCGACATGAATGATCTAGGGCAGATGCATTATTTTCTTGGTTTAGAGGTTTGGCAGCAGAAGGGAGAAATCTTCCTTGGGAAAGGAAGATACACAACAGAAATCTTGAAGAGGTTTCAAATGGAAGAATGTAGACCCATGGCCACATCGATAATTACAAACTGGAAGAAGATAGACACAACAGAGGATGATGAAGTTGATCCCACCTTGTATAGGCAGCTCATCAGATAATTGATGTATCTAGTCAACACTAGACTAGACATCTGTTATGCAGTGAATACCCTCAATCAGTTCATGGTGGAACCAAGGAGGGCTCACTGGGCGGTAGCCAAATATGTTCTTAGATACTTGAAGGGGACAGTCCAGTATGGGTTGAAGTACACCAAGGGAAATGAGGTCCAATTGAGTGGCTTTACAGATGTAGATTGGGATGGAAGCACAGTGGATCGGAAAAGTACCAGTGGGTATTGTTTCAGTCTCGGATCGGGAATGACTTCCTAATGCAGTAGGAAACAGAAGTCCGTCGCACTGAGCTCAGCCAAGGCAGAATATATGGCAGCAAGCACAGCTTCATGCGAGGCCATATGGCTTCGTAAATTTCTCTTGAACTTACTCAAGAAAAGGATGGAACCGACCAGAATTATGTGTGATAATCATAGTTTCATCGAGCTCTCTGAAAATCCTATGTTTCATGACCGGTCGAAACACATTGACATTCGGTGCCACTCCATCAGGGACTATGTCCAACGGGGAGTTATGCGGTTGAAGTACACTCCTACAAGAGAACAAGTGGTAGATATCCTCACCAAGGCTCTGAGTAAGATTAATTTTACTTACTTCAGAGAAAATATGGGGATGGTGGAGAACCCATTCCTTTATTCTTCAGAGATATAGGGAGATGCAGTACGGATGAGGCAATGGAAAATTCAGTGTCACAAGCAGCATTGCAGAGGGCAACAGTGCAGAGTTGAGAGGCAACAGCCAAGACATCAGCAGCGCAACAGATGCTTCAGAATCAAGGTAGTACAGAGGGTATCTTGCTTGAACACTTTCATTGCTAAGATAGAGTCTTGATTTTTGTAGCATATGGAAGTGTTCCATGTCTCAAATTTTGGGGAGAGTCTTGGATAACAGTATTCCAGAGAACCTAGAAATTGTTTGTGGAAATTCCTCTTGAATTTTATTTTGTTAAAATAATTAATTATTTTGTTTTATTAAAATAATTAATTATTTTAATGTGATCCATAAGTCTTAACTTAGGGAAATTAAATCATTAAAGGGTATTAATAAATAAGAATGTGAATCTTCAAGAAAACGAAGATCAATTCATCTTTTAATCTGAGCCATTAATTAAAGTTATAATCAGGGTTGTTGATTCATCAGTGATAATACTATAAGAGGAGGCTTTTGGGTCATTTAGAAATCAATTCAGCCACATTCTCATTACCCGAAGGAAATCGATTCTGAAGTAAGAGAATTCGATTTCAGTGGGTGAGTTTGTAGAGGGATGGTTGCAGAAGCATAAGGATGAGGAAGAGAGCAGCAGAATCAGAGAGGAAGAAGGTAGGGACAAGGAGGAGGCAGCGCTGAGCAACAACACTTTCCCTCCACATAGAAATTACGTAGTCTAGGAAGGGATTGTGTAGAAGGGCTACGCAGACTGATGTAGATGGTGCACAAGGTCATCCCATGTGTCAGGAATTCTTCCGGAGTGTCTGGAAAATTCAAATCAGGTGTATGCTACTTGATTCTGATCATCAAGATTTTGGTAAACATTATTTTCACTGTTGAAGATAAATGCAAACGCTCATATGTTGCTCTGGTTTTCCCACATTGAGTTTTTGCAGGGACAATTGTCCAAAAATAATTGTGTTCATATGTGTAATATTCCAAATCAGGAATAGCACAGCAAGCCTACGAAAATAACACACTCCTGGGAGATTTATGTGATCCTTTATATCAGCAGATCTGGAGTCTAGATCCAAAAGGGGAGCAAAAACAAATCAAACTAGGTGTGGTAAACATATCTCCCACCACCTAGTCTAGCTAAAAAACACCCTACAAGAGGGGCTGCAGCTATGCACAACAAACTGCTTCAGAAATAATGCAGTCTTGGATAGTATGAGTAGGAGGTCATCAAATATGATAAAATTATGAATATACAACAAAAAATCAGAATTATAATGAATCTATTTCAATATACAGTAGAATACATGAGACAATAGAGCAAGAAATCTTCGGAAAAGAAGGCTGCAACACATATATAAATGTAGAAATGGCTCAATAGCATTATTTTGAGGAGCCGCAGTAGCTGAATATTACAACTGAGATCTAGGACAGATCTGTGGACAAAACATCAGATCTAGAACCTATATAGTCTTATTTACAAGATCCCCTTAGGGTTTTGACCAAATCATGTATAAACAAGAGTAGATCTGAGTTTTAAGTTGCAGATCTATAAAATGCTGCAGTAATTTTTTAATATGACTTTTCATTACAATAGATCAGATCTAAAAAGAACATGTATTAGCAAGCTAATCCATGGATCACCAAAGTTAAATGCAAATCCCAACACCATAGATCTCTCATCAAATCAGTGACCAAAACACACTAAAGAATCTCATATAAAAATAATGTAGTTCCTCAATGGAAACAGCGTTGTAGCTCGAATGACATAGATGGCCAACTGCCAAGATACAGATCTAAAGTACAAACAGGAGAGGCACTCTTCCAGGAGGTTAAAAGACACACTCCATGAGAAGAGGCTCCCAAATCTAGCTAGATATTTGTAGATCTAGAATCCCACTTGCTGCAGCTTGCAAAAGTAGACAAACCCTCACTGGATCTGCGCTGCAATTGGAAGTAGACCTTGGCCTCAAGCCTAATAGTGGATCAAATTAACAAATACTCCTCCAAGAATCCTCAAAAGAAGAGATGAAATCCCTGCATAGGAACTCCAAGTGCTAAGCAGCACAATTCTCTACTAAACAGCAGAGAATAGTATCTGTCTAAGTAGACAAGATACTCAGAAATATAATCAATCAACAACCTTCTCTTGTTGCCTTCCCCTTCCTTTTATAAGATGAGAACCTTTGCAAACCCTAAACCACCCTGATGAGTTAGCTCCTTTCACATGAGGGGCCTCCTTCTAGAACTATGTTGTCCCTTCATGAGATACATTGAACCTAGACAGCGTTGTAGACTTGGTCAAGGTTGACCCAGTCTCACAGCTCAAACCCCTTTCACACCTGCAAGTGATTTATTTACTTGGCCCTAATTTATCTATGTTCACATGGGCATTGATTTATTCAGTCTTTTTAGGAGTTTTACATGTCCTCCTTTATTCATTTATTCATGCAACAGAAATTAAAACAAAAATGAATATTCCTTAGGCTAAGTAGGAATATTACAGTCCTCCCCTCCAAAATGTTTCTTGTCCTCAAGCAACTAATAGGGTAAGGCCTGTAGTACTTATCCTCCTCCATTAATGGCATCATCAAGGATCAAGTCCTCATCATAAGCCAAGTGCTCAACAAGCCAATACATCATGAATTGTTCCTCCAAAGCCAACATAATATGTGCATAGTCCATCCCTTCAAGAGTGAAAAATTCAACATAAATAAACATGGTTGAAGAAATGCTACATCTAAAACATGTATCATGAAGTACAGGTAGAAGTTCCAAACCATGTGGTACATACACACTTCTCATCCTCTATCCATACAACCCCATAAACAATACAACTATATCATCCAATTATGGAAGCAAGACCACATATATGCAAACTGAAATCTGAGCTTGAGGAGGTGGGTCAAAATCCCACATGTGATGCCAACGCAGTGCACCTCTTGCCTTCATTAGATCCAGGTATGGCAAATGGCATTACCACCACACATTTGCTACATGAGTCACCTTAACATGGCTAAAGATGTTACATAATTTTGGTGCCTTAGGGAAGCACCCATCATGAAAAGGAATATCCCTTTGCACAACAAGGGAGTGGCCAAGTTCAGATTTCTATTGGCCCCCAACAAGCTATGATATCTGCATGATATCTCACTCCATTTAGGAATCATATCCTGTAAAACATGGCAAAGGAATGTAATAGATCAGAAAATACAACTTTCTTTGCATGATCAAATCCTTTACCATCATAGTCCTTCATACACATAGAGTTGTGCATGATCATTCCCCTCCTCTCAAGCAAAGGAAGAGTTGGCTGAGATGAATCTTGAAAAGAGTCCATTGGCTACCCCAATCCTCCATAGCTATTGCACTCTTGGAAGTGCTGATGTAAGTCCTCTCTCATGCCTTCCCAATCAAAACTCTTCATGATCAGGGTATAGATCTTCATTGAATACATATGGCTGAGGAAGAATTCTTCACGTGCTCCTTGTAGAATCTTCTTCTTGAGCTTGGAAGCTCTAGCCAAGAATACCTTACCATGATAATAGATTAATCCCCCTTGGACTAAATAGCCCTCCTCTTACTGCATTGCATCTAGTATCATACGTGTGTGGAGATATTTGGAATACTCTACAAGCAGTTGAGATTTCCAATAAAGATCCACACTACTCAAAAATGACAGCGCTTTTGATACATCCATGGAAGTGCTTGTCATGTTTTTGATTTCCTTTTTGACATTACACATGCCAAAATTGTTTGTTGGAAGGTTGATCCTCCCACAGCGCAAATTCAGAAAATTGAGAGGGTGATAGTGATGCAGAAAGAAGATCCTCCTCATTCTTGGGCTGTCCCAAGCCTCCCAGCGCTGTAACTTGGTCTCTCATTGCTCCAATCCTTCATGGATCTAGATTTGGAGCAGAAATTTGTGGAGCCGTCCCCACAAGATCTGAATCTAATGGCATTCCAGGTGGCTTTCCATGAGATAAGAATTTCCCTTGCAGCATCCTCATGAACATGAGAGAAGGAGCTATGAGATCCCTGCTTCCACTACGCAAATCCATCTCTGTTTTTTGTGTGGAAGTACTAGGTGAAGGATAAGTATGCATGCCTTGAATCATTTGTGGTTTCCCACTCTTCAAGTCCACCCACTCTATTTGCAAATCTTTCCAATCAGTGGTAACCTTCCCCAAGGTAATCAACCATTGGACACCCAAAATGATGTTGGTGTCTGGTATGTCAACTACAAAGAAGTGATCCACCAAAGTGTAGGATCCCATAGTGACAGAGAGTGAGGGAACATATTGCATGCATTGCATGGTCCTCTCTCCTGGGACCAAAATATAAAATCCCTCAAAAGTGTCAATGGGGATTGCTCTCCTTTGCAGAAGATGAGCATCAATAAAGTTGTGGGTTGCCCCACTATCAATCAGGACAGATACTCTCTGATTCATGACTGAACCTTGTACTCTTAGGGTCAAGTACTTGGGCACTCCTCTCAAAGATGCAAGAGTCCCACTAATTAGAGCAAAGGCTCCCTTCCCATCTCTGGATGGTGTTTGATCTTCCTCATCATCATCAACGCTATGACCCCTCCTAGGTTCATCATCTTCATTTTCCTCCTCAAGATCTGAGAAGACTTCTATGTAGTGTGCTTTTCCTGCAGCACATCTATGTCTCGGTGCCCATGACTCTTAGCAAGTGAAACACAGTTTATTTCTCCTCAATTCCCTCCTGAGATCAATATCAAGGGGCTTCTTCATAGATCTCTCCTTGGGAGGACCAGCTTTTCCATCCTTCCCCTTAGAAAAGTGAGGGGCCTTGCTTTGGAAAGTTGCTTTTGCTTTTGGCAAGGCATCTTGGAGGTCTCTAGCCCTCTCAATGGCATCATGCAATGTGATGGGCTTGGTAGACTTAACCAACCCATGCAAAGGTTCCTCTAGGCCATTGATGAACATGTAGACTCTTCTTGCTACAAATAGATCAAGGACCATGACTAATAATCTCAAAAACTCAGAGATATAAGTCTTTGCATCCCCTGATTGCTTCAGCTTTGCAAGGCTTATGAAGGGTGCTTCAGGATCCTTCCTGTCAAACCTCTCCACCAGTATTCTAGTAAACTTAGAGTAGGTAACCACATTGATCTGTCACAATGTAGACAACCCATGGAACCACCAAATGTGGGCTTCACCTTCAAAGTGCAGCACTGCAATCTTGATGGCTTCAGTCTCAAGGACTGTGTTCAGCTGGAAGTAAATACCCAAATTTTCTACCCATGCGTTGGCAAAACTGGAGGATGATCCATCAAACTTGGGCAAAAATAATCTTCCCATAGTGTGGTGTCTATCCTGATTATGAAAGAACCCACCATATCTATATTGCTTCCTTGGTCTTCTTTTGTCCTTGAGGTGACAAAAGTCTTGGAAACTCAAGTTATCCTTGAATCTATGAATCTGAGAATCATAATCCACAAATTAATATTCAAGGGAATATTTCTCTTGTGGTCCTTCATTCTCCACAGCCAGGAAAGTAGGCATAGTGGAGCATTGTGTAGCTTGTGGAGCTTGAGACAGATTCACTAGTTGACCAGCCCCATGATGAGACATGTCAGAGCTTTCTCCCAGATGAAATCTCCCAGGAGATTCCCTCATTCTATCCACCCTCATCTCTTTGATCTCTCTAGCAAGATCTTTCATGGCCACCAAAAGAGTTCTTGCAAACTCTTCTGCTTCTTTATAATTTACAGTTTCAGGGGCTTTACCCTTGTCTTGACCCTTGTCAGGATCATCAATGGTGTAATCAAACTTCTTGTGACTTCTGTTCTGATACCTCTTCTCCCTCTCAGTAAGAGGTTAATATTATTCTGAATGCAACATGGTTGTGATGCTCCAATGAAAGCATAGGCTATGCCAAGAAAGGAGCTCTGATACCATTGTAATATTCCAAATTAGGAATAACACAACAAGCCTGCTGAAATAATGCACTCCTGGGAGATTCATGTATAGAAATGAGTTTACAACCCTTGGATCCTTTAGATCAGTAGATCTAGATTATAGATCCAAAATGGGGGAAAAAACAAATCAAACTAGGTGTGGTAAACAGATCTCCCACCACCTAGTCTAGCTGAAAAACACCCTACAAGAGGGGTTGCAACTATGCACAACAAACTGCTTCAGAAATAACACAGTCTTGGATAGTATGAGTAGGAGGTCATCAAATATGATCAAATTATGGATATACAACAACAAATCATAATTATAATGAATCTCTTTCAATATATGGTAGAATACATGAGACAATAGAGCAAGAAATATTCAAAAAAGAAGGCTGCAACACATATATAAATGCAGAAATGGCTAAATAGTGTTATTTTGAGGAGCTGTAGTAGCTTAATATTACAACTCATATCTAGGAAATATATTTGGATAAAACATCAGATCTGGAAACTAGATAGTCTTATTTACAAGATCCCCTTGGGGTTTTGACCAAATCATGCATAAACAAGAGTAGATCTAAGTTTTAAGTTGCAGATCTATAAAATGTTGCAGTAATTTCTAAACATGACTTTTCATTACAATAGATTAGATCTAAACAGAACATGGATCAGCAAGCTAATGCATGGATCACCAAAGTGAAAGGCAAAGCCCAACACCAGAGATCTCTCATCAAATCTATGATCAAAACACACTAAAGAATATCATATAAAAATAGCGTAGTTCCTCAATGGTAACAACGCTATAGCTTGAATGACATAGATGGCCAACTGCCAAGATACAAATCTGAAGTACAAACAAGAGAGGCACTCTTCCAGGAGGTTAAAAGACACACTCCATGAGAAGAGGCTCCAAAAACTAGCTAGATCTCTGTAGATCTAGAATCCCACTTGTTGTAGCTTGCAAAAGCAGACAAACCCTCACTGGATCTGTGCTACAATTGGAAGTAGAGCTTGGCCTCAAGCTTGATAGTGGATCAAATCAGCAAATACTCCTCCAAGAATCCTCAAAGGAAGAGGTGAAATCCCTGCATAGGAACTCCAAGTGCTAAGAAGCACAATTCTCTATTAAACAGCAGAGAATAGTATTTGTCTAAGAAGACAACATACTCAGAAATATAATCAATCAACAACCTTCTCTTGTTGCCTTCCCCTTCCTTTTATAAGATGAGAGCCTTTGCAAACCCTAAACCACCCTGATGAGTTAGCTCCTTTCACATGAGGGGCCTCCTTCTAGAACTTCGTTATCCCTTCATGAGATACATTGAACCTAAACAGCGTTGTAGATTTGATCAAGGTTGACCCAGTCTCACAGCTCAAACCCATTTCACACCTGCAAGTGATTTATTTACATGGCCCTGATTTATCTGTGTTCACATGGGCATTGATTTATTCAGTCTTTTCAGGAGTTTTACATGTCCTCCTTTATTCATTTATCCATGCAACAGAAAGTAAAACAAAAATGAATATTCCTCTTAGCTTAGGCTAAGTAGGAATATTATAAGATGGTCATTTCTATTGTGCTATTTATGTTCTTTTTCTTTTGATTAGAGTGAAGTATTGCAGTTTTGTTTATTCAAAATTTATTGAAGCATATGTAAATAGCTTATCTAATAAGTAGGAGAAATACATCAATCACTACAGTAATAATTTTCAGATTGAAAATTTCACATCCCATTCACCTATGCCATAGTTCATTCAGATCCTTTTCACCATTAATATTGTTTCCTATCAATGCCATTGGTGACTCAAGCTATAATCTATATATATTGTTCCTTCAAGCTCCAATGTGTCTCATCTTCTTCCAGCTTGGATGTTTTACGTATACCTTCCTTCCAATGAAGTATATATCATATCCCTTGTCCTATAACTGGGACATTGAAATCAGATTCATTTCTAACTGGGGCACATCCAACACATTAGTGGCTCTGATGATGGTTCTTGCCTTCGTCTAAAACACTATGGTGCCTCTCCCTACTAGAGTAAACTTCGTTATGTTTCCCATAGTGATCTAGAAGTCTATATACTCTTCTTGATATCTCGAAAAGTATTCTCGTATTCCAGTCATTTGAGTTGAAGCCCCGCTATTGAATATACGAAACACCTGCAGATGTTGAACTTGATAAGCATAAAATCTTCTTCCAATATGGAATACAATTCAAATACATCTTGATTTTCCATACTTATATGTGCTATTTTCCTTTTTATTTTCGATGCTTTTTCTGCCCAGCAAAAATTGAGTCCCACTTGAAGACTGCTCTGCACTGTTGCCTATGTCACTAGCCAATTTCAATCTAGAAATCTTTCTCTATGTCAACGCACTCAGAGAGATATTTTCCCACGAAAAATTTTCCCACCTGGACTAGACTATGTAATCCCTTTGGAGATTTGATTTGCTTCCTACGCATTTTTTCTATCTCCCTCTTTTGTTCAGCATTGGCTCTCTTGGCTTTGTTCTCTTGCTTTACCTTAGCTCTGATACCATGTGAATATTCCTAAATAGAACCGCAACTACAGTAACTGATATTATTTCTTCTACTTATTAATTCAGAAACAAGTTATTTACGATATTATACAGTAAATATTGAAATATATGCTACTGCAACCTTCAAAATTAAAATACAGTGGAAAGTAAATTCAAGGAAAAATACTAGCACAAGTACAATCACAATGACACGGTTATTTTTATACAAATTTCCCCGGAAAAACCCAATGTGGGAAAACCGGTGCAGTAGATGAGGGTTTCTTTATTATTCTTCAACAAAAGCTCATGTACAAAATAAAACCAATAGAATAGAAGAGGAATTCCTATGAGAAATTTTACAGAAAATTTTCCCATGTTTCACAATGAAATTCTAACCCTAGAGAGGCCCTACTGCCTCACCGCGTCACCCTCTGCGCAGTGATTGTGAAGTCCCAGTGTCACAGCCTCTGCATTGTCCCTATCCCAGCATCACAACCTTTTCATTTTCCCTCCTCTTGTTAGTCATCAGTATTTTTTACTTGTTAGTGATGACTAGTTCTCACAGCCAAGTTTTCTAGCAGCTAATCCAAAAATTTGTCATATTTTCCAGCTGGGAAAACACCCATAAAACTTTTTTGCCCTCCTACCTTTTAGTCTACCCATGACAAGATGAAACCCCATCATCGAATCCTACATAGCCTCAGCCACACTAGTCTGCCCATCAGCTCTAAAAAGACAATCCAAATATGTTCAAAAAGCCTCCCCTAAGTTAGGAAGTAGCGCTTTAAGGAATTTCACCCTTGGCAACCATCAAAGAGCCAAAAAACCTCCATCTGCTATAGACCAATCATAACAGACCTCCCACTCTGCTAATGAAGTTAGTCACAGCCCTAAGTCACGCCACTTATACACCCTTAAGTCTCAGCAATACATGGACCATGATTTCAAGCTAATTTTAGGTGTTTTACACTGTTTATGGATTTTACAAGCACAGGAAACATGTCAGCATCTCAGAAGAAAATTCTTGGCTCCTAATGAGAAGGCAGCTCCTTCTAAATGTGATCATGAGCTTGAGATACATCTACAGTGTAGAGAATCTCTCATCAAGCTCTTGCAACTTCATTCAGCCGGAAAAGACAGCAGAAGGAAAACAACACCGTCAAACAGACTTGTAATCCATCATGGCTAAGAACCTCCTTCATTTATAAGCAGAGGGTTAAGGCGCCTCCTTCATCTATAAGCAGAGGGCGATGGCCAAGGTTTGACTTAAAAATTTGCAGCTTACTGTGAGACAGTTTTGTTTTTAGCAAACAGTGAGACAGTGAATAGGGTAAGGTGATGTTTGAAGGCAGTGGTGAAAGTAGTGTTTTTTGAAAGTTTGCTTGCCATCATATATGAGAAGAACCCTTTTCAAGCATGTTTATCAAACAATCTTTAGACATTTTTCCAAGTAAAAGGCCTCCTTCATTCACAAGCAGAGGGCTAGGGCATTGACTGTTTTCCAAGTTTGATTGATTAAAAATGCAGTGGTAAGAGACCAAGAAGGAAAGCAGGGGTACCACTGCAATCCAAGGAGGTCAAAGCTTATCTCTTAACAGTTGTCCTCTCAAAAGACAGGGTGCAATCAAAACAAAACCAAATTGAAGAAGTGTTTGATAAGTTATGTTATTACACAGGCAAAGGACATGATAATGATTATGTTTAAAACGATACTCAGCTTCCTGATGCATAAGAGAATGTCTCTCAAACAGCTCATCACAGTGGAAAAAAGGAAAATTATGTTTAGTCTCTCCAAAGGAGGTCTACTCCTATAACAGAGAACCAAGATGCCTTGCTGATATATTCTGAGCAGAGAAGAGGCGCCCTTTTTAGACAGAGAATGATAAAACAGAGGTGAATGCAACTGCAGCTTTGCACCTATAGTCAAGATTAGTTTCACAGTGGGCATCATTGACTCCAAAGCATTAAGAGAAAAATGTTGGTTTATATTGCAAAAAGGGAAAAGGACCTCTGTCAAAATTTCAAAAGACACCCCTGCAACATAAAGTATCCTCTATGGATGTCCTCTTTTCATACAAAGCGCAAGAAGTATAGAAGGGGTTTTTAAGGTGACAGTTTAGCTTTTTCCTCAGCAAAAGGCACTGCAAAGTAAAATACACAGTGGTTCATAGCATACATAAAATACTTTGACATGTTTTCAGTTTCTGGAGAGGATTTCAAAACAAGATATAGGCAGGTTCATTATTAAATGGTCAAAGGTACCTTGCTGGTACATTTTGAGCAGAGGAAAGGTGTTAGAAGAAGTGCCCTTCTTAATAGACAGAGGATGAAAGAATTTAAGTGAATTCCACTGAAGTAGGATACCCACAGTCAAAAAGAGGCTCAAATATCTCATCTCAGAAAATACAAAGCGATAGTAAAATTTGCATGGTTGTTGAATCATAATACCTCTGCCACAGTAAAATTAGGGTTAAGGAGTGCCCGGGCAGTTTGTTTCAAAATTATTTTCTGACCAAAAAGAGATTAAATTTACAAAAGTGAGAGAGGTTTTTGTCCCTAATAGGTCCAAGAAGAAAAAAATCCTTCCGTTTCTACACAGGTATCATGGTTTGTGAGAAATTTGAAAAATTCAGATGTCACGAGAGAATTTCTGCATCAGGATTCATCATTTTGACCAGTGATGGGAAAATTAGATTTTGAACCACCAAATTGACTCCAAATGAAAATATTAAAATTTTTATGGAAATTAGACTTCCATAGCTTTCCTACGAGCCATATCGGGCACAATTCCGACACCGGGAAGGCATCCAAAAGTGGCTTACAAACAACGCTATGTTTTTCTGCACCAGAATTCACCAGTTTTTACCAGTGTTGGGAGAATGAATTTTTGAACAACCAAATGGAAATGAAAAAATTCATTTTTTTATGGAAATTAGACTTCCACATCTTTCCAACGATCCATCTCGTGCCCAATTCCAACATCGGGAAGGCCTTCAAAATGGGCTGCAAAGTTGCGCGACGCGTTTAGGCCGAAAATTTCCAAAGGAATGCACTGCTGCACGGCGCTCCTGTAGCAGCGCGCGGCACTCCTGTAGCACTGAATTTTCCAGAGGGCATGCTTATGTACTCCCTCACAATTTGTGATATTTTAGAGGCATTTACTGATGTGGATGAATGCTTTGTACTTGGGGATGTTACCTATGGAGCATGTTGTGTTGATAATTACTCAGCTGCAGCACTAGGGGCTGATTTTCTCATTCACTATGGTCATAGTTGTTTAGTTCCAATTGATTTTACAAGAATCCCATGCTTATATGTCTTTGAGGATATACAAATTGATGTGCAACATCTAGTTGAAACAGCAGGACAGTTTGAAAAGCATTATATTGTTGATAAGGTAAATTGGTTGGTTGAAAAGCATACCAAAAGGGAGCAGTGTTTTAATTGAAGAAAATTGTGGTTTTTTGCCTTTGTCTGAATACAAGGTTGTCTCATTACCTCAAAACACTAACTGGAAGGGTACTCTTATCAAAAACACAAGAAATTCCTTTTGACTGTGTTTTTCCTTGTTGACTGTGTATTTCATTGAGAACATTGGCTGATTAATATACAAAGGCAAGGAAAGGCAGCATTCTGAAGGTGCAGGGGTCTTATATTAAAGAGGGCAGTTCACAATACATTTGGGAACATTGTTGCTTAACCAAACAGTGTTTAACCTTTCATAAAGCAGAGTTAGTAAGGAATATGCCACTATAATTTCAAGGTGTTATCAAGCTGGTATGAAAGAACAGTAAATTAACATGAGGGCAGTTTTTGTTTGAAGGGAAGTTTTAATGTTGAAATGCTACCAGACCTTTGTTAACATATCAAAAATTACAAAGCTTATCACCTTGTCCTATGAACAGTCACCTTTGACTGTGTATACACTTTTATTGACTGTGTTTGTGGTGATAAATTGATTGGTTGAAAAGCATACCAAAGGAGCAGAGTTTTGGTTGAAGAAAAAGCCTTGATTGTTTAAACTTCTATAGACTTTTGTTACCACATCAAAAGCATTTCAAACTTTGCCACTTTATCTTATACACATAGTAACCTTTGACTGTGTAGATACATTTTATGGTTGACTGTGCTTCTGTTGTTAAAGCTACTGGTGAGATGGCCTACAAGGAAAAAGCAGTGTCTTGAAGCTCAGAAGACTGTGATTTTACCTTTGTCTGAAATAAAAGGCTTTACTGTGCCCTCAAAGCATCAAAAAGCAGGGTATCCTCACCACAAACACAGGAAAGACCCTTGACTTTGTTTTCCTTTTATTGATTGTGTAATTTGTTATGAGTGTTGGCTGATTGATATGCAAAGGTTGGAAAGGGCAGTTTTCTGAAGGAGCAAGAGTTTTATATCAAAGGAGGGAATCACACACAACAATTGAAACCATGGTTGCCTTGATCAAAACAGTGACTGATAGAGAAGGTAGAAGTTTGTTTAAGCAGCAAGAAGATGATGAACAAGGCCATGACAGTGATGGGCAAGGGCAACCAAGAGATGATACACAGCAGCCTCCTGAAGAGGGCAAGCAAATACAAAACATGGATTGCGAAGGGCATTCTCCAAAGCATGTGCTATCTACCTCTCCTAGGCAAGGGGCCATGACTTCTTCACCAAAGACAGAATGCCAAACATGAGACAAGGCTGCCCAAGAGAAGCTAAAGGAGGCTAAAGGGAAGCGCCCGGCATGGAAAGTGAGAAAAGACACTTCAGGACTTCATATTTTGGCTTCCGCTTCAGAACATGTTGCCAAGGACCCTTGAGGGTCATACACGCCTATTTTGGGCAAATTTTGACATACTTTGGTTTTTTGGCATTTTTGAGTTTTTTGTCAAAACTCATGAAATTCGCCATTCCATTTTGGGGATTTCGTCAAAGGAGGAGGATGGTATCATTGGATGCCATAATTTCATGAGCACACCCTCAGCGATTTTCAGAACATTTGGAGATCATTTTCTTCCCCGAAATGGTGAAAAAGGCTCGCTTTTTGCACACTCTGCCCGGTCTATCAGCAGACTGTAATTTTCTGGCTTTTTACACACAGGTGCAGATTTGGAGGACTTTCAGGCATCAGATTGGGTAAATTTTAGTTGTGCCGAAACGTAGACACTCAGAGCTTTCCAACGAGCTATCATGAGCCTCATTTCGACATCAGGAAGGCTGCCAAATGTTTCCGGCAAGTCAGGGTACCTTTTTCTGATGTAAATTTGAAATATTTTTGTAATTTTTGAACCTCTAAAATCTGCTTTTTCCAAATGTACATTTAGCTATTTTTTCACATGAAAACTTATGCAAAGTCAATTAAATTCCCTTTTTTAGCATTTTTTAGATATTTTATGAGATATTTTTGTGCCTTGGGCTTTGCAAAGCCTCAAGGACAAGTTTAGATATTTTGATTAGGCCAATGGGATAGCAAGTTGAACCATGAGGTTTTCCTCACTTGAGCCTATATATTCCAAAGGCTTTCATTGTAAAACAAGGCTGAACTTGAGAAGAGAAACAATATATGGTCATATGAGCTTTGGAAGGAAATACTTGTGTTATGCTTTTGGATTGCCTCTTGGATGTTCTTGGATGAATGATGAAGGATTGTTGATGGATTCCATGACTTGGTAGAATGGTATAGTGTCTCTTGCTTTGTTGTTGTCTTCTATTTTTCATTCATGAATACATGTTTCTTGCTTGCTATAGATCAGTAGAGAAAAAATTTGAGACATGCCCATGGAGGCACCTCAAATTTCCTGTTTCTTCATAGCTTCTTTGTTTTCTTCTTCCTAAGTAACATTAAAGAATTCTTGACTACTCTTTAAATATTTAGGATATTGTTGCTTGTTTCATTCATGGTTTTATACATGCTAAGAAGGACTTACGGTACGCCCTGCTTACCTATGGCTAGCTATAGTTCCATCCATGAAATTTCTCTTTGACTGATTAGATTATCATTTTGTTTGAACCAAGGAGGCCTAGTTTCGATCTAGCCCTTTGCCTAAAACTATGCAAATATTGTTGTTCAAAGTGCCCAATAACTTGAAGTACTGTGTTTAGGCATTCCGACATATTATTTTGAGTTGTTTGTCTTCCTTAAGTGTTTTCCCCAAAGTCTGAAAGCCATTTCCCAAATTTAGAGGGTCTTATACTTCTATGCATGGCTTGAATGTTTATTTCTATGTATTGATTAGCTTATAGTTACATTTTGCATGATTAATGGTTTTCCCTACCATGTTTATGTCTGCTATTAAACTAGTTATGCTTGAAACCCTTTTTCGTTCACAAACTTGATGTCCATTTACTCCATTTTGCCCAAAGATCCTTTCTACCTTGAATCAAATCGGCCCTTCAATAGCCTTGTATCGTCATCTAATAGCTTTCTTGACCTTTTGATCCCATAGCCCAGTTCATCTAACATCTTGTTACCTATTTTATATCTTTGATCAGTTTCATCCCTCACAACTTAAAAAACCAAAAAAATTACTTCATAACTAGCCTAAAAACAAAACACAATAAGCAAACACACAGATATCCCTTACACTTATAGAGAGAGCCCTCTCTGAGTCCAGGAAGGCTAGTTCCTTGGGCTCCAAATATTGGTTTGATGTTACACTATCATTTGGCTTGCCAATCAGCCAAATCACGGGACACTAACATAATGGCGATCACGGTGGGACTTTGAGTTAGTGACAATCTAAGGACACCTTAGAACTCTAGAAGTCCCTTATTTTTAAGAATACCTACCAGTGAGCCACCTCATCGCCACACTAACATAATGGCGATCACGGTGGGACTCTAAGTAATAAACAAACTTAGATTCCCTAAACATTCCATCAACCTTAAGAATACTATCTGATTGACTTATCCCACCGCTCACTAACATAATGGCGATCACGGTGGGACTCTGAGTATTAAACAAACTTAGATTCCCTAGACCTTAAGAGACCTTAAGAATACTATCTGATTGACTTATCCCACCGCTCCCTAACATAATGGCGATCACGGTGGGACTTTGAGTCAAAGCATCCTAGGTATCCCTTAGGAACTCTCAAAATCTCAGTCAAACTCAGAAGAGTAGAATCTGGTTGTCTCACCATCCTAGCAAAATGATGAGTCAGTTATAGGAAACTCTTCCAAACCTCGGGACTACATAAAACTCAGAAAAAACCACAAAAACTCCCTTAGATTGGTTTTTGACAGTATTGGCGGTGGACCATACACATATACCTCAAAACAATTAAAAACCCACCTGGCGACTCCACTAGCCTCCAGTAGGCCTTACTATTTTACCGAACTCTAGGTTACTATCCGATCAACTTATCCCATCGCTCACTAACATAGCGAGAGATGGTGGGACACTGAGTACATGACAGTCTAGCAAACTCTTATAGACTCTTTATTCCTTTAGATACTTAAACAAGCAAGCAGTCCATAAAATCATTTTGAGTAAACTCTTTTTGTTCTCGCCACCCTAGCAAAGTGTCGAAACAAGTTTAGAATACTTTAGACAAACCATAGGCTGCACATAAGAAACTCAAAAAATCTTAAAAACATTTCCAGATTAGTTACTGGTGGTGGACCATAGCTATATCTTCACAAAAACAACCAAGTTCCACCTGGCGACTCCACTAGCCTCCAGTAGGCCTATTTCCCCACTAGTCCTTATAAAGTCTCCTAAGAATGCATTAAGTAATCCCAATCACGCTGATGGAGGACAACATGGTTCAATTCCTCCACCTGAGGACACAAAGGAGATATGCTCCGATGAGCAGAGAACATATCCCTGATTTCCCACACAAAATGCCTACAGATGTAAATTGGTTCGCAAAACTACCTCTCTTTCGAAATGAAAATATTGACGACCCATTTTTACACCTCATCAAATTTCATATACATGTATGGAAGTTAAAGGTTGAATGGCATGAGGACTGCCTCATGAAAATGTTCATGGGCACATTAGAAGAAGAGGCAAGAGAATGGTATGAAAACCTAGAGCCTCGCACCTTGTTTTCTTTGAAGGATTTCCACAAAGTATTTTGTAAACGCTATATAGGACATTGTCCATCTCTATCATTGGCTGAAAATTGTTGTGATCACTTTGAAAACCTCATACAACACCTTGTAAGCATTGAAGAAAACTTAGGAAATTGGCATCCTGAGGATTTTTTAGAGGAGGTCCATAATTTTCTTACCCAAGCTAACCATCAAGATGACCAAGAAGATTTGATCCTAGATGAAATCCATCAAGAAATAAGAGAGGATCCACAAGAGCTCTTTGAAAAGGTTGAAACCAATAACAATCTATCTGCCCTTCCCTGCAAAATGCAAGAGGACATTCAGCCACAAGATTAACTTCCACAAAAAATGGAAAGAAATTGTTGCCCACTTCAAAGAAAACAGAAAATACCTTCTCCTTTAACTAAAGAGGAAATAAATCAAATTATAAACATACAGACAGCCTCTGAAACTTCATATAACCAAAACTTCTCTGATCTTTCTCCTGTTAATCCTGCATATCATAAATCAGAAAATAGATTTGTAAATCAAGTTGAAGAAAAGCAATAGGATAGTCCAATATACATGGCTGGTGACATTACTTATGTTAATGATTCTCCAATTTTTGATCAATATGTTGATGATTATGATTTCCAAATAGAAGCTAACTTTGCAGAAAACTCAGTTTTTGATTTTCGGGAGAAAGCTCAGTTTCATAAACTTAAGAAAAGTGAGCAGCCATTACAGGTCATATATGACACTGATGAGAAAAGCCTTGAGAGTTTAGGAGTAAGTAAAGAGTCTCGGACTCTTTGCTCTACTTCACTTCAGTCTATCAGAGATAACATTCACATAATTGGAAATCAACAGTTTTTCAGCTTTGATGTTGAGGTTGAGGAGGATGATGAAATTCTCGAGCAGGTTGTAAATGAGAAGCCTTTTCCTGAAATGGTGGAGGAAATCATTTTGGACATGGAATATTCCTTAACTCCAGATTTCTAGCCATCAAGTTCCATTGAGTTACAAATTGCAGATGAAGAAATAGAGGTTGAGAAACACATGAGAGTTGTCACACTATCCTTTCAAGATAATTTACTGTCAAAGTGTATCACTGCTCATCAACCTGATGACCTTCACACAGTTTTCAGCCCGCCCTATCAAAACACATCAGCTTGGCAAGAGAACTACACTGCAATATATGATGATTCTAATAGTTCAAGTGATCATGAGCAAGGGGAAGAGTTGCTTTACCAGGAGAGTCCCAAATATGTCAAGTGGAAGAAAGGGTAGTCCTGAAAGAAGCCTATATCTCAAACCCTCTAGTTCAGGTATTATTCCAAGATCCGTTTCTTGTTTTCCTTGAGAAGTCTAAAAGAGTAATCCTGAATGAAGCCTATGTATCAAACCCTCCAGATCAGGTATTATTCCAAGATCCATTTTTTTTTTTCCTTAAGAAATCTGAAGGAGTAGTGGGTTCTATCATAAACAAGTTGCTACCAAGAATGAGGAAAAACTTAAGCACTACTGTCCGAAAACAAGCCAAATGGGAGTGGCCTTTTCATTACTTCAGCATCATGAAAGAACTAAACCAAGATCACCCATGTAATCATCTACTTGACTGGTTACATTGGAAAGAAGAGTTCACCAAATGTGTAGGTTGTGTATAGTTTAGGCTAGGATAGGTAGATAGTTAAAGCTCGGCCTTGCGAGCATCTTTCCACTTTTAGATTGTTTGAAGAAAAAGTGAAAAAGCAGAAAATACAACAAACAGTAAAAAGTAGAAAAAGAGGGCAGTTTATAAAAAGCAATGGTAAAGCCCCATGTTCCAAAAAATAGTCCTTCGGAAAGCAAGCAAGTCTAAATGCCGCTACTAGTACTTCAATGTCTTGTTCAGCTATCTAGCCTAATCATATTTGAACATGTTTAAATTTATTTGCTGATAAGTTAGTGAGTGAAAAAGATGGTCAACATTGTGTAAGCTTGACTTTTCAAAGAGAGTAGATTAGGAAAAGATACTGGTTCCACACGCCCAAAACAGAACCAAAGAGGGAAGCGGGGATGAAAAACAAATGGTGCATCTTAGCCCTGTTTTCCTAGTTTCCATTTTATGCAAAATAATATTTGTGTGTAGCTTGTCTTTTATGCCGCAAATGCATGACAAATCAGATTGTCTAGTCCTGATTTGATCATCTTTTAAATTTCATGTTTTAGATTAGAGAACAAAATCCTGTCAAACAGCTTAATCTTGACAGTTGATCTAGCGTAGGTAGAGTAATGAAGGAGTTCATCAGTTTAATCTGAACTCCTGGTAGATATAAGTGTAGAAATAGATAGGTTCATTTTGCAAAAAGAAAAATATGTTGTCAAAAGGCTGCTAGTTCAAATGCGCCAAAGAAGGAAGGAAAAAATGTTAGGAAAGATAGTGGGGTAGGTAGAAATGTCATTAATGCTAATCATGCTGTCACTTTTTCAGAAATGGCATCAAAGAAGAATGAAATATTGCGCCAATGGGTAAGGCACTGGTCTTCATAAGCCAGAGATCTGAAATTTTGGACACCTCTTGAAAAGGAGCTGCCCTCCCCAAATGGAGCCACTGTTAGTCATCAGTATTTTTTACTTGTTAGTGATGACTAGTTCTCACAGCCAAGTTTCCTAGCAGCTGATCCAAAAATTTGTCATATTTTCCAGCTGGGAAAACACCCATAAAACTTTTTCACCCTCCTACCTTTCAGTCCGCCCATGACAAGATGAAACCCCATCATCGAATCCTACATAGCCTCAGCCATACTAGTCTGCCCATCAGCTCTAAAAAGACAATCCAAATATGTTCAAAAATCCTCCCCTAAGTTAGGAAGTAGCGCTTTAAGGCATTTCACCCTTGGCAACCATCAAAGAGCCAAAAAACCTCCATCTGCTATAGACCAGTCATAACAGACCTCCCACTCTGCTAATGAAGTTAGTCACAGCCGTAACTCGCGCCACTTATACACCCTTAAGTCTCAGCAATACATGGACCATGATTTCAAGCTGATTTTAGGTGTTTTAATCTGTTTATGGATTTTACAAGCATAGGAAACATGTCAGAATCTCAAAAGACAATTCTTGGCTCCACATGAGAAGACAACTGCTTCTAAATGTGATCATGAACCTGAGATACATCTATAGGGCAAAGAATCTCTCATCAAGCTCTTGCAACTTCATTCAGCCTGAAAAGACAGCAGAAGGAAAACAACACTATCAAACAGACTTGTAATCCGTCATGGCTAAGAACCTCCTTCATTTATAATCAGAGGGTTAAGGCGCCTCCTTCATCTATAAGCAGAGGGCGATGGCCAAGGTTTGACTTAAAAAGTTGCAGCTTACTGTGAGACAGTTTTGTTTTTAGCAAACAGTGAGACAGTGACTAGGGTAAGGTGATGTTTGAAGGCAGTGGTGAAAGTAGTGTTTTTTGAAAGTTTTCTTGCCATCATATATGAGAAGAACCCTTGTCAAGCATGTTTATCAAACAATCTTCAGACATTTCGCCGAGTAAAATGCCTCCTTCATTCACAAGAAGAGGGCCAGGGCATTGACTGTTTTCAAAGTTTGATTGATTAAAAATGCAGTGGTAAGAGACCAAGAAGGAAAGCAGGGGTACCACTGCAATCCAAGGAGGTCAAAGCTTATCTCTTAACAGTTGTCCTCTCAAAAGACAGGGCGCAGTCAAAACAAAACCAAATTGAAGATGTGTTTGATAAGTTATGTTATTACACAGGCAAAGGACATGATAATGATTATGTTTGAAAGGATACTCAGCTTCCTGATGCATAAGAGAATGTCTCTCAAACAACTCATCACAGTGGAAAAAAGGAAAATTATGTTTAGTCTCTCCAAAGGAGGTCTGCTCCTATAACAGAGAACCAAGATGCCTTGCTGATATATTCTGAGCAGAGGAGAGGCGCCCTTTTTAGACAGAGAATGATAAAACAGAGGTGAATGCAACTACAGCTTTGCACCTATAGTCAAGATTAGTTTCACAGTGGGCATCATTGACTCCAAAGCATTAAGAGAAAAATGTTGGTTTATATTGCAAAAAGGGAAAAGTACCTCTATCAAAATGTCAAAAGACACCCCCTGCAACATAAAGTATCCTCTATGGATGTCCTCTTTTCATAAAAAGCGCCAGAAGTATAGAAGGGGCTTTTAAGGTGACAGTTTAGCTTTTTCCTCAGCAAAAGGCACTGCAAAGTAAAATACACAGTGGTTCATAGCATACATAAAAGACTTTGAAATTTTTTCAGTTTCTGGAGAGGATTTCAAAACAAGATATAGGCAGGTTCATTATTAAATGGTCAAAGGTACCTTGCTGGTACATTTTGAGTAGAGGAAAGGTGTTAGAAGAAGCGCCCTTCTTAATAGACAGAGGATGAAAGAATTTAAGTGAATGCCACTGAAGCAGGATACCCACAGTCAAAAAGAGGCTCAAATATCTCATCTCATAAAATACAAAGGGATAGTAAAATTTGCATGTCTGTTGAATCATAATACCTCTGCCACAGTAAAATTAGGGTTAAGGAGCACCTGGCAGTTTGTTTCAAAATTATTTTCTGACCAAACAGAGATGAAATTTTCAAAAGTGAGAGAGGTTTTTGTCCCTCATAGGTTCAAGAAGAAAAACCTCCTTCAGTTTCTACACAGGTATCATTTTTTATAAGAAATGTGAAAAATTCAGATGTCACGGGAGAATTTCTGCACCAGGATTCATCATTTTGACCAGTGATGGGACAAGCAGATTTTGAACAACCAAATTGACTCCAAATGAAAAAATTCAATTTTTTATGGAAATTATACTTCCATATTTTTCCGACGAGCCATCTCGGGCCCAATTCCGACACCGGGAAGGCATCCAAAAGTGGCTTACAAACAACACTATGTTTTTCTGCACCAGAATTCACCAGTTTTGACCAGTGTTGGGAGAATGAATTTTTGAACAACCAAACAGACTCAAAATGAAAACATTCAAGTTTTTCTTGAAAGTAGACTTCCACAGTTTTCCAACGAGCCATCTCGCACCCAATTCTGACACCGGGAAGGCCCTCAAAATGGGCTGCAAAGTTGCGCGACGCGTTCAGAAATCTGCACGACGAGTTTAGGCCGAAAATTTCCAAAGGAATGCACTGCTGCGCGGCGCTCCTGTAGCACAGTGCGGCACTCCTGTAGCACTGAATTTTCTAGAGGGCATGCTTATGTACTCCCTCAAAATTTTTGATATTTTAGAGGCATTTACTGATGTGGATGAATTCTTTGTACTTGGGGATGTTACCTATGGAGCATGTTATGTTGATAATTACTCAGCTACAGCACTAGGGGCTGATTTTCTCATTCACTATGGTCATAGTTGTTTAGTTACAATTGATTTTACAAGCATCCCATGCTTATATGTCTTTGAGGATATACAAATTGATGTGCAACATCTAGTTGAAACATCAGGACAGTTTGCAAAGCATTATATTGTTGATAAGGTAAATTGGTTGGTTGAAAAGCATACCAAAAGGGAGCAGTGTTTTAATTGAAGAAAATTGTGGTTTTTTGCCTTTGTCTGAATACAAGGCTGTCTCATTACCTCAAAACACTAACTGGTAGGGTACTCTTATCAAAAACACAAGAAATTCTTTTTGACTATGTTTGTCCTTGTTGACTTTGTATTTCATTGAGAACATTGGCTGATTAATATACAAAGGCCAGGAAAGGCAGCATTCTGAAGGTGCAGGGGTCTTATATTAAAGAGGGCAGTTCACAATACATTTGGGAACATTTTTTCTTAACCAAACAGTGTTTAACCTTTCATAAAGCAGAGTCAGTAAGGAATATGCCACTATAATTTCAAGGCACAATGGTGAAAGCATCAACAGTAACATGAGGCGCTTTTGTCAGAAGGGAATTTTAACAGTTGAATGTTACCGTACCTTTGTTAACATATCAACATTACAAATATTATCACCTTGTCCCATGAACAGTCACCTTTGGTGTATACACTTAATGACTGTATTTTGTAGATAAATTGATTGGTTGAAAAGCATGCTATCAAAGGAGCAAGAGATGTGTTTGCAGTGCTTCCATAGTTTAAACTTAAGGTACTTTGTTAAAGTTGTTACCACATCAAAAGAATTTAAAACTCTGCCACTTTATCTTATACACACAGTTACCTTTGACTGTGTAGATACATTTTATGGTTGATTGTGCTTCTGTTGTTAAAGCTACTGGTGAGATGGCCTACAAGGAAAAAGTAGTGTCTTGAAGCTCAGAAGATTGTGCTTTTACCTTTGTCTGAAATAAAAGGCTTTACTGTGCCCTCAAAGCATCAAAAAGCAGGGTATCCTCACCACAAACACAGGAAATACCCTTGACTGTGTTTTCCTTTTATTGATTGTGTAATTCGTTATGAGTGTTGGTTGATTGATATGCAAAGGTTGGAAAGGGCAGTTTTCTGAAGGAGCAAGAGTTTTATATCAAAGGAGGGCATCACACACAACAATTGAAACCATGGTTTCCTTGATCAAAACAGTGACTGATAGAGAAGGTAGAAGTTTGTTTAAGCAGCAAGAAGATGATGAACAAGGCCATGACAGTGATGGGCAAGGGCAACCAAGAGATGATACATAGCAGCCTCCTGATGAGGGCAAGCAAATACAAAACATGGATCGTGAAGGGCATTCTCCAAAGCATGTGCTATCTACCTCTCCTAGGCAAGGGGCCATGACTTCTTCACCAAAGACAGAATGCCAAACATAAGACAAGGCTGCCCAAGAGAAGCTAAAGGAGGCTAAAGGGAAGCGCCCGGCACAGAAAGTGAGAAAAGACACTTCAGGACTTCATATTTTTGCTTCCGCTTCAGAACATGTTGCCAAGGACCCTTGAGGGTCATACACACCTATTTTGGGAAAATTTTGACATACTTTGGTTTTTTGGCATTTTTGAGTTTTTTGTCAAAACTCATGAAATTCGCCATTCCCTTTTGGGGATTTCGTCAAAGGAGGAGGATGGTATCATTGGATGCCATAATTTCATGAGCACACCCTCAGCGATTTTCAGAACATTTGGAGATCATTTTCTTCCCCGAAATGGCGAAAAAGGCTCGCTTTTTGCACACTATGCCCGGTCTATCAGCAGACTGTAATTTTCTGGCTTTTTACACACAGGTGCATATTTGGAGGACTTCCAGGCATCAGATTGGGGAAATTTCAGTTGTGTCAGAAATTAGACACCTAGAGCTTTCCAACGAGATATCATGAGCCTCATTTCGACATCAGGAAGGCTGCCAAATGTTTCCAGCAAGTCAGGGGACCTTTTTCTGATGTAAATTTGAAATATTTTTGTAATTTTTGAACCTCTAAAATCTAGTTTTTCCAAATGTGCGTTTAGCTATTTTTGCACATGAAAAATTATGCAAAGTCAATTAAATTCCCTTTTTTAGCATTTTTTAGATATTTTATGAGATATTTTTGTGCCTTGGGCTTTGCAAAGCCTCAAGGACAAGTTTAGATATTTTGATTAGGCCAATGGGATAGCAAGTTGAACCATGAGGTTTTCCTCACTTGAGCCTATATATTCCAAAGGCTTTCATTGTAAAACAAGGCTGAACTTGAGAAGAGAAGCAATATATGGTCATATGAGCTTTGGAAGAAATTACTTGTGTTATGCTTTTGGATTGCCCCTTGGATGTTCTTGGATGAATGATGAAGGATTGTTGATGGATTCCATGACTTGGTAGAATGGTATAGTGTCTCTTTATTTGTTGTTATTTTCTAGTTTTCATTCATGAATACATGTTTCTTGCTTGCTATAGATCAGTAGAGAAAAAATTTGAGACATGCCCATGGAGGCACCTCAAATTTCATGTTTCTTCATAGCTTCTTTGTTTTCTTCTCCCTAAGTAACATTAAAGAATTCTTGACTGCTCTTTAATATTTAGGATATTGTTGCTTATTTCGTTCATGGTTTTATACATGCTAAGAAGGACTTGCGGTACGCCCTGCTTACCTATGGCTAGTTATTCCATGAAATTTCTCTTTGACTGATTAGATTATCATTTTGTTTGAACCAAGGAGGCCTAGTTTTGATCTAGCCCTTTGCCTAAAAATATGCAAATATTGTTGTTCAAAGTGCCCCATAACTTGAAGTACTGTGTTTAGGCGTTCCGGCATAGTGTTTTGAGTTGTTTTTCTTCCTTAAGTGTTTTCCCCAAAGTCTGAAAGCCATTTCCCAAAGTTAGAGGGTCTTATACTTCTATGCATGGCTTGAATGTTTATTTATATGTATTGATTAGCTTATAGTTACATTTTGCATGATTAATGGTTTGCCCTACCATGTTTATGTCTGCTATTAAACTAGTTATGCTTGAAACCCTTTGTCGTTCACAAAGTTGATGTCCATTTACTCCATTTTTCCCAAAGATCCTTTCTACCTTGAATCAAATCGGCACTTCAACAGCCTTGTATCGTCATCTAATAGCTTTCTTGACCTTTTGACCCCATAGCCCAGTTAATCTAACATCTTGTTACCTATTTTATATCTTTGATCAGTTTCATCCCTCACAACTTAAAAAACCAAAAAACTTACTTCATAACTAGCCTAAAAACAGAACACAATAAGAAAACACACAGATATCCCTTACACTTATAGAGAGAGCCCTCTCTGAGTCCAGGAAGGCTAGGTCCTTGGGCTCCAAAGCTTGGTTTGATGTTACACTGTCATTTGGCTTGCCAATCAGCCAAATCACGGGACACTAACACCTCTAAGGTGCTTTCTCCTGTCTGATCCTGCACTCCCGACTATTCTTGATACCCTCTCTCTCCAACCTTCAACTCTCCCACTGATTTGATTTTATCTAAATAAAATTTAGTCAGTAATAAAATCGATCTACTCAAGAAACTGTGTATCTGCCTGGTGTATCTCCAAAGGCCCATCGAATTCCTTCTTATAATATTCTCGTTGAGAAATCAACGGCTCAGATTAAAACATAATCAAGGGCTAAGATTAACTTGATTTGATCTTCATCTTTTTCAAAAATATTCACACCCACTTATATTAATACACTTTAATTATTTTAATTCTCAAAGTTTAGACTTAGGCTTCCATTAAAAATAATTAATTATTTTAATAAAATCTCATCTGGGTGGAATTTCCTAAAACGCTTTTGGGTATTTTGGAATACATGTGTCTAAGACTGCTTGCAAAATTTGCAACTTAGAGCACATCTGATGCTACCAGAAATCAACAATGAAGACCCATGAGATCATTAGTGTGCCCCCACACCCACTGGGAGCACCACAAGTGTATTGTTTGGAAAACAAGGGGCCACCCCCCTTTCCATAATTTTGGAGGAGTTTATTCATCATTGTGGCACTTGTGGACATCATTAGGCCACTTGGAGGTCCCTATGACAACATAAATTATTATTTGACCTTTTGAGAGGCTTATTATGTAATATTCCAAAATTTTCACATCATATTTGGAATATTAGAGTTGTTATAGCATCATTTTTCACCCTCATGTGATTCATGATTGTCTCTTTGGCCTTTAACACCCATTCCCACAGACTTGAATAAAGTTCATAAAAAACAATGTTTAAAATCCCATATGCAGGTATGCCCATACTTTTCCGCATGTATACGTGAGTCCAGAGATACTTTTCCATGTATGCCATTAAAATCATTAAAAATATATATATAAATCCCTATTTTTGAGGCTGGGTTGATGGTTATTCCTATAATTCAACCACCCCAGCCCGTGGCCAACTGTTTCCAACAGATTGAAACTACTTTGAGGGAGTATAAAAGCCCCTCATGTGCATGGCCTAAGGGAGAGAGAAATTTATAGACATTATACTCTGTTGGAGCCCCAATTCAAGTCTGATTTCCCGTGCCTCCTTCACTTCCCAGATTTTTACAGGAAACCCTTGTTTCCTAGAGATTTTCATCAGCTTATATGTCATCTCGTGTGCACAAGTATTGAAAGTATCCTAGCGAGGCAAGGGTGGGATGGATCCAGACGACGGTCTGTTCGAAGATCGTGGAAGGATTCAGGTGATCTCTCCACCTTTCTATTATTGTACATGATGTTCGTAATGAAGAAGAACCATCTTGTTCCCGAATTCACAGGTTAATATCTACTTGCATATGTGAAAAGATTGTTATTTAAGCATTTATTATTGTTTATATGATGTTTCACATGGATCACACTAACATTTAGGAGAAATATATGTTGTACAACTAGATTTCCGTGCACGTCTCTTCTTGATTTCCAGGTTGAAGAGGAAGAAGGGTTGCTGGGGGTTTGGACCCCGCGGGATCTACATCAAACGTAGGACCTACGGGTAAGTTCTACAATCTATAATATCTAGTTTTTAGTGTACAAGTGTGGTTGTGTGAGTCCTTCTTGAATAGCATGCCCTAATCTGTGGAGGTTTTTGACCCAACGACCTCTAGGGAGTTATTTCCCGAAACAGAACTAGCGACTCTGCTGGGGATCGCATTCTTTTGATTCACCTGTTGGGTGGTTTCAGCTGTTTTAAAGGTTTTCAACAATTTTAATCACTATTTGCAGCCCAGTTAGTTCGTTCTCAGTCAAACTGAAGACCTGGTTCTTTAGCCAGGCTTGGTCATTTTTATTTTTCATTATTTACCTTTCCATACGCTATTTTTCCTATACACAGTCGCATATACACGCATTTTTTGTCAAAGGGAGTCGCGTATACGCATTTTTCCTTTGACACAGTCGTGTATGCACGCTTGTTGTAAAACTGCTAAGTAGCGTATGCCCGGGAAAATTTTGAAATTTTTGATTTCTTGACTTTTTGGTCTTGTCTACCTGTGGAGACCTATTCCTGGAGTGTCCTTTTAGTCTCTGGATTGTGTTGATAGTGGTTATTAGTCTTTTTCTCTCTTGTTTGGTTGAAGACTGGCTCATTTGGCAAATATTTTTTTTTTAGTGCTTTCATTTCTGGTTCGAGTATCGAGATCTCTTTCTGGGGATTCTTGGTTGTTCTGCTTAATCAGGACAGAGAGCTTCTGCTCATATGCTCTTTCCTAACTTTATGTCTTGCTTTGCACTTTAATTTTTGCCTGCTTTCGGTTATTTTTCTTGATTTCATGTGACTAGGTCTTGTTGAAATTTTTGAAGAGTCATTTTTGGGTCTTTGAAGTTTTGTTTGCTGCAAGATTGTGCTATCCTTCTGGGCTGAGTTACTGAGTTTCTTGTCTTCCTTTTGCTCGTATAAATATTGCTACTAAGTGGCACTATAAGATTTGGAGCATTATTTTTGGAGTTTTGCTTGAAATTCGGAGATTGTTTGGCTTGGTAATTGGATAGTTCTTCTTGGTCTCTTTGAAATCTTCTTTTTATAAAATTCAAAAAGCTCAAAAACATTTTGTTTTTCCATTGCTTTTGTTTTGCATTTTTGTTTTGGTTTCTTTTCATATTTTGAAGCCTTGTTGAGATTTCTTACCTTCGGTTTCTGACTTGATTTGGGAAGAGAATTTCCATTGGTTTCTTTCTCTTATTTCGAGCATATTTTGGTGTCTTTATACTGAGAGTTTCTGATTTGGGAACTGGCTTTGTGGACAACCGGAAAAGTGATAGAACTGGGGGATTCTTGGAAATTTCTCTTTGCTTTGTTAGATTTTTCATCTTAGAATTGGCATGCTCTTAGTAATTTGCATTAGGTGCACTTAAACATTTGTAGTATTTTTCATAAATTTTGCGAGTGTGAAGTTTGATATCTGAAAAGAAAAAAAATTAGTCTCGTAGAATCTGTGTAGAAATTTCTTTTCATCGAAAGGTAATTACTGCATTTGCATGTAGTTTGGTTTTCATTAATTTATTTTCTGCGTCATAGAACATCACGAGTTTCATTTCCATATTCCCTTGACTTAATATAACAGCCAACTAAAATAAGCGCAATAATTTAAAAACAACTAGCAAGTTTTTTATTAAGTGTCATACATCAACTAGCTAGGTTGTAGGGCCTTGGATTAGGTGAGTGGAGAGTTAACCCTCCAAGGCCGCTCAAACTAAAATATAGAAGTTTATTAAATGAGAAAAATCCAACTCCGTTAGGTGGACCGGGAAAGCTCTCCTCCAGAGAGTCAAGCACGAGGGGAAGTGAAGGTTGAGACGAGAGATACCCCCTCTCTGATTTACTGGATCTTGCCTTAAGACCATTCCGCCCGGCTGCTGACATGGATTGGTGCCCATAGTTTCCATTCCTAGGTTCCACACAGGTGACTGCGGGGGGGAATACCCATGGTACCTGAGGCATACATCGTATCACTTCTAGCAGTACTTCTGGAGGGTGCCCCGACGAAGCTTGGGTACTTGCACCGGAAAAGGTTGTTGTTAGCAGGTCGGCGTAACTGTTTCTGTTACCTTCGCTAGTAGGCCTGGGCCGTAATTATCCTAGACTACTTTCGGGAGGTCCTATTTTTCGCTTTCTCGTATTTTGGTGTCCAGTCCTAATCACCCGGAGCGGAAATACCTAAAGGCTGCTTGCTTGGTTGCATCTTATGGATTTTTGTAGTGAGTGCTCGTTGCTCCTAGATTGCCTAGCTTTATACCTTTTTTAATCTAATTAATCTATTAAAGTGGCTGATCAAGCGCCTCGTCGATCGAGGAGAGTTCGGGGGTTATCTCCCAAAACTGTTGAGCCTTCTTCAAGAAGGCATAGGAGTAATATAGAAAGTGAATATCACCCTGTGGTATCTGACGCAGTGGAGAGAGATCCTCCACAAGGGCTTGAAGGTTTTGTAGTTGGTTCCGGTGTTGGTTCCGAGAGGAGCACTTAGCTCACCTCGAGAGTCTTATTTCCGCGGGAAGAAGAAGTAGAAGTAGAGGAAGTATCTCATCTTTCTGAATCACTTCCATATCCTCTTCCTCCTAATTATCCATTCGTTCTTGATTACATCGGACCTAATTGAGAAAGACCAGAAATTCCTTTTCCATCTTATTCATACCTTTCGATGGCCACGACTGGGAACGCGGCTTCGGCTGTGAGTGCTGCAGGCATTCAGACTCCTGCTTCAGTAGAAGGAGGAGGCACAATTGCTATATCTTCGATTGCTTCTAGTACTGCTGTGTTTGGCTCTGGTTTCACCCAAGCACATGCTTCTCAATCTGGTCCCTTTTGTTTTGGAAGGCCCACTAGTGGGATTCCTTCATTTTCCTTCTCCGCTGCTGCAACTGCGTCTGCACCCATGTCTTCCATGGCTAGTGGGTCAGCTTCTTTTCAAGGGTTCCCCTTCGGAAGTGGGCATATTCCTAGTTCAAATCCTTCCTTAGGGTCTTTTCCTTTTACTTCTCAAACTCAGAGTTTTAACCCTTGGTCTGGAGGTCAGAGTTCGACTACCTTTACAAGTTGGAACCCTGTATTTACAGCAGTGGAGGCAGGGAATCAGTTTTTCGCTGGTCAACAAGGGAATGCTTCTTTCCCTTCGTCGAGTGCTTATCAGAATTTTTCCCCTCTTTCTAACACTTGGAACCCCTATCAGGGGCTCTCCTCTTCATTCATTACTTCGGGGGGGGAACTGGTCCGATCTTTGGTAACTCTACGTTGGGAGGGGGTCCTTCTCCAAATGTTGGGTCCTATGGCCCAACATTTTCTACGAGTTCTTTCTGGAAACCTGGTGCCTCATCAAATCCAGGTTATTCTTTTCAGAATTTTGGGAATTCATCCCACCAAGGGTGGAATCCTCAGGCTCCTCCCCGTTTACCTTTTCTAGCAACGTTAAACTTGCCAGATTTGTCGAAATTGATGAATGATCCGATCCGATATAGTCCGAGGTGGCCTTCGGTTCCTACCAAACTACCTTCAGACATTCCAAAGTTTGAAGGCAAGAATGGAGAGGACCCGGCTGATCATATCACCACTTTCCATTTATGGTGTTCATCTAACTCCCTAATCGAGGATTCGATTAGGTTGAGATTGTTTCAACGCACCTTAACTGGAAATGCTGCCAATTGGTATATTGAGTTAACTGGGGGCAGTTTTGTTACTTTTGGAGATCTGGCTACTATATTTCTAAATCATTTCCAGTTGCCTGTCCGTTATGATGTCGAGACTAAACTCCTAGATAATTTTAAGCAGGACGACGCAACCCACATTTCTGACCATATTCAGGAATGGCGGAGAAGGAAGAGGCTTATTAAATCTTACATTCCGGGTGAATTCCTTTTGGAATGGTTTTTGAAATCCTTGCAGTCAGATATTTCTAAGGATGTATCCCTGTCCGGGGTATTTTCGGAGGAGCAGGCTATTTTCAGGGCCCAACAGCTTGAATTGATATATTCTCAGTCTGGTGTCCTTCATAAATATTTGCCTAATGCTCCTCGCTCCAAATTAGATATATCCAAGACTAAACCTGGTCCTCATGGTGATGGACTTATTGGGTCGATCAATAGTGGTGCAGCTAACCTTCTTAGTCAATTGCAGCAGTTGTCTATACAATCTGCTTCTTCTGGTCAGGTTGTGCCTGCTGAGTCATCACCTTCTCAATCTTTGTTGGTAAATGTCGTTCAGACTTCTAACCCTAAATAAAATCAACAATCCGAAGGGGAGAAGAAGGGACGGAAAAATAATAAGAAAAAGGGCAAGAATGGGAAGGGTAATGCAAATAAATCCAACGAGCATGTTGGTGAGGGTCCAAAGGATAAAAAGAAAGTGAAGTTTCCATGAAAGTTATGTGCTGGAGACCATCTTACTCACCTTTTCCCTAAAATTCAGGATGCACAGCGCTTTTTAGCTCAGCAGGGTTCTTCTAGTTCCCAGGCTATGTTGACAAACCCTTTTCCCCAAGGGCAACAGCTAGTTTTTGGCGCGAATCAAAATACTGGGGCTTCTTCTGGGGGCACCCAGGAAGGGGAAACTCCGTCAAACATATACATGATGAGTGCTCACGCAAATATCGCTACGAGATCCCGTGATTATGACGAAGATGAGTCTTCGAAAGCCAAGGGTGCTACCGATGGTACTAAGCCGCTTCATATTATGAGGCCTACTGTTGAGCCTATACCTCGGATTCCAAAAGCATCTACTAAGCATATGACGATTAATCCAAATGCCAGGGCTGCCCAGAACTACTCTATTGTGGAAGATCTGGCACAGAGTCCTTGTGCCATGTCCACTCTTGAGGTGCTCCAGTCTTGTGCAGCTCAGCGCAGTGCTCTGGTCACTGCTATTGGGGCTGTCGATCCAAAGAACTCTCTTGTGATTACATTTGATATGTCTAATTTTAAAAAGAGACTCCCCCATCATATGGCTTTTCATATCAAATCGTCGTTTCGGAGATTCAATATCTTTCGAACGGTCGTTGATGAGGGCGCTTCCACATGTGTGATGTCTCTCGCATGCTGGAAGGGAATTGGATCTCCCGCAGCTGTTCCATCTGCTACTCTTCTGACTGCGTTTGATGGTCATTCTCACAGACCGCATGGTATTATCCCAGATTTTCCCATCTGTGTTGGGGGGAAAACTGTAAATATAGAGGTTGAGATAGTTGATGCAAGCTTGGACTACAAACTTCTGTTGGGGCGAAACTGGATTTATGAGATGGATGCCATTGCATCCTCATTATTTTAGATTATTTGTTTCCCTCACGAAGGGAGGATTGTTACAGTTGACCAACTGGATTGTTCTCCTGTAGACCCGAATGCATCTACTGACTCAACTATTCCAAAGTTGGATAATGCCAAGCTGCCTGTTGAGAATTTAGGGGTTGGAATGTATTCTTCTTTGATGGGTACTTTTGATATTCCACCTCCTACCGTTCATGTAAATGCGATTTCATCCTCCAGGGCTCCTATTCAAAGAGAGTTCTTCAGAACTCATTATTTTTCGGATCCTTGGACCTTGCCTTCCCCTACCTCCACATTAGCGGAAGGTCAAGTGGGTGGAATGGCATTTCCCATGTCTGCAGCTGAGATTGCTTATCAATCTATTGTTGACTCTGCAGAGTCCATTCTAGCTCCTCTTTATCCGGAAGAGTTGGATGGTGATGTGGCTCTGGCTTGGACACTTAGTTCTTCTTCCGCCCAGGATTTCCTTGATACCACTCTTCCATCTGAAGAGGCCATCCTGGAAGCTATGACTGGTATAGATAGACCGTGGGATGATTTTCATCATCGGTCTTAATTTTTACCTGATTTGAGCGAAGCTGAATCAAGTTTTCCAAGTCCTTTGTCTCCTGGTCCTGTTCACCCAGTCCTAAACCCTTTAGCACCAACACAGGTATATGCTGAAGGGAACATGGTTGTGATTTCTCCAACTATCCCAGTGAAAATTTCCAGGGATCCCAATGTTATAGAGAATGTCTTCATCGGAGCTTAATGGTCCCCTGAAGAGATTCATATTTACACCGATCTCTTTAAAGGGTTTAGGGATGTGTTCGCTTGGTCTTATGAGGAAATGCCTGGTATAGATCCATCTATTTTCCAGCATGAGATCAAGACTTATGAAAACGCTAAGTCTATGAGGCAAAAACTTCGTCCGGTCAATCCTAGGAAGGCTGCAGCTATCAAAGCCGAGGTGGAGAAGCTACTTAAGGCAGGATTTATTTTCCCTGTTCGTTTGACAGAGTGGGTTTCGAATCCTGTTCCCGTAGATAAGAAACAAGGAACAATTCGAGTTTGCATTGATTTCAGAGACCTTAATAAAGCATGTCCAAAAGATAATTACCCCACACCATTTATAGATCAGATTATCGATGATTGTGCCAATAACGAGATTTTATCCTTCATGGATGGTTTCTCCGGATATAATCAGATTACTATCCGTCTTGAAGAACAGCATAAGACTGCCTTTATTTGTCCCTGGGGTACTTTTTCTTACAAGAATATGCCTTTTGGTCTTCAAAATGCTAGGGCTACGTTTCAATGGGCCATGTCATATGCCTTCCACGACATCAAACATGTTATCGAGGCATATTTGGATGATTTAGCTGCTCGTTCTCGAAAGAGAGTTGATCATCCTGCTCACCTCCGTCAAGTATTTGAACGATGTCGTTTCTACAATATTAGGTTTAATCTGAACAAGTGTGTTTTCACGGTTACATCCGGTCGGTTATTAGGATTCATTGTGTCTTCAGAAGGGATTAGGGTAGATCCCTTCAAGGTTGAGGCAATACTTCGGTTGCCTCCCCCGTCGTCTATTCGTTAACTTCAAAGTCTACAAGGAAAAGCTAATTTTCTTCAGAGATTTATTGTAAATTATGCTGAAGTTACCAAGGGATTTATGAGATTGTTGAAGAAGGGAGTTCCATTCTTTTGGGATGACTTTGCTCAGCGCTCATTCGATGCTTTGAAAAAAGCATTGACCTCTGCTCCTTTATTGAGTCCACCTGATTATAGCAAGGATTTCCTTTTGTATCTTGTAGCAGCAGAATCTACCATTGGTATGGTTTTGGTTCAGGAGGACGATGCTCTGGTAGAGCATGTTATATATTATCTTAGTCGAGGCTTGGTAGGGCCTGAACTCCGATATACTCCAATAGAGAAGCTAGCTTTAGCAGCTGTTCATGTTGTACAATGACTCAGACATTATATTCTTCTACGAAAAAATTATGTTTTGGCAGCAGCCAATCCATTTCAGTTTTTTCTCAGTAGGCGAGTGATTGGGGGAAAATACAATAGATGGATTGTGATTTTGCATGAATTTGATCTTGATTTTATGTCTGCCAAGTCCAAGAAATCATTAGTTTTCACAGAATTGATCTCTGAGTTGCCTTGTGGAGAAGAAATAGTCTATGATGAATCCTTCCCAGATGAAAATTTGTTTCTCATCTCTCCACAGGATCCTTGGTATGGAGATATCATTGTGTATCTTCAGACTGCGAAGTTTCCCTCTGCTTTTTCGAAAGATGAGCGCCGTAAGTTGTGTCACTTGGCTAAAAATTACTTGATTATTAGTGATGCTTTATACCGCTGAGGGGTTGATTCAATCCTGGGACATTTCTTAACTCTCGAAGAAGCTGAGGCTGTGCTGAATGATTGCCACAGTGGAGCTTGTGGTGGTCATTTATCTGGGCTTGCTACAGCCCAAAAAATCTTGCGTGTTGGATACTTTTGGCCTTCGATTTTCAAATATTGTATGGAGTCAATCAAAAAGTTTCATCCGTGTCAAGTTTATACTTGAAAAATGCGCACTCATCCAGCTCCACTTTTTCCAGTCATTACTATCGGTCCCTTTACAAAGTGGGGTATTGATTATACTACTTGTAACATGCCCTCGGCTAAAGGTCACAAGTACATTATTGTAGCAGTAGACTACTTTATGAAGTGGGTCGAGGCTATGCCTACTTTTGGGAATGATGGTGAGACATCAGCTCTTTTTATTTTCAACCAGGTTATTGCTCGTTTTGGTATTCCTAGAGAGATTGTCACTGATCATGGCAGTCATTTTCAGAATAGCATAATGACTGATTTGGCTCTAAAATTAGGTTTCCGGCAGGAGCATTCATCTCCGTATTATCCTCAGGCCAATGGGCAAGTGGAAGCCGTGAACAAATCCTTGAATACTATTCTTCAAAGGACAATTAATAAAGCTCGATCCAACTGGCATATCATGTTGTATCCTGCACTTTGGGCATACAGGACGTCAGTGAAAACTGCAACTGGCTTTACTCCGTTTCAACTAGTTTATGGGCTGGAATCCATATTTCCCATTGAATGTGAGATTGCTTCTCTTAAGTTGGTTGTTGAACTTTTTCCTAACACTTCTAGTCTTGAAGAACGTCTCCTTCATCTGGAACATCTTGATGAGTAGCATCGAGATGCCGCCACGATGAATGAGGCGCATAAGAAACGAGTCAAAGTTCAGTACAATAAGGCAGTCAAACCTAGGGTTTTCTCGGAAGGCGACCTTTTTTTTGTCTATGCCCAAGAGAAGGATGCCCTGGGTGCAGGAAAATTTAAGTCTATGTGGTATGGCCCCTTCATCATTAAAAAAGTCCTTAAAAAAGGAGCATTTACCTTGGTTTATTTTGAAGGAAACGAGTTGCCAGAGCCCAGAAATGGGCTCTATTTGAAAAGGTATTATGCCTAGGCTTCAGCCTGGCATCTTACTTTTGTATATTAGTAGTTTTGTTTTGTACATATCTGGTTTTTTGGTCTTTGATGTGATGGTGATGTTTTTTATCTGCTTTGGCAGGTTCTGTCGAATGTCATGAGTCATTATGGTTTCGCCGATGGTGCTAGTAGACACACCCAGAACTTGGCTTCCGCGGCTTGGGTGCTTCATCGCCCATCCGGTCAGCTGTTAGTATCAAGAGCAGTCTGCATTGGTCCTGCTTCCAATAATATAGCAGTGTACACTGCAGTTATTTATCTACTCTCGGAGGCAATATCTTTGGGTGTTGATTCGTTGGTAGTTTTCTTGGACTCCCAGCTGGTGGTGTCGCAGTTGAACAATACTTATCGGGTTCGAGATCCATTTTTACTTCGGTTGTTCTTTAGGGTACGTTTGTTACAAAGATCATTTCAATTTTTAACATTCATTCATATTCCTCGAGCAGACAATTGGATGGCAGACTCATTAGCTAATCAAGCAATTGATTGGCATATTAATCATTCCATACATTAAAATTTAATTATCAAAAACATCATACATTTTTATACATTTGTCACATCACATCATAAATCGTCGTATATATATCATCAGAATGTTCAAAAAGATATACAAAATTTGGATCCATATATCATACAAAATTAGGGCTTATGCCCGATCATGTTCAGTATCAAAAAATATACATTCATCTGGTAATCATATATATCTACTCTTGTGGTCCCTGCCCAAAATTCGTGTTCCTATAGAACATGATCGCAGTGGCGACTCGGTGGAATAATCGTACCCAGTCACATGGTACTCCTACTACCCGTCTCTGGATGGCCTCAGGTAGATCTTCCACTGCAGCCATAGGCACTTGGCGAGTTAATCCCTCCAAGTTCCTCTGTACAACATGGAGGGTCTTGTCTGGGTCTACAGTATCTGCCTCGCCTCTGCGGCCCTTATGCCGTGGGTATCCCTCAGGATGGACTGGTCCAATATCTGTATCATGATCATCATAATATTGTAATTCATTTTGAATCCAATCAAAAACATGTTTTGTTTTCACATTTTTTTCACATATATTGAAAAAATCCAAAAAATCATATAATTAAAAAATTGCAATCTTACCGATTGTGCCCCATGCTGCGCCAGGTGGAAGGATGAGGTCTGGATCACCGCATAAATCCATCTCGGCATAGGGGTAGTCCTCCACGGCAATGATTTTTTCTCGGTTCGAGGAACTTCACTTCCCCCCATTCTCTTCATCAGATCTACCCATCGGGCAATTCTTGGGTCTCTTGGGCTGTTGATGGAAGAGATCACTTTGGGTCGAAGCCCAGGAATATTCTCAAAGAAGAATGTCATCAAGATGGTCCCATACCCAAAATGTTTTGTTTTTTCTTTCCGGATGGAAGTCAGTTGTTGCTTCATGTTCATTAGTAGAGCTGTACACCAATCATATAGGTGATCTGGGCATTACACAACTATGCTCATCTGAGTCCTGGATGCCTGATGCAAGGAAGTAGATCCTGCTACCCTGCCAATGGTGAATAGGAGAATCTTCATTTGTAGATCTCTCAAATCTTTAATAGCAATCTGAGTCCCTACTTTCTTGGACCCCTCTACACAATAGACATGGACATAGTCATCCACGGTAAGCCCTCCCAAAGGCTTGCTGTGCAAATCTACTGGGTCTCCCCTCCATGAGAGCCCAGTAATGAAGTAGATGTCTTCTACCCCTATGTGTATGGGCATTTGATCCATCATGAAGCAATATTCCTCCGGTTCCCAATAATTTACTAGCATTTCAAGTAACCGGACATTACTCTTCATATTTGGCATTTTGAAAAATTTGAGAAATCCACAATTTCGGAGGATATTGAGCGATAATTGATCTTGCATTACTTCATTATCGATTGCACTATGCTCACGTTCCCTCCAGGTGATAGTCATCCTGAAAAAATTCATTCATTTGTCCATTAGAAACACTTTTTTACATTTCGGGTTGCGCATACGCGACTTACCCTATACACAGTCGCGTATATACGTGGCTTGGTCCAGATGAACCTGCGTATGCGTAGAGCCCTAAATTAAAACAAATATTTCTACGGTGAAATTCCTGAATTTTAACTTTTTCAATGGACAAAATTGATAATAATGATGGATTAAGAGCTTACCTGACTGATTCGGTGAAGTTTGATCACCGATTGCTCCTGTTTTGATGAAAGAGGCTTTTTCTCCAGAGCTCTTTTTCCCAAATCAGCAAGTAACAATGAACCAAATGTGAGATAACATGTGTATTTATGCCCAGAAATTGAAAATTTTTGCAAAAATTGAAAAATTTTGCAAAAATTTGTTATGCTTATTTTTTCAATCTATCTTAAGCTGCATAACCCAGATGCTTGGAAGTGCCCAGATTGGTATATTTTTCAGGTACATTTTGATGAAGTTGAGATTTTTCTAGTTTTTAATCCATGACTGCTGACCCGTCATGGCAGGTATATGATCTTCACTGGCATATAGGTTAGGGAATCCACTTTTCCGTTGCATTTTGCATACTAGCCTCCATTCTGATCACTTGCCCTAGGGTCGATCCCATCAGGTTATGAGTATTTAACCCATTTCACTCACCGATTATTTAATCATAACTTGGTGGTAGAGCCTTCCTTTACATGGGCTTCCTAGTTAGTTCCTCGCTATCACTTGTTGCCCATGCTGCGTTTTATGTAGGCTCGGGAGTCCTCTTTAGTCCCGCCATGACTTATGTGTTGAAGCTTCATTCTTCGTCTTCTTCACTATCATTTTTCTGGCTATTACCCTAGAGGCTCCCTAGTGTTGAGTTGTACTACTGCATTGCATATTGGCTACTTGTTTATCCTGGCCTTTAGCCGGCTTCATTTGGACTCGATGTTTAAGCCATATTTTGACCTTGACTGTCTGTACGAGTTAACCATTGCATGCACTTAGCTATCGTGACTTGACACCCTTTTTACCCATGGATGGAACATTCCTTTGAGTATCGCTTACCAGTTTCTGCCACCTTGCATTGAGCATAGGATCGTTCCTATCCTAGGAACTAATGCATTTTTTTCTTGATACTCGTTCTATCCATTGTACCATAGCATTCTTTTATTCTTTTTCAGGCTTATTATATGAAAAATACAAAAAAATCAAATATAACAAAAAGAGTGGGAACGGGATGTTACTTCGTAATTTGATGGCAGCACAGTATCAGTTTGTCACCCTTGAACAAAGCACATACACTTATATATTTCCTCCATTTGGGATGGTTTTATTTTTTACCTAGGTTCAGCTTTTGCCTTGTTTCACTGGTCATTCCTCCCCTGATTGGTTATCTCTTCCAATCATATGGAGAGTTTGTTTTTGCCTCCTGCATAACAGACTTATACAGTGTCACTTTTATTGCCATGGTCATCACGAGTCGTGCTCTTGTTCAAGGGAAGTTAAACCAGAGTCGGCCATTCTGCGGTGTCTCTTGACTCATTATTTCAGTCGGCCTACCCGGTCTTGTCAGTATCTTGTTCTATCACATCAGATGTTTTGGTCTTCTGCTCGTGCTGGTTTGAGAAGGTCTCCATTGAATTCTTGCTGGCGAGTTTGTCTCTCATCGACTACGACATATTTCTCTGAGAGTAAATCTAGAGCTGCACCCTGGCCCTATTTCCATCATTGATAGGTGACCTTGTGCTCAGCATTTGATCATCATTATGGGTCTTTGACTGAGTGGTTTTCCTTGTGTTCGACGTCAGCATACATTATCACACTTGGGATTCATGCAGTACCTTGATTTCCATTTGACCCTATCGGTGGATATCTCGCCTCTGTGTCAGCTTTAATTATTGGTTGGTTCAGAGGGTTTCTTCCGTGCGCTAGCTTCATCTTGTGCATGTCAGAAACGTACTTCGGTGTGGTTCCGTCACTCTGCTTCATCTGATTCCTTCCAAATCTTGGCCTGCGGGTTACACTCACGCTGGACGGATGTGGGATGCCTTAATGCCTTCCTTCCAGCAGATCCTTTCCCTTCGACTCCGACTCATTGCTCTGGAATAAGGTCTAGAGTCTTTTTTTAGTACCTTAGGGTTTGCAGTCATCAGTGGCAGACTCTTCACTATTGACAGTGGAGATTCATCATGGCCTCTTGATTGGTAGATTCTTCCAAGTTTTCGACTTCAACTCATTTATTCGCACTTGTTAGATTGTACTGGGGCACCTTGACACTCATTTTCATTATTGGTGGGTTGTATCGCATTGGTTAATGGTATACATTATTGACCAGTAATCCAACGATTTCTCACATGGTCGACTTCAGCTCATTTATTCCCATTGTGTAGAATTGTGCCATCGAGATCGGTGAAGACCTCAGGTTGCATCAACATCTTTCGGTTCACTTTTGACAGTCCATTCAGTTTCTTCCAGTGATGTCGTCCACTCTTATATGTTGCAGTGTCAGTACAGTAGCATCCTATATGTTGGCTCCAGATTTGCGTGATTGTACCATGTGTTCCACCCCTTATGATTTGGTTCCTAGAGATTCAGTTACTTTTGTGATCAGACATCCATTTTTAGCACTATTGATCAGTTTGATATATGTGATACTTGGACATTGATTCCGACTTGTACTTCCGGGCCGTGCTCAGATGATTCATTGTGTACTTTCAGTTCAGCTATACTTGTATACATTCTGGATCTATTCTGTACTTTCTATATGAATATATTTTTGACTGAGCATGGGTATGCCCGCCTCAGACATGAGTTGACTCTCTGTTTTCTTTCATTGGTTTTTGGCAGGCTAAAATCTGGTGAAGTCCTCTCTTGTCCTCACGAAGTTCTTTCTATGCACATAATACATTTCGGCCATCATGTACCCCTTCTGACCTCATATATTAGGGGGCATCTGTTATAGCATCATTTTTCACCCTCATGTGATTCATGATTATCTCTTTGGCCTTGGGCACCCATTCCCACAGACTTGAATAAAGTTCAAAAAAAACAATGTTTAAAATCCCATACGTGGGTATGCCCAGACTTTTCCACATGTATACGCGAGTCCAAACATACTTTTCCGCGTATTCCATTAAAATCATTAAAAATATATATAAAAATCCCTATTTTCGAGGCTGGGTTGATGGTTATTCCTGTAATTTAACCACCCCAGCTCGTGGCCAACTGTTTCCAATAGATTGAAACTACTTTGAGGGAGTATAAAAGCCCCTCATGTGCATGGCCTAAGGGAGAGATAAATTTATAGACATTATACTCTGTTGGAGCCCCAATTCAAGTATGATTTCCCGTGCCTCCTGCACTTCCCAGATTTTTACAGGAAACCCTTATTTCCTGGAGATGTTCATTAGCTTATATTTCATCTCGTGTGCATAAGTCTTTAAATTATCCTAGCGAGGCAAGGGCGGGACGGATCCATACGACGGTCTGGTCGAAGATCATGGAAGGATTCAGGTGATCTCTCCACCTTTCTATTATTGTACATGTTGTTTGTAATGAAGAAGAACCATCTTGTTCCCGAATTCACGTGTTAATATCTGCTTGCATATGTGAAAAGATTGTTATTTAAGCATTTATTATTGTTTATATGATGTTTCACATGGATTACACTAACATTTAGGAGAAATATATGTTGTACAACTAGATTTCCGTGCACGTCTCTTCTTGATTTCCAGGTTGAAGAAGAAGAAGGGTTGCTGGGGGTTTGGACCCCGCGGGATCTACATCAAATGTAGGACCTACGGGTGAGTTGTACAATCTATAATATCTAGTTTTTAGTGTACAAGTGTGGTTGTGTGAGTCCTTCTTGAATAGCATGCCCTGATCTGTGGAGGTTTTTGACCCAACGACCTCTAGGGAGTTATTTCCCGAAACAAGAGTTCTTGATTTTCTTAATAAATTAAGTAAATAAAAGGGTGGAGGTACCCACAAACCTCAAATATGAATAATATCCACTTTTAATCTGTGTATGTGGATATTCTAGATCTAGATATAAAATCATGGAGTAGTGGAGCAGCTCCATTAATGGAGATCATGTCTTATTTATGAGATAGATTATGCAAGATGAAACAGCCAAATAAGATCATGGATCTTAAATATAAAATCATGAGGATATTTGATAAGTTCAAATGAGATCATAGAGCATTCAAAGAAGATCATGAAGCACTTATGATAAGATAGTGGAGGAAGTGGTGCATTTAATGCACATATGATGGAGAGGGTGATCACCCCATGTGAACTTGATGGAGGACATGAGGCCACAGTGCATTCAAACATGGAGAATATGTCCACATGTACAGCATAAATTTGGAGTGGGCCTAGGCTATGGAAGGCTCATTCATATAATGAAGGTGAAGGCACAATGGAAGGCATGATTTGGATTATTCATTTGTTGATATTTTTAGATCTAGATTTGTCTTAGGACATTTCTATGCAGGATTGGGCTGTTTAGCAGAGTTTACAATACTGTTTAGCACAGGGTGCTCCTGAGTGGGAATCCCACCTCTTTCTTTGAGTAGCTCTGGAAAGAGGATTGATCTTCATTCCTTATCAAGCATTGGTGCCATCTTCAGGAGGTTGTTTCTAGCATTCAGCTAGGAAACCAATGGAGGATTCCTCTTACCACTTTGTTCTTCACATTTAGCCTTTCAGGAGCAGCAGATCTACATACGGAATTCAAGCCATTGGGTTTTACCTCCATGCAGCAGCAGTCCCTTCAAGGATTGTGCAGTCCAGTCCTCTATATCTATTGGAGGAAGGAAGTTTCCATTATTTCAGTGGGAAATCCTATGAGGGATCATCTTCTCACATTGGATCTGTTAGTCATCAGTAATTTTTTCCTTGTTGATGACTAAATGATTATCCCAATATTTCTAGAAACAAGTTTCATAGACATTGTGAGTTCTAGAAATCTCACTGCCTTCATTATTCTTAAGATAATTTTTCACTATTTCAGCATTTCATCCTATCTAGATTTTCCTACTAGCCTCAGAAAACCCATTAGGATCCTATGTCACTCAACTTGTGTATATGTTGTCACCTTTGACCCAAATCCCTTATTTTTGCTTTACCTAAAAACCCCACTGTTACCTAAGCCCCCCAATCAAACAGCTTGTTGTGTCCCCCTAAACTACTCCTAAAACACGGATAGTCTCAAACTATCTCTGTAGAATCTTTAGATAAATCAAGTACATTGGATTTTGGATCTTCAATACATTAGTTTATCATGAAATCTATCTCACATATTATAAATCCCAATTTCTAGGTTTCATTCCAAAAGCCAAGTCCCAGAAAACCTCCACTAGGTCACATAGGGTTTCATGAGTCATAGGGTGGATTTGGTATCCTACAAATCTCTATTTTATATTTACAAGAAGATTTCTTTCAAATAAGAAGGGGACTAGTCATTTTTTCCTGAATTCATCAAAGAGATCATTCAAGGAAGGTTTTGGGCCTAAGGCATGAATCTTGCAAGGGGAAAGTTGTCCTTTGCTCACATTTCTGCAAGAGGATCAAAAAAGCCATCAAATTAGCAATGAGGAAAGGTAAAAGAGAAAATCATCATAAGAAGATATTTCATAGCAATAATAAAGCAGCAAGCATATGTTTGAAGAAATTCAGGGTTTGTGACTGTTTTGACCAATCAAGGAATCAGTTCTAGGGTTACAAAGGCAAAGGCCACCTTAACTCCTTCAAGAGCACATTGAAGACTTTTAGAAATGATGAATTAATTTGAGAAGTTTCAAAGAACTTAGAAGACAAGACTATTTACTTTTTCCTAAGCAGCCCTAAAACCTAGGAATTTGGGAAAGTTGACAAATGGTCAAAGAGTGATAACAGGAACTCCTTCATAACAGTAGAGGATTTCAGAGGATTTCAAACTATCCTCTAGGGTTTGGAAAAGAGGCACTAATTGCACCTTTTCAAATGGTAAAATCAAAGATTTTAAAGAATATCAAAAGAGGCAGACAAGAAACACTATACTCCACTACACCACAGGAAGAAAGATGATGAAGAGTATCAAATAAGGCAAGAAATATCAGTTCAAGGGTCTGATTTCTCTAAGAGATAGTTGGAGGCATTTTCAAATGGCCAAAGGGAACAAACATGAGGGGAAAATGCCTAAAGAGATGATTATGACAAGCATGAGCTCATTGTTGATAAAGCAGGTGTTAAACTCCAAAGGGATAGGAATCACAAGGAAAAAGTAGTGTAGGCACCTGCAAGAACTGAAGTGGCTAGCAAAAGCACAAAAAATGGTTTAGAAAGCTCACCTCCCTCACTGGACATACATCATTTGTAAAACTGATCAAAGGAAAAACATGTAGCTAGTTTAAGAGAAGTAAGGCCTCCAAAATGTTTCTTTATCAAGGTATATTCTGCAAGAGATAGGTTAGCCATAAAGTGACATTTATGCAGGACTGTCAAAATAGCTACCTATAGGAAGGTTGATAAGGATAAAAGAGGCCAAGTTTTTTTTCACAATGATTTCCCACATAAAAGGGGCTATTGATGCTTGATATTAGGATTTGTATGCTGAAAGGTTGTTCACTAATTTAGAGAAAAATCCTGACAAAATGTCAATGAAAGGAGAAATGGAAAAAAGTATCAGTTTAAAGGGGCTAATCTCACCAAAGAGTAAAAGCAAAGATTTTAAAAGAAGATGAAAAATTTGGACATAAATTGTTGACAAAATGGCCTAAGAAGCAAGTATATTGTTTGGTCAATTTAGTGTGTCCTAAATTGCTACATTAATTTATCAATCCGGGATTCGTAAGCTGATGAAGTGTGGCGCACTATATGTGCAAGATAACCTATTTCTTACCTCTTTGTCGTTTTTGGTTTTCTAATGTGAGATGGAAATTCTAAAATAAAAACAAGTATGGTTATGATTGTTCAAGGCAATGATATCCTTTATAATGATTTACCAACTTCAAACTTCAAAAGGAATTTGAAACATACAATGACAAAACTGAAAGGAAATGAAAATGTGTTGCTAGCCTAGTAAATCAAATAGTGAACTATTGAGCATGAAAACCAAACTATCCTTGCTGCTGTCTAAACACAAAAGAAACTATGCTTAAAGAAATCCAAGAATTGCAACAAAGTAAATCTAAATCAAATTACATCAACTTATATTCTGATCCCTCACCATTAGTCCAGCTATGGCTTTCGGAGGTAACCATAAACAAGTTGAGCAATATGATATCTAATTTGCAGAAAAAGAAACTAATATCAAACTACACACTCATACTTCAATCCCTCACCATTAGTCCAGCTATGGATTTTGGAGGTAACTGAAAATGACATGAGCAATTTAATATATCTAACTTGCAGAAAGTAAACTAATATCAAACTACACACTCATAATTCAATCCCTCACCATTAGTCCAGCTATGGCTTTCGGAGGTAACTGAAAATGACATGAGCAATTTAATATATCTAAATCTAACTACTGAAGCAAATGTGCAAGACTGAAATAAACAAAGCAGTACTGGAATTAAACAAAAACTAAGAAAAGTAAATTAGCAGCAGAACAATATTGATTCTATGTCATTAGTCAAAAGATATGCAAATGCCCGGGCTACCTATTTGTAATCTGAAACAAGAACACTGATCAATTAACAACAACATAAAACATGAAAGATTATGGACAGAAGTAAAATGTAAAGCATGAAAGATTATGAACAGAAATGAAGCATAAATACCATGAAAGATGCAATGTATAAACACGTGAATGACTTATGGCACAATGAACTTAAAGAAATAAAACAAGAAACTATACAGTAATGCACAAAACCTCGGCGTGTGCAGGGGCCCTCTGCACAGACCTCGGGCAACAGCCTTCAAAGAGGAATTACGCTTGGAAACAGAGTCTTCTTATATATTAAAATGCAGTCATAACAGAGAAATGATATTACAGCACAGTGGCAACGCAATTACATTACAGAGCTATATGGAGGCTAACTATTATGCGTATGAAAACGCGTTATTTATAACAAAGGTGATATAACTAATTCCCTAAAGTTTGTGTTGATAGAGACACGTGAACCATCACGTCCAGAGATCCAGCATCATGGCCGCGGTGAGGAGTAAATATATGAAGAGTGGATGTTGGATTCGGCTTATGGAGCCGCGTACAGGTGTTGATGTGTCTCCCGTAAATTAGAAACGGTCATACAAATCTTCACGTGATGAGAAACAGAGTCCTTTCACTGTGGGACTCTACGGTTGACTTCCACTTGGCCACCTTTGACCACAGCCTCCTTAGGTGAATTTTCTCGAGCCAATAGGACACGATCCATGTCCACATCATTTCTGACTTGCCCATGTGGCTCGAATTGCCTGAAGACACCTGTAACATAGAATTTCACAAAATGGCTGCGGAAAGTTGCAGCAGCTGCGGAAAGTGGCAAGATTCCGCAGCTAAATGAGCAAAAATCTAAATCAAACAGCAGACACAAAACATAGCTAAAAACCATTTTAGATGCTCTTTTACAATTAATATGCAATGATATTGACAACTTATAAGGTTCAGGTGAATGAAAAAGGTCTAGAAAGGTGTATAGGAAAGATGCAGATTTGAGACTCAACATACCCCCACTGTGAAGGTGTTGCATGTCCTCATGCAACCAAAATTTTGATAATCCCTCTTCAATTCATATGCCTTGACACTTCAGCCAGTACATCTAGTCCTCTCCTCCTCTTCCTTGGTGCTGCTAACATCTTGGGCTTTTTCATCAAGCATCTGAATTTGATATTAATCAGTGCTCTGCTTAACTTCTGGCATTTCTTCTTCAATTTCTTGTTCTTCTTCTGCCATAGTCCCAGATGTAGCATGGTATTATCATGAATGATCTTGTCCAATTTGCCTTGTTCCTTCAATGCCTCATTTTCATTTTTAATGTGTCTATTTAAAAGCTCTAGCTCAAAGACTTCTTGTTTTAGTGATTGGATTAGATCATCTTGTGCTGTGTGAGGCTAAGTGGACGAAGTACTGGGACCCGTAGCTGCTCTTTCTAAAGATTCTATATAATCATATACTTCTTGTTGCTTTGGGTCTATCTCAGGTGTCGTTTTTATTGGGTTGTCCCCAAAATGCCGTGGAGGAGAGTTGTCTTCAAAATCTGGCTGAGAAGGGCTCACATCAACGTCTGGCTGGGAATGGGATGGACTATGTTCAATGTCTGACTGAGAATGAAATGAACTAGGTTCACTGTCTGACTGAGAGTGAGATGGACTATGGCCAGCTGGGGATTGTTCAGATGTTTCTTCTCCCAAATCAATAAAATGGGGTCCTTTCATTTGCGTTTTCCTCAACTTCCCCTTAAGCCTGGAACTTCTTCTTACACGCTGTGGACCACTGTCTTTTTTATTTTGTTTTCCTTTCCCTCTCTTCTTGGCCATAGATGACTGTTCTTGAAGGTGAACTAGTCTCTCAGATAACACTTGATGATCTTCTTCGGAAGAAGGGGTTTGATGCATAGCCTTAATACTTTTTCTTTCTTTTGATGTTATTGGCTTTTTACCCTTGGTTTCTTTCTTCTTCCTTTTTGACAGTCTCTCTTCCCTACTGGTTCTTTCAACTGTAGTAGTAGGAGTACTTTGAATTTACTCATTTGTTCTCTTTCTCCTACTCCTTCTTGATGTACTACCTTCAGGAATTTCTTGAGGTTCCTCAAAGAAATTTCTAATCAAAAATTGTTCCCATGTGTCCTTCTCTTTTAACTGTTTTTCAATCAAAATTTTCACAAGACCATGGTGACATAGATGTGGTTCTACATCCCCTAAATTCTTCTGAACAGTCACAGACATCTTCTTCAAACTATTTAATAAAAAGTATGGCAGATTGAGAGTCTGGTTATCTATAAAATTCATCAGCAATCGGGTATGGTACATATACATTGACCCAAAACGGCCCTCACAGGTGATAAATTTTTGAACAACTAGCAGCAAAGTAGCCCATTCCTCTTTCAAAGCATGAACAGGAATTCCTCTTTTAAAAATAGTTATGTCCATACCTGGGTTATGTAGAATCACTCTCCAGGCTTCTTCACTAATGCTTTTGTTTTTAAACCAACGTTCACCCTCTTGAGGAAGTTCTGTGGCAGATGCTATAGATGCCTCATTCACCGTAAAATTAAGGTCTCCAATCTCTACCTCCAGGCCATTGAAAGACCTTACAAAAGCTTTTGTCAGCTCTTTATGGTAGCCTCTAAACTTTTGGATAAACCGCAGCCACTTTGCCTTCTTCAATATATCCCTGACTTGCGAGTATCCTTCCATGAATTTAGGTCCCTCTGGTTCTGCTCTCAACAATTTACCCATCCTTCTTTCTGCTCTTTAAAAACTTGCCTGCGTGAGGAGGGTTCAATGGAAGTAGGACGGCTGAATGAACAGAAATGAGCACGACGACTGTAGGTAGATATCAGAGAATGGGTATACAGACTGTAGCGTAACAGAGAACGAAATGGGGTGAAGTGGAACAAAGAAGGGTTACGTGAGCACGGCGAAAATGTGGCTGTGAGATTAATAGAAAAATAGGAGGAGTATAACACATCCGGCAGTGTTTTAAATTTGGTGGCTGCAGAATAAATGTAAGCACGTTTATACAACTGCTACGGATTTTATGCGGCTGAAAGAAGCCGTAGTCAAATCAACTACGTTTCATTGTCACAGGTGGAATATCGGAGTATGAGTGAAGATCGGAGGTTTAATTATGGGACCGTTTGAGAATGAATGCAAGGATTGTGGGAGGATTGTATAGAGATCATGGAGTGGTTACGGAGTTTGTCAATATAATCATTGCACATAATGGAGCTTATGGTTTATAACTATATAAAAATGTGTTTTAAATGCCATTTGAAATAAATTTTTACTCATACCTTGGAATTCTTGCCATTTTTCCTTAGTCTTCAATTAGTTGCTCCTCATTGATATCTTGAATGCCCCATGTCTTCATAATTGGTCCTCATACCTGCATTTGATTTCATGATTGTGGAAATAACATCTCGCTATACATTCTTTTGAAAAACAGAGTGGTAGCTGCGGAATCTGCTTCTGGCTGCGGAAACTGGTGTCAGCTGCGGAAACAGATGTCAGCTGCGGAAACTGACACAGCTATTATTTGGGTGAATGGAAATGAACAGATGACAATTGACTAAATGGAAATGGTCATGAAAGAGAATTTTATTGGTGAAATGGAATGAAATAGATAAAATGAAGTGAAATGGAATGAAGTGGAGTGAAATGAAGTGGAATGAAGTGGAATGGAATGGAGTGGGTGGTCACAAAACTTGTGAAATGAAAGAGAGATTTTTTTTTTGGAAAATATAGAGTGTCAGGTGTTCCTGATTTTCACCCTATATTTTCTGTATAAGACTGCCAATCAGTGATTGGTTTTCAGGCTTATACAATTTTTTATTTTTTTTTTAACTGAAAAGAACAAAAGCTAGGCTGGTGGAGAAGAAGAATTCTTCTGTACCAGCCTGATTGCAGAACTTTCTTGAAACATTTTGACAAAATTCTCTTTTGAGAGTGGCTTATGATAAACTTTCAATCTATGGCCATTCACAATAAGAGGAGTTTGAAACTCATCAATGGTCTTGATTCTTACCGCTCCATTGCTAAAGATCTTGTCAATCTCATATGGCCCAAGCCAATGAGTCTGAAATTTTCTTTGAAAATCTTTAAACTTGGAATCAAATAACAATGCCCAATCTCCTTCTTGAAACTTCTTCTCTTTGATGTACTTGTCGTGCCATTTAGCTCTTTGATATTGAACTAGATCAGTTCTTAAAATTGCTTCTTGTCTGATCTCATCTAGCTCATTCAACTGCTCCATTCTATGCTTTTGGGCATCTAATAAGTCCATCCCCAACTGAACTGCTATCTTGAAGGTCTTGACTTGGAACTCAATGGGGAGCAGGACTTCCTTCCCATAAACAAGTTCATAGGGAGAATGTCATGTTGTATTTCTCCATGTAGTTCTGTAGGCCCACAAGGCTTCAAGAAGCCTTTCTGCCCAATCTCTTCTATGTAGATGAACAGTTTTGGTGATGATACTTTCGAGAACTTTGTTGGTAGACTCCACTTGACCATTCGCTTGCGGATGGTAAGGAGTAGATCTTCTGTGCTTGATTTTGTATTCTTCCATCAGCTTCTCCACCAGGTTGGATGTGAATTGGCTTCCCTGATCTGTCACAATTTCTCTTTGAACACCAAAGCGAGTAAAAATATCCTCATAAAGAAAATTAACAACTGAATTTTCAGTAGCAGACACTAATGCTTTGGCTTCTACCCATTTAGTAACATAATAAGTACAAACCAATATATACTTCTTTTGCTTAGATGGTGGATTAATAGGTCCAATGAAATCTAAAGCCCATTTTTCAAAGGGTTCAATGAGTACCTGTGTTTGCAATGGCATTTCATTTGAAAGGGTAGGTTTCCCTACTCTTTGGCAGCTATCACACCTTTTGACATATTGTTTTTCATATTTGAAGAGGGAAGGCCAATAATATCCTAAAGAGAGGATTTTATAGGCCGTCCTTTTGTCTGCAAAGTGTCCTCCGCATGGTTCATCATGACATGCCTTAAGAATATCAGGCATTTCATCTTCCCCGACACATCTTCTGATCACAAGATTTGGCCCTGTTTTAAACAATTCGTTAGAAATCCATGAATATTTTGAACTCTCCTGAATAATTTTTCGTTTTTCACTTGGAAATAAATGTGAAGGCAGTTTCCCTGTAACCAAATAGTTAGCAATATCCGCATACCAAGGAGTCTTAATAGTTACTGCAAACAAGTATTCATCAGGAAACTTATCCTCTACAGGAGAATCTTCTTTAGTATTCTGAATCCTAGACAAGAAATCAGCTACCGTATTTTGTTTCCCTGGTCTATCCAACACAGTAATATTGAATTCTTGTAAAAGTAAGAGCCATCTTGTCACTCTGCCATTAGTAACAGGTTTGTTCATTAAATATCTAATTGCAGAATGGTCAGTATGAATAAAAGTTTCATATCCTGTTATATAATGTCTAAACTTATTGATTGCATGAACAACAACTAAAAACTCTTTTTCAGTCATAGTATAGTTTAACTCTGTGGGAGTCAAATTTTTACCGGTATAATAAATGGCATAAGGAACTAAATCTTTTTGACCCAACACAGCTCCCAGAGCTGTATCTGAAGCATCCGTAGAAATATGGAAAGGGAGTTTCCAATTTGGTCCTCTCAAGATAGGTGCTTCAGATATTCTTGTTTTCAAAGTTTCAAAGGCTGATTGACAATCATGATCCCATTTAAATTCACAGTCTTTTGTAAGCAATTTGAAGAGTGGAGATGCTATTTTAGTGAAGTTTTCTATAAATCTTCTATAGTAACTAGTAAATCCTAGAAAACTTCTAACATCTCTTTGACAATTTGGAATAGGTAACTTGGAGATGACTTCAACTTTTGATCTATCAACCTTAATCCCATCTCCTTAAATATGATGTCCTAAAACAATACCTTCAGTAAACATCATAAAGAATTTTTCATGGCTTAATGAAAGGTTTGTTTCTTTACATCTTATAAGGACTTTTTCCAAATTTTCTAATGCCTCTTCAAATGAATTACCATAAACTGTAAAATCATCCATATAAACCTCTACACAATCATGGATTAGATCAGAAAAAATTCCTAGTACTGCTCTTTGGAATGTTGAAGGTGCATTACATAACCCAAAAGGAAGCACTCGATAGGCAAAAGTTCCCCATGGAAAAGTAAATGTGGTATTATCTTGATCTTCAGGTCCTACCTTAATTTGATTATAACCACTAAAACCATCCAAAAATGAAAAGTACTTTTTACCTGCTAATGTATCTAATACCTGATCGATAAAAGGCAAAGGAAAGTGATCCTTCAAAGTTGCTTTGTTCAATTCCCTGTAATCAATGCATACCCTCCATTTACCATTATTTTTAGGTACTATAACCAAAGGAGAAACCCATCAGCTATCTGAAATTGGATAAATGAAGTTTACATTGAGAAGTTTTTGGAGCTCTTCTTTCACTATCTCCCTAAGATTTGGATTCATCCTTCTTTGAGGTTGTCTGATTGGTCTACTGTTTTCCTCAATATAGATATGATGGATGTAAGTCTTAGGATCAATACCCTTCATGTCAGTATACTCCCATGCAAATGCAGTAGAATGTTTTTGCAAGATTTTGGTTAGTTCTTCTTGTTGTGACTTTTCCAAATGTTTGTTGATATTCAATGTTTTTCCTAGAAAAATCTCAATAGTAGAACTACCAAAATCTTCCATAGAGTAAAGAGACATTTGTCTTGATGATAAATATTCTATGTCAGATTCCAATTGAAATTGTGTGGGGTCATATTCTGAATATATCTCAAAATTTTCTAATGTGTTCAGAATTTGACTATCCTCACTGATTTCAGAAATGGTAAAGACAGGTTGTATAGTGTCCTCATCATCAACCCATTCATTGTCTCCTACTTCTGTGATTGCTTTTGCTGGAGGATACAAATTGAATTTCTTTGTCGAATTACCATTAGAGATGTACATATCCCCAGATCTAGAACTAATGAAATCATCAGCTGTGGCTAGTCAAGGTCTTCCTAAGATAAGTGGGTGCCCTCCTAGATTACTCTTGGGAGTCAAAATCATAAAATCTACTGGATATTCCCAAGAATCTAAGGAGACTGAAATATCTTCTAATACACCATCTGGTTTAATAATTGATCGATCTGCAAGTTGCAGTAAAGTAGGTGTAAAAAGAAGGTTAGGAAGTTTTAGCTGTTCCATAGTCTGTCTACTCATAATGTTGATAGCAGCCCCTAATTCAATCAATGTGTTTGGAATTTCTATCCCATTTATATGTGTCTTGACAATTGGACTTCCTCGATCTACATACTTCTTCATGGTAATTTTTCCCATCATGATATCTGCAATTTTTCCTACCAGGTGGATTCTTCTTGTGTCTTTTAGTTTCCTTCCTGGTCTTTTGAAACTCAACTCCTTTATTGTTTTTGCTAGAATAGGAATCTCTCGAATGGCTTGTAGCAAGGGAATCTTGATACAAACATTATTCAATTCATCTAGAAAATCATAGTTAGGCAACAAGATTTTTTTTTCCACCCCCTTGTCAATTTGTAGTCTTTCAGGAAAAGGAGGTGTAGATGAAGATGCAGGTTGCTCAACTATAGGAGTTGTGGGTGTTAACTTTTCTTTTTCTTTTTGAATGTTTGAATTTTGAAGAGATGCTTCCTCAGAACCCTCATTGACTTTAAGAGAGTCCTCCTCAGAGGTATCTTGTTCTTGAATATCTATAAAAGGTTTTTCTAAAACTCTACCAGATCTGAGTTGTACATCGTTGAGAGGAACAATCATATAGGTAGGAAATTGTTGTCCTTCTACCGTGTAAGTATTCTGAGGATTTTTATTGTTAGGATTTAGCAATGGCTGAGCTGGAAGTTGATTTGTCTTTTGTTAGTATGGGAGCATGAGTTGAGGATTTGGATTTTGTTGAGAAGGTTGTTGTTGTGGAAATGGCAATGAAAGTTGTGGATTTGGGTTTGGAAGTTGTGGAGCTTGTTGATTTTGAAAAGATGGAGGATATTGACAAAATTGAGCAAATATCCCATAAGGATTTTGCATCCCTTGTACCCATGGTTAATATGGATTTTGATGTTGGGGCCAAGGTTGTTGCCAAGGATTCCAATTTGGTGGGGTTTGATGATTCATAGGGTTGTTAAACCCTTGCGTTTTTTGTCCCTTGCAAGGTCTTCTTGCAACAAAACAGAGAGATTCTACTGAATTTGGGTCTTCTTGAAAGACAGCTTTGAGTCCAGGAATTGAAGGACAATCCTTGATCTCATGATTCTCTGAGAAAATTATACATGTTTCTAAAACTTTTGCATCCAAGGGACATTCCCTTAAAGCATTTTTCTTCCTACATTTCGGACAAAAGATGGCTAGAGCATATGTTTCTGCTTTCTACTTGTTTTGGATTTTAAGGTGTCTAGTTGTTCACTAAGGCTCCCTAAGATATCAGTTTTGAATTCATCAAGCATGTTACCAATCTTTGCCCTACTTACTGATCCAGTTGCAGATTTGTTAGCCCTAATAAGAGAAGGATCCCTAGGCCCTTTTCCTGTTTTAGATTTTCCTCTTGAGAGATGGACACATAGTTCTGTTATGTCACGAAGTGGAAGTTGAGAAATGTCTCCTTTCCCCATCATGTTTAAAATATCTATCCATTCATCTCTAATGGCTTTTAATATGAGGGCTTTCAAGGTTTCATCATCTAAGTTTCTCATATTTTCTCTTTTCAAGTTATATTGAAATCTTTCAAGTAAATCTTCCAAGTTTTCGTCTTCTTTTTGCATCATTTTGAATACCTCATCCTTGTGATTGGTGGGCATACAATAGTCCAAGTATATATCCAAAAATGTTTGTTTCATATCATTCCAAGTCCTAATAGATTGAGTGGCTAATCCTATGAACCATTTCAAAGCAGCTCCCTTCAATTTTGAAGGAAACAGTTTTAGTTTTTGAGAGTCTTCCATATAGTCATAAGTTCGGCACACAACTTCAAACTCAAACAGAAATGTTTCAGGATCCTCACTTCACAATCCATAAAAGTTAGGGAGGACAGATGGTGAGATATTTTTCATCGTTGTATGAGTTTCCTCATCAACTATAGGGAATCCAAACAAGTTGTCTCCTTCCCTATTTCTTCCATTATTACCTTCACCATTGTTGTCTCCATTGTTTCCTCCTCCTCCTCCTCTACCTCTACCTCCAAATCCATCTATTATTTCCTCTTCCATGATAGTTTCTTTAGATTCCTTAAAGTCCTCTGGTTCTTCTATCAAGGGAGGATGAGAGGGAGTCTCTTCCTTTTCTAAATGAGATTTAGTAGGTGGTATAGGAGAATCCTCTAATTCAGCTGCTCCTTGAATTCCAAAAATCTTAAGGCTAGGGGTAGATGGTGGTGAATCTTGTTTATGCCTTGAAGAAGATGGAGTTTTGAAAATCAAACTCTTGTCTTTAGCTATAAACCTTCCCCTAGAATCTCTTGCTCTATGCATGTCTTCTTCTTCTTCTTCTTCTTCTTCTTCTTCTTCTTCTTTTTTTAAGTTGGGCTAATAATTCTCTTTCTAATCTTCCAGGTCACACTAGGTGCAAGAAGAGAGCATACTTAAGAAATTACTGAACCAATAACTCTCTTTTCTGATCCTCCAGATCACACTAGGTGCAAGAGGAGAGCATACTTCAAGAAGTTATCAAGTTTTCCCTTCTTCTATTATTTTTCTTTTTTTTTTAAGAAATTGGCTACCTAGTTACACTTCCCCGGCAACGGCGCCAAAATGTTTGGTCAATTTAGTGTGTCCTAAATTGATACATTAATTTATCAATCCGGGATTCGTAAGCTGATGAAGTGTGGCGCACTATATGTGCAAGATAACCTATTTCTTACCTTTTTTTCGTTTTTGGTTTTCTAATGTGAGATGGAAATTCTAAAATAAAAACAAGTATGGTTATGATTGTTCAAGGCAATGATATCCTTTATAATGATTTACCAACTTCAAACTTCAAAAGGAATTTGAAACATACAATGACAAAACTGAAAGGAAATGAAAATGTGCTGCTAACCTAGTAAATCAAATAGTGAACTATTGAGCATGAAAACCAAACTATCCTTGCTGCTGTCTAAACACAAAAGAAACTATGCTTAAAGAAATCCAAGAATTGCAACAAATTAAATCTAAATCAAATTACATCAACTTATATTCTGATCCCTCACCATTAGTCCAGCTATGGCTTTCGGAGGTAACCATAAACAACTTGAGCAATCTGATATCTAATTTGCAGAAAAAAAAACTAATATCAAACTACACACTCATACTTCAATCCCTCACCATTAGTCCAGCTATGGCTTTCGGAGGTAACTGAAAATTACATGAGCAATTTAATATATCTAACTTGCAGAAAGTAAACTAATATCAAACTACACACTCATACTTCAATCCCTCACCATTACTCCATCTATGGCTTTTGGAGGTAATTGAAAATGACATGAGCAATTTAATATATCTAAATATAACTACTGAAGCAAATGTGCAAGACTGAAATAAACAAAGCAGTACTGGAATTAAACAAAAACTAAGAAAAATAAATTAGCAGCAGAACAATATTGATTCCATGTCATTAGTCAAAAGATATGCAAATGCCCGGGCTGCCTATTTGTAATATGAAACAAGAACACTGATCAGTTAACAACAACATAAAACATGAAAGATTATGGACATAAGTAAAATGTAAAGCATGAAAGATTATGAACAGAGATGAAGCATAAATACCATGAAAGATGCAATGTATAAACACGTGAATGACTTATGGCACAATGAACTTAAAGAAATAAAACAAGAAACTATACAGTAATGCACAAAACCTCAGCGTGTGCAGGGGCCCTCTGCACAGACCTCAGGCAACAGCCTTCAAAGACGAATTACGCTTGGAAATAGATTCTTCTTATATATTAAAATGCAGTCATAACAGAGAAATGATATTACGGCACAGTGGCAACGCAATTACATTATAGAGCTATATGGAGGCTAACTATTATGCGTATGAAAATGCGTTATTTATAACAAAGGTGATATAACTAATTCCCTAAAGTTTGTGTTGATAGAGACACGTGAACCATCACGTCCAGAGATCCAGCATCATGGCCGCGGTGAGGAGTAAATCTATGAAGAGTGGATGTTGGATTCGGCTTATGGAGCCGTGTACAGGTGTTGATGTGTCTCCCGTAAATTAGAAACGGTCATACAAATCTTCATGTGATGAGAAACAGAGTCCTATCACCATGGGACTCTACGATTGACTTCCACTTGGCCACCTTTGACCACAGCCTCCTTAGGTGAATTTTCCCGAGCCAATAGGACACGATCCATGTCCACATCATTTATGACTTTCCCATGTGGCTCGAATTGCCTGAAGACACCTGCAACATAGACTTTCACAAAATGGCTGCGGAAAGTTGCAGCAGCTGCGGAAAGTGGCAAGATTCCGTAGCTAAATGAGAAAAAATCTAAATCAAATAGCAGACACAAAACATAGTTAAAAACCATTTTAGATGCTCTTTTACAATTAATGTGCAATGATATTGACAACTTAGAAGGTTCAGGTGAATGAAAAAGGTCTAGAAAGGTGTATAGGAAAGATGCAGATTTGAGACTCAACATATACCCTTGGTTTACTTCTCAGCAGTAAACTCCCAACAAAGGCCTCCTTGTCATAGGATTATTTTGCAAAATATGACAGAGACATCAGTAATATTTTACAAAAATTGTCAAAAGTGTTTTTTATAACAAAAATATCAATCACAGGCACACTAAACAAAGTAGGGAGACATTAACTTTGAAAAAGTGGGTTTTTATTTTCAATTTACTTTTAAAAAGGACTATAAAGGGACTTTGAACCTTTCCCCCACATAATTTTCCATTTCCAAACCGAAGAAAGCCGTTGGAGAAGTTTTTAGAGTTTTTCGTGCAAAGTTAGGAGATTTTCAGCAGCGCTATGCACCAAGGCCGTTGATGCGCACCCGGCCTTTGGTGCTACACACAGGAGAGGGTAGGGTAGTGTTATTTAACACTATGCTATGCGTCTAGAGCCTGGCGCTACACACCTATCCTGGTGCTACGCACAGGCTCAACAATTTCCAAAGGCACCCGAAATACTGCCCATCTCTGCCTAGCGCTGCGCTCCAACAACCCGACCGCACCGACGCTACGCACCGGCGCTGCGCACAGACAAATTTTCTCAAGGGTTCATCTAAAGAGGTCAAGGACTCAAATTTTTGCCTCCAAACCTCCTACAACCAAAGCATCATGTCAGTGAATCTTTTTCCTCCTCCCAAACTTTCCTTTTTCTAAAAGCAAGGAAGACTTCTACAAGCAAAATTGGACAAAACCCTAGGCTACATAAAAGTCAGTTTTTGAAGTATTTTGGGTTAGGGTTTGCAAAGAAAATTTGTTATAGGTGCAAATAGAGGACTGGTTAACTGTAGACAAACCTCCATACACTAAGTTCAATCCTTAAAAATTCACCTTAGCCCTTATTTGTAAGAGTTTTCCCTACACCACTAAAGTCACCTATTTGCCCAAAAGCCCTCAAATAAATTCCAAAGGTCCTTTTGTTGTTTTTGACCATTCATCATGTCAAAAGGAGAAAATCACACCAGCAGTGATGAGATCCAAAGGCCCACCAAGCCTAAGCACCATGGAGGAAAAGAAAAAAGGTTTGAACCCCTAGACACCATTCAAATTACTTCCTCTCCCATGATCCTTTCGTGCTATCAAGATGTTGGGTGCTATAAATTTTGTGAAAAGGTCAGGCAAGGCAGCAGCCATTTAGACTTAACTATATTGTTTTTCTTTAGCTTACAGAATCACCTATTTAACCTAGCAGGGGTGCAATTTGTGACTTCATCTGAAATTATTTCCAAAGCAACAGGTATACCAGACATTGGTGAAATATGGTTCAAACAAAAGAAACTAGAGTTGAGTTATTATGAGCCCTACCTAAAACCCAGCTATCCAAAAAATTGTAAGGTTGTTTTCCCTTTCTCACACTTTCCAGAAAGGTATGCTGCACTTATGAAGCAGATTATCAGGTTCTGCACATGTGAGGAGAGATTCTCTAGGATCTACTCATATCACATAAGGTTACTAATGCACTTCTCCAAGGTCAAAATGATGAACCTACCTTACTACCTTTTCCAAAGCATTGATAAAATGGCCCCTATTGTCAAGAAGAAAATCTATGACCACCAAATGATGAGCCTTATTCACCACTCCTTGATCAAAATGATTGTCTTATATCAGCTAGAGTAGCAAGGAATATCTTGGGAAACCTTCATCTCACATGATGTGTTTAAAAACCCCCAAGCCTTCATTCAGCAGAATTTACCTTCCACTTCACAACCATCTACCTCCACTCCTCCATCATCTATGTAATATTCCAAATCAGGAAAATGCTACAACAATGAGAATATCTCAAGATATTTTAAGTTGGAGACCCAGCAATATGAAAACACAATAATGGAGTAGCAACAACACTCAACTCATATAAATTTGAGAGAAAACCATAGCCATCTCATTAAATAATAGCACCAAAAAATGAATACAAGATCTTGAGGAAAAAGGTCACTTAATATAGGCAATGCTCAGCCTCAAGAAACAAGTACAAGAAATATGATAAAACCACTACTACACATGTCTTCTCAAGCTATGACAGCGCAGTTTTATAGAGAAAATGCATGCTACATATGTCAAATTCATATATATATATATATATAAATACATGGCTCAATATAACATTGGGAATGAATATCGCATCTCCCAAAGGCTACCTCATGTCAATCCTGGAAGGATTGGTGATAAAATACAAAATGTGAAAAATGTCAGAGTTGCTGGGTAGCAGCTGCAACTCAGAAATAGAACTGGATGGAGAAGACTAAAGATGTTGCAACCAATGACAATATCTCCTCCAATGGATCTTTATAATGAAAGGCTGATCCTCTCACCTAAGATCTCACCCTCCAACAATCTACAAGAGCCCCACTGCAAATGCTCCACTCAAAATAACACAGTCACTAGATGGAACTGCATTGTAGGGCTAGGGAATGAGTTGGCCTTGATTCCAAAGTCTACAATAAGCTCTGGAATGCCTCCAATCTGATCTTCCAAAGGCAAGAGAGACTCTTCCTCTGAAAAATAGCTGATGGAGGTGGTGTAGTGAACCCTCACTGCAACAACCAGCAACACAACATTACTCTGCTATAGAAATAACGTTGTCTTGATGGAGGATGCTTGGCCTAAAGCCTAGATGTGAGTAAAATGAAGAAAAATCCCTCAAGAGGCCTCTCAATAAGGAGAAGGAATCCTAAACAGGAATTCCCCTGGAAATTCTTGCTAAACAACAAAGAATGCACAATTTTCTGAATAAACAATGTGATGAATAATACAAGCATGAGAAACAATGGTTTCCTTGCCCTCCTTTTAAACTAGTGAAATCTCTTTCTCCATGGGCCCCATCCATTAGGTTTTCCTCCACTAAATATCCCCTTCCTCATACAAACTACGTTCTCTTACAATGTAAGCCACTCCTCCTATGGCAGCGTTGTTGACTTGGTCAAACTTGACCTTGTCCACTTGCAAATAACCTTGTTCACACATGAGGGTGTGAAAACCAACTCCAATGATGATCCCCTTTCATACTATGAGGGATTTTATTGAGATTATCATCATGCATGGGCTTATTTACCCATTTATTCTCCTCTTAGGTGAAATAAGCAAAAAATAATATTCCAAATTATTATCAGAAAATTTTGGAATATTACAGTCCTCCCCTCCCAAATGTTGCTTGTCCTCAAGAAACTGTAAGGAAAAAAATGGAAAGCCTCCTCTCAAGGCATGGAGTCTATAATTTTTTGAGGAACATCTTCCTCATGTGGATCCTCCATCCCCCAAGCAATCATCCATGCAAAATGAGTTACCTTCCAACGAGGAAACTCCTGGAAACTGTCCTCCACCTTTGGCTCCGGCAAAGTAGGTGGGATGAAAATCTATTCATGGTAGACAATGTAGTCTACCCCACGATGTCCATCTCTCCACTCATGATAAGTGTAGAGAGAGTGCTGATCCTAGGCTGCAAAATACTTGCTCTCAAGTGGCAAGATGAAGACTAGATCTCCAAGGATCTCTCCTCCAACACTACAAGTCAGGCTGGCCCAAGTATCTCCATATATGATGAGTTGGAATTCATCATCATATGTAATTTCCTTCATCCTATGGCTCACCTCACAAAGTGACAAATGTGTTTTTAAGGTAACCATATCATGTCCCATGTTCCTCTTAGAACATGTAGTGCATAAAGTGTGAGGAATTTCTCCCTCAAAGGACACATTCACCCAATGTGTCTCTCCTCCAATCATGCTCCCAAGAGAAGCTCTAGCAATACCAACCAAGGGAACCATAAGGAGAATCATGTTGGCTTCCAGGTGAAGTAAAGGAGAAGGACAATGGTCCCTCAAATGTAGCCAACACAGTTTGACTCTCCACTGCCATAGAAAATAAAATGATGGGTGGCCTCCCCACCATTTTCTTGTTGCCCCAATATCCTAGAGAAAGTGAATGATTTAATGTGAAATGTGAGTATGTTATCCATAAGAAATATCCTCCCCATGTCCTCTTAGGGAGTGATCATCCCTAATGGCCTCATGTAGACCATAAAATCTAGAAGGAAGAGTATTCCTTCTTTGAGCAAATCCCTGCACATATATGGTCAAGACATGCATACATATAGACAAGTTACCATGAAAATAAACAATACTCTTACTATATGCTTTTCTCATATGAATGGAGTGGCTCATAGATGAGTCTCTCCTAATCCTAAAAGGGAAAATATTTGACTGTGCAAACTCCTCCATCTCCTCATCATCCATGGAGTGCCTCCTCAAGTTCTCCAAGTGGTTCCTCCCACAAGAAGACAAGAAATTTAATGTGGCCTTCATGGTTGGCCCATGGTTCCTCCTAAAATGTACAACATGTATAGTAGGGAGGATCATGCTCCCAATGGGCATCCTCAATCTCAAGCCCACTCTCCAATAAAAGCTTCCCATGAACATAAACATAGCAGCAATACACGGAAGCATAGTACAATAGGAATAAGTTTCCAAATGACAACCGGAGAGTGAATCATAGTTCGACCCATGGAACTAGCATAGTGCATCCCTTTCCTACATCAAATCAAATAAAAACAAGTGTTATTCCAGCCACTTGTTTGCTACCACGATAATTTTACAAGATATATACATGAGAGTACAAAAGGGTGCCAATGGTGCACACCAAGAATCATGTGGCTTTCCCCACAAACCACCAATACGATAGCCAATATCAATGCTACAAATGGCTTCAAGGACATTAGTACACAATATTAAAGAAGGAATAACCCTCCTTGGTACAATATGCTTCTCATAAAAATAAAAGAAGTACAAACCACAAAGTGAAATTGTACATTCTCCATTATGTACTTGAAGACTTGAGCTGAAATGGCTCAACTGAAAATGCTCCCTTACTCTCAATGAGTAGGAAGGTGGATGTGACATCCTCTCCATCATCATCTGGGCTCTACATCTCTCCATATTCTGATGTATGCCCTGCTAGATGCCCTCCCAAATGAACTCCTCTACCAAGGCAAGATATGCATCAAAATGCATGGAAAAGAAGTCCTCCTGTGCTGCATGCAACAAATTCTCCTTGAGACTAGAATCTCTATTCAAGAAGACTCTGTCATGTGAATATATGACCATATCATCTACCATGTGTCTGTCATCTCTATCAGGATCATCAAGAATCATGCAAGCACCAAGATCCTTGGAGTACTCTACCAAGAGTTGAGACCTCTAGTAAGGATCAATCCTCCTAAGAGACAGCGCTGGTGATCTGGCATGTGTAGCTTTCCTCATGCTGTTTTCTGCTACTTTGACATCCCCCATGCCAAAGTTCTTCTCCAAACTCTTCACCTCTCCAAAATCCAAGAGCGGTGAATCCAAAGAAAAAATTTCTCTCATCGATGATAGATCTGGTGGCCTCCCTGGTGGAATGCCTCTATGCAATGAGACATCAATGTCAAGTGGGGACTGCACATATTGTTGGGAAATATTTCCCTTGCTCTCACAGTGCAATACAGTCTGCCTCCCCTTTCCACTAGCTCTATGAAATAGAGAAGGGTGTGTGCCTCTCATCACATGATGATGCTCTTACTCCCTTCCTCCTCCTTCCAGCTGCAATGTTGCACAATCATGCTACTCATTGATTGTGCTTGGACCTCCATGTATAAGATCCTGGGGACCTCCTTGAAAATCTGCAAGAATACCTCTAGTTGGAGCAAGAGCTTCTCCTTCCTATGCTTGAGGTGCTAGATCAACTCTAGAAATGACAGCGTTGTTTCCGTAGCCTCCTCAACATGAGTGGGAAACCCTCCAATGATTGGATCCTCTTTTGGAAAAAGGATCTCTTTTCCTCCTTGCACCAAAATACAAGATGAATATCTTTCCTCCATTAAAGTATCATGTAAGATATCAGCCTCCTCCATGGTCTTCTGAAGTGTTTTTGAGTCTATGGTTTCTTCCATCATATGCAAGGGTTTTTCTTGTTTGAATGTGTTTGTTTCCTCCACATTTGTTTTAGAATTCCTCCTACCAAATCTCTTCATCAAATTTCTAATGAACATTGCATAGGAAGAGGTATTTACTGTAATGTTCCAAATCTAGAACTTGTTGCTCCATCGGGAATATCTTAAGATATTCCAAAATTCCTTCTACAAAAAAACCACAAGTCCATTCCAGAGATTGACTATTGGGGCATTTATCGGATATGTCACCTTCACAAGGAAGTGTGAGATCCAGAAGCTAGCTGGCCCTTCACAGACTCTGTCTATGGATATGCAGTATTTCCACTTCGGGAATTTCAGCCACAGGGTCCTTGAGGACGCTGTATAAGGAATTCACTACATAAATAAGGAAAACCACTACTGGGATTCCCTAGAAAATCTCTAATACAACTCCCTTGCAGAAAATGAGCTCAAAGAAATGATTCTAGATTGGATATACAGATCTCCCCAAACTAGATCTCTAAAACAAGGCTCAATGAGAGGGCTACAACAATACATGAACATTTCATTAACTCTGCAAATCTGAATGTACCATAAGAGGGAAAATACTACAGCCATATTCATATTATAATATCAGCAATAATATACAGAAATATCATGAGGAATGAACCCCTTTTTGCAATAGGAATCAACCTCCTATGAACAAACCCTGAAATACACAAGTTACTGCAACTACACAAAATGCCAGAGGACAATGCCTGTGCAGTCTCTATGATAGAAGCAGCTGCTGAATATGCATAAAATGTACATGTGGCTAAATGAATACAAAATAATAGCCCATTAACAAGAGATGGGCTGAAATACAAGATTTCTAGCAAATCTATGAGATATTGCTAGAAATGTCGGGACATACAAAATGTGACAAGTAAATTGTCACTGCAACTAAACTGAAATATGAATGAGGCCATGGTAGATCTGAAATTTTAATTCCCTCCTCTGATAATGTCTCTAAGCACAAAGGGCTGATCCCTTTGTCTCAAAAACACACTCCTGATAAACTCAATGAACCCCTCTCTCACTGACTCCATAAAATAACGCAGTTTCCTCCATGGACTGCGCAGTGGGAGATGATGGAATGTTGGCCTAGTGCAAAATATCTGATATGAAGCCCAGGAATCCTCCTTGCAGCTCCTCCAATGAGTAGATCACTCCTCCACTGAAGAAAACAAGCTAAGATGACTCCATGAGTTCCTCCTTTGTTATCCCCAGCAACACAACGTCCTCTCTGCTACAAAGCTAACACTGTAGATGATGGTAGTAGTTGTGGCCAATGCCGGATTGAGGAAAATCAACTCAATCCTCATCCTTTCTTGAGGAAGAGGTAGGGATTCCTGACCAAGAACACCCTAGTTCCCGAGGGCACCACCACCCTGCTAAACAGCTCGGGGATGCAAGCCTTTGCAGACCCAAGTCTAAACTCCAAAACATAATCCAAATGGGCTGCCATCTCCTCCTTATAAAGAAAGGGAACTCTTCTCCACCATGGTCCCACCAATTAGGGTTTCCACCCTCATGTGAGTGTCTTCCCTCCAAAACTGTGCAGCTTCTCTAGGAAGCCTCTCCTCCTTAGGCAGCGTTGTTGAATTTAGTCAAAGATGACTAAACCAAGTGAGATGGGTTCCATTCACACCCTTAGGTGTTTATTTCAGCTGCTTATTTGTCTCCTTTTCACATAAGGAGTGTTATTTCTTCATCAAAAGAGGGTTGAGGTGTCTCCTTACCCATTTTATTAAGAAAAATTAAAATATGCAACTATAATGTTCCATTTTAGCTTGAGGCTAAAATTGGGAACATTATAGTCCTCCCCTCCCATATGTTTCTTGCCCTCAAGCAACTGCATAGAGAGAAAAAAATTCCTCCTCATTCTTCTCTTGTGGCCTCATCAACAAGCTCTACCACTGCTCAAAAGATGCTGCAATAAACCTGTCCTCCAATGCTCTCTCCCAAGTATGTAAGCTAAAAATTATGCTCCTCAAGGAAAGATAGAAGGTGTAGTGGAATCCTTCTTGCTGTGCTATGGCCTCCTTAAGGTAGGAGTGATTATATGCATGGGAAAATCTTTCTCCCAATGATGATCCTCTCATCCATTCTATCATCCAAATGAAAATCTCAACCCTCGGTTTCTGAAACGTGTTGGGGCTGAATGGAGAGTTGTTTTGGTTTCCAATGATGGCCCCCTCTCCATTTGTGTTGTGCATGGGGCTTCCTCTATCCTTGGGCTGAAATGGTATGGCCTCCAAGAATGGCCCAAGCTACCCCATCAAGAAATCCATCCATGAAACTCCTCCTCAAATTCTCCAAGTGGTTCCTCCCACAAGAAGAGACAAGTAGCAATGTGGCAATCATCATTTGCCCATGGTGTCTCCTGCAAGATAAGACATGTATAATGGGGAGAATCATGCTCCCAATGGGCTGTACATCCAATAATATCCAAATAATTCTCTTCAAGAGAGTACAAACATCAGAAATACAAGGAGAAATACAATAAAAGAAAGTTTTCAAATGACAACTGGAGAGTGGTTCAAAGTTCCACTCATGGAACCTGCGTAGTGCCTCTTGGCCTGCCCCAAAAATCAAAAGTAACAAGTGTTGTACTAGCCACTTGTTTGCTGCCACAACATCTCCTCATAAGATTAAAACATGAAATCACAATTTGGTGCCAATGGTGCACATCAAGAAGCATGTGGCTTCCCCCACAAACCATCATAAGAATAGCCAAAATCAAGGCTATAAGTAGCTGCAAGTACATTATACCAAGTGAAAGAAGGGATGGCCCTTCTTGAGACAATATGCTACTCATATGAAGTAAAGAGGTACAAAATGCAATGAGAAATTATACCTTCTCTACCATGTACTTGAGACCTTGAGCTGAAATGGCTCATATGAATGCTCCCCCTTTCCTCCAATGATTAAGGGAATGGTTGTGCCAACCTCTCAAAAATCATCTGGGCTATGCATCTTTCCATATGCTGATGACTATCATGATGAATTCCCTCCCAAGTGAACTCCTCTAGCAAGGCAAAGTATGCATCCAAGTGCATAGCTAGGAAGTACTCATGTGCTACATGCAATAGTTTCTCCTTGAGACTAGAAATTCTAGTCAAGAAGAGTCTGCCATGATGATAGATGATCATATCATCCACTAAGTATCTGCCATCTCCATCAAGGTCATCCAAGATCATGCAATTCACCAAGATCCTGGGAATACTCAACCAAAATCTTAGTCCTCCAACCGGGATCAATCCTCCACATAGACAGCGTTGGTGTTCTGAAATATGGTACTCCCTCACGCTGCTGCCTACTACTTTGACATCCCCCATGCCAAAGTCATCCTCCAAGTTGTTTTCATGCTCACCATGCAGCTGCTCATGCTCAAATAGAAATGATGATCTCTGAAAATGAGCCTCCCATGAGAGACTATCACCTCCAAAGAATCTCCCAATCCTGGCCAATGTAAGCATGAGTGGTCTCCCTCTACTCCAATGCATGAAAGATTTCTCCCTCAAAGGAAGAATTCCTCCGTCTCTCCAAATCCATGGAGTAGTCATCCTGCATCATGAAGATGCTATCCTCCATCCATGCAGCAAACTTTATCAGTGCAGTATAGCTGATGAGAGTGGGTGGTACTGAAAATGAGAGAGTGTATCCCTCCTCCTTGTGCTTATCCCCAAAATCTTTGCACTGTGATGGACTCCTCCAATGTCTCCACCCCTCCGGAATCCAAGAGTGGTGAACCACAAAGCATGATGCCTCTCATCATCTCTACATCGGGTGGCCTCCCAAGTGGAATTCCTCCAAAAAGTGAGACATCAAGATATGAAATAGACTGCATGTATGAGTGGACTGATTTGTCCCTCTCTCCTTTGCACAGTGCAGTCTCTTTCCTTTGTGCAGAAAATTTCTGAAATAGATAAGGGAGAATGCTCATCATCCCTTCATGTTGATCCTTCTCCTCTTCTTTCTCCATCTCACAATCCCCAGCAGATGCTACATATGGCTCCGAAATTGTGCCTTGGTACCCACATGTAAAAAATATTTGTAACTCCTTGCAAATACACAAGGTCTCCTCTAGTGGAAGCAATGGCTCCCCTTTCACCTCCATGTGGTGATGGATCTCCTCCTAATATGACAACGTTGTTGGTTCTTTCCAATGTATGCAAAGTGTTTGCATGTATGACACAATGAGTTTCACCAAGTTCTTCCATCAAACCCTTAGTGAATGCATCATAAGTTCTTGCATTTGCATGACAATGAAAAATGGAACCTTCAAACCAACAAACATGAGCCATACCTTGAGTTGCAGCGCTGCTCCTTCCATGGCCTCATTTCCTTCCTCTACTCCCTTGCAATGCAAGTGAACAAAGGACTGCGCTGTGGATCTGCATGTGTGGCTGAATGCCCACACCCTTCATGAAAATAGCTAGGATTTGTCCCATCAACAAACCCTCTCAGAAAATCTTCCCACTTTTCCCTTTCATCAAGATTTTCAATGATTTCTTCAATGGTCTGGAAAAGAAGAAGGATACCTCCTCTTCCGTCATTCCTTTTCCCTTGTTTCCTTTGCAAATCTCCTCCCCTTGGAGAGAAGCTCCTCTTGTTGATGGCATTAAATCTTGTGCACAGGCTGAGCCAAGATTGATGCTCTGATAACACTATAATGTTCCAAATCTGTAACTTGTTGCTCCATCAAGAATATCTTAATATATTCCAAAATTCCTTATACAGAAAAACCACAAGTCCATTCCAGAGATTGACTGTTGGGGAATTTACCGAATATTTCACCTTCACAAGGAAGTGTGAGATCCAGAAGCTAGTTGGCCCTTCACAGACTCTGTTTATGGATATGCAATATTTCCACTTTGGGAATTTCTGCCACAGGGTCCTTGAGAACGCTGTATAAGGAATTCACTGCATAAATAAGGCAAACCACTGCTAGGATGCCCTATAATATCTCTAATACAACTCCCTTGCAGAAAATGAGCTCAAAGAAATGATTCTATATGGGTTATACAGATCTCCCCATACTAGATCTCTAAAACAAGGCTCAATGAGAGGGCTACAGGAATACTTGAACATTTCATTATCTCTGCAAATCTGAATGTACCATAAGATGGAAAATACTATAGCTATATTCATATTATAATATCAACAATAATATACAGAAATATCATGAGGAATGAACCCCTTTTTGCAATAGGAATCGACCTCCCATGAACAAACCCTTAAATACACAAGTTATTGTAACTACACAAAATGCCGGAGGACAATGCCTGCGCAGTCTCTATGATAGAAGCAGCTACTGAATATGCATAAAATGTACATGTGGACAAAGGAATACAAAATAATATCCCAATAACAAGATATGGGTTGAAATACAAGATTTCTAGCCAATCTATGAGAGACTGCTAGAAATGCCGAGACATACAAAATGTGACAAGTAAATTGTCACTGCAACTGAACTGAAATATGAATGAGGCCATGGCAGATCTGAAATGTGAATGACCTCCTCTGATAATGTCTCTAAGCATAAAGGGCTGATCCCTTTGTCTCAAAAACACACTCCTGATAAACTCAATGAACCCCTCTTTCACTGCCTCCATAAAATAGCACAGTTTCCTCCATGGACTGCGCAGTGGCAGATGATGGAATGTTGGCCTAGTGCCAAAGATCTTATATGAAGCCTGGGAATCCTCCTTGCAGCTCCTCCAATGAGTAGATCACTCCTCCACTGAAGAAAACAAGCTAAGATGACTCCATGAGTTCCTCCTTGGCTGCCCCTAGCAACACAACATCCTCTCTACTACAGAGCTAACGATGTAGATGATGGTAGTAGTTGTGGCCAATGTCAGATTGAGGAAAATAAGCTCAATCCTCATCCTTCCGTGAGGAAGAGGTAGGGATTCCTGACTGAGAACACCCTAGTGCCCGAGGGCACCACCACCCTGCTAAACAGCCCGGGGATGCAAGCCTTTGCAGACCCAAGTCTAAACTCCAAAACATAATCTAAATGGGCTGCCATCTCCTCCTTATAAATAAAGGGAACTCTTCTCCACCATGGTCCCACCAATTAGGGTTTCCACCCTCATGTGAGTGTCTTCCCTCCAAAACTACGCAGCTTCTCTAGGAAGCCTCTCCTTTTTGGGCAGCGCTGTTGACTTTAGTCAAAGATGACTAAACCAAGTGAGGTGGGTTCCATTCACACCCTAAGGTGTTTATTTCAGTTGCTTATTTGTCTCCTTTTCACATAAGGATTGTTATTTATTCATCAAAAGAGGGCTAAGGTGTCTCCTTACCCATTTTATTAAGAAAAATTAAAATATGCAACTATAATGTTCCATTTTAGCTTGAGGCTAAAATTGGGAACATTACATTTACATTTTTCAAAGTAAATGACTCAAATAACCACCATGCATAGACCTTACCTCCAAACTGCAGCGCTGCTATTCTGATGGCTTCATCTTTGGAAATCTGATGCTACTACAAAAAGGTGTCTAGCTCTTCTATCCAAGCCCCGGCTGAACAAGTAGGGGAACCATCAAAGATAGATAGAAGAAATCTATCCATATCAAGCTGCTTGCTCCTCCTCACCATGATCTTTCAAAACACTAGAAAGGTAATATGATCTCTAAACTTCTGAGTTTGAGATTCATACTCATGCAAGAAACCACTAAGAGTTCCTTCCTCTGACATTCATCCTTCTTCTTTTCTTCTTCTGGCAAAGCTGGCGATGTGACTGCGATGTGCCTCATAGGGTATCCCTGCATGCTCACCTTCCATATCAGAAAATCTAGATTTTGACTTAGTTTCAAACCCTCTTGGAGATCCTATACTTATCTCCCTTCTTATCTTCTCAAATTCTTCATAAATGCTCTGTACAGGTCTTGGAAGAAGCTTTGTAAGCTCATATTCCTTTTTCTCTCCACATAGTGGAGTCTTCATCTTCTCTCTCCTTGATAGCATGATGGCTGAGATCCACCGGCTGAGCCAGAGATCATGCTCTGAACCCACTGTAATATTCCTAATCAGGAAAATGCTACAACAATGAGAATATCTCAAGATATTCTAAAGTTGGAGACCCAACAATATGCAAATACAATAATGGAGCAGCAGCAACACTCAAATCATAGAAATGTGAGAGAAAACCATAGCCATATCATTAAATAATAGAAGCAACAAATGAATACAAGATCTTGAGGAAAAAGATCACTCAAGATAGGCAATGCTTAGCCTCAAGAAACAAGTACAAGAACTATGATAAAACCACTGCTACACATGTCTTCTCAAGCTATGACAGCGCAGTTTTATAGAAAAACTACATGCTACATATGTAAAATACATAGATATATCAATACATGGCTCAATATAACATTGGGAATGAAGATCTCATCTCCCAAAGGCTACCTCATGTCAATCCTGGAAGGATTGGCTGTAAAATACAAAATGTGCAAAATGTCGGAGTTGTTGGGTAGCAGCTACAACTCAGAAATAGAACTGGATGGAGAAGACTGAAGATGCTACAACCAATTACAAGATCTCATCCAATAGATATTTAGAATGAAAGGCTAATCCTCTCACCTAAGATCTCACCATCCAACAATCTGCAAGAGCCCCACTGCAAATGCTCCACTCAAAATAATGCAGTAACTAGATGGAATTGCATTTTAGGGCTAGGGAATGAGTTGGCCTTGATGCCAAAGTCTGCAATAAGCTCCAGAATGCCTCCAATCTGATCTTCCAAAGGAAAGAGAGACTCTTCCTCTGAAAAATAACTGATGGAGGTGGTGTAGTGAACCCTCACTGCAACACCCAGCAACAAAACATTACTCTGCTGCAGAAATAATGATGTCTTGATGGAGGATGCTTGGCCTCAAGCCTAGATGTGAGTAAAATGAATAAAAATCCCTCAAGAGGCCTCTCAATAAGGAAAAGGAATCCTAAACAGGAATTCCCCTGGCAATTCTTGCTAAACAGCAAAGAATGCACAATTTTCTGAATAGACAATGTGATGAATAATACAAGCATGAGAAACAATGGTTGCCTTGCCCTCCTTTTCAACTAGTGAAAGCTCTTTCTCCATGGGCCCCATCCATTAGGGTTTCCTCCACTAAATATCCTCTTCCTCATTTTCACTTCGTTGTCTTACAAAGGAAGCCACTCCTCCTATGGCAGCGCTGTTGACTTGGTCAAACTTGACCTTGTCCACTTGCAAATAACCCTGTTCACACATGAGGGTGTGAAAACCAACTCCAATTATGATCCCCTTTCATACTATGAGGGATTTTATTGAGATTATCATCATGCATGGGCTTCTTTACCCATTTATTCTCCTCCTAGGTGAAATCAGCAAAAATTAATATTCCAAATTATTATCGGAAAATTTTGGAATATTACAATCTCTCCATGTGCCTTCTCCAAAAAGAAATTCACCTCATGTTTCTTCTTCTAATATACCAAGTGAAGAAGCTGACAGTATCCCTAGTGAAGAACAAATAGATGGCAGCAGTCAGGAAGAAACTGAGACAAATAATGATGGCCAAGAAGAAAGTTATGAAGATGAATATTATGAGAATAAAGAAAATAGTTAAGCAGAGGGGAGTAGCCATGAAGAAAGCAGTGATGGAAAAGATGAAATTAGTGAAGCTAGCCGCAAATATGAGTATTTTGATGAAGAGGAAAACAGAGCTGAAAATAGTGAACCAAGTGATGAAGAAGAGCAGCCAGATGAAGAGGAAAAGCAGCAAGATGAGGAGGATGGTCAGCAAAGTGCACAAGATAGTCAAGGAAAAAGTCATGACATTCATGCAAGCTGTCATGACTTTCTTGACACTAATCAGCCTATAAATGACAAAGAAAATCAAAATGAGGCAAGTGCAGAAGATGTTGATCAATTTAAGGATCAAGGTAGTGATAAAGCCACGTTCAAAATAGCCAGTGTTATCCCTCTCACATACACATACCACAGAGGGATGAGAGATGTGTTTGTTGCCTCTAAAAGGCAAAGGGCCATCTCCTCTCAAGCTGCCAAAACATTGAACAAGGGAAACGAAAAGATGGAAAAATTTGAGCAAAAGGTACAAGTAAGAAGGAGCAAAAGGATCAAGAAGACTTCTCAAGGGCCTGTTTTCATTGATCTAGACAGTGAAAATGAAGACCAAGAGATGAGTACTAAGCTTCTCCTCTTAGAAAAAGATGCACAGCTTCAAGAATGGGACAAGGATTCTGAAAGGGCACATATATTCATACACTATTATAAAGAGGAGCATAAACATTTCAAAGAGGTAAAGAGGGGCCATTCCCTACAAAATAAAATGGTCAAACACTATGCAAGGAAAAGCATGCTTGCTAATGCCAAACTAAAGCAAGCTCTCATAGAGCTGGAAGACCTAAAAAGGGACCAAAGTACATGAAATCCTTTGGATCTTGGCTGATGCTTCTCAGCAGGGATCTAAAACCCCTGAGGGGTCTCTCCACCAAATTTGAGGCAAATCGGGAAACTTTTTGTTTTTTTGAAATTTTGACCCCTAGGAGCGTAGCACCCTAGCTGCTACGCACAAAATTGGTGAATTTTCAGCTCTCCAAGTTTACCTTTTTTGGTTTTCCACATCACCAACAGTCTACCCACAAAATTTCAGGTCAATTAGAGCAGTTTTTCCCCCTCAAAAGGTCAAAAAACACCTCATATTTGACCCTTTTGCCTCCTTTTCAGACCAGGTGTTGTGCACAGAGAAATTTTGGGAGATTTGATCTTTGAACGGGTAAATGGCATTCATTCAGCACAAATCAAGTATTTTTGGAAATTATACTCATCAGGGTTTCCAACGAGCCATCACGGAGCAAAATCTGACACCGGGAAGGAGGTCAAAACCAGGCTGCAAATACACCTATTTTCTGATATTTTGGTGCTACGCATAGAGGACCAAAAGTGCCAAAAGTCAACAAAAGACACTAATTAATGGAAAAATGGTTTTTTAATGTTTTTTTAGACAAACCACTCCAGATTTTATTAAGGATTTATATTTTGATGTTTTTTATTTATTAGCTTATCTACTATGTGTCTTGGGCCTTGCATGGTCATTAAGCACATTTATGACTAAATTAGGGTTTCTGGAAGCCTCTTATGGTTTCCACCTCCTCATTTGCTCCATAAATAGATAATGAGGCTCTTATATATTTGTGTGGGATTTTGATGACTTATTATGAAGCAATACATAGTCTCTTGGAGTTTTGAAAATAAATTGATGTCTTGGAGCTCATGCATGCCCTGATTTGTTTGTTGATGGAGGAGGACTGTTTGCAGGATCCATAAGCTTGGTTGATGGTGATGTGTTTCCCTTTTGTTCATGTTTTATATTTTTTCATTATGTTTCCATCTTCCTATGTTGTAGTAGGACAAAAAATTTAGACTAAGACATGTTTGCTAATGGCACCTTAGGTCTATTTGTTCTTCACTGCCTTAATGCTTTCTTCTGCTAGGATATATTAGAGAATTCATCTTTTTTGCTCTCTAAGGATTTCCTAAGCTTTTCTATTTCTTGAATGGTTTATATCAATTGGTATCAAGCATGATTCATGGCTAGCCCTGCATATTTGTTGCCACTAAAAACTCAGTTCTTGGAATCAGCTCTTTAAAGCATCATTACCTAGGTTTATCAAAGAAGCATGTTTCAATCATGCTCTTTGCATTTACTTAGCTGGTTGTTTCAAAGGACCTTTCATAGTTGTAATCTTAGATGTTTAGGTTTTTTCTCTCCTTCTATGGTTATAGTTGTTTGTGCATCTTAAATGTTTTCTACTCTTGATGATGAAATCTATGAAAGTTAAATAAGTCTTCTTGCATTTCTATATTTCATTTGAATGTTTTTCTTGGATGATTATATGCTTTCAGTCTGAAATCAAATGGATTAGTTTTTGCTTATGCCTTTGATTCTCTTTCTATGCTTATGATTTTTCTAACTCCTTTAGTTTAAAATTATATGAAGGATTCGGGTATGCCGTTTATTAGCTTTTTTTCTCAAGCTTAATGTCCATCTCATAATCTTTCACAACCTCAAAGATCCACCAACCAAGTTAAAATTTCTCTGCAAATACTCTTTAAACCATTGATGAACTTATCATGAACTTAGTAGACTCCATTGCCCAATGACTTAAAGTTTTCTATCTAAACCTATCTAAGTATCATACCCAACCAAAAACAATCAACAAACCCAATACTTCATAACTAGCCTAAAATAAACCCTAATCAGCAAACAAGTTCACATATTTTCACCTAATAGAGAGATCCCTCTCAAAATCCAAGAAGGCTAGGTCCTTGGATTCTAAATCTTGGTTTTATGTTACCCCTGTCCATTTGTATCTCACTCAATCTAGCAAATTACGGGGAGCTAACATAATGGCGATCACGGTGGGACCTCTGAGTACATAGTTGCCTGAATACCCCTTATAGACTCATTTAGACCCTCAGTTAGACTGGGAAAATCAATTGATAGCCAAGAGTAGAAACTAATTGCCTCATCATCCTAGCAAGATGATGGCTCAGCTAGAGGATACTCATATAAACCTTATGGTTACATAAGGAAACTCAGAAAACCCAAAAAAGTCCCTAGATTGATTTTTATCAAAATTTGGTGGTGGACCATTATATACATACCCTCAAAACTACAAAAAATTTCCCCCTGGAGACTCCACTAGCCTCTAGTAGGCCTCTTTTCACCTCACTAGTCCCATGGGTTTTCCTACGATTGTGTCAAATCAGTCCCAATCAGTTTTAAGGCCTAGTTACACCTTGTGTGAGTAAAATAAACACTAAGAGAGGTCAGCCTTCCAAAATAACTCTCAAACCTTTCAGCCTCTCTAATTTTTTGAGTAAGAGATATGGCTTCACGAAGGATCAATACCAGATCACACCCGGACCCAAATCCTCCTACCATAGTTGATGGCCCAGAAAATATTTTGTGGCAAAATTCTAAAGTTGGAAACTCAACCACTGTTAGGACCATTCATAGAGAAAGCTCCACACTAGAACATCTTACAATTTCACAATATCCTTAGTTTGAATTTCACCATACTAAGAACCTGTTCAGGACCAAGTCACAAAGTAGGGTTGACCAAGCTAACCTTGGGCCCATAGATTTTCAGCAAAGCTCCAGAAGGGAAGCTTCTCCTGCCACTCCACATGACTTTCAGCTTCTCCATCACTTTAGCTCTTTTCATCCCAAGTCTACTCAGAATTATTTTTTTGGGCTAAGTACCTCAGCTACACCCATTCATACCACCATTGTGCAAACCACCTCACTCCATCCTACTCCACCACTCACAAACCCTCCCCTTGTAAATAATCCTTTGTTTCCATTTCCTCCCATCATGGTAGCCTGGTATGCTCCATTGGCTCTACAACAACCACTATTACCATTGCCAAATTATTATCAGTCGAAGATCCCTCACTTCTCAGGGACTGAATCCATCACTGCCCAGAAACATGTAGATAGAATAAATGATGCTTTTGACTACATGGAGATAGAAGAAGAAACCATGAAAATGAGGATTTTTTCGCAGAGCCTAGGAGGATAACCCAAGAAATGGTTCAAAAAATTACCTCCCAACAGCATACATGATCTCCCTTCCCTCTACCAAGCTTTTGTAAACAAGTGGGAAATCAAGAAGAACCCCCTTCAAATTCTTTCCGAGTATAAAAATCTTAAAAGGAATCCAGGAGAAAGTGTTCATGACTACTCCACTAGGTTTAACAGTGTTTACAATTCCCTCCCACCTCACATGAAACCTCCCCAAGGCTTAGCCTAAGTAAAATTTCCAGAAGGCTTTGATGCTGACATGGCCTATCAATTAAGGGAGAGAGACTACCTAACTCTAGAAGACATGCAAAAAGGAGTTGTGAGTGTAGAGGCCAACTTAATTGAGAAAAGAGCTAGGATGAGGTCAAAGAAGAGAGTGACGTATAAATATGAAACAGTGCCTTCAACCTCCTCTTATGACACCAAAATTTACTCCCTAGTCAGGACAATGGAGAGAATGATGGAAAAAATCAGTTTGAATGAGAGAACACCTCCTAGGGAAAATAAATTCAATCCTAAAAATAGGAATAGGAATCAGAATTTTAGAAGAGACCCTCCCCAAAACAGACAAAGAGAGAATGACCAAAAAATTAGACCCCCTTTCCAAGACAACTATGTAGATGAAGAGGAAATAGAGCCAGAGCAGTTAGAAGAAGACCATGTAAATGTCATAGGTTCTAATGATGAGGATAACACTTTTCTTACCGAAGAAGAACAAAGGATATTTTCTTCAAAACCAAATGAAAAATCATATGAAGATTCCGAAGACTATAAACTAGGATTTGAGAATGCCATAATGGAAGTCCATAGGAAATATGACCTTAGGAGCAAAAAGAATCAAGATGTTCCTAAAACAAATCAGCCAAACACCATCGTTAGGAATACTGATGAACATATTCCTAAAAATACAGCAGAAAACACAAATAATATGGCTAAGAAAGTTGATCTAAACAAACTAAAAAATATTCAACCTAGTAATGATTCAATCTGCCCTAGTACTTCAACTAGTGGCCTTGAAAAAACATTGTTGTACAAACCATCAAATCAGAATCAGCAAATCAAAAATGTAGAAAATTTTATGGCTGATAAAACTGATGTAAATGCAATGAAGACACTTACGCCTTTCAGCTTTGAAGGGGAGATTGCCAAAATCAAGATTACCATGCCCTTCACTAAATTGGTAACCCAGGAGGTATATAGATCCCAGATTTTCAAAGTGTTAAACATAGGGAATGATACTGACACTTTAAACTTAACTGATGATAAACCATATTTTTTGTTTGGTCCTGAATTTGAGGGAAAATATCAAGAAGGAGTTGTACCTCCTTTCTATGTCAGTCTAAACATACATGACAAAATTCTACATAATGATATGCTAGACTTTGGTGCCTCACACAACCTCATGCCAAAGGTTGTGATGGAGAGATTAGGCCTAGAAATCACAAACCCTTACAAAGACTTGTACTCTTTTGATTCAAGTAGGGTTAAGTGTCTAGGCTTAATCAAGGATCTGTGTGTCAATCTAGCACAAATCCTCGCTAAAAGCCTAGTCATGGACATAGTTGTTGTTGATATCCCCCCTAAGTATGGCATGCTTTTATCTAGATCATGGGGGGCCAAACTCCAGGGTAGCCTTCAAATGGACATGACTTATGCCACCATCCCAGTCTTCAATCAAACAAGGAGGTTGTATCAAGAATCCCACATGAAATATATGGTGAGTAGCATAGATAGGCAAAATAACACACCGTTTTATTCCATTCACTCATACCTTGACTCTTTCATCTTGTACAATGAAAATGATATCAATGAACAAGTGAATGACAATGAAGGAGAACTAAGCCCTCCGAAACAACCAAACCACCCCTCTAATCAAGAAAATGACACCCAAAACTCTAGCAAGCCCAAAGTATAAAATAGTGACAAATCTGAAATTGACACCCTTTGGCATATGAGCGTTGATGGCTCTTATGGTAAGGCTGGCTCAGGAGCTAGGGTTTGGATCCACAACACAAATAAAGGCCATTCCTATAGGCTATATTTCCAATGCACTAATAACATTTCAGGAGATGAGGCTCTCATTGTTGGTTTACACTTACTTAAAGACATCAAAGCTAAGAAAATCTTGGTTCAAGGAGTTCAGAACTAATCATCAGACAAATAAAGGGAGAGTATTCAACCAAGAACCCTAGACTGAGAGAGTATAGAAATTTTTCCCTAGATCTTCTCAAAACCTTTGAGAAGTCTGAGCTCACTTTCATCCCTAGGGCCCAAAACTGCCTTGCCAATGAGCTTGCTTTTGCTGCCAGCAATTTCTCTTTACCTTATGAAAATAAACAATACCTTGTCAAATTAAAAAACAGGCCTACTGTGCCAGACAACTTGAACCATTGGAAAGTGTTTGACAGTGATGAACAAATAGATGATTTTCTACAATCCATAAATGAATTTGCAAGCACAAAACAGAGTTTAAGATTTGAAAGAAATAATTTTGTTGAAAATGAAACTCCCAAAATAGAGTTGTCCTTTAATGATGATATGAAACACATTCAAAATCCTTGTGTTGCAGACATATTTGATAAATCAAATCAAAGATAATTTTAGGTTTTTCAATGTAAAGATGACACCTTGCCAAGAGGCCTTACACCATTAGAAGAGCTATTTGATTTTAATTATGTAGCTAAAAAACTCAAGATATAATCCACTGAAACAAATGTAGAAGAATATAACATTGGAGGGATGAACGAGCACAAAATAGTCAAGTCGTCCAAAGCTCTCCCTCCTCGCACAAAACATAAATACATTGAGATTTTTAAAGAATTTAAAGATGTGTCCGCTTGGGGGTATGAAGACTTGAAATCCTATGACACTAAAATCATTCAACATAAAATTCCTCTCAAGGAAAATCAGAAACCATTCAAACAAAAATTGAGAAGGATTAACTTCGTCTCGTTACCTTCAGTTGAGAAAGAAATAAAAAAGATGTACGATTTCGGGATCATAGTCCCTGTCAGATACTCAAAATGGGTGTCCAACCTTGTGTCAGTTAGGAAGAAGACCGGGGAAATTAGGCTTTGCATTGACTTCAGAAATTTGAACAAGGCCTCCTTAAAGGACAATTATCCCTTGCCTAAAATGGATCACATACTCCAAAAATTAGTTGGCTCACAAAGAATCTCATTACTAGATGGCTTCTTAGGTTATAACCAAGTTCTAGTCTTTCTAAGTGACCAACGCAAAACTGCTTTCACTACACCTTGGGGTACTTTCATGTATGTTAAAATTCCATTCGGGTTAATGAATGCAGGGGCCACTTTCCAAAGGGAAATGGACATAGATTTTTCGGAAGACATAGGTTACTTCATAGTCATATACCTTGATGACATCGTTGTCTACTCTAAGACTGGTGAAGAACACTTAGTCCACTTGAGAAAATTTTTTGAAAAGTGTAGAAAGTATGGCCTATCTCTGAATCCTAAGTAAACTATGTTTGGCCTTCAGGAAGGAAAACTCTTAGGCCACATCATCTCTGAAGAAGGAATCAAAATAGATCCCAAAAGGATAGAAGGCATCTTACAAATTAGCCATCCCAGAAACATTAAAGAGCTACAATATTTCATTGGAAAGATTAACTTCCTAAGAAGATTCATCCCCAACCTTGTTGAACTCCTAAGGAATATCACAAACATGTTGAAAAAGGTTTTGGAAATACTGAGGGGGGGGGGATCAGTATTCCTTTCAATTAGAGCATTAGTTAATCTTCAATTATTATCAGTGTTTGTACAATGATAGCAGCAAACAAGAGGAACACAAATGCACATAGTTTTTAAGGTGGAAACCCACTCCGGGACAAAAACCACCTAATGATTTTCTAATAATTCTCTAATATTCAACTCCAATTGAAAATAAAGCTCCAACTTCCTAGAATCTAGAAAAGCATTCTTCTCCAGCTCCCACTGGATGGATGCTCCAATGCCCAAGATTCTTCAGTAGTCAACTGAATGGATGCCCCAACACCCAATGAGCTACAACTCACCCTAGCACCACCCTACCACCCTTTAGAAGAATAAAAGAAGAATGGACTCCCGTACCAGGGAAAATGGTCCACTTTTACAATGATATATAATGATGTAGAAGAAGAAGATATACTAGACTAGAACCCCAAATTTGACACAACCACCTAATGATGATCCTAGAACTCCCAACACTACCTCTTCAACCCTTGGCAGATAGATACTAGTATAATTTGTACAATAATATATTTACAATGACTAAGTACAATGATACCTTTACAATGATTGTATGCAGCACTGCCCACTTGAAGACTTCATATGATGAAATCCTTGCTGCTGTTATGCACCTTGGTTGCTGCTATTGTCATGCTACCCTCTGCTGCACCTTTCTTTTCTTTTCTGCCATAGAAAGTCTGGTCCTTTGCAATCCTTGACAACACATGATCTAGCTTTTTCTTGCCTTCTAGGAGCTCGATATTGAATCTGGTGTATCTCTGTTATTTAAGATCCTCAATATCTGATTTTTGGTCTTGTAGTAGTCCTCTGAGTCATCTTTCCAATGCCATAGGTCTGACCCAATTTGGATTCTTCAAAAGAGATTTATACCCAACCTCTCACAATGCCCTAATTATGGATTGTTTCAGAAGATCGCACTTGTACAGCGTACCACGTGTCATTGTTTCTTCATTTTCCTCTAAAATTGATAGAGAGAAAACTACATACTATTCAATATCTTCCACTTTTTACATAATTCCAATCTGATACTTAGAGACAGATTTATGATGATTTTACCAAGGTCACTTCTTTGAGATGAATTTCAGGAGCCTACGAAAACCCTGACTTCCACAGATCATATATCCCAAAATATTGAGCATCTTGATCTGAAATTTTTTTTTGTGGCTTCCTCATGAGTTTGGCTTTGCCTCATAAAAATTTCAGCTTCTGAACCTTCGTAGAAGAAAATTTAGAGCGAAAATTCCAAGATGACCTGTTTCATATGGCGAAATCCCCTGCCTAAGGAGGAAATGAAGATCACAATTTATATAAATGCTTAAGTTGACAGGGGCTTCAACAAGTGAACGTGGGATGGATTTTAGGAGCTTAAAAAATATTAATTATGACTTTTCAATGTCCCATGCCCCAACCCCATGGGGTTTTAGCCCACCAACTGGGGGTACAAACATCAAACATGAATATCTCTCAAACTGTGAAGAATTACATGGTGTGCCATATATCAACGGAAACATCTCGACAAGTAGAAACCATAAAAATCATTATTGACCCAGAATATATTAATTTGGTAGGTCAAAATTCCCATGAAATATTGGGTTAGCCCCTGGTGCTACTTGGGTTGACATCAATGACAACTGCTGATCAACAATCTCCCCCTTTGGCATTGATGGCAACACAAGTACTCCCCCTGCGATCATGACACCTCTTCCTACAAAATTATCTCCCCCTTTGACATCAATGGCAAAGGGTAACTCCCCCTGAAACACAACCATCCCGCGGACCTGCACACACTTCCACTCCTGCTGACACACAACCGTCTTGTAGACTTGTAATCTAATGAGAACTTGGGAGAATCCCAAGCTTTTGACGAAGATATTCAAATGATTCACGAGGTAAAGGTTTAGTGAAGATATCAGCAATTTTTTCTTTTGTACAAACATACTCAAGTTTGATATTCTTTTCAACGACTTGTTCTCTAACAAAATGATATTTGATTGGAATGTGTTTTGTTTTTGAATGCATGACAGGATTCTTGGAGATGTTGATGGCACTAGTGTTGTCACAGAATATGGGAATAGGCTCACTAAATTGTACTTGAAGATCTTGCAAATTTTGTTTCATCCAAAGGACTTGAGTACAACATGATGTTGCTGCAATGTATTCTGCTTCCGCTGTAGATAACGAGATTGAAGTTTGATTTTTGCTCAACCATGATACGAGACAACCACCTAGATAGAATGCTGCTCCACTAGTACTCTTACGATCATCAACGCTTCCTGCCCAATCTGCATCTGTAAAGGCTTGAATAATGAGATTGTTACCCTTGGGATACCACAAGCCATATTCTTCTGTGCCCTTTAGATATCGAAGAATTATTTTGACGGCAATAATATGTGATTCTTTTGGTGCTGCTTGGAATCTTGCTACTTGTCCAACTGCTTGCATAACATCTGGCCGAGAGGCTGTTACATATAGAATACTACCAATCATAGATCTATACAACTTCTGATCCACATCCTTAGATGAGTCGTCTATGCTCAATTTGCAACCTGTTACCATTGGAGTAAGGACGGGTTTGCAATCTTCCATTTTGAATTTCTTGAGCATTTCCTTGATGTACTTGGCTTGACATATTAATATTCCTTTCTCTTTCTAAGATATTTGAATCCCTTAGAAGTATGTCAACTCACCAAGTAAAGACATCTCAAACTCACATTTCATCTTTGTAGAAAAGTTCTTACTTAGTCGATCATCATTGCTACCTAATATTATATCATCCACATATACCTCAGCGATTGTTAAATTATCTTTATCTATTTGTACATAAATATTGCTATCAACAGTACCTTTCTCGAACCCTTGTTGACGTACATATCCATCAAGACGAGCATACCATGCTCTAGGAGCCTGCTTGAGACCATATAGAGCCTTCTTTAACCTGCAGACATAGTCTTCTTTTTGTGATAGTAGAAAACCTTCAGGTTGTTCGATGTAAACGTCTTCTTTTAATTCTCCATTCAAAAATCCTGACTTAACATCCATTTGGTAGACTTTGATTTTTCTTGAACATGCATAGGCGAGAAACATTCGGATGGCTTCCATTCTGGCAACTGGTGCAAATGTTTCGTCGAAATCAATTCCTTCCACTTGTGCATAGCCTTTGCAAACCAATCTTGCTTTGTTTCTAGTAACCTGCCCATATTCATTCAATTTGTTCCTGAACACCCGTTTAGTCCCAATGACATTTTTATATTTTGGTCATGGAACTAATTCCCAGGTGTTATTCTTCTCAATTTGATCCAATTCTTCATTCATAACTGCTACCCAATGTTCATTTTGGTTGGCTTCCTCAAAACTACTAGGCTCAAAGGTTGCTAGAAAACCAATGTGAGCTTGTTGTGATGAATGAAGCTGTCGAACTTCATTTATGTCACCAATGATTTGATTTGATGGATGGTTCTTTTGAATCCACTCTTTTGTTCTCCTTGGAGGAGCTTCTTGTTGTTGTTCTGGTATATCTTGATGATCATTGCTTACTTCTTCCTCGTTGATAGTTTCTTCTTGTTCTACTATTTTATCTGTCTTTTTCAGCCTCTGTCTCAAGTTTCAAAGATTCTAGATCCTCATCATTACTTTCTAGAACACCATCTTCGTCAAATGTAACATTTATGCTCTCCACTATCTGTTTTCGTGTTATTTATAGCATTTATAGGCCTTTCTTTTGCATGAGTAACCAACAAAGATACCTTCATCAACACATGATTCAAACTTACCCAAATTTTGATCTTCTCTTTTGATATAACATTTGCTTCCAAAGATTTTGAAACATTTCACATTAGCTGGTTTTCCTTTCCATAATTCATATGGAGTCTTGTTGCAATTATTTCTGAGAAGACTTTGGTTGATAATGAAGACTGTCGTATCAATTGCTTGAACCCAGAATTTTTCATCCAATTTTGAGTCCTTTAACATTGTTCTACCCATTTCCTGTACGGTTATGTTCTTTCTTTCGGCAACTCCATTTTGCTGAGGTGTTCATGCTGTTGAAAATTTCCTTTTTATTCCATTTTCGTCACAGTATTGCTGAAATAATTTGGAAGTGAATTCTCCACCATTATCTGATCTTAAACACTTTATTTCAAATCAGTTTCATTTTCAACCAACTCCTTGTAGATCTTAAAGCACTCAAATGCTTCAGATTTTTTCTTTAGGAAACTGACGGCTATCATCCTAGTATAGTCATCTATCATTAACATGAAATATAATTCTTCATCTAAGCCTTTCGTTCTCACAAGACCACATAGATCAGTATGTATCAATTCCAATGGATGTGTTGAAAAGTGTTCTTTTGTTTTAAATTGGACTTTTGTCTTCTTTCCATGCTGACATGCCTCACATAGTGTGTTAGAAGGTTTTTAGATTTTCGTCATTTCTCGTACTGCTTCCTTTTTTCTTATCCTGACAAGATTGTCAAAGTTTATGTGACCCATTCGTTTGTTCCATAACCAGATTTCATCTTCTTTAGCTAGTATACATGCTTTAGTTGCTTCATCCATAACATATATGCCGTTTGGACCTCAACTTGTTGTAGCCACAATTAGCCACAATTTTTCCTGATTTCACATTTTGTGGAGTTGAATAGCATTGTGTATCCTTGATCACACATTTTTCCAACACTGAGAAGATTGTGATTCATTTTTTCGACCAATAAACATTCTTGGCTATAACATCTTTGCTTTCGAGAGTGACGGTACCTGATCCTATGAAATTTGAAGATCCATCATTTCCAAAGGATATGGTTCCATCCTTCTTCTCTTTCAGAGATACAAATTTCCTTCTATCTCCAGTCATATGCGTTGAGAAACCGTTGTCAACATACCACACATCTTTCTTTTTTTGAGCCCTGAGAGCGAGAGCACAATTATCAATCTTCTTCTTCTTCCATTTTCGTTCCTTATGTGGCTTCGAAGATTCTTCTGGAGGATTTTCAAGTTTGCAGTCTCTAGGTATGTGTCCAAAGTTCTGACATTTGTAACATTCCATATTATTTCTTAAATGTTCAAATATATTGATGTTTCGTTGAGCCCTGGGAGGTTCATATTTGAATAATCTCTTGGAATTTTATTGGTTCATAGGGTACGTGCGACCTTCTACATCTTTATGACCAAATTTTCCACATGAATAACAATAGCCATGAAAAATATGTTAGTACCTGGATTAAAATCTTCGTCGAGGAATCATCTTCCAAGGATGTGCTTGTGAATCTTGTCCAATGAAGTCTACATGTATGTCAGATCTCATAGGTTCATTGTATTTTGTTGTAGAAGGTCCTGCTTCTTCTTCTTTGTAACCAAGGCCAGTTCTATTGTTGTAAGATCGTTGATTGTTGATGAGCTCTTCCAATGCCCTTGATTTGTTGGCATACTTTTGGACAATTTTTCCCTTCTTCACTTCCTTACACAGCGAGACTACTTCGGTTTCTAATGCTTCCCTTTCTTGGTTGCTTTCTTCCAACTTATTTTGAAGTGACTCTTCAATACATTTGTGTTCTTCAACCTCAATTTTGAGACCTTGAACTTGTTCTTCAAGAGTGTTGGAAAGGATATTCTCAGCATTGAGCTCTTTTATAAGCTTGATTGCCTCCTCATAAAATTTTTCTATGGTCAACCCTTCTTCTTCATTGTTTGATACTTCTTATTTATTGTGCTTGGACATAAACAATACTTTCTCATTGACTTATTCTTTGCTATCACTTTCTTCATCAGATGATGAGCTATCTTCTTTAGAGAGAAAGTTCCTTTTGGATACTTTCTTTTTGCCTTGCTTGTTGAATTTCTTAAATCCTTTCTTTCCTTTTGAGTTGCCATCACTTTTGTTCAGACACTTTGCTACGAAATTCCCAACCTCACCACAACCGAAACATATCAATGGAAGTTTACCTTTGAATTTTCCCTTACCAGGTTTTAGTTTTCTTGTAAAGTAAGCATATTCTTCATCTGAAAGACCTTCTCCATCATCTCCATTTTCTTCACACTTGCAGGTGCATGTCATTTCAATTGAAGGTTGTTTGTCCTTATTGGTTTGCTTAGATGCAACGAACGCAGTTTCTAGATTTGAAGTACCCCTTTCTTCATCAAGTCTCATTTCATATGCTATGAGAACTCCATGTAATTCTTCCTTGCTGAGTTTTTCCAGATTTGCACTGTATTCTAAGACTAATACCTTTGGTTTGAATCTCCCTGTATAATAGTCTTCTCATCAAGTGGCTCTCCCAATCCTTCCAGAGTATTGGTTATTTCATCAACGTATTGGAAGTATGCAGCAATGTTGCAATCTTCTTTCATTCTGAGTTGCTCAAATTTTTCTCTATAGATTTGAAGCTTTGCTTCTTTGACATTTGAGTCACTTGCATATATATTCTCAAGATTGTCCCATACATTTTTGGCAGTTTTACAACCCAACACCTTATGATAAGAAAATTCAATAATTCCACTAATAATAATATTCTTTGCTTTTACATCATTTACCAAATTCTTCTTACCTTGTTCATCTGCGGTTGATGTAAATCCATTTTGAACAGTGTCCCATACTTCGTAACCTTGCACCAAGAGATAGACCTCCATTCTTCCTTTCCAGAGTGCATAATTATTTTCATTGAATAGAGTTACACCATTCTTGGTATGCTCCATGACCTCCTTCCAGCTGTTAAACTTCTATTGAAGGAACCAAGCTCTGAAACCAATTTTTGGAAATACTGAAGGGCGGGGGGGGTGAATCAGTATTCCTTTCAATTAGAGCATTAGTTAATCTTCAATTATTATCAGTGTTTGTACAATGATAGCATCAAACAAGAGGAACACAAATTCACACAGTTTTTAAGGTGGAAACCCACTCCGGGACAAAAACCACCTAATGCTATTCTAATAATTCTTTAATATTCAACTCCAATTGAAAATAAAGCTCCAACTTTCTAGAATCTAGAAAAGCATTCTTCTCTAGCTCCCACTGAATGGACGCTCCAACGCCCGAGATTCTTCAGTAGTCAACTGAACGGATGCCCCAACACCCAATGAGCTACAACTCACCCTAGCACCACCCTACCACCCTTTAGAATAATAAAAGAAGAATGGACTCTCGTACCAAGGAAAATGGTCCACTTTTACAATGATATATAATGATGTAGAAGAAGAAGATATACTAGACCAGAACCCCAACTTTGACACAACCACCTAATGATGATCTTAGACCTCCCAACACTGCCTCTTCAACCCTTCGCAAATAGATATTAGTACAATTTGTACAATAATATATTTACAATGAATAAGTACAATGGTACCTTTACAATGATTGTATGCAGTGTTGCCCACTTGAAGACTTCATATGATGAAATACTTATTGTTGTTATGCACCTTGGTTGCTGCTATTGTCATGCCACCCTCTTCTATACCTTTCTTTGCTTTTCTGCCGTAGAAATTCTGGTCCTTTGCAATCCTTGACAACACATAATCTATCTTTTTCTTGCCTTATAGGAGCTCGATATTGAATCTGGTGTATCTCTGTTATTTAAGACCCTCAATATCTGATTTTCTTTTTTGTAGTATTCATCTGAGTCATCTTTCCAATGCCATAGGTATGACCCAATTTGGATTCTTCAATAGATATTTATACCCAATCTCTCACAATGCCCTAATTATGGACTGTTTCAGAAGAGCTCACTTGTGTTGTTTCTTAATTTTCCTCTAAAATTGATAGAGAAAAAAATACATATTGTGAAATATCTTCCACTTTTTACGGAATTCCAATCCGATACTCAGAGAGAGAGTTATGATGATTTTACCAAGGTCACTTCTTTGAGATGAATTTCAGGAGCCTGCAAAAACCCTGACTTCCATAGATCATATCTCCAAAGATATTGCGCAGCTTGATCTAAAATTATTACTGTAGCTTCCTCAGGATTTCGGCTTCACCTCATAAAAATTTCAGCTTCTGAACCTTTTTAGAAACAAATTTAGAGCGAAAATTCCAAGATGACCTGTTTCCGATGGCGAAATCCCTTACCTAAGGAGGAAATGAAGATCACAATTTATATAAATGCTTAAGTTGAGAGGGGCTCAAAAAGTGAATGTGGGAGGTATTTTAGGAGCTTAAAAAATATTAATTATGACTTTTCAATTTCCCATGCCCCAACCCCATGGGGTTTTAGCCCACCAACTGGGGGTACAAACTTCAAACATGAATATCTCTCAAACCGTGAAGAATTACATGGTGTGCCATATATCAACAGAAACATCTCGACAAGTAGAAACCATTAAAAGCATTATTGACCCAGAATATATTAATTTGGTAGGTCAAAATTCCTATGCAATATTGGGTTAGCCTCTGGTGCTACTTGGGTTGACATCAAGGACAACCTCTGATCAACAAAAGGAAGTAGGAGTAAAGTGGAACATGGAAGAAAAATAATCTTTTGAGCTGGTAAAACAAGAACTCACACAAACACTAGCCTTAATTAGTCCTGACTTCACCAAGGATTTTTACATCTTCTCATTTGCATCTTAACATACAGTGGCAATAGTATAATTGCAAAAGAACATCATGGGGCAAGAAAAACCCATAGCTTTCTTCAGCAAGGCCTTGAGGGATGCTCCTCTAAAGTGTAACATCATGGAAAAGCAAGCCTTTCCCTTAATCAAAGCTTTGAAAGATTTTAGAGTTTATATTTTGCATTCACATGTCATATCTTTTTCCCCACACACAGTTGTCAAAGACATACTTAATAAATACCCTGATGGTAAAAGGGGCAAGTGGATTGCTACTATCTTAGAATATGATTTAGAAATTAGACCCACCAAATTTATTAAGGGACAAGGACTTGCAAAACTTATAGCTGAATCAAATTTCCAAGCTTTAGACATGAATATGGTTGATGTGTTAGAAGATACAGAAGAATTTACAGCTCCATACATTGAAGAAATGCTTTTAAATTCATCTTGGTATGCTAATATCATTTATGTGCTTCTTTATCTTAATGCTCCTCCTTCTCTATCAAAGACTAAAGCTAGATTCTTAAAACAAAAGGCTTTAAATTTTTTCATTTTAAATGGAGTGTTGTACTGGAAGAGTTCTGTTGTTTTGCTACTTAAATTTTTGTTTAAACATGATGCAGAAAAAATCATGCATGAATTACATGAGGGAGAATGTGTAGGTCACTTCTATTGGAAGACTATAGTCAACAAGATCCTTAGAGCTGGTTACTATTGGCCTACCCTTTTTCCCGATACTCACAAACTAGTCATGAATTTCCATAAGTGCCAAATATTCGATGGCAAAAGAAAAATTCTACCTTTGCCCTTGCATCCCATTAGTGTTGAAGCTCCTTTCCAACAATGGGGGTTGGACTTCATAGGGGAGATCCATCCTACCTCATCTGCCCAACATAAGTGGATCCTCACTGCCACTGATTACTTCACCAATTGGATAAAATCCATCCCTTCTAGAAATTCCACTGACTCAGTCGTTATCAAATTCCTTGAAACCAACATCTTGTCCAGGTTTGGTTGTTCTAGAAATATCATCATCGATAATGTTGCTTCCTTTGCATCTAAGAAAATGTTGGACTTTTCTTATTACCCTAAGGCATTCCACTACTTATTACCCACAAGGTAATGGACTAGCTGAGTCTTCCAACAAAATCTTGGTAAACATCATTAAGAAGTTCCTGGAACAGAATCAAAAGGCATGGCATAGCAAATTAGTGCATGCGCTATGGGCTAATAGACTAACTACCAAGAAATCAATTGGTATGTCTCCCTATCAACTAGTGTATGGCATGGATGCAGTATTCCCGACATCTTTGGGAGTTCCAGTCATGAAGCTCCTTCAAGAGGTACAGTTGGAGGAAAATGACATGCAGAGAAGGCTGAACCAAACTATCCACTTATAGCAAACAAGGGAAGAATTTTACAAAAATACACAAGCAATACAAGACAATATTAAGAAAAATTTTGATAGGAGAACCAAGGCCAATGATTTCCAAATTGGAGACATAGTTCTGAAATGGGATTCAAGAAGGGAGGATAAGGTCAAACATGGTAAGTTTGAAAATTTATGGAAAGGTCCTTACATCATTCATTCAGCTAGAGGAAACAATGTTTTCTTTCTACAAGAGCTAGATGGAGCAGAAATATTTGGAGGTCCTATCAAGGGAAGGATGCTCAAACACTACTTTAGTCAAGAGTCCTATTTTATTTTTCTCATTCATTGTATATACCATTGTTTGATGAAAAGAAAAACTCACAAAAAGCTAAAAAACTAAAAATATATAGAAAAGAGGGCAGGTTTTAGAAAGAAAGGTACAGCCCCATACCCAAAAATAGTGATGCTGAAAGTGTGCAAGTCTGAATGCCACTACTTGTTTTTAAAAAAGAAATATTGTTCAGTCATCTAGCCTAATCATGGCGGAACATGTTTTTTATTTATTTTCTGATAGGTTAGTGAAATAAATAACTTTTCAAAACATTTAATCTTGACTTGTCAATAGGAGTAGATTAGGAATGGAAGATGTTGGTTCCACATGCTCAAATCTGAACCAAATAGGAAAATAGGGATGTTTAACAAATTACATATATTTCCCTTATGTCTCCTAAGTTTTTTCTGTACAAAAATAACACTTGTGTGTAGCTTGTTCTAATGCCATAACCCACGATAAATCAAATTGTCTAATCCTGATTTAGCCATGTTTTCAATTTCATGTTTTTAGCTTAGTGAATAAATCCCGTTAAATAGTTTAACCTTGACAGTTGAATAGTATAGGTAGAGAATAAAAGGATTTCATTAGCCTAATCTGAACTCCAGGAATACATAAGATAGAAGTAGATAGTTTATTTTTCTTTAAAAAATAAAAAGATGTCAAGGTTGCTAGTCCAAGTGCACCTAAGGAAGAAAAAATTCTAGGCAAGTAGGTTGGGTAGGCAGAGATGGATTTGAGCTAATCATGCCTTTCAGATCATTGAGATCATAAGCTTCAAACAAACATCAGCAAGAAAAAGAGAGGTAAAAATCTAGCCAATTGATGAGGCACTAGTCTCTGTAAAGCCAGAGATCTGAAGTTCTGGGCACCTCCTGAAAAGGAGTTGTGCTCCCCAAGTGGAGCCACTATTAGTCATCAGTAATTTTTTCCTTGTTGATGACTAAATGATTATCCCAATATTTCTAGAAACAAGGTTCATAGACATTGTGAGTTCTATAAATCTCACTGCCTTCATTATTCTTAAGATAATTTTTCACTATTTCATCATTTCATCCTGTCTAGCTTTGCCTACCAGCCTCAGAAAACCCATTAGGATCCTAGTTCACTCATCTTGTATATATGTTGTCACCTTTGACCCAAATCCCCTATTTTTTCTTTACCTAAAAACCCCACTGCTACCTAATCCCCCCAATCAAACAACTTGTTGTGTCCCCCTAAACTACTCCTAAAACACTGATAGTCTCAAACTATCTCTATAGAATCTTTAGATAAATCAAGTACATTGGATTTTGAATATTCAATAAATTAGTTTATCATGAACTCTATCTCACATTTGATAAATCCCAAGTTCTAGGTTTCAGTCCAAAAGCCAAGTCCCAGAAAACCTCCACTAGGTCACCTAGGGTTTCATGAGTCATAGGGTGGATTTGGTATCCTACAAATCTCTATTTTATATTTACAAGAAGAATGCTTTCAAAGAAGAGGGGGACAAGTCATTTTTTCCTGAATTCATCAAAGAGATCATTCAAGGAAGGTTTTGGGCCTAAGGCATGAATCTTGCAAGGGGACAGCTTCCCTTTGCTCACATTTCTGCAAGAGGATAAAAAAAGCCATCATATTAGCAATGAGGAAAGGTAAAAGAGAAAATAGTCACAATAATATCATTCATAGCAAGAAGAAAGTAGCAAGCATATGTTTGATGAAAATCGGGGTTTGTGACTGTTTTGACCAATCAAGGAATCAGTTCTAAGGTTACAAAGGCAAAGGCCACCTCAACTCCTTCAAGAGCACATTGAATAATTTTGAAAATGATGAATGAGTATGAGAAGTTTCAAAGAACTTAGAAGACAACACTATTTACTTTTTCCTAAGCAGCCCTAAAACCTAGGAATTTGGGAAATTGGACAAATGGTCAAAGAGTGATAACAAGACCTCCTTCATAACATCAAAGGTTTTTAGAGGATTTCAAACTGTCCTCTAGGGTTTGGAGAAAAGGCATTAATTGCACCTTTTAAAATGGTAAAATCAAAGATTTTAAAGAATATCAAAAGAGGCAAACAAGAAACACTATACTCCACTACACCACAGGAAAAAAGATGATGAAGATTATCAAAGAGGGCAAGAAATATCAGTTCAATGGTTTGATTTCTCTAAGAGACAGTTGGAGGCATTTTCAAATGGCCAAAGGGAACAAACATGAGGGAAAAATGCCTAAAGATATGATTATGACAAGCATGAGCTCATTGTTGATAACGCAAGTGTTAAAATCCAAAGGGACAGGAATCATAAGGCAGAAGTAGTGTAGGCACCTGGAAGAACTGAAGTGGCCAGCAAAAGCACAAAAAATGGTTTAGAAAGCTCACCTCCCTCACTGGACATACATCATTTGCAAAACCGATCAAAGGAAAAACATGTAGTTGGTTTAAGAGCAGTAAGGCCTCCAAAATTTTTCTTTATTAAGGTATATTCTGCAAGAGATAGGTTAGCCATAAAGTGACATTTCTGCAGGACTGTCAAAATAGCTACCTATAGGAAGTTTGATAAGGATAAAAGAGGCCAAGTGTTTGTTCACAATGATTGCCCACATAAAAGGGGCTATTGATTCTTGGTATTAGGATTTGTATGCTGAGAGGTTGTTCACTAATTTAGAGAGAAATTCTGAAAAAATGTCAGTCAAATGAGAAATGGAAAAGAGTATCAATTTAAAGGGGTTAATCTCACCAAAGAGTAAAAGCAGAGATTTTAAAAGAAGATCAAAAAGTTGGACATAAATTGTTGACAAAATGGCCTAAGAAGCAAGTATACCCCTGGTTTACTTCTCAGCAGTAAACTCCCAACAAAGGCCTCCTTGTCATAGGATTATTCTTCAAAAGATGACAGAGACATCAGTAATATTTTACCTCCTGCAACCAAAGCATAAGGTCGGTGAAATATTTTTCCTCCTCCCAAACTTTCCTTTCTCTAAAAGCAAGGAAGACTTCTATAAGCAAAATTAGACAGAACCCTAGGATACATAAAATTCAGTTTTTGAAGTCTTGTGGGTTAGGTTTTGCAAAGAAAATTTGTTATAGGTGCAAATATAGGGCTGGGTAACTGTAGACCAGCCTCCATACACTATGTGAAATCCTTAAAAATTCACCTTAGCCCTTATTTGTAAGAGTTTTTCCTACACCACTAAAGTCACCTATTTGCCCAAAAGCCCTCAAATCAAGTCCAAAGGTCCTGCTGTTGTTTTTGACCATTGATCATGTCAGAAGGAGAAAATCACACCAGCAGTGATGAGAGCCAGAGGCCCACCAAGCCTAAACACCATGGAGGAAAGGAAAAAAGGTTTGAACCCCTAGGCACCATTCAAATTACTTCCTCTCCTATGATCCTTTCGTGCTTTCAAGATGTTGGGTGCTATAAATTTTGTGAAAAGGTCGAGCAAGTCAGCAGCCATTTAGACTTGACTAGATTGTTTGTCTTTAGCTTACAGAATCACCAAGTTAACCTAGAAGGGGTGCAATTTGTGCTTTCATCTGAAATTATTTCCAAAGCAACAGGTATACCAGACATTGGTGAAATATGGTTCAAATAAAAGAAACTGGAGTTGAGTTATTATGAGCCCTACCTAAAACCCAGCTATCAACAAAATTGTAAGGTTGTTTTCCCTTTCTCCCACTTGCTAGAAAGGTATGTTGCATTGATGAAGCAGATTATCAGGTTCTTCACATGTGAGGGGAGATTCTCTAGGATCTACTCATATCATATAAGGTTACTGATGCACTTCACCAAGGTCAAAATGATTAACCTACCTTACTACCTTTTCTGAAGCATTGATAAAATGGCCTCTGTTTTCAAGAAGAAAAGCTATGACCACCAAATGATGAGCCTTTTTCACCACTCCTTGATCAAAATGATTGTCTTATATCAACTAGAGCAGCAAGGAATATCTTGAGAAACCTTCATCTCACATGATGTGTTTACAAACCCCCGAGCCTTCATTCAGCAGAATTTACCTTCCACTTCACAACCATCTACCTCCACTCCTCCATCATATCTCCATGTGCCTTCTCCACAAAGAAATTCACCTCATGTTTCTTCTCCTAATATACCAAGTGAAGAAGCTGACAGTAGCCCTAGTGAATAACAAATAGATGGCAGCAGTCTGGAAGAAACTGAGACAAATAATGATGGCCAAGAAGAAAGCTGTGAAGAAGAAGATGATGAGAATAAAGAAAATAGTGAATAAGAGGGGAGTATACATGAAGAAAGTAGTGATGGAAAAGATGAAATTAGTGAAGGTAGCCACAAAGATGAGTATGCTGATGAAGAGGAAAACAGAGCTGAAAATAGTGAACCAAGTGATGAAGAAGAGCAGCCAGATTAAGAAGAAGAGCAGCAATATGAGGAGGGTGGTCAGCAAAGTGCACAAGACAGTCAAGAAAAAATTCATGATTGTCAACGTGTAAATGACAAAGAAAATCAAAATGAGGCAAGTGCAGAATATTTTGATCAATTTAAGGATCAAAGTGGTGATAAAACCACATTCAAAACTGCCATTGTTATCCCTCTCACATACACATACCACAGAGGGAGGAGAGATGTGTTTGTTACCTCTAAAAGGAAAAGGGCCATCTCCTCTCAAGCTGCCAAAACATTGAACAAGGGCAACGAAAAGATGGAAAAAATTGAGTAGAAGGTACAAGTAAGAAGGAGCAAAAGGATCAAGAAGACTTCTCAAGGGCCTCTTTTCATTGATCTAGACAGTGAAAATGAAGACCAAGAAATGAGTACTAAGTTTCTCCTCTTAGAAAAATATGCACAGCTTCAAGAATGAGAAAAGGATTTTGAAAGGGCACAAAGAGTCATATACTATTATAAAGAGGAGCATAAACATTTCAAAGAGGTAAAGAGGGGCCTTGCCCTACAGAAGAAAATGGTCAAACACTATGCAAGGAAAAGCATGCTTGTTAATGCCAAACTAAGGCAGGCTCTCATAGAGCTGGAAGACCTAAAAGGGACCAAATTACATGAAAACCTTTGGATCTTGGCTGATGCTTCTCATCAGGTATCTAAAACCCCTTGAGGGGTCTCTCCACCAAATTTGAGGCAAATCGGGAAAATTTTTGTTTTTTCGAAATCTTGACCCCTAAGAGCGTAGCACCCTAGGCGCTACACACAAAATTGGTGCTTTTTCAGCTCTCCAAGTTTAAATTTTTGGGTTTTCCACATCACCAATAGTCTACCCACAAAATTTCAGGTCAATTGGAGCAGTTTTGCCCCCCCAAAAGGTCAAAAAACACCTCAAATTTGACCTTTCTGCCTCCTTTTCAGACCATGTGCTGTGCACAGAGAAATTTTGGGAGATTTTCTTTTTGAATAGGTAAATCGCATTCATTTAGCACAGCTCAAGTATTTTTGGAAATTATACTCGTCAATCTTTCCAACGAGCCATCACAGAGCAAAATCCGACACCGGGAAGGAGGTCAAAACCAGGCTGCAAATACACCTATTTTCTGATATTTTGGCGCTACGCACAGAGGACCAAAAGTGCCAAAAGTCAACAAAAGACACTGATTAATGGAAAAATGGTTTTTTTAATGTTTTTTTTGGACAAATCACTCCAGATTTGATTGAGGAGTTCTATTTTGATTTTTTTCATTTATTAGCTTATCTACTATGTGTCTTGGGCCTTGCATGGTCATTAAGCACATTTATGACATTTATGACTAAATTAGGGTTTCTGGAAGCCTCTTATGGTTTCCACCTCCTCATTTGCTCCATAAATAGAGGATGAGGCTCTTATGTATTTGTGTGGGATTTTGATGACTTATTCTGAAGAAATGCATAGTCTCTTGGAGTTTTGAAAAGAAATTGATGTCTTGGAGTTCATGCATGCCCTGATTTGTTTGTTGATGGAGGAGGACTGTTTGCAGGATCCATAAGCCTAGTTGATGGTGATGTGTTTCCCTTTTGTTCATTTTTTCTAGTTTTTCATTATGTTTCCATCTTCCTATGTTTCAGTAGGACAAAAAATTTAGACTAAGACATGTTTGCTAATGGCACCTTAGGTCTATTTGTTCTTCACTGCCTTAATGTTTTCTTCTGCTAGGATATATTAGAGAATTCATATTTTTTCTCTCTAAGGATTTCCTAAGCTTGTCTATTTCTTGAATGGTTTAGATCAGTTGGTATCAAGCATGATTCATGGCTAGCCCTGCATATTTGTTGCCACTAAAAACTCAATTCTTGGAATCATCTCTTTAAAGCATCATTGCCTAGGTTTATCAAAGAAGTTTGTTTCAATCATGTTCTTTGCATTTACTTAGCTGGTTGTTTCAAAGGACCTTTCATAGCTGTAATCTTAGATGTTTAGGGTTTTTCTCTCCTTATATGGTTATATTTTTTTGTGCATCTTAAATTTTTTCTGCTCTTGATGATGAAATATATGAAAGTTAAATAAGTCTTCTTGCCTTTCTATATTTCATTTGAATGTTTGTCTTAGATGATTATCTGCTTTCAGTTTGAAATCAAATGGATTCGGTTTTTCTTATGCCTTTGATTCTCTTTCTATGCTTATGATTTTTCTAACTCCCTTAGTTTAAAAGTATATGAAGGATTATGATTTGCCCTTTATTAGCTTTTGTTCTCAAGCTTAATGTCCATCTGATAATCTTTCACAACCTCAAAGATCCACCAACCAAGTTAAAATTTCCCTGCAAATAATATTTAAACCATTGATGAACTTATCATGACCTTGTTAGACTCCATTGCCCAATGACTTGAAGTTTTCCTTGTTTTCTATCTAATCTATCTAAGTATCATACTTTAATGTTCCTTTTTCAGAAATATCACAAGTCTATTCCAGAGATAGACTGTGGGGGAATTTTCTGGATATGTCACCTCTAAAGAGAGGGTGAGATCCAGAGGCTACCTAGCCCTTCACAGACTCTGTCTATAGATATGTGAGATTTCCTATTAGGAAAAGCCACTCTATTGAGAATGTCTCAAGATAGAGCTACAGCAATAAGCAAATACATCAAATGGAAATAGCAGTGATTCATTAACACATTAAATGTCGAAGAATATAATGGCCATCACATTATGACATAGCAGCAAATAAGAATACAAATCCTTGAGGAAATGATCACTCAAGCAAGGCACTAGAAGCCTCAAGAAACCTATACATGTAAATATGAGAATACATTGCTGCATAAGAGAGCCCAAGGCCATGACTACGCAGTTTTAGAGAGGAAATGCTGCATAAATTATGAAATAAAATGATATGACAATGTAGGCTCAAATAAATAAGGGGTAGAATGGTCTCAACCCCTGAAAATACATAACATCAATCCTCTAAAAGGATTGGCTGAAATCTATACAAAAATGGCATTTTACAGAAATGCCGGAGTAGCTGGGTAGTAGCTACTCAAGAACTGGAAATACATGGAGAAGGCTGAAATAGCTGCAAAAAATGAAGAACCCTCCTCCAATAGAAATCTGAAGTGAAAGGTTGATCCTTTCACCCAAGACTTCCCCTCCAAAATCTGCTAATCCCTCACAGCAAATATGTACTACGAAAAACGTTGTCTAAGGGAGGGAATGCATTGCCTCTGATGGAAAGTAGTTGGCCTGATGCCAAAGATGATGGGATATGCTCTAGAACCTCCTTTTCTGATCTCCCAATGGATGGAACTTCTCTCCACTGAAAAACTAGCTCCAGATGATGTGTGGAAACCTCCCCAGCAACATCCAGCTACATTGCACAATATCTGCTATAGAAACTGCGCTAATGTAAATGACTGAAGCTATGGAATGAATGCCTGAATATGGGGAATGGAGTGAAATCCTTCATGAGCTACTCAAGAAGGAGAGGAAATCCTCAACAGGACTCCCTCATGCCTGAAGGCACTGCAGCTCTGCTGAACAGCAAGAGGCAGCAACAAGTCTCTAAGACTCAAATGTAAAATGATCAAAAGATAATCTCAATGGCTTCCTTGCTCCTCTTTTAAACAAGTGAGCATTCCCTCCATGGGCCCTACTTCAAATTAGGGTTTCCTCCATCTAGAATCTTCCCTCCTAGGTTGTCCCACATAGTGCTTTCCAACTCATGCCAACGCAGTTTGACTTGGTCAACCTTGGCCAAGCATGTATGCAAAAACCTCTTTTCACACATGGAGGTGTGAAATACAGCTCCAATATGATCCTCTTTCATACTTAGAGGATTTTAATTCTCTAATGATGCAAATAATGGGTCCCCTACCCATTTTCATCTCCTTAACAAAAATTAATGTTCCATAAAATTTGGAACATTACACATACCCAACCAAAAACAATCAACAAACCCAATACTTCATAACTAGCCTAAAATAAACCCTAATAAGCAAACAAGATCACATCTTTGCACCTAATAGAGAGATCCCTCTCTGAATCTAGGAAGGTTAGGTCCTTGGATTCTAAAGCTTGATTTGATGTTACCCCTGTCCATTTGTATCTCAATTAATCTAGCAAATTATGGGGAGTTAACATGATCTATTGTTTCCATCATTCAGGAGCTAATTTGACACATCTAGAAGTAGGCTATTGAGCCTCCCTCTCTGAAAATGTAGTTTTCTGAAGCTGTTGTTCATCCAGTAACTATTTCAGTGGAGGATATTGGAGGAGCTAGATCTTGAGCTTTTAGCCCAAGGATCTAGTGAAAGGGTTAGCCCTTCTTACATAGATCTGATTGTGAACCATTGTAGTCATCATATCATCAGATCTAGCTTCAAATCTGCATTCCCAACAACATATATGTGAAGCCATAAGAGGGTGGTTTTCTTTGACTTACATATCTGAGAAACCCTTTCTAGGTTATCTTGGAATCCATCATTGAGCCCAGGTCTACAATTTTAGCATCATCAAAGCTCCCATTCTACCTATATCTGACTTTTTAAATTTCAGGAAGTTGTAGTCCCAACATTTGCAATAGGGACAGCGTATTTTACCTTCCATCAGATCAGCATTTACACAGTCCCTCTTGGGAAATCATTGCAGGGGCATTCTAGGCCACCCTTGTGGCTTGAGTGTCTCATATTTTGAGCACTGCTTTACTTGATTTTTCACCTCCAATATAATAACATGGCTCGGCTATTTCTATGCATTATTAGGTGTATATATATTTATTGTTTACTTTGTTGTAGTTCTTATATTGTATTTCAATATTACTGCATTCTCCCTTTTGGGATATTACAGTGGTATCAGAGCATGATCTTTGGCCTAGCTTGTGGACACTTCATATTTTGCATCAAAAGAAGAGAAGATAGATGAGATATATCATGAAGGAGGATAATTTTTCCACTCATCCCTTTAGATCCATGCAAGATCTCTCCAAGGAGGTCAATCAAATGGAGAAGGAAAGGCAAAAGGAAGATCCAGGAAGAATATTTTATGAGGAAGGCCCAAGCACTTCCTATCAGCAAAGAAGAAAACTGGAGAATTATAGATCTCCTCATAGATCTACTATGCCCACTGTCTTTGGAGAAGGTGAAGGGTATAGCAATGAAGAAAGAATAAAACCTGAGACTCTCAGTCTATATCTTGAAGAGTACAAAGCACAATCTAGAACATTCAAAGAGAGTCTAACTCTCCAATAATTCTTCCAAATCAAAGAAGAAAGAGGATCCTATAGCAGCAATAGAAGGAAGAGGCACAATAGATTCTATTTGCCTACATTTGATGAATCTTCCTCAAGCATTGTTAAGGATTGGAGGAAAGAGTTAGATGCATTTTTCAGGCTACATCCTATAGCTGAAGAAGAGGCTATCCAAATTGCAACACTTCATCTTTCAAGTGAAGCCAATGATTGGTGGTTTGGTCACATGGAGCATGAAAAGGTGACTAAGTATTCAGAATTCTTTCACAAGTTGAGGAAGAATTTTGATGTGAAGAAAATAGAGATGTTCCAGAAAGAGACATTTCCTAAGGAAACAAAGGAGGATGTCAATATTGTCACTCTGGACAAGAAGTCACTACATTCATCACTAGCTGCAGAAGTACTTGCATCTGAAGAAGAGACACTTGCAACTTTGCAAGATAGTCTTGAGCTTTTGACACATAGAGTCCCATGCATGATTCAGAAGATGCATGAGGGAGAGGAGGAAGATTCCAGTGCTGGTACACTTAGAGAAGAGTAGCCATCACTCTTACCAGCAGTTGGGGACACTATTGTCCCAGTTGGAGGAAATCTTGTGTTCTGGAAAGAGGTTCCCACACATCAGTGGATCCAAGGTATGCATGAAATTTCATCACATATTGTTTCAGTAGATCTTATTGAAACTTATGAGGACATGCCATCAAGGCCAGCGCATATCCAAGGGTTAGAAAAAAATGTTGATTTGAAGCAGCAAACTATCATAGTGCAGAGGACCCTTGATCTAATCAAGAAAGAGGTTAAGAACTATCCCCGTTCATCATTGTTGAGCTACACTCAACCCTTTGATTTGAAGTGTAGAGTTTCAGAAAATGGGATGGACATGATCCTATGTAAACTAACTAGTTATGAGATCAGTATTGTACCTTTCTTTGAGATAGCACATGTGTTACCATGCATATCTACAACATTGTCACTTAGTAGTTGTGAAAATGAAGAGGCCCCATCATTCTTGGAGCATTCTGAAGGTAGCTTCACTCATGAAGCAATGGAGGTAAAGACGACAAATGGTAGACATCTTGAGATGAGGAATATTTTCTCCTTTCTAGATGACCCTTTCTCAATGAGCATCTCACATCTCAAAGAGAAACTTATACCTACAGCAGATCCAAAACCTCTTTGGTTTTGGAGGCCCTTTGGTGAAAAGAGAATATCATTGAGAGATATCATTGGAGGTGCACTTCAACATTTCATGAAGTGCAAAGTCGTTCAACAGTTTGGGGAGGATGGTATTCTACAAAGGGAGGATACCATGTTTATGCAGTACATCATTCATCATCCACATTGGGATGAGTGGGTGAGCATGATAAGCAATGGGTTGCATGACCAGTTGCAGATATACGACATGGGCCAACAAGCTTGGTTATGTTGGTTGCTCTTGGGAGAGTTTTGTCACTACCCAAAGGCTTCTATTTCTTTGATCCATGCCTTGACACTTATGAAAATCAGAAGGAGGCATGGCTGTGCTAGCTTCTCTTGGGTGAGTATGGCTCATATTTTTATGATTCATGCCTTGTGTATCAATGATAAAATGAAGCAAAAGAAGGCATTTTCATTTTGGTTTCCCTTGAGAGAATTTGGCCACCACATGACTTCTCCTATGTCTATGTGTTTTGTAGTGGGTAAACCTTGGCATGATGCTCTCATGATGTGTATTGATGGTGTTTTTTTGTATTGGGCTGATGTGAAATTCCACATGTTTATCAGTATGTTTTTACTCCATGATGCACATGAGGAAGAGAGAAAGCAGCAATATCTCTTGTTTCTTTGGTTGCTTTTGGGAGAGTTTGGCTTGTCCATCTTACATGGAGGAGATGGAGGATGGCAACAAAGGGCCTTACTCCGATGGCTACTATTGGGAGAATATGGTTTGACAACTTTGTCTACCCATATATCTATTTTTCTTCTTTTGCATAATGTCGGAATGATGCTTGGATCCAACAAGGCCAACAGGACTAAGGATGAGAGCATGTCAATGCTCAATCAAATTCATAAAGCATGGGATGGAGAGATGTATTGTGAGATGGAGATTTTCCTTTGTGGAAAGAGCCACTTTATTTTATGTATCTCATGTATTAATGATGATGTTGGACATCATATGGTTGTCACTTGGTGCTTCATGGTGGAAGGAGGACATCTAACCATACAGTTGGAGATCATTCTATATATTTTTGAAAGACAACTTTGGAACCAAACATGCATAACACATTGTAGAAAATGGAGGAATCCTTCCTTATGTGGATGTCATTTGGAAGGGAATAGATGGCTTTGCATCTACCTTTGGAGTTGCTTGAGGACAAGCAACATTTTTTCCGGGGGGGGGGAGCTGTTATATTCCCAAATTTTCACATCATATTTGGAATATTAGAGTTCTTGATTTTCTTAATAAATTAAGTAAATAAAAGGGTGGAGGGACCCACAAACCTCAAAGATGAATAAAATCCACTTTTAATGTGTGTATGTGGATATTATAGATCTAGATCTAAAATCATGGAGTAGTGGAACAGCTCCATTAATGGATATCATGTTTCATCTATGAGATAGATTATGGAGGATGAAACAGTCAAATAAGATCATGGATCTTAAATATAAAATCATGAGGATCTTTGATAAGGTCAACTGAGATCATAGTGCATTCAGAGAAGATCATGAAGCACTTATGATAATATAGTGGAGGAAGTGGTGCATTTAATACACATTGATGGAGAGGGTGATCACCCCATGTGAACTTGATGGAGGACATGAGGCCACAGCGCAGTCAAACATGGAGACTATGTCCACATGTACAGCGCAGATTTGGAGTGGGCCTAGGCTATGGAAGGCTCATGCATATAATGAAGGTGAAGGCACAATGAAAGGCATGATTTAGATTATTCATGTCTTGATCTGTTTAGATCTAGATTTGTCTTAGGAAATTTCTATGGAGGCTCGGGCTATTTAGCAGAGTTTGCAGTGTTGTTTAGCACAGGGTGTTCCCGAGCGGGAATCCCACCTCTTTCTTTGAGTTGCTCTAGAAAGAGGATTGTTCTTCATTCCTTATCAGGCATTGGTGCCATCTTCAAGAGGTTTTTTCTAGCATTCAACTAGGAAGCCAGTGGAGGATTCATCTTACCACTTTTTTCTTCAAATTCAACCTTTTAGGAGTAGCAGATCTACATTCAGCATTTAGGCCATTGGGTTTTAACTCCATGCAGCAGCAGTCCCTTCAAGGATTGCACAGTACAATCCTGTAGATCTATTGGAGGAAGTAAGCTTCCAGTATTTCAGCTGGAAATCCTATGAGGGATAATCTCCTCACATTGGATCTATTGTTTCCATCATTCAGGAGTTGATTTGAGATATCTAGTAGCAGGCTATTGAGCCTCCCTCTCGGATAGCACGTTTCTGAAGTTGTTGTTCATCCGACAGCTATTTCGGTGGAGGAGATTGGAGGAGCTAGATCTTGAGCTTTTAGCCCAAGGATCTAGTGAAAGGGTTATCCCTTCTTGCATAGATCTGATTGTGCACCATTGCGGTCATCATATCATCGGATCTAGCTTCGGATATGCATTCCTAGCGACATATATGGCTGAAGCCCTAAGAGGGTGGTTTTCTTAGACTTACGATTTGAGAAACCCTTTCACGGGTTATCTTGGGAATCAATCATTGAGCCTAGATCTCAGATCTATAATTTCGGCATCTCATCGAAGCTGAAATTCTACCTAGATACGACTTAATCTTTCATGCGGTTGCGATCCTAAAATTTGTAAGCCGGGGATAACATAGTTTACCTTCCAAAAGTTCAGCAGTTACGTAGTCCCTCTTGGGAAATCATTGCAGGGTCATTCTAGGCCACCCTTGTGGCTTGAGTGTCTCATATTTTGAGCACTGTTGTACTTGATTTCTCACCTCCAATATAATAAAATGGCTCAGCTATTTCTATGCATTCTGATGTGTATATAGATTTATTTTTTAATTTATTGCAGTTCTTGTATTTTGTTTCAGTATTACTGCATTCTCGCTTTTGGGATATTACATATTATTTCATTTATGAGCTAGTTTGGTGGCCTTGTCACCAAAATTTAGGTTATTTGCACATTATTTTATGTTTAGGGGCTAATGTAGGCCCATTAGCTAAATCAAACTCCTACTTGGTGTATAAATAGGAGTTAGTTGTATTCATTTGTATCATCACTTGATTTTGGATCTCTCTATCTTTAGAGAACTTCACATTTTTCCTTCAAGTATTATTTTATATGATGGATGAATTTTGATGTATGGATTTGGGCTATTTCTATCTTGGAGATTATTATTTGCAATTTTGATGCTGTTTGGATATACTCTCTCATGTAAGCGAAAATTTAATGCTATTTTTCTTGTTGTTGCATGCATTTGAACTTCGATATAATTAGGGCTAATTGTTGCATGAATGAAATGTGGAATTGTGTCTATTTAGCTTGTTCTATGCATGGGCCATTGTGAGATGAATGAAATTTCCTAAAGATCATGTTATCTAGATAATATTGAAACATTTGTATGAAGTATAATTTCTTGAAAGTCACTTTTCTTCTCTTGCCTCTAACATTGGACGAAGTTGACTTTTGGAGCCTCCTTGAACAAGAAACTAAATCCTTCTTCATTATTATCCTTGAATCCATATCCCCAAGTGAATCAGGCACTGGTCCCTAAAAAAAGGTGATCATTTTAACCCTTTTTTGTCACCCTTTTCCCTTTTTTCCTAGGTCTAGCCTCATTAGGTCACCTAGGGCATCAATTTCCCAGGAAACTAGCCACAGGAAAACTTCGATCTCCTAGATGCAACTTCACTGTTGGGTGCCCTTTCTCCCCTCCGAATTTGAAGTAATTCCAACAGTGGAATCTCCGAGAACCTCAAGCCCTAGCTCTAGGATCAAGTTTTGCCTAGGTGTTCCCCAGGCTATGTTAGGACTCCACTTCATGTATCATTTTTGCTATATACTTTGACACCATTTTACTTTTATAACCATGATTAAATAGGATTCCATTATCATTTTCATCTACTTTATCCCAAGGTATATAAAATCCTCTTCTTTATTATATGTTTAATCTGTTTACATATAATTCCATAATACTCTTATATTTTATCATTAATCGAAGTGCATCGTTGCTAACATAAGTCCAAAAGCTCACAGATAAGTTATATGCTTTGCTAGGAACAAGCGGCCGTTGCTGAAACAACTGTCAAGCACGCAAATTCCGTCACTCGTAATTTGCGATTCTGGAAGACCCTTTTGTGGAACAATAGTAACAGCATGAAGACATGGTTACATGGACCGTTCTGAAGATAGCATTCTTGTTGTCTCTGTTGTAACAATATCTTTTTTTGGAAGAACAGAATAGTCCTGTTTTAAGAAAGAGAACAGATTTGGGATAAACGTAGATTTTCTCTCATGTAATTGTAAAAGATGTCTCCTCTTTAAAAAGAGGAGACATCATCATTAGTAGGGAGTTCATTTTTGAAAGCTACAGGAGAACATTGTGTGAGAACTGGAGCTAGACTCCATCTGTAATGTATCATTTCTTTTGACAGATGAATAAATTCTTCTTTTGAGCGCTCCAATTTAATTCTTTCCCCGGGGAATCTTGTGAGAGGGAAAGGGCCCGCCTTCCTCACAAGATTCACCCTTCGGTTCCTGTAATTTGTTTAATTCTTTACGTTGTTTGCACTTACTTTAATTCTGTTGTTGAACACTAGTTGCACAGTTCTGTAGTACTCTGTTTCCTTAACGCTGCATGTATTGAACACATTCACTCTTGGAAGTTGAGAAATCCATTTTTGTTAATTGTGTGAACGTATGATGCTAGGAGGCAGGTGCTGAAGATTCCTGTACAAAGGAATAGGGTCCTTCTCCCACTAATTGCCTTCCTTTTCCTGCAGTGTGATTAGAAACAGGAGAACAAGTGCTGAAGGTTCCTGTTCATGGGAATAGGGTCTTGGTCTCTTGAAGCTACCTTTCCTACAGTGTGATTAAGTGTCAGGCAGCAGGTGCTGAAGTTCCTAACTAAGGAATAGGGTCCTGTTCCTGCTATGGTTGATTGATTTCTTTTCTTGCAGATTGGTTTTCCTTTGTTTGGATTGTAACTGCAACATAGAAATTATTTCTGCTATAACTTAATTGACTTCAGCTTTGATTAAACAGAGTGTGAACCAGTAGATTTGTGAGATTAATAATTGTGTGGCTTTTTACTACAACATTGTTTCTTCTTTTGAAATTGAGCATATCCAGTGCGTGATTATCTTTGAAATAAAAAGACTTCCTCGGGTTGACAATTTATGTGGAGCTTGAATTGTGAAAGCAATTAAAGCGACCAACATTTTGGCGCCGTTTCCGGGGAAGGTAATTATAGATTTCAAAAGCATTAATCTTTTCTTTTTAAATGTGCAGATTGTATGAGAGGACGCGGAAACCAGAAGAAAACTAACCCCACAGGTGGAAAAGGCAAAGGAAGGGGAGGAAGAAAAACTTTTATTGACGAGATTGTATCAAAGGCTGAATCATCACAGAGATTAAGTTCTCGAAGATCAAAACTTCAGCACTCCCCTCAATCAGATTACAAAACAGAGGAAGTTGTGGGTCCTGAAAATATAGAAGAACCAGCAGTCAGTACTGGAGAGTCGGAAGAAAGTGTTAGTAAATCAGCAGAGCACATTGAGGAAATAGTAGAGAGCGTTGGACGACCAGTGGAAAACATTGAAGAGCCAGTAGAAGATCTTGACGATCGAGCAAGTGCAGTAGGAGAGCCAACAATGGAAGGAAACAATGATGGTTTCTTTGGTGGAGGACGTGTAGATCCTGAAGGAGAAAGAAGGGATGAAAATTCCCTCTCTACCTTGGGATTCCCTATCAGTGATCTCCCTGCAGGGATAACTCCTATGAAGAACATTCCATTGTCTGATTTACCTAACTTTCATGGTTTATCCTCTGAAGATCCGGATGAATTTCTTTTTGAATTTGATATATTATGCAGAAGTTATGATTATGTTACTAATGCTCAAAAGTTGAAACTGTTTCCAGCCACCTTAAAAGGGAATGCTTTAAGATGGTTTATGAGCCTTGGAAGTCAGGTGATCACAACATGGGAGCAGATGAAACAGAAATTTCTGCTTAAATATCAAGACTACTGCCGGACGAGAGAAAAGAAGGATGAACTATTCAATATGGCACAAAAGCCGGACGAGAATCTGGAGGACTATATAGAAAGGCTGCAGTACAATATACAGAGATCTGATCATTCGAATATAAGTAAGGAAATTCGCAAAACAATATTACTTAGAGGTTTAAGGGATGATTGTTTAGATATGTTAAACATGCTTGGCAAGGGAGATATATCTAAGGAATCATATGATGAGATTGTTGAACTTTCTAAGAGATGTTCAAGGGGAGCTGCAAGGAACAGAGTAAGTAATAGAGATTCCACCTATTCAAGAGTGCAGAAATCAACCAGTGGAGGAGCAACAAGAGATGAAATAGATAATTTACTTGAAGAATTTAAAACTGAGATGTTAAGTTCTTTTGCTTCACAAATTGACACTTTGCAGGTTAAGAAGAAGCAGGCTGAAGCAGAAGCAACTCTGGCTGTCTTTTGCCCGAAGTGCAGAGACAAACATCCACTAAGGGAATGCCCAATGGATAAAATACCAATTTGTACCCTTTGTGAGAAAGATCATGAAACAAAACAATGTCCATCTCTACCAGGAATAAAGGCAGCATTGCAGCCAACGGAAGAAGAAGCTGAAGCAGTTTACCTGCTAACTCAAAGAAGACAATGGCAACCAAAAGGACAAGGTATGAAATCTAGTATGCCATTTAATCGTTGGAACAATTATTCTGCTTTCGGTCAAACAAATTACCCTCCCTTCAATCAAATGCAATACCCACCCTTCAATCAAATGAATTTCCCACCCATGCAGCAATCAAACCCTCCCTTTGTTGATCCTTCAATGTGGACTCCTTGGCCCTCACAGCAGCCATCTTCTTTTAACCCTTGGAATTCAAATTGGAGAAGTCAACAACTCCCGTATCCAAATCAATTGCCTCAATTCCAACAACCACTTCCTCTGCCATCAAGTGCTCCGCCAAATAACCAAATGAGACCCCAGCTACCTGTGCAACCAAATCCTAACCCCAATAATAAAGTTGTGCAAGTTATTGATATTCAGAATCAGTCTATATTTCCTACTATGCAATGTAACGATATTCATTTGAGATCTGGAAAAATAGTAGAGCCTATTATTGATGACATAACTTCTTCTGATTCTGATAAAGAGGAAACTGAGAAACATAAGAAAGCACAACCACCTTCTAACAAGAATGTTGAAATAACAGAACCACCATTTCCCGAGCGTTTGGTTTTAACCAGAATAGCTGAAACACCTGCTTTTAATCTTCTAGGGGAATTGCAAAATTTGTATGTTAAAATTCCACTTTTACAAGCATTAAGAGATGTACCAATTTATGCCAGAACACTAAGGGATATTTGTGTTAAGAAACCTGGTAGGAAAACTAAGGACCCCCTTACAGTACATGTGATGGGGGACTTGTCTGCATTAATGTCCGGAAAAGCCCCTCCTGTGAAATATGGTGATCCCGGCCATCCTACAGTGACAGTTCAGATTGGTAAAACAATGATTCCCCAAGTTCTGGTAGATTTAGGTGCTGCAATTAACATAATGAATCTTGAAACTTCACAATTGTTACAGCTGAATAACACAATCAGAGATACACCCACCATTCTAGAGTTGGTTGATCGTTCTACAATTAAACCTGAAGGAGTTGTTGAGGATCTACTTATTTCAGTTGAATCCTGGAAATACCCAGCTGATTTTGTTGTATTGCAGACTAAAACAAAGCTGGGGGGACATCCCTTAATTCTAGGAAGGCCATGGCTGGCCACAACTGATGCTTTTATCAGTTGCAGATCTGGTTCAATGACAATTTATAATGGTTATGAAACAAAACAGCTTACTCTTTATCCTCATGCTACACCAATAATTAATAATGAAGATTCTATGTGGATGGATTATGATGATAATGTTGTTCAGCCTATTCTAACTATTGGACAAGCTTTAACTCTTAAAGACAATACAGAGGATGAGATAATTAATAATTTTATTTGTGAACCTTCTTCTGTAAGTGCTGGAACACATAATCAATTAACTGCAATTTTTGAAACTGATACACAAGAAAAGATTGAATCTGAAGATTCATCTCAGACATTAACCACCATCTCATCTAAAAGCATAACAGTTGAAATTGAACCTGGCAAGACATTAAACATAAATCTTGATCTAACAGATGCTGAAACACAGCAATTAATGAAGTTATTGCATGAATATAAGGAAGCATTTGCATGGGATTACACGGATATGAAAGGTATTTCTTCTGAATTATGTACTCATCGAATTTACATTAAGGAGGGATGCCGGCCTGTTTGTCAACCCCAAAGACGAATGAATCCTAATTTACGAGAAATTGTTAAGGAAGAACTTCAGAAATTGCTTAACGCAGGATTTATATACCCTATATCTGACAGTGAATGGGTTTCCCCATTGGTAATTGTCCCTAAGAAAAACGGGAAATGGAGAGTATGTGTTGACTACAGAGCCTTAAACAAAGCTACTCAAAAGGATCACTTTCCTTTACCCTTCATTGATCGGGTGTTGGATAGTCTGGCAGGGAAGAAATTATTTTCTTTTCTAGATGGATTCAGTGGGTATAATCAGATAAGAATTGCACCCCAAGACCAAGACAAGACCACTTTCACCAGCCCTTGGGGAACTTTTGCCTATAGAGTTCTTCCATTTGGGCTATGTAATGCACCAGCAACTTTTCAAAGAGCTGTTATAGGAATTTTTTCTGATATGCTGAATGATTCTATGGAAATATTCATGGATGATTTTACTCCTTATGGTGTGTCTTTTGAAGATGCATTACAAAACCTTGAGAAAGTACTTAAAAGATGTATACAAGCTCACCTCTCCCTAAGTACTGAAAAATGCCATATGATGATGAGTGAAGGAATAGTGCTTGGACATTTTATTTCATCTCAAGGTATTCGGGTAGATCCATCTAAAATATTGGTCATTCAGAATCTTTCTGTTCCTAAAACTCAAACTGATGTGAGAAGTTTTCTAGGACATGCTGGATACTACAGAAGATTTATTAAAGATTTCTCTAAGATAGCTTCTCCATTATTTGTATTGCTTATGAAAAATGCTGAATTTAAGTGGACTAATTCTTGTCAAAAAGCTTTTGAAGAACTCAAGCATCAGTTGTCTACTGCTCCTATTTTGAGGGGGCCTGATTGGAATCTCCCTTTTTACATATCTTCTGATGCTTCAGACACTGCAATTGGAGCTGTCTTGGGACAGGAGGAAAATCATCTTCCTTATGCTATCTACTTTATCAGTAAGAATATGACCCCTGCTGAGCTTAACTATACAGTTACCGAGAAGGAGTTTCTTGCAGTAATCTATGCCATTAATAAATTTCGACACTATATCACTGGTTATTCTACTTTTGTGCACACTGATCATTCAGCTATTAAGTATTTAATGAATAAATCTGTCACAAATGCTAGAGTTACCAGATGGCTATTATTATTGCAAGAATTTGATATCACAATTGTAGATCGGCCTGGTAAAGAAAATGTGGTGGCTGATTTCCTTTCACGGTTAAAAACTGACAATGATATTCCAGTAGATGATTCTTTTCCTGATGAGTATTTGTTTGCAGTTTCTGCTCACTCTCCATGGTATGCAGATATTGCTAATTATTTGGTTGCAGGAAAATTACCATCACACCTGTCATACAGAGAAAAGAGAAGAATTGTTCAACAGAGTGCCAGGTATAGCTGGATAAGTGGGTGTCTTTTCTACACAGGGCTTGATCAGGAAATCCGAAGATGCATTAGGGAAGATGAAGTGTATGACATATTGAAAGCTTGTCATGATGGCCCTTGTGGAGGGCATTTTGCTGATAAGAGAACAGCACACAAAATTCTGAGGATGGGTTACTATTGGCCCTCATTATTTAAAGATGCAAAGAAATATGTAAGGGCTTGTGACAGCTGCCAGAGAATGGGTCAACCCAATCATAGAGACCAAATGCCATTAAACCCCCAGGTAGTTTCTGAACCATTTGAAAGATGGGCCTTGGATTTCATAGGACCCATTAACCCTCCATCTAATCAAAGAACTTATATATTAGTCTGTACAGACTATATGACTAAATGGGTGGAGGCCAAAGCACTTATTAGAGCCAATGAAGAGGCTGTCCTAGCTTTCTTATTTGAAGAAATATTCACTAGATTTGGAATTCCTAGAGAGCTAGTTACAGATGGAGGACCTCCATTCAATTCTCATGGTTTTAAGTCTACCCTTCAGAAATATCATATTCAACATAGAATGACTACACCATACCACCCCCAGGCCAATGGGCAGGTGGAAAGCACAAACAAAGTATTAGAAGCCATTCTAACTAAAACAGTGAAGGACAACCGGAAGGATTGGTCCCAAAGGCTCCCTGAGGCATTATGGGCTTACAGAACTACTTGGAGAAACACTACAGGTTTTTCTCCCTATGAATTGGTTTATGGTAAAAGTGTTGTTTTTCCTATGGAATTTGAGATTAAAACTCTAAGAACTGCTTTAGCTGTTAATCTTGATTTGACTGATGTGCGGACAGCTAGGTTGCAGCAGCTTCTTGAGTTGGATGAAAAGAGATTAGATGCCATTCATCAAACAACCATGATACAACAACAAAGGATGAAGTGGCATGACAAAATGATCAAACACAAGCAGTTCCAAAAAGGTAATTGGGCCTTGTTGTATGACTCTCGGTTTGAAAATTTTCAGGGTAAGCTACGTACACGTTGGCTTGGACCATATGAGGTAGATGTTGTTTTTCCAAATGGGACGGTAAGACTTTTAACAATTGATTATTCTAAAACACCTCTACTAGTCAATGGTCATAGGCTCCGTCTATATCAGCGCCCTGTTTCTAAAGAGGATTTCAAGACTGCTTGCATGACTGATATTCATTATCTTTTTCTAGGGGAGTCTTCTGCTCCTCACAACATTTAATTTTCTGCACTGTATTTTTAGTATTAGATTAGATTTAGCACTAATAATCCCTGTCAAGGATTGGCATATTATAATTGAATTTTGCAGATTCTGGAAAAGCTCATTAAGGAGGACAGATTCATCATGAGAAGATCTGAAGCTTCAATCACAGAAGCTTGTTCCCTTCATTTTACCCCATTTCCTAGCAATATCCCTTCATCCTCACTTCTACATTATTGCCCTTTTTCTATCTTTCCCACTCCTACCATTCCTGAAATATCTTCCTTCACCTAGTATTCCCTATCCCTTACTGTTGAAATTATCCCCTATCAAATATTTTCCCCACTTCTTACGGACCCAAGTCATTTATCCCATTTTTCCGATTTTTCCCGTTGCTGAAACACCTGTTTCAGCAACGTATCGTTCATTTTTCCGTTGCTGAAACACCAGTTTCAGCAACCTGTTATCACTAAAACATCATTTCTCTTCACTGTTATATAAGCTTTTTGGTTCTCCACGTTCATACTTCAGATCCTTTGGGTGAAAAATTATTCAGCACTGACCAGATCCAATTATACTCCTGTTCTAAAGTTCAGAGAAATCTACAGATTCTTCCATGTGTACTAATCCATTTTGAAGCACTCGACACTTCGAATTATTAAACCAAAGGTGAAAATGTAAGGTATGAGGTTTTAATGTAATTCAGTTAAATTATATTAAAGAGAGGATTTCATTCATAATGATTACAAATCTTTACACGCCCAATCATCATTACACCATACGTAGGGGGGGGAATTTCAAAAATTGAACAATCATTTCGCATTAACCAATCCTCTGTCCTTTGTCATATCCACTTCCGCCGTCATTTAGACCTTGCAGCCTCTGTTGCAACAACTAGCGCGATCAGGGTCTGTGTTTACTGTCTTCTGCGCCTCTGCGTATAACTCAAAGCTACAGCCATGGGAGGGTCGGCCATCAGACACGAGCCCGGCTCCATAAATCTTCTTCAATTGTTTCCCGAAGCCTATCAAATTTTCCAACAAGCGGGATGGACAATATATTTTGAAAGGTTGGGTGAATTTGACCAGGAACAAGTTTTAGAGTTTGCACAAAACCTTCAAGGCGATTTTTCAGTGGTTCAAGGGGTTCGCATTTCAGTAACAGAGGAGGACATAGTTCAGGTATCAGGGTTGCCAGCTATTGGGACTCGCTGGTTCAGCAGAAAGCAGGTTATTCTGAACGCACAGCAAGATTTTCTTCGTCCAGATGAGCCAGTTGAACTCAAAGGCCGCGGGGTTAGTCTGCACTCACTTCCTCAACCATGGCCATCGGTGGCAGAGTTCATCAAGCACTACTTGACGTGTGAAGGGCGTTACCAGGTAGTGTACAATCACGACTTTGTTTTGATGAATCATTTGAGAAATGGACGAATGATTAATATCCCCTATTATATGCTTGGTTGTATTAGAAACATGTCTTATTATTGTAGACGGTCTAAATTCCCAATGTTATCCCTCACCCACCATCGTTTATGCCAGTTGTTGATACAGAGGGGTTTTGCTCAGAAAAATCCCCCTCTGCATGACCCACTCCCTGTTCCCCAGCTGCCTGAAATTCCTCAGCAGGCTCAAACGTCCCAACAACCCGAAAGTTCTCATGATACTCCTGAAATTCCTTATGAAGGACAACGGGACGATATTCCATATTCCCCAGTTGACCCAACCCCGAGCTCGTCCCACTTAGCAGAGTCAACTGTCCCTACTATTTCTGTCCCTAGTGACGACTCTCTAACACCCCCACCCCCACCCACTTATAAAAAGAAAAGAATCCCAACAGTCTCAGTCTCCAAACGACGGACAAGGGCTAAATTTCAAATTCTCACTTCTTCTGAAAGCCCTTCCCCCAGAGAAGAATCCTCCCCCTCAAAGAAAAGGAAAGCCAGTGACTTTGTTGCTTTCCTACCAAAAAGGAAAATGAAGATGACTGTTGAGACAGGACTCACCTCCATTTCTCCTGACCCTGCGACTATTCTGTTAAAACTCCAATCTTCATCCCCATTTCAAACCTCCCAACCCGTCTCGTCCGGTGGCACTGCCACACAAGAACCAGTGCCCCGGGATAATACGACATTGTTTATGGCTCAAGGAGTGACTGTCACACAAGAACCAGTCACTTACCCAGAGGCTGAAACACAAGAACCAGCCACTGTGGTACAAAAATACACCAAGCATGATGATAGTGGGAGACCAACAGTAGCTGTCCCACAAGAACCAGCTACGACTGTGCATCAGCAGACTATCCCAGCAGAATCAACCAGCACACAGGGTTTACATACTATGACATCTTTATTGGAGGAGAATGAATTCTTGAAGTCTGAACTGGAAGCCTACAAGAATGAATTAACCTTTGCACGAGAAGCTTTTGATAGAGAACTGAATCTCTATATGTTAGCACACACAGCCTCAACGCAAAATAAGGAGCCATGCAAGGAATACATGTGCCATGAGTGTGGTAATATTTACCAGCAGGCAGGCTACAAACTAGTTAAAATTCAAGTATCTGAGGCATCTACATCAGCTGGAATAAAAGAGGGATGCCCTACTGCTCCACAAGAACCAGTAGGGCTCTCAATAAATGAAGAAAAAGAAACTAAACCTCAGATATCTCGCCCTGTGCTAGTTAGTGCAGCCACTCAGACAGAAACACCACCGCAGATATCTCGCCCTAAGTTAGTCAGTGTAGCCATTCAAACAACGTCCCAACCCAGTACTTCTAATGCTAGCACACAGACCCTGCCATGGAATCAATTGGAACTGATGAACAAATGGAAGAAACAATATGCTGAAGAACAAGATACAATACTACAGCAGCATAAGTTAGCATGGCAGAATCACGTGTATGCCAACTTGGACAATTGGGAACAGATGATGCAACAGCTCAGGGACTCCAAAAAGGAAGTCAAGGAATCTAAGGAAAAGATGGCCTTGATGTTTTCATTAGTACAGAAGTTGATGGCTACCCGCAAACCCTCTGTAAACTACTCTCTCTTTCTTTCTGAACGATTAGTTTATTTTCAATTAAAAGCAATAAAAGATGGCAGACCGCATGAATTACTCACTTCAGAGAAATTTGTTGAGACTTTTAATGAGGCCCCTGAAAGTGACCAGCATTTGCTGTGCGAACTTTACCTTCATAATGAGGCCATTCCCGACAATAGAAGAGTTAATCTTATTCCAATTGCAGGAGATATACAAATAAGGGCATTTGTTTCATTTTTGGCCAACCAGCTCACTTGGCAAACTGCGTTCACTGCAAGAAGTCATAATGAGGAGAATAGACTCCTTTGGATTAGACCAGAACCTTTAAGTCCAGCCATGTTTATAGCACAATATCATAAATTCTTACAGAAGCCAGGAATGCATAGGTATATACAACAACTACAGGCTTCAACACTTTTTAAGTGTCAACAACAAATTAGAGTAAAGGGGACTGCTGCATTGAAGGCCAACACTATGTTTTGGCAGCAGTCATGTAAAGAAAGACAAGATTATCACCCTTTTAACCCTGACAATCTTCAAGCTGCACTTTCCAGGGTACCTAATTACATTGGATGCATTCGACATTGTGGAGTAAACTGGATCGGGTATCATTTTCATTTTCCAATTTTATGGCTGCCTTCAGAGAAGTATCAGTGTCATTACCAATTGGCTGGCAGAGATGAAGCTTTAGCATGGCAGCACTTGCAGAACAACAGAGGATTCAGAGCTCCTACAGATGCCACCTTCTCCAGCTACTGCTTGAGTAATTTGCATGCACAGTACCAGTACTCAGACTCTGATTCAGACTAGGGGTTGCTTGAGGACATGCAACATTTTCAGCTGGGGGGGATGTTAGGACTCCACTATGTATCATTTTTGCTATATACTTTGACACCATTTTACTTTTATAACCATGATTAAAAAGGATTCCATTATCATTTTCATCTACTTTATCCCAAGGTATATAAAATCCTCTTCTTTATTATATGTTTAATCTGTTTACATATAATTCCATAATACTCTTATATTTTATCATTTATCGAAGTGCATTGTTGCTAACATAAGTCCAAAAGATCGCAGATAAGTTATATGCTTTGCTAGGAACAAGCGGCCATTGCTGAAACAGTTGACTTAGTTGCTGAAACAACCAACAAGCACGCAAATTCCGTCACTCGTAATTTGCGATTCTGGAAGAGCCTTTTGTGGAACAATAGTAACAGCATGAAGACATGGTTACATGGACCATTCTGAAGATAGCATTCTTGTTGTCTCTGTTGTAACAATATCTTTTTTTGGAAGAACAGAATAGTCCTGTTTTGAGAAAGAGAACAGATTTGGGATAAACGTAGATTTGCTCTCATGTAATTGTAAAAGATGTCTCCTCTTTAAAAAGAGGAGACATCATCATTAGAGGGGGGTTCATTTTGTAAAGCTACAGGAGAACATTGTGTGAGAACTGGAGCTAGACTCCATCTGTAATGTACCATTTACTTTGACAGATGAATAAAATCTTCTTTTGAGCACTCCAATTTAATTCTTTCCCCGGGGAATCTTGTGAGAGGGGGAAAGGGCCCGCCTTCCTCACAAGATTCACCCTTTGATTCCTGTAATTTGTTTAATTCTTTACGTTGTTTGCACTTCACTTTAATTCTGTTGATTGAACACTAGTTGCACAGTTCAGTAGTACTCTGTTTCTTTAGCGCTGCATGTATTGAACGCATTCACTCTTGGAAGTTGAGAAATCCATTTCTATTAATTGTATGAATGTATGATGCTGGGAAGCAGGTGCTGAAGATTCCTGTATAAAGGAATAGGGTCCTGCTCCCATTAATTGCCTTCCTTTTTCTGCAGTGTGATTAGAAACAAGAGAACAAGTGCTGAAGGTTCCTGTTCATGGGAATAGGGTCTTGGTATCTTGAAGCTACCTTTCTTACAGTGTGATTAAGTGTCAGGCAGCAGGTGCTGAAGTTCCTAACTAAGGAATAGGGTCTTGTTCCTGCTATGGTTGATTGATTTCTTTTCTTGCAGATTGGTCTTCCTTTGTTTGGATTTTAACTGCAACATAGAAATTATTTCTGCTATAACTTAAGTGACTTCATCTTTGATTAAACAGAGTGTGAATAAGTAGATTTGTGAGATTGATAATTGTGTGGCTTTTTACTACAACATTGTTTCTGCTTTTGAAATTGAGCATATCCAGTGCGTGATTATCTTTGAAATAAAAAGACTTCCTCGGGTTGACAATTTATGTGGAGCTTGAATTGTGAAAGCAATTAAAGCGACCAACGGAATTTTATAATGTAGTAGGTGTGAAAATTTCTGAGCACAGAAACCCTCCTACTGAATATTGATTTACTTCTCCTAGTTTTATTATAAACAAGTTATTTAACTAAAAATATTCAGAAAAACATCGAAGTAAACACAACTAGAAGCCTACACAAATACAGATCATTTACTAAACATCACACACATATGACAAAGGACATATATATTTCAGAAAAATGTCCCCAGAAAAACCCAATGCAGGAAAATCGGTGCAGCAGTTCTGAGGGTTTATTATTATGAAGCAGTAGTATTCTAAGTACATCTAGGGTGCCATAATCTGGCTCACCCAATAGAGAAAACCTCGGCTACAAAGAAAATGTGAGTTTTACCTCACTCTAGAAAGTCTCAGCTGATCCACATGAGCCACTAGTAAAACCCTAGCTATCTCTGCGTAGTCTCTACGCTATCACTACGTAAGGTTGTGTGGCCTTGGCTGAGGGATTGCATCACCCTTGCTCTATGCTGATCAGCTTCTCCCAGAATCCAGTTTCAGCCCTGTCGGCTTAGAAATCTGAGTCTCTAAAGAATTTTAGACTTTTCCTTGAAGTCTTTGCATTTCCCCTGCGTGATCCCTATGTGGACCTGCGTCACCCTCTCTAGGATTTTCATTGCACACTCTGATGGCTACGCTACCTCCACTGCGTCTCTACGGCCCTTTCTCTACATTGTACTCTTGGTCCTTCGACCAATCACTACATCTTCCCCTCACTGCTTCTCTGAATCACCCAGATCTGATCTTTGTTTCAGCACTACCCCGTCAAAAGAATTCGATCTCTTATATGCTATGTGTGTTCTCCAACTGACACCAAGCCCTTCCTTTATACTTTCCTCATCGAAAAATCAACGTTTGTGATCTAATCTCTAATAAATGGATAAGATTAAAATATGCTTGATCCACGTCATTTATAAAGTTCTCCTCGCATGTGTAAATTTAATTCACTTTAATTTTTCAATTTCCATAAGTTAGACTTAGGGTCCCCATTAAAAAATTAAAGTATTTGAATAACTTCTACACTAGATGGAATTTATCCAAACGCTTTCTAGGTCTTGGAGATCTTCTGTGTTCTAGCCCCTCCAAAAAGTTTCGAAACTAGAGCACATCTGATGCTACCCAAAATATCAACACTCCCTTTTAGCTAGGAGTGTGCTTATTGGGGAAATATATTGTTATAATTTTCAACATTAAATTATCAACCGGGGCTCGTAAGCTTTGAGGCACAAGCGCAGGCAATGCAGGATTAGCGCATCTAACCTAAACTAACATCCTGAAATCTGAAATCTATTCCTAAATTAAGTACAGAATGAAGTACGAAATACCCAATTCTTATATCTAATTATTTCATCTAGAAAAGATGAAGTGAAGAAACCTATTTATCTCATTCAAAACACAAATTTCTATTCTATTTTAAATCTATGTTTTAACCATGACCAATTTAATTCAAAAAATTAATTCAGAAGTGAATCAAGCAAAAATCCTAATTTAAAAACATTGCACAAATCCTTTGAATATTATTGTACAACATGCACAGACAATTCAGATTATTGTTTCAAGGAATATAAATTGTTGCATAAACAGTTCAAACCACTGTGCAAATAAAATAAGTCACTGTACAAAAATATGAATCATTGTTCTACACTACAATCATTGTTCAAACAAGACTAATTCCAATCACCATCTAAGCACTATTAATCACAACTTAAGAAATATGAATAAATAAGCAATCTCAATCCAAATAAAACTAATCTTGATTCAAGAAAATATTTATCCAAGTAAAATTTAATTACAATCTAAGAAAACTAATCTTAATCCTAATAAAACTTAATTTCAATCCCCAGGGTATGTGAGACAAACTAAAGAACTAACTCCTTGATCTTATCTAGCTCACGCATGTACTTCTAAAGAATCTCAAAAGAAACTAAAAAACTATTAAAATCAATGTTCTCATGTTTTAACATATTCATATTTGAAAGACTTAAATATCAATGCTTATATTCTAACTCGAAATATTTCCAAATTAACTCAGAAAGTTTATTTTAAACAAGCAAGCTTTTATAAAAATAATGGCAACTGATATTCTCGACACAATTTCACTGTAGTTACATAAAGCTTCCAAGGATATGTTATACCCCTCAATCACAAAATCTTCATAAATATGTAATGTTCCACTCAAATGTTCTCATTACTTCTTCAAAAAAAAACATAATATTCTTGAACTCTGTGTTGTTGAAAAATTCACATAATTAAAATTAAAAGATCATATCTAATTTGGATAAAAAATTTAAGTTCATAACATGATTATAATTTTCAAAATTCGTTTAAAATTGGAAAGTGTTTTTCTGAGTATTCTTAACTGTGGGAATATGGTTGAGAAATTATTCAGGAACAAGAAACACTAGTTAACATTGTTATTCTGTCCACAAAGGTTTGAAGAAAACATAGCTGTGATTTAAGTACAACATGGGAAAAACCACTAAGTTCATTCTATATAATTGTAAAGCATAATTGAAATGAAGTGCAATTCCTATTTGTGAATAACCAATTCAATCCAAAAATCAAACAACTATTTCATTCAAATGTGAATAACTTATTCTACCACATACCAAATCCAAACCTATAGTCTATGTTGTTTCACACACTCAAACTGAGAATGCATTAAGACCTTAACGAATGCATTCAAGTCTCAAGATGTACACTTTACTGAATCTTGACAAGAATACTCTGTAAATCAAATAATGATTGTGTTTACACTACAGTGTTGAACATGAATTCAAAGCATGAAAACTAATAATCAAATACACACGCATAAACACATTAGTTATCAATACAAGAAGACTTTTCCTCAGCTTTTGATGGGCCCGTACCACACTCTGGAGTAGACCTAAGTTAATTCAATGTTGCGAAGAGCTAAGAAAAAAAACCATGATACTCACAGAATATTTAATGCTGGATTGAAATTATATTAAGTTCAAGATGCAAATTCAAATTTCATATACATCACTGTAATGTCTCCTGAGCAAAGCACTCCCTCTAAAAACTAATCAACAATATTCTTATTACGTATTTCCCCCCTGTACATGTAGAGATCTGGATTTTTTATACAAAACAGGGCATAACTATTTTCTAAATAAAACATAATAGCAGGCTAAAAAATGCCATATATGATCTTCTGGAGAGCCTTTGAATAGCTTATGGTTGGATTTGCATTGATCAATGCATGGATGGAGGAGTTATGTTAATGATGTCTTGATTTGGAGGTTGGTTTCTTAGGGATCATCCAGATCAGGATTCCGGAAACTTTATAATTGCATTTCACCCTTTCAAATCCATGAGTACGAATCTGGAACTTGGTTGTAAGTACAAAATTCAAAACAGGGTTGTTTTACAAATTTGGATTTTCTGGATTTGTATATAAATTGGCCTCAAATACCTCTTTGTATCTCCCAAATAGTAAGGAATTTCAGAAAACGGTTTAAGGTTTAATAAATTTTCTATACTGGGACCAAAACCCATGTTCCAAAATTTCTTCATTTTCCTTCACCTACACAGAAATCAAGGAAGAATTCGGCAATTTGAAATTTGTTGCAGTTTCAGGAAAATTTATTAATTTCATTCTAGAGACCCATATATGTGACCTGGGTGAAATAACCTCTCTTGGTTTCTCTGGAAGCATGATGAAAGTGTCAAAGCCCCAAATTAGAAATTTATGTACTCTACTGACTTGTGAGGAATTTTGGCAATGGAACCCTACGACAATTGAACTTAGTGAAACCATCATTACAAAATCATGAATAAATCATCTCTAATCATCAAAAAGCTAAGAAAACTAATGCTAATCAACCATAATATGAAAACTGTGATTTGGCAGCAAATGATGTAATTAGGGTACGAAAATGAGTGAAAAAGGATATGAATTTATGTTATGAGTGGTGTTAATGGATAGAGGAAAATTGGGCATATTCGAGGACCAACATCCCCCCATGCCTGAGGGTTTTCATTTCCTCATGCAAAAAAATCTCTTGATCATTGATAGTCTTAACATTGTTTGGTAGATGTTGGTTCTCGTGGAACAACATTGCTTGGATATTTGAAGGTGTTGGTTCTTGTGGAGTAGCACTACTTGAATACTTGGAGGTGATGGTTCTTGTGGAGAAGCACTCTTCACTAATAATTGAGCAATACAAATTGAGGACAAGAAAAATGAATGGATGAGGGAGACATGATGGATGAAATGATGTGGCGATGGGGATGGTGAATGGGTGCTTTGCATACTCTGTCTTCGGAAGACCAATGTCTATAGGTGGTTTCCTTTATCATTTCATGGTAGTAATGATTCATCCTGTGAATAGAATACTTGGATAAGACACTATAGATACTGCTTTGATTAATACACCATAATTCTTTTGCTTTTAACATGGTCTTGTAATCAAAGTATATGCGTAATGAATGGAAGGATAACAAAAGGATGATTTTTTATGAAAGGTGAAATGCATCAAATGAGAAGTGGTCAATCATTAAGTTTATTTAACCTTCTAATGAATTAGAGAATCATAAGCCAAATTTACCTCAAGTTTTACCTTTGTCGTTGATGTTCCTAGTGCTGTAAGATGAAGTGGAGGATGGAATGGTTGGAGTTCATATGACTGTTAATCTGATCTGTTGAAGAAGGTTGAAGGATGAGCTGAAGAGATGAAGGAGGAACTGAAGGTCTAAAAAACCAATTGAAGGTCTAAAAAATCAACTGAAGTTCCCCTTCTCCCCCATGCCTGAGGATTTGTATGTCCCAAAACAACAAAGGAAGGTTACTGCTACAAATGATGATCAAGCTGCTATATGGCATCCCTTATTGAAACAAGATGACTGCTACAAGAAAAGGAAATGTCAATACAAAGAACCAAACTACTGCAAACTTGTGTCGAGATATCAAAAACATATATTCTTCAACTGCTACACACCGGTGTGAAATCTTGCATATGTGAATAAGTGGTGTCAATGTCTAACATAAGCAAGAATCATTGGATTACCGACCATTGAAGATATCATTAACCAATGCAAGTTATCCCACCTTTGATGTCAATGGGAATCAAGGCAGTAGGTACATTCTACTAGCCATGAATGGATTTTTTGAAGTAGAATGGACTGCAGAATTCATCCACCAAGAAACATTGATGTACTTCCTTAGTAGATGACGAGGATACATGCCATTATGGCATACAACCTCCTAGGTACCTTATCTAACCCTGACCTTGATCCCAGATGTCGATGTGACAAGGGTTGTTGGCAGGTGGGCCTTAAGGAATCCCACATCAATCAATGCGAGTACAAACATAATGACTTGAAAGATACATGATTTGAATAACTCATGCAAATTTACAAACTTTATTTGGAACATTTCCCACCGTTTACCCGGTTTTCAAGCAAAGTCCCTGTCTAGTTGTGCCAGACAAGCTAGTTTTCACAAAAGGACTTATTTTTCCCTTTTCTATTTCATTTATTTATTTATTACAATACTAACTTTCCTACTATACTGGAGAAAATATGTCCTCCTTCAAGTTAAATAGAACTTCCAATGAAGCCATGTGAGGATCAGGTACAAATATATATTCATGCCCAGATTTAACATATAAACTTTAGAAGGTATATTACCATGAACAATCAGCAGCTTTGAAAGATGTGATACAAAGAGTATTTGAAGATGACAGTGGTACTTTGACTGAATTGTAATCTGGAACCAATGCTCGATGTAATCCTGGTGGTATTGGCCCATTTATTCTTTTGGACCACTCTGAAAGTACTCCTTGGTCGTGCAAGGTAAACTTGGATAATTGGTCTCTGGAATGCATACAAGGCTTGCTGCTAGACATGGTGAAATTTCTTTGATCTTAGGTTCAACTGGATGCTCCCCATCAGATTTGGTACATGATTCATTGATCTCCTTGGTAGATAGGCCGGAGGAATCAAGGGATACTTCCAAATATTTTTCTGTTTGTGGAGAGACAAATATTTTCCTAAATGCAGTTAGGATGAAATTTTACTGAGAGGAAGATACACCAGCTACTACTAGGATTTGAGAAAGTGCTTCGAGGGACATTCTTCAAGCTCTGAATCATTCATGAATTTCTCCTTTTGGTTGATGACCCCTGTCTCGAAACATGGATTATTAAAAAGGGTTCTTACAACACCCCAAAAAAATTTTGTCTTTAAAGAGCTTGAAATTTTAAACTAAATGAATAAAACATGCTAATTGCAATAAAACTCACCAAACTTGCTCACTTGGACAACCAAATTTTGGAGTAACCATACCATAGTGAAAACCTTTCTTGATGCAGGAGCATCAAGACCTTTTTCCCATTTGTAAATATGGGGTTTGATAATATTAATTTATGAATATGGGGTGTGATGATTTTAAATATTTTATTAATTAATTTGAATTAAATAGGAGAAGGTGAGGATTTATGTAAATATATTTTTATTAATAAAAGGATATGAGGAAATTTAATAAATTGAAGGATTTTAGGGATAAAAACCTATCCTTTAGGGATGTTGAGAGATTTAGGGGTTTGTTGAGGATTTTAAGGGATTGAGCATTTAATGTAATGATTTTTTAAAAATTGTATAAATAGGAGGGCTTTTTGAGAGAAAAATACATTGAGAATAGTGAGAGGAGTAGAGAGCTGTTTTGGAACAACCAAGGCAGTGAACCTTTGGTAAATTGTAAGGGCCATAAATCTGGAATATCAGGCCAAACAAAGTCTGTAAGTAATCTTGTTTTGATTTTAGATTATAAATATATATACATTTGGAGATTGGCTGCGAAAGTTATAGTATTTTCTGGTTAAATGTATATATATATGGTTGAGGAATTGATTATTGGAAAGATCGACTAAAGGAAACCTGCAATCAAAGAAATGGTGGGATCGATTTATGTGACCAAGTTAAAAGGATTGATCTTAATATAGAAATTGTTATCTATGCATGAGCTTATGAATGGTTTTGTTATATCGATCTGAATTCGATTAATAGAAAATGAAAAGCGGAGAGCACCAGTCTTTTAATTCCTTCTAAGTCTGCAATGTCAAGTTTGTATAATCCTGAGGGTCGATAGCATAAATTGCTATTCGATGTGTGCATGGTGGAATGTTAAAATCTCTGTTCGAAGTTGAAAGGGCGCAGGTGACGGCGTTTACAATGAAATTCGATTTTTCAGAGTTTGTGGAAAATTCGATGGGGTAGTATTACATTGACATTTGATGGTGAATGCGTTGAAATTATGTTGTATACGGCATTGAATTCTAATTGCTTGGGCAATCTTTGAATCTGAGGGTTTTTTTAAATTCAATGGATGGGTAATCCATAGAAGTAGATTGAGTTGAGCGAGAAGCAAAGAGCTTGATTTGTGTTTCGGTTAGAATGAAAACGTAATGAATTTTTTTTGTTCTTTTTGGTTATTCTAAAGGTGGATTTAATTATTGGATTCCAGCTTCACATTCAGTTCAGTTCTAAGATGCCAGAAATCGTGAATTGAGGAAAGGGTGCAGAAATCTGGAATGATATTTCCAGCGTTGGTAAATTATGATTGACAGAGAATCGATCTATGGAGGCAAGTACCAGAATCGAGAACGCAATGGATCCATCGTGAGCCAGATAGTTGAAGAAATTCAAATGCAGAAGTGAAGAATCATGGAACAACGCTATGTCTGAACTTTGTAATTGCCAGATCTGCGTTGAGTTTTGCCAGATTCAGAGCGCTATGTCTGAATCTAGAATACAGTCTTGAATCAATGTGTGGCGCTGGTGTAGACGTGCAGTCAGTGGTAAGTAAAGAACAAAAGGAGAATTGAATTGACAGGTTTATAAATTGAATGTGATCGTTGGCTTGTGGATGGAAAATTCAAATATATATTTAACATTGAGTTGCAGCATTGATACGAAGTTGAATTAAATGTTATATGTCGAATTGTGGAAAGCGAGGAGGCAAATGGAAGTTGAAGGTGTGAATCATTGAGACCGACCAGTAATGATGGAGATACATTACATCGTAACTGATTGATAGTGTCAAAGTATGAAACTGAGGAAATAAATGTGTTATATTTTGGTGCGCAATTAAAAAGGGGCATATACAAGCCTGGGTTCGAGTAAGAATTGGAAGCACCGAATAGTTGAAGCGCTGTAAAGGAAAAAAGGTTTGTGAATGTCCTTGCAGTTGAATTTGGTTGATATAATGTCAAACATTCCTATTGACATTTGGTTTAATTTATGAGGTGGCTTTAATGTTGTTTGAAACCTTTGATTTGAAGATTGTTGAGTTGGTACAGCTATTTGCGTTTGAAATTTGGGTTTCATACTTTTCAAGTACTGAATTGAGTACGTTAAGGTATAAGGTGCATGATTTGGTTCTTTGATATGAATGATAAGTATGAAAATCTATGAAGATTTGTGATTGGTTTTTATAAAAGCCATATGAAATGGGAATGAGTGGAAGTTATGGTATTAATTTGGGATGATGCGTATAATCTCATGTGAATATTGGAAGCATTTAAAGTTCATGATTGAAGGTACTTAATTTGAGATTGGGTTAGAAGTTTTGGACTTGAGCTGTATCCAAATTGGTTTGATTAGTATATTGTGAATTATGCTTCCAAATGCAAATGGTATAGTTGTATGTCAGAAATTTGAAACAAGCTTCCACATATGAATGGAGATTGCCAGAATATGAAATTTTTAAGATTGGAATTGGTGAGTGAGTTAAATGCATTCTTATATGGGATATTTTAGAGATGCATTTTTGTATGTATGGTCCTGGGTATTGCAGGCTGGTGCAAGCTTGCGTCATTTTTGGTATCAGAGCCATGAATGCTCTGTTGGAATGTTTATCTTCTGAATGATGACAAGAAGGTTTTTGTTGAACTGGAATATATTTCTGAATGTGTGATGAATGATGAAATAGCAGATGTGTATGAAGGCAAAGGAGGTCAGATTTTAATCTGACAGTCAAAGCAAACCAGAGTACAGCTGAAGAATTGAGCAGGTATTGGGTGTGGTTAATTTTGATTTGAATTTTACTGACAAGAAATGGAATGAGGATTGATGGTTGCAGCAAAGAGGGAATTGTTGCTGACAGCTGAAGTTGCCAGAAGGTTGGAAAAGAGAATCAGATTTTAAAATCTGATTGACAGTGAAATTTTGCAGAGGAAGCATAAGGATTTGCTGGAACAGATTTGCAGGAGTGATGAGATTGAAGTACAGGAGAATGAAAGGACAAGATCAGACTGAGATCTTGAAGGTAAGGTGATCTGGGTTTATTTGAATTTGAAGATTGTAGTCTTTGCGTTAAAGCAGAAGTATTTTTGCAACTCCCAAAAGGAAAATCCATAGAAGACATGTTTAAAATTGCTAACAGAAAACTGGTGAAAGCATAGGTGGCAGAACCTTGAGGAAATCCAATAGAGATTGGATAAGGAAGATAGTTGTGAACAGGCAGATGAGTTGAAGCCCAGGAAGAGCAAAGGGAAGTGCTCAAAGGAGGTTCCAGAGATAGAACCAATTGCTTGCCAAAAGACCGAGTGAGGAGGGCTTGGTGAGGTAAGTGGCGGCAGGACAGGACTTGCTGCTGAAGAGGCTTTAGTGTAACTCATAGTAAATTGAGTAAGGAACTCATAGAGATGGAAAGGATGATGACTAGTGACAGTCGTCACAAAGGTTCTGAAATCAACCACAGCAGAAGACAAAAGGAGAAGGGTGCCAAGGCAGTTGGCATACAGAGACAGTTAAGCAAAGAGGAATATGAAAGGGAGAAGGCTGAAATAGCAGTTCAGCTTGAGGTGTTGATGGAGATGTTGCAAAGAAATGAGGAAGACCAGAAGCGTGGTTATGTCATGAGAAAGAAGTTGAGGTGGCAGAGGCTACAACAGAAGTGGAATCATCAGATGAATATGCAGTTGATAAAGGAACTAAGGGAACTTGAACGGGTTATAGATGCCAGACAGAAGAAAGAGAAGCTCGAAACAATTGAGCTACAGCAAAAGGAAGATGCTGAAGAAGATGTTGAAGTTTCAATATGTTACCCAGAGAGTGGACCATTACTTTTTGAAAGTGATGAAGAGCTGGAGGAGTTGAATCATATGAATGATTCAAAGCAGCGCGAAGATTTGATCACTGAAGCATCAAACAAGACCGTAAGGTCTTGTGATTTTAAAACTGATGATTTGTGTGTGATTGCAGGTTTGGAAGAAGATAGACAGTCTTTTAAAGCTGACAAAGATGTGAAAGAGTACCTTCCAGAAGATGAAAGTTTTGAAGCAGAGGCTGGGAAAGAATCAGTTCACTACAGTGGACAAATGCTGGAAGACATCATTGAGATAGCTGATGAGAAGTGGAGACTAGATGACAGTCTCAAGAGTTTGGATCAGCGTACTGATATGCTGACAGAAGAAGAGAAATCAACGCAACATACTGAAGTGTTGCTAAAGGGAAAAGAGGTACAGAGGCCTTATTTTTTTTATAATGATTGTCTTATGATTGAAGATGTTGTTGCAGACGCTGGAACATATTTGGCATAGGTGGATAGTCAAATGAAAGAAGAAGAGGAGGAACATCTACTGAAGGATGTCCAGGATAGATTGCTGATGAAGGATGACAAAGCAGTTGTCATAAATGATAATCCAGAAGAAATTGCAGATGAAATTGCAGGTGACAAGCAAAGGAATGTTGCAGAGGGAAAGGAAGATTGGGAGGCCGCAACATCCATAGTGACAGCAAGAGCAACATGTTTTATTGAAGATGTTGGGGACAATCAGCGGACAGAGGACATACTGGACAAAGAAATTGAGATGATAAGGAGATTAATGATAAAGACATCCCAAAGAAAGACAGCCGAAAGAAAGAAAATGAGCGACAACAAGAGAGTGACAGTGAAAGATTGCAAGAGCAGAGCAGGTGAAGCACTACAACACAAAATATGGAACCCTGGAAGACAACAGCAGATGACAACAGCAGTGAAGCAATCGACAAGCACGGAAGATTTACAAAATAAAATCTGGGATCCAGGAGGAAATATCCATACTTATGACCAGGTGGTCATGAATTTTCTTACATGGGGAGTCTGATGCAGGAGCATCAAGACCTTTTTCCCATTTGTAAATATGGGGTTTGATAATATTAATTTATGAATATGGGGTGTGATGATTTTAAATATTTTATTAATTAATTTGAATTAAATAGGAGAAGGTGAGGATTTATTTAAATATATTTTTATTAATAAAAGGATATGAGGGAATTTAATAAATTGAAGGATTCTAGGGATAAAAACCTATCCTTTAGGGATGTTGAGAGATTTAGGGGTTTGTTGAGGATTTTAAGAGATTGAGCATTTAATGTGATGGCTTTTAGAAATTGTATAAATAGGAGGGCTTTTTGTGAGAAAAACATTGAGTGAGTGTGAGTGAGAGTGGTTGAAGAAGGCTTGAATAGCCAAGGCTGTACGCCTCTGGCATTTTGTAAGGGCCATCAATCTGAAATATCAGGTCAAACAAAGTCTGTAAGTAATCTTGTTTTGATATATATACATTTGAGATTGGTTGCGAAAGCTATAGTATTTTCTGGTTAAATGTATATATATATGGTTGAGGAATTAATTATTGGAAAGATCGATTAATGGAATCCTGCAATCAAAGAAATGGTGGAATCGATTTATGTGACAAAGTTAAAAGGATTGATTTTAATATAGACATTGTTATCTAGACATGAGCTTATGAATGGTTTTGTTTATATCGGTCTGAATTGGATTAATGGAAAATGAAAGCAGAGAGCACCAGTTTTTTAATTCCTTCTAAGTCTGCAATGTCAAGTTTGCAAAGTCGAGGGTCAATAGCATAAATTGCTATTTGATGCATGCATGGTGGAATGTTAAAATCTCTGTTCGAAGTTGGAAGGGCGCAGGTGACAGCGTTTACAATGAAATTCGATTTTTCAAGCTGTGGAAAATTCGATGGGGTAGTATTACATTGACATTTGATGGTGAATGCGTTGAAATTATGTTGTATACAGCATTGAATTCTAATTGTAGGAACGAATGCTGAATACGGGGTTTTTTTAAATTCAATGGATGGGTAATCCATAACGAAGATTGAGTTGAGCAGAAGAATTCGACTTCAGATTTGTGTTTCAGTTAGAATGAAGAAAACGTAATGAATTTTTTTGTTACTGGTTATTCTAAATTGAATTTAATTATTGGATTCCAGCTTCACATTCAGTTCAGTTCTAAGATGCCAGAAATCGTGAATTGAGGAAAGGGTGCAGAAATCTGGAATGATATTTCCAGCGTTGGTAAATTATGATTGACAGAGAATCGATCTATGGAGGCAAGTACCAGAATCGAGAACGCAATGGATCCATCGTGAGCCAGATAGTTGAAGAAATTCAAATGCAGAAGTGAAGAATCATGGAAGAGCGCTATGTCTGAACTTTGTAATTGCCAGATCTGCGTTGAGTTTTTCCAGATTCAGAGCGCTATGTCTGAATCTAGAATACAGTCTTGAATCAATGTGTGGCGCTGGTGTAGACGTGCAGTCAGTGGTAAGTAAAGAACAAAAGGAGAATTGAATTGACAGGTTTATAAATTGAATGTGATCGTTGGCTTGTGGATGGAAAATTCAAATATATATTTAACATTGAGTTGCAGCATTGATACGAAGTTGAATTAAATGTTATATGTCGAATTGTGGAAAGCGAGGAGGCAAATGGAAGTTGAAGGTGTGAATCATTGAGACCGACCAGTAATGATGGAGATACATTACATCGTAACTGATTGATAGTGTCAAAGTATGAAACTGAGGAAATAAATGTGTTATATTTTGGTGCGCAATTAAAAAGGGGCATATACAAGCCTGGGTTCGAGTAAGAATTGGAAGCACCGAATAGTTGAAGCACTGTAAAGGAAAAAAGGTTTGTGAATGTCCTTGCAGTTGAATTTGGTTGATATAATGTCAAACATTCCTATTGACATTTGGTTTAATTTATGAGGTGGCTTTAATGTTGTTTGAAACCTTTGATTTGAAGATTGTTGAGTTGGTACAGCTATTTGCGTTTGAAATTTGGGTTTCATACTTTTCAAGTACTGAATTGAGTACGTTAAGGTATAAGGTGCATGATTTGGTTCTTTGATATGAATGATAAGTATGAAAATCTATGAAGATTTGTGATTGGTTTTTATAAAAGCCATATGAAATGGGAATGAGTGGAAGTTATGGTATTAATTTGGGATGATGCGTATAATCTCATGTGAATATTGGAAGCATTTAAAGTTCATGATTGAAGGTACTTAATTTGAGATTGGGTTAGAAGTTTTGGACTTGAGCTGTATCCAAATTGGTTTGATTAGTATATTGTGAATTATGCTTCCAAATGCAAATGGTATAGTTGTATGTCAGAAATTTGAAACAAGCTTCCACATATGAATGGAGATTGCCAGAATATGAAATTTTTAAGATTGGAATTGGTGAGTGAGTTAAATGCATTCTTATATGGGATATTTTAGAGATGCATTTTTGTATGTATGGTCCTGGGTATTGCAGGCTGGTGCAAGCTTGCGTCATTTTACTCATGTCTTGTCATACACTCTTCGTTGTTTTATTGTCCTGCAACTAAGATCACAAAAAAAAACTTGTGAAAGAAACTAGGCTCTAAGCCTTTTAGCACATCCTCGAAAATGATGCCAAAAATGTTGGGGAAATATATTTCTATAATTTCCAACATTAAATTATCAACCAGGGCTCGTAAAATTTGAGGCACAAGTGCAGGAAATGCAGGTTTAGCGCATCTAACCTAAAATAACATCATGAAATTTGAAATCTATTCCTAAATTAAGTACAGAATGAAGTACGAAATGCCCAATTCCTATATCTAATTATTTCGTCTAGAAAAGTTGAAGTGAATAAACCTATCTATCTCATTCAAAACTAAAATCGCTATTCTATTTTAAATCTATGTTTTAACCATGACCTATTAAACTCAAAAAATGAATTCAGAAGTGAATCAAGAAAAAATCCTAATTTAAAAACATTGCACAAATTCTTTGAAGATTATTGTACAACGTGCACAGACAGTTCAGATTATTGTTACAAGGAATATAAATTGTTGCATAAACAATTCAAACCACTATGCAAATAAAATAAGTCACTGCACAACAATATGAATCACTATTCTACAGTACCAATCGTTGTTCAAACAATACTAATTCCAATCACCATCTAAGCGCTATTAATCACAACTCAAGCAATATGAATCAATAAGCAATCTCAATCCAAATAAAACTAATCTCAATTCAGGAAAATATTTATCATAGTAAAACTTAATTACAATCTAAGCAAACTAATCTTAATCCTATTAAAACTTAATTTCAGGGACAAACTAAAGAACTAACTCCTTGATCTTATCTAGCTTATGAATTTACTTCTGAAGAATCTGAAAAGAAACTAAAAGACGATTTATATTCTATGTTGTTTCACACACTCAAACTGAGAATGAATTAAGACCTTAACGAATGCAGTCAAGTCTCAAGATGTACACTTTACTGAATCTTGACAAGAATACTCTGTAAATCAAATAATGATTACATTTACGCTACAACGTTGAACATGAATTCAAAGCAGTAAAACTAATAATAAAATACACACGCATAAACACATTAGTTATCAATAATACAAGAAGACTTGTCCCCGACTTGTGATGGGCCCTTACCACACTCTAGAGCAGGCATAAGTTAATTCAATGTTGCAAAGAGATAAGAAAAAAAAACCATGATACTCATAGAAGATTTAATTCTGGATTGAAATTATATTAAGTTCAAGATGCAGATTCAAATGTCATATACATCACTTCAATGTCTCATGAGCAAAGCGCTCCCTCTAAAAACTAAACAATAGCCTTCTTATTACTTATTTCCTCCCTATACATGCAAAGCTCTGGATTTTTTATAAAAAACAGAGCATAATTATTTTCTAAATAAAACATAACAATATGCTAACAAATGCCATATTTGATCTTCTGGAGAGCCTTTGAATAGCTTATGGTTGGATTTGTGTTGATCAACGCATGGATGGAGGAGTTGCATTAATGATGTGTTGATTTGGAGACTGACTGCTTAGGGATCATCGAGCTCATGATTCTGGAACCTTGCTGATTTCATTTGACCCTTTCAAATCCATGAGTACGAATCTGGAACTTGACTGTTAAGTACAAAAATTCAAAACAGGTTTGTTTTACAAATCTGGATTTTCTAGATTTTTATATAAATTGGCCTCAAAGACCTCTGCGTATCTCCAAAATTGTAAGGAATTTAATAAAATGGTTTGAGTCTTAATAAATTTGCTATACTGGGACCAAAACCCAATTGAGGAAGAAATTGGCAGATTGAAATTTGTTGCGGATTCGGGAAAATTTGTTAATTTCCTTCTAGAGACCCATATATGTGACTTGGGTGCAATCCAAGACATGGGAAGGTATTATAAAATTATTTTGGACAATAATCTCTCTCGGTTTCTCCGGAAGCATGCCAAAAGTGTCAAAGCCCCAAATTAGACATTTCCATACTCTACTGACTTGTGAATAATGTCAGCGATGGAACCCTGCGGCAATTGAACTTAGTGAAACCATCATTAGAAAATGATGACTAAATCATCTCTAATCATCAAAAAGCTAAGAAAACTAATGATAATCAACCACAATATGAAAAATATTGTTTGGCGGCAAATGATGTAATTAGGGTACGAAAATGAGTGAAAAAGGATATGAATTTATGTTATGAATGGCGGTAATGGATAGTGGAAAATTGGGCATATTCGAGGAGAAACAATGCCCTAGAAATACTTCCCCACTGAAGCATCACCATGATCTCTAGCATTGGTCTCAGTGTTGTTGATGCTTGGTCCGATGCCCTCCATCCACTGTGTTTTGTCTCTTTGTTCTACTGTCGATGTCACTACCACTGACACTGCCACATTTGTACTGCAAATCCCTCTCAAATTGTTGCATCATGCTACTTATAGCACTACAACTCGGTTGTTGAGAAGTAAGAAATTGAAGGACCATCACCCAACCACTGACAGACAAGTCAGTCAGGTTGCATCTCATCAATGAAGCACCCTCTATTGTTTCTTTGCACTTTCTCTCTAAAGCACTGTGATGTCTACTGCATTGCACTGTGTAAGCACTTGCTCTGTATTGTTGAAATCCCATCAGCCCCTGTGTTGTTGCTTCCACGCTGCTACTGCCTCTCCTCTGTGCTGCTCCATTCTTCAACGTCCTAGCACTACCTCTGCTTCTCCATGATCTTATGCACCCAATGCTCCAGTTATCCTGCTACTGTTTTAAGGCTCCCATAGCTCGTATGTGATCCAAGAGTTTGTGCACCTCAAGGATCCCGCTTGCACCATCTGTAGTTTCTCTACAGATCTATATCGCCCCACCTCTTCTCTTGAGCCACATGAGCACTCATGGCCACATCATCTTCGCTGCCACTATCCCCTTTCGTTGTTTCTTCCTTGGAATTTGAAGCTTCCTTGTCCTTCTGCTTAGGACAAGTGTTGGAAAAGTTTCCATGTTCGCCACATCTGAAGCACCAGACCTTGGATAGGTCCTTATTCTTCTCCCCTTTTTTTCGTTTTCCCTTAGATCTTAGGGTTGCATATTTCTCCTCCTCCTTCTTTATCTTGAAGCCTCCACTCTTGAATTCCCTCTTGGTCACCCTCCAGGTCTCCTCCTGTCGAAGGATTTTCTACATGTCACCCCAATTCGGGAGTTGTGCTCTACCCAAAATTCTTTGGACAAAGGTATCCCACTCATCGATGAATGCATTCAAGGCAGTCCTCACCATGAACCCATCATCTGGATTTGTCCCCATCGAAATCAATTGATATAAGATAGTATGCAATCTGAAGAGGATGGGATTGATCTCCTCTCCCTTGTCCATCTGGAACATCCGCATATGTTTCTCTAGAATAATCTTTCGTTGGAAGGAGCTTCCCTGATATAGTGTGGTCAGAGTTGTCCACACCTCCTTTGACGTCTTCTTCTCAGTAATTTGTAGGACCAAGTGATCCTTCACTCCATCCATGATCAAGTGCTTAGCCTGCACCTAATTTTCATTGAACTTCTTCAGAGCATCTGCATTATTCGGCACACCTAGGACACTTTCCGTATGGTCTCTGATATTGTACTTCTCCAGTACTTTCAGGATTTTGGCTTTCCATATCGCGAAGTTAGACACACCATCTAACCGATCATGATCTCTCAGTCCGTAGAGGTCCATCATTATTCAAATAGTTGAAACAAGTCCTCTTCTCCCTTCTACTGTTGTTGCACTCAACACAAGATCGAATATGGGTTCCTTGGTGATATAAGCCCTCTAGAGAAGTTTCTCCCTCTGACAATTGATTTCCCTCCCGGAAATCATCCACCAATTTTGTTGAATCAGCCCTTTATGATCACCCTCCTGATCGAATCTCATATTTCTTGGCGAAAATCTGCTGAGAGATTGTTTCACCTCACTTTGTCACCTTTTCTAGGCATTATCTTGCACCTACACAACCGATGCCTCACCAGCAACTTTTGAAGATTAGAAGTTGCACTTTTATCCCTAACAATCAGCTCAGTATCTCTCCAACTCAGACGGTGTCACCCTCCTAGTGTTGCGTCAGCCTTTGCATGAGAAGACTGGCTCTGTGTGACTCTCATGGTGCCACATCATCCTCTGCGTGAGCAGACTGGCTCTGTGTCACCTTTCTAGAGTTGTGTCAGCCTCTACATGAGCAGACTGACTTTCCCTCACCCTTGCAGGGTCTATGTTGTCCCTCTGGTGTTGTGTTGCCTTCTTTCGGATATGTGCTACTTCTGCTAACCTTCCTGTAGAAAAAATCTCCAACCCCTTGTTGATGGCTTCAGCATGATCTACAATACTCTAATACCATGTGAAAATTTCTGAGCACAGAAACCCTACTATTAAATATTGATTTACTTCTCCTACTTGTTTTATTATACACAAGTTATTTAACTAGAAATATTCAGAAAAACATAGAAGTAAACACAACTAGCGCCCTACAAAAATATAGAGCATTTACTGAACATCACACTCATATGATAAAGGACACGGATTTTTCAGACAAATGTCCCCGAAAAAACCCAATGTGGGAAAACCGGTGCAGCAGTTCTGAGGGTTTATTATTATTATTAAGCAACGGTATACTGAGTACATCTATGGTGCCATGATCCAGCTCACCCAATAGAGAAAACCTTGGCTGCAGAGAAAATGTGAGTTTTACCTCACTCCTGCAAGTCCCGGTTAATCCAGATAAACCACTGGTGAAACCCCATCTAGCTCTATGCAGTCTCTATGCTGCCACTGCGTAAGGTTGCGTGGCCCTATCTAAGGGACTGTGTCACCCTTGCTCTGCGCTGATCAGCTTCTCCTGGAATCTGGTTTGAGCCCTGTCAGCTTGAAAACCCCAATCTCTAGTGAATTACAAACTTTTCCTTGGAGGATCTGTGCTTCCCCTGCGTGAGCCCTACATGGGCCTGCGTCACCCTCTCTAGGGTCTGCGTCACACCCTCTGATGTTTGTGTTTCCTACACTGTGTCTTTTATGTCCTTGCTCTGCATTGTACTCTTGGTCCTCCAACCCATCACTGCATCTACCCCTCACTTCTTCTCTGAATCACTCAGATCTGAGCTTCATCAAAGCACTTCTCCATAAGAAGAGTTAGAACTCTTAGATTCTGTGAGTGTTCTCCAACTGACCCCAAGCCCTTCCTTTATAATTTCCTCGTTGAAAAATCAATAGTCATGATCTAATCTCTAATCAACAACTAATATTAAAAGACGCTTGATCCACGTCACTTAGAAAGTTCTCATCACATGTGTAAATTAATTCACTTTAATTTTTCAATTTCCCTAAGTTCGACTTAGGGTCCCCATTAAAAATTTTAACTATTTGAATAACTTTTACACCAGATGGAATTTCTCCAAACGATTTCTGGGTCTTGGAAATCTCATGTGGTCTATCCCCTTCATGAAGTTTCAAAGCTAGAGCACATCCAATGCTACCCAAAATCTCAATAGTAGGATCACTTTGACACCTTTGGAAGAAAATTTGTGTTTGATCCTTTCCCCTTGCCTTGGCCAGGTTAAGAGCATAATTGGTTGCCAAAAATACATCCCCTAACCAGTGTTGGGTCCACTTGGCCTCATGTGGTCCCATTGTTCATCAAAGTTTATTTATCAAGGACTACATGGGAATCATGTTACACTAAAAATTGTCACCATGAAATTCATCTGTCTATATGGGTTTATCATTACCTATATTATGCTCCCTTAGAGGTCCAAAACCATAAATTTCCTAAACCAAATATTGGAATTGGAGAAAATCCCATGAAAACCCTAAAAATCCTAACTCCGCACTTTTCCTAATCCTTACCTGCAGTACCGTGGTTTCTTTCTCTATAACTTGTGGCACATCCCGCACGTTCTGCTTACTAAAACTGAGGACCCCTGAAAAAGGTAAAGTAAAAGAAAAATTAAGTTCTAGAAGCCCATCTGGTCGAATATTCTCCTAGTTGGAGGCTTCTAGAAGCGTAATCAGGTCGAGCTTCGCCCCTTCATTCATGAACCTCTATCCCTTCATTAATGGAGATTATCCCTTGGTATTTGGAGCTAAAATCCCTTTATGAGGGGACTTTATCCCCCTCTTTATGGAACTGAAACCTCCTTCATTCTCCTATAAATTGAACTCATGTTTCAGCCTCAAGAGTATATTGATACACTTTGGTGGATTAGAAAATTGTTGAAGAAATCATACTCTCTATACTTGGCATCATTGGTATGAGAATGATCACATACTCATATCTATAGTTTTATGCTAGTTCAAAGAGGAGAAGGCTTGTCAAACCGAAGGAAAATAGTTGTTCAGGACCCCAGAAGAACCTGTATGACATCAAGGAGACAAGGTTGTAAGGTCACTTCTTATCATACAAGTTAATACAAATGGATTCTATTTTCTCATTAATTTGTTCATGTATCTATTTGAGTAATTAAATTCTTGGATTCCTTGATCACTGAGATAGGTTAGTGTTTTCTAAATTATTATATCTTGCAAGTGCTTTTAATCCCTCTTTCTATCTTTGATTGCAGGTTTCACATGCCGAAGTGACCTCTTTTGGAGAAACTGGATATAAATATTACAGCAAGCGTTGGACTTTAGGTAGGGGCATGTCCTCATACTTTGTTAATTAATAATTCTGAATCACAAATGATCTAGAGAAAATGGTTTGCATTTGGTTGTTTGTTTCTAGATATCCTTAGGATACTAGGGAGATCATTATTGTCCACAAGAAGTATTTTATCCGCATAAGAAAATGGCGACTCCACTAGAGAAAAATGAACTTAGTTTTCTTTTTTAATTTTCAGTTTGACTTTTAAAGAGTTTTCTGATTTTGATTTATCTAAAACTGGGTTGGGTAGATAACTTATCAGAATCCCTGAAAACAAAATCTGAATTTTTTTTTCTATATTTTTCCTAGCCTCCGCGGTTTTTATTTAAAAACAGTGTGGTAGCCTCTGCAATTTTTAGTTCAGAACAGTGCGATATCGCACTGTTCTCCATTAGAAACTGTGGACTTGTGGAAAATTTTTGAAAATTAAGAATTCTCTTTTTAGGAGCTAGATTACGAGATTCTTTGTGTTTGCTCCAACTTGTCTTGACTGTCAAAGTCTTATGTGTGAGTTTCTTTCAGCAACTTTTGTGTCAGTCTCCATTAAGTTAATTGGGTGTTTTGAGTATCTTTTTGAGAAACTCTTAATTTGATTTCCTTTTGTCATTACTTCGAGGTTTGTCTCAGTCTCTTAACAATTTTGCATCTTTTTTCTTTTGTTTTTGCAAAAAAAATTCCCCCTCATTCGCTAAATTGTGTCTGAGTGTTAATCACCTTTTAGTGTTTTTATTTTTTGACCTTTGGAACTCTCACCCAATTTTCTTTACTTACACTTGATTGGCTCTTTATATTACATTACAATCATCTTGTGTTTGAGAATTATGTTGCATAGATCACATTTTCATAATTAGAATTCTCATTTTCAGAATATGAATGAAAAATGTGCATAGATTACATTTGCATAGTTTTCGAGTGAATTGTGCATAGAATACAGTTGCATAGTTTACATTATGGAAAAATCAATCGTAGATTTAGATCAGTTTCTTTGGTTTGAATTTGCATGTTTTTATGCTTGTTTTAAAAACATAAGAAATTTTTTTGAATTGATTAGCATTATTTTTTTCTTGATGAAATTAGTGGATTAGAGAATTTGTTATATTCTCTCTTATTTATTAATTCTTGCATTGTTGGAAGTGAATAGAAACTCTCTCCTTAATTTAATTAGGATTCTTCTTGTTACATCAAATTATTCTATGCATGGGGGAATTTCACCTATTCCTACATAACCCCCTCCAAGTACTGAGGTATTTTCCTTTGATTGGAATAGACTCACAGAACCTCATCTTCCTTCCTCCATCCCTTTCCAAATAATTGTGAAGTTTTTTGGTAAGAATGTGCGTCGCACAAATATAGATGAAGTTTCTTCTGTTAGTATTTTATCCTCAACTGCTTGGCAAGCCTTGGGTTCCCCTCAGCTTGTGCCTATCACACAAAATCTTTCAGCTTTTAACAGAACCATTAGTGAACCTTTAGGGATCCTTCCTAAGTTTCCTATTAACTTGGAAGGTAAAACTGTCTGTATTGATCTTATGGTAGTCTGAGGCCCCTTGGATTTCAATTTAATCCTTGGGAGAGACTATGTTTATGCAATGAAAGCTATCGTATCGACACTCTTTCGTGTGATGTCTTTCCCTCACAATGGAAACATTGTGACCATTGACCAACTTTCATTCGCTAGTCTTGATTCGACTACCAATAATTCGACACCCCTAAATATTCCTTATATGGAAGTGGTATCTACCCCGCTATGGGTTAATTATGTGGCAACCAGTCCCATGTTTTCAATTACCGATTCAAGCGAGCCTCTCAGTGTTTGCTTGACTTCCTTTGAATTATATCTGGCAATTGATATGGCAAACCTTATGGGATTATTTGAATGCGATGTTCTTATCCCTATTGAGTCCCTTAATATGTGTTCCTTCTAGAGAACTGTTCTTCCATATGATGAAGACCTCTTGGAAGCCATGATCTAGGTGTGTCCCTTGACATGTGTTTCTTCCAGTTGGAAGCCATGATCAAGGCTCATTACGGGGAGATTTCCTCTTACTGTGTCACCTCGTTAAAAAATGAATCAGTAGGTCATGAGGATAGCTCTTTTACTGTGTCAACCTCTTTAAAAAATAAAACAGACCCTTATCAGGAGAGTTCCTCTTATTGTGTCAACCTTGTTAAAAAATGAATCAGTTCATTATGAGGAGAGTTCCTCTTACTGTGTCAACCTTGTTAAAAAATGAATCAGTTCATTATGAGGAGAGTTCGTGTTACTATGTCAACCTTGTTAAAAAATGAATCAGGTTAAGAGGATAGTTCTTTTCATGTGTCAACCTCGTTAAAAAATGAAACATGCCTATGAGGATAGTTCTTTTCATATGCCAACCTCGTTAAAAAATGAAATAGGTCATCATGAGGAGACTTCCTTTTACTGTGTCAACCTCGTTAAAAAATTAAACAAATCCTCTCCTAATCAAGTCAATTATTTTATCTGATCTCGTAAATTAACCTTCATTCCATCTAGTTATTAGTAATCAGTAATCTACTTAGTTGAATAAAATGAAGCTTGGGGGGTATATACTCTATCAAGTTACGCTTAGGGGCATTAAAACCTATCTCAAACGTAGTTTCCTTTGTTTCAAGCTTGTGTAAAAATGAAACAAACCCACTCTCAAGCACAGTTTTCCTACGTTTCAAGCTTGTGTAAAAATGAAACCACTCTCAAGCAAATTTTTCATTGTTTCAAGCTTGTGTAAAAATGAAACCTATCTTGAGTCCATTTCGGTTTTTCTTTTCAAGACTCATTAAACTCATTAAAATCCCAAGATTATTTTTCTATATTTCATTCTCTTAAAACAAATTAAAATGCCAAGTTCTTTCCTTCTTTTCCTGCTCATAAATTAATTTGAAAGTCGACCATTGAGTACACTTTTACCACTTTTTCGGACTCTTAAAAAATTACGAAAAATCAAAACCTTGGAGTTCTCTTTTAAGCCCTTTTTAGACTCTCTAAATATGAAAATATTTTCGAGTACTTGACTATTCGAACTCGTTAAAGGAAATGAACAGTTGTCCTTTCAGTATAATTTTACCCCTTTTCCGGATTGAATTGGATTATTTATGAAAAAGGTATACGTTGAATAATCATGGTCATTATAATTCTCTCCTGTATTATTTTATCATTTTTCGAGCTTGAGAGACTAAATTTATGAAAAATTACACCCACAGAGTTTTCTTAAGTTTTTCTTCTGACTCCCTAAAACTGAAAAAAACTGAGTTTCACCTATATTGGACTCGTTAAAACTAAACAGTAAAGGACCTATCGATTACAAACAGGAACAAACCACTCCTTCTTAGGGTTTGATTTTAATACTAAGTTGGACTCATCCAAAGGATGAGCTTATAAAACAAGAAAATGTTATCCTCCTCAAGCTTGTCAAAAATAAAGAGGTACTTTCCAGAAATGGTGGGGGGAAAAGAGAGAAAATGAATCCAGTTGTCACACTTTGTTTCAAAAAGTAGTATACCACTCTTGAACACGACACTTTTGTCACACTCATACTTGGGTTGGGAAAATCCTTGTCTAACAGTTAGTCAAACCACATTGAAAGTCTTCAGCTAGTTTCTAGGTATTAGCTTTAGGTCAATTGTCACCAAACCATCTGCAATGTCGTTATGTGTTCAAGATACAGTTCAAATAAACCATTCATTGCAAACATTTGTCTCCATTCGCGTTCACCATCCCTGAGTCAGTCCTTGCTAAAAAAATTTCAAAACTTGATCTAATGGTTTTGTGTCGTACGCTTTCCTACGACGGGTCACTTTCTATCGACGATAGCACATCATCTAGAAATTTGATCTAGTATCCTATCATTACCTTGGGATTTGCATGCCATAATGGCAGGTTTCTCGCCTTCGATGACAGGTTGTATCATTGACCTTATATCGAATGATTCTGTGAAATGTTTGACTCCAAATCATTCATTCACACTTCATGGATTATACTGAGTAATTTGAGAGCCATTGTCATTATTGATGGTTTCTCTCACACTTGTTAACAGTTCACGTCATTGACTGGTAATCAAGTGGTTTCTACCATGTTCGACTTCGACACAATCAATCGCATGGATAGAATCGTACTAGTTTGGAAAGGAGAAATCAAGACCCTAGATCTAGTTTCTACCATCCAGGTTGCGAGGAGTTTTATTATTCATGATATATTATACTACTTATGACATATGGTTGCATCCATCCTGTGTCTACTATTGATGTAATTCTAAAATCATTTCTGTATCAGAACATGTAGTTAGTTTTGATCTAAGTATGGGAATTCCTACCTCAACGATGATATATATATGTGTGTGTGTGTGTGTGTGTGTGTGTGTGTGTGTATGTGTGTGTGTTTTCATTGAATGTTTTTATAGGTTTAGACCGGTATGTCCGCAACCCAATCCTTGGAATGATAAATCACTTCACTCTTCAGAACTACTTCAGACTTCGCGCTTTAGGGGGAAATATGTTACACTAAAAATTGTCAGCGTGACATTCAGCTGTCTATATGGTTTCATCATTACCTATATTATGCTCCCTTAGAGGTATTAAAACATAAAGTTCCTAAACCAAATATTGGAATTGGAGAAAAGCTCATTAAAACCCTAAAAATCCTAACTCTACACTTTTCCTAGTTCTTACCTGCGGTACTGCGATTTCTTTCTCTATAACCCATGGCACATCCCACACGTTCTACTTACTAAAACTGCGGACCCCCGAAAAAGGTAAAATAAAAGAAAAATTAAGTTCTAGAAGCCCAGCTAGTCGAATATTCTCCCAGCTAGAGGCTTCTAGAAGCGTAATCAGGTCGAGCTTCGCCCCTTCATTCATGAACCTCTATCCCTTCATTAATGGAGATTATCCCTTGGTATTTGGAGCTAAAATACCTTTATGAGAGGATTTTATCCCCCTCTTTATGGAACTAAAACCTCCTTCATTCTCCTATAAATTGAACTCATGTTTCAGTCTCAAGAGTAGATTGATATACTTTGGTGGATTAGAAAATTTTTGAAGAAATCATACTCTCTATACTTGGCATCATTGGTATGAGAATGATCACATACTCATATCTATAGTTTTATGCTAGTTCAGAGAGGAGAAGGCTTGTCAAATCGAAGGAAAACGGATGTTCAGGACCCCAGAAGAACCTGTATGACATTAAGGCGACAAGGTTGTAAGGTTACTTCTTATCATACAAGTTAATACAAATGGATTCTATTTTCTCATTAAGTTGTTCATGTATCTATTTAAGTAATTTAATTCTTGGATTCCTTGATCACTAAGATAGGTTAGTGTTTTCTGAATTATTATATCTTGCAGGTGCTTTCAATCCTTCTTTCTGTCTTTGATTGTAGGTTTCACATGCTGAAGTGGCCTCTTTTGGAGCAACTGGATATAAATATTACAGCAAGCGTTGGAATTTGGGTAGGGGCATGTCCTCATACTTTGTTAATTAATAATTCTAAATCACAAATGATCTAGAAAAAATGTTTTGCATTTGGTTGTTTGTTTCTAGATATCCTTAGGATACTAGGGAGATCATTCTTGTCCGCAAGAAGGATTTTATCCACATAACAAATCCAAGTTCCCAAAGGATTTTATGGATTTAGAACCTCCTTTATAAGTATTATTCCTCCACCTCAACCCTCCAATCCTCATCCCCTCTCCCTAGAAGATGAAGTCCCTTGATTAAAAGGAAAGCAAGTCCCACTCTTCATTCTATCCTAGGGAAAGGGTTTCTAAGGTCACTTCACACATATTCATTGATATATACTTTATAAGTGGCATTCCTAACTATCGTGTCTCCTCCCATATATGAAATTTTGTAAAGAGAATAGAGTCTTAATTGTGGTGACAATGGGATAAGTCTCCATCGTTTCCCTTGACCTAGCAGTTGCCCTCTTAGGAATCCCTTTTAGGTCCCCTGCTGGTTTGAGTTTTAACATTTCTGGTGTCATTGTCAGGGACATGAAACATGTGTTTTGTTCCCCATAAGACATATTGAGATATTATTATTGGTGACTCCATTGCAAGAACGAAGCCATGGTTCTTCATTCAACTTCAAATTTAATTCTTGTAGGGTGAAGCAAGCATCTATCAAGGCACCTACATTCACCCTAGCGACTCCATTTCAACTCTAATGTGTAAAAATCCTAATAAATGGACCATTTTGAGCTCCCTCCTTCTCCCTATTATAGCTTTAGTACTGAGGAAGTTCTAAAGCACCTTGAAATCAAGAAATGGATGAGGTTGGATACCTAAATTCAAAGGAAATCCTAATCAAGGTCCCATTGTCCATCTTGAAGAATTCTCTTGGGCTTTAGCCCCGACAGGTATTGAAAATGAGGACACAATCATGAGATTGTTGGCCTTATCATTTGTAGGCCAAGCTAAATATTTGTATGATAGCCCCCCCTCCCATGAGAAAGATGGGGTGGCACCCCTCATGAATCATGGATGGCTCATAGATACCCCTCTGAGGCAACAACACGTGATGAAAGGAATATTATTGAAAAGAGCCTTGGTAAAGTTTTGGAAGACGCCTCAGGTTCCCCTTTAAAGAAACCTCCTCCTATTACATGTGACAAGAATTTGGAAAATGGATTTGGTGAAATTTCTGGAAATCTAGGTGACGATCAATCTTCGTCGGGTCCACATGATGAACCAAATGACTTTGTGAGCATGTGTGTTGAGAAAAATGATTCTGTGAAGAGTGAAGCCCAGACTAACCTTTCCTTTCTCACGGATAGTGCTCCTGATGATTTTCCTTTTGAGAACCTTTAGGAAGGTGGTCCCATTAGCCCCATAGAGGATGACATTGAATATTGTTTCCATATTGAAAAGGAAAAATGGGAAATTTTTGGTCCTCAATTTTATGTGCTCCCATTTATGACACCAACAAGGAGGACAAGGTTGAGAGTGATCTTGCCTTTATCCTAGGCATTATGTATGAGTACATATCCATAAATACCTTTGGGAAGGAGAATTATCATTTTCCCTTGCATGAAAAGGAGAAATTTGGGATGATTTATTCTCCTCTTTGGGAAGACCCTGTCTTTGGGACCGACAATGATAGGATTGATAAGGCCCTTGCCTAACTTCCTTATGATTATGGGAGTATATTCAAATCACTTGAGCCTCTAGATTTGGATTTTTAGAAAAAGGATCTAGATGATATTTCACGTTCCCCTTTGCCCTTTTCTATTGATCGTCATCTTAAGTCTCCATCAAGTGATCCCCTCACCCTTGGTCATATGATATCAAGTAATCATGAGCCCAAGTATAATGTCAAGGAAGAGCTCCTCATCAACTATACTTTACCTTCTTGGATGCACCATCAGGGTTTTGATCACTCCATGACCTCCCAAGCTCCAATGTGACCCATACCTTGAGCAACATAGTTGTCGCACTCCTTCTTTCCCTCACCTTTCGTCCCCCTCTCATCACAACCTTGTGGCATCTCCAAATCATAATATTATGAGCAATTATTCTTATAAAAGTTTATTAAGGATAATCATTCATTCCACCATCGTGTACTTAGAAGGAAGGACCCACATCTCTAAAGTGACTCATGTTCCTTCTTTTACGGATTTATTTTACCTCACATGGAAATTATACTTTCCCACCTCTGCATCATCCTCCATGTGTTTGGGTTAACATTCACTTTGCGACTTGCTCCATGAGTATTCATATAGGCAGGCACATTTATATTTATGTGATGATATGTTGGTTTAACTAACTATTTGATTATTCTTAATATTGGCTTCGTCATATGCATGTTAGAGTAGGATGCATTGCATGATGATTTTTTGCATTAGAACTAATCTCATATGATATTTCTCATGATAGATTAGTTGCATTTTAAAAATTGCATATTTTTATTACTTGTTGATTTTATGGGCTGACATTAAACATGGGTGATCATAAGAAACTGTGAAAAACATTTTTTCCTGTGGTTTTAATCATTGATATGTGCAGATAACAGGTCTACAGAAACCAAGAGATTTTTGGGGTTCTCGTGACCTCATTTTGAAGTAGTTTTACCCACCTCTTCGAGATATCACGTCCCAGTTGGAGCCAAAAGTTACCCACCACTTTGTGGGTGATATCCCTATGAGAAAAAATCTTCCCATGATGGACCTCAGTCGACAGCCAACAACCCCTTCCATCCCTCAGTGTAATATTCCAAAATTTGCATGTAGCAAATTGGAATATTATTTTTTGCTTATTTCATCTAGGAGGTGAATAAAATGGGTAAAAGGCCAATGAGTAATATCCTTCATAGTGTGAAAATGATCATTGGAGCAGCTTATTTTGCACCTTCCAGTGTAAAAAGGGGAAATTTGCATGAGGACAAGGTCAAGTTTGACCAAGTCAACAGCGCTGCCCAAGAGGTGTAGCTTGCTTGGGAAGACATCGCAGTTTTGGAGGGAAAAATATTCTTTGTGGAAGAAACCCTAATGTGTGGGGTCCAGGGAAAAGAGGCATTCACTTGCATAAAATGAGGAAGAGGCAGCCATAGTGGGATATCTTTGAGCAACTAATCATTTGTCTGCTTAGACATATTTGCAGACCCAACTGTTCAGCTGAGTTGCAGTGCTGCTTAGCACGAGGGATTCCTGTTTAGGATTTCCTCTCCTTCTTGAGAGGCCTCTTGAAGGATTGCACTTCATCTTCTCCACATCTTGGCTCAAGGCCAAATCCACTTCCATCATTCACTGTGTTATTTCTACTGAAGTATAATGTAGTGTTGTTGGGTGTTGCAATGGAGGGTTCCACAACACCTTTCCTTGGCTTATCTTTCAGAGGAGGAGTTCATATTTCTATGGGAGGTCAGTGAAGGAGGTTTTAGAGATTTATTGCACATCTTGGCATCAGGCCAAGCTTCTCCCATCATCAGCAACGTAGTCCAACTCTTTGACTGCGTTATTCTAGAGTGCATCTGCAGAGAGAGGTTGCACCGGCATTTTGGAGGGCAAGATTTCCAGTATTAGGATCAGCCTTGTACTTAGGAAATCCATTGGAGGAGGTTTGCTACATATTGGGAATATTATTTAGCAATCTCCATATTGTATCATTTTTGAGATGCAGCTTCTACCTAGCAACTTCGGCATTTCCGCAGATTTTCCATTTTTACATGTATTGGAGCCAATCCTTCTAAGGATTGTGTATTATTCTTATATTGTCATTTTCAGTGGTTGAGAGCTTGCTCCCCCACCTTTATTAAGATGATATTTCCATATCATTTTATTTTCATATTATATGTTGCAGTGTATCCTATAGACAGCGTTGTCATAGTTAGGGCATATTTATGTAGCAGTGTTTTGTCATATTTGGTGTACATGTCTTATTGAGGCTTTCATTGCCTTGCTTGAGTGAGTGATTCCTAAAATCATTGTACTCTCTTGCTGATATATTATACATTGATCAGCTATTTGGATCTTCATGTGTCATGGCTCATTAAAAGAACGCTGTGTATTCAATCCTTGCTCAAGTATTGTTGCAGTCCCTTCACCGGGCACTTTTTGAGGACATCTAAGTGTGGGAAATATGTTTAACCACCTTATAAGGATTTCGTTGGAGCCTCCTCTTGGATTTAGCACTTAGACACATTTATCTAAGGGATCCAAGTCTTGGTTTCAATTCCTGTAGCAGCCATTACTAGAAAATGCGTTTTACAGTTGTTAGTATGAATCTTTTGTCGAAGCGTACGAAAAAAGACCACTTTAGCTACGCATAACTTATAGCCCTAACATCAAATGTGGCTGCTAACATATTCAGATCTGCAGTTAGTTGATCAAAACAAGTGCTGCAAAAAACCATATCTATGCATAGAAAGACATTAAGCAGTAAAAATCAAGAGTTTGCTCCATACATCCAATAGACAAGACAAGAACAATGTTTTTTGAAAGAATTTTTGTATTAAGGGCACCTGGGAGGAAAACAGGAAGGCATATCCAATTCTCCTCAATGGGATGGGTTCTTGGAAGTCCTCGGCACTTTAGATCTAGAATCTCTCTCTCTTGTTGGTGTAGAAAACCCAGACAAATATAGAACTCAAAGGGAGCTCACACAACAAATAATGTAGAATGTGACCAAGTGTATAGATCCAGAGTGATCTAATAGGCAACAAAAGGTGAAGAATGATAGGAAAAACCCTCCTATTTATAACAAAATATTGGGTCATTCTAGATCTTGGTGCATGATTAAATAACATTAACCAAATCTAGATCCACCTTTTATGGAATATTTTATTATATTTGTTGGAGGGAAAAGGTATTTGACTTGGGTCAAATCCCTTTATTTGTGAATAATAAATAAATAAATGATTTATTTATCATTTTAAGGAAGTGGTTGGAGGATAATCAAATAAATAATGATTTATTTAACTATTTATGGGTGATTTAGTCATATTTAACAAGGAATATTATTTAAATAAGATTTAAATAATTATTCCTAGAAAATAATAAGATAAATAAAGATTTATCTAATTAATTTCTTTGTTTTGGGTTAAACATGACCCGGAAAATCAAACAAATATATGTTTGTTTAATCTTTCCTTTTGGGGTTTCCTGTTTAGACCATAAACAACCTAATAAATGTGTTTTATTAAGTTATTTTACATAGTGAAAGCAATTTTACTTAGGGTAAAATTGGTCTTAAATGGTGTACTTGGGTCCATCTAATGATAATAGGTTAGATGACCAAAAAATGGTGTAACAGATTGCCCCCCAGCGTGCGAGTGTTAGGAGCAAATCGTATGACCGAAGTACGTTGTAAGAACTCAATCACCAGGACACATGTGAGGAAGTCAGAGAAGAAATATGAGGTAGACAATGTCTTGAAGGACTAGACACGAGGGAGATGAGACTTGGGTGCAGCAGTCTCTTTTGTAAGGAGAATTACACAGTAACTTTAAAGGCGGCGGGGGAGGCATACCTATGCCCGCCGAGACAAGGTACAAACGAATAGTGTGTCCAGTAAACAAGGGACCGAACCATAAAATACAGTCGGCATAAACATGAGCCAGATAGAAATACAATGAGGGATCCCATATACATGTTGTGCTTGGGATAACAGCCAGGACTTATATAAGAATATCTGAGTACATGAGATACAAATACAACCCAAATGCCCCCTACAAGCGGGGAAGGGCTCACAAAATCTGACTGAGACATGCAAATCAAAGAGGCGCTGCAAGCGGCTAAGGCCGACATCATCAAATATATGGAGCTGCATCGAAGGCTGCAATGAAGAGGTCATCCGGGCATGTGGGGGGCTACCTGCAGGGCCACCCCCTCATGAGGGTTGAGACATCTCACACACACCCGGGAATCATCAAGAGCTGCTGCTGGATCACTGGACCATCAAGTATATGAATCTCGATCATGCTGAAAGGAGCTAGAGAAACAATCAAGTCAAAGGGAAATGAGAGATCCCTTGGCCTGATCCGAGGCACCGAACAAGAGTGGAAGCTGGAACCAAGGTACACCACCCTCTAGACCTGGCTTCTGGAATGAAAGTGTTGATGTCGACAGAAGGAGGTCCGCCATAGTTGAGGGAGTGAGATGTCCCCAACTAAGGCACGAGAGAAAATAGTAGAGCGACGGACAGACTGACACTAATGATGATGGTGAAATGGAAAGGACTGAGTAGCGAATGGACGACTTCCCTTGTTAGAGCATAAAGGGCATGAATGACATGGCAGCGATTGACACAATATCATAAGGGATAGGGGACAGTGGGACTGAAGGTCATAATGTGCGACACAAGAGAGAGACCAAGCAATGAAGGATGGAGGGCTATAGCGGGGTACAAAGGGACTCGGGATGGACTCCATGAATGCGATGATGACTCAACTTGGATGCTCTAAACAAGGGTGACTTGATGGTGCTGCCACACAGTAAAGGTCCAATGGGGGACCATGAAAACATGAGTACAAGATGGTAACTCATGACGAACATCAACACGAGCATGGATAAGTATGGAGGCCAAATGGTGCCCCTAATATGAGTGTTGCAAGTGAAGAAATTCGATTTTGAGGAGGGTTATGGTTGAGGGGCATAGGTGCCCCCAAGCATGGTGTGGTCATGCCAAAATGTATTTATAAAAAAGGGGAATCTAAACATATTTTAATGATGTGGTGCGCCATTTTTTTTCGTTATGGTTATGCAGTTTAAGAAAGGGAATGGAGGATTACCAATCTCTTTTGGTACTGCATATAAGAAGCAAATGGACTTTAAGGTTTCGGGTTGGCATACCTGGTGTCACTATCCCAAAGAGAGGATTTGGAGATAATGAACTGATGCTCTCGTAGAAAAGCTATAGGTTGGTCAACAACAATGTCTAAGAGACGGAGTTGCTGATGTAAGATGAAGGAATGATAAGGGGTATCATCCTTAGAGTGATCTGAAGTGATATGGGACTCTAGAGGTTCTTCTAAATGTGGAAGAATAATGGTACTAAAGTCGGCACGACCAGATACACTAGGAGAGTTGTGGAGAATTGCTTCTCTTGGTCTCTCAAATGTGGGTGCCCCCTTACCCAAACATTTGGTTTCAATGTAATGGCCACAAGGTGTATGTGGTGTGAACGCATGGGTTCGATGTAAGGGGGAATAGATAAAGTCAGGGGTGGGGATTGCTGCCATAATTTCGTCATCATGATAGAAGATGGGGTGACTGGTGGAAGAAAGACCACCTGACGTGGCAAAGATACCTAACTCATCAGCATGAGAAGAGAGGTGCACATGCGCATCATCACAAGGGGTGGCAGAAGAGTAAGTAGATAAAGGATCTACCGATGTTGAGCCCAAGGTGATCGCTGAAGGGAGGTCAAGCGAAACAACAGGGGAGGATTCAGAGGGAATGTTCCCCGAGGGTCTCATGGATGATGATAGGTAGAAAATGCTGGACGAAGGCTCCGTCATCTCAACATCAGGAGGGGGGATGTCAATGGGAGCAGTCATGTCTGGTAGTTCTGCCAAAGAAAAATGCGCAAATATGGGAGAGGTGGACTCATTGCGCTTGGCCTCGAATTGGAAGACCGCGGCTAGAGAGGTGCGGAAGTCCTCAAGGTGGGGACAAAGGTGGGTGTAATGGCCATGGAGGTCACACAAAGCACATGGGTGGTTGGTGTGAATAGTCTGGGGGGTTCATGGCTGCGGTCATGAAAGGAACAGAGGCCTCTCGGACCGGGGACTCAAGGAACGTGACATTAACCATGGGCTTGAGATGAAGCAATTCAGGACAGGTATGGGTGGCATGACCGACAATATCACACAAAGCACACTGGATGGTATGCTTTGGAGGCTGAGAAGGGGTAGAGTTTATCGGGGCAGCCTTGTCCTTTGATGCCCCCTTGCGAGCTTTTCCCTTCTTACCCAAAGCGGTCGCAACAGGAGGTAGTTCCTGTTGAGGTGACTGAGGCACTGTTGCGGCGGGAGAAGTCCTGGGGACCGGTTGAACCGGGGTCAAAGAAAGATAAGGTTTGGGTTGACTAGGCAAGGTTGGGGCTAGAGGATCAAGGTACCAGACGGGAATCCCAAGGGTCAGGTTAGGAAGAGAGAGGGTGGCCATGACAGGTACCGTGTACACTCCTGGTGGGGGAGCTAGGAACGGTATCTGACCAGAGGGGTAATGGCCAGGTGGGACGGCTCCTAAAGGGCTAAGGCTTGGAGGAACCGTTCCAGGAGGGTAAAGAGGCTCATGAATACCAGCTGCAGGTGAAGGGCTAGGAGCAGGTTGCGGAGAGCGTGGTTGCTGACTAGCCGAAGCAGGTTGCTTGAGAGCAACCCGAGACGATTGCATCATGCAAACATTCGATGAGCTAGGGTCAGAGATAGGAGGAGGAGGAAGACCAGGGAAGGTTCCAAGCAAAGAGGAGTCTTTGTAGACGCCAGGAGAGACACTGGTCAAGGAATTGACGGTTTTCTTGTTGGCTACAGAAGAGATGGTCGTCTCAGGTGAGGTCTGAGATTTTGGCTCATGATATGTCAACTGGTCAATGGTGACTATCTTTCCATTATGAGGGAAATACATCTTGCGGAAAACCGCGGATGGGACAGCAGACATAGCATAGGTGTAGCTCTGCCCCAAGAGAATGTTGTAATCTAGAGGGGCGTCAATGACTTCGACGTCAACGCAAACAGTCTTGCCCGCAAGAGTGATAGGACAATTACGGAAGAGGCCAATGGGCTGGGAGGTGTGGCCATCCCACGCTCGAAGGGTGATCATGGAAGGGGCCAACTCAGGAGATCTGAGTTGCTTCCAAACCGAAGCGGACATCACACAGGTGGATGCCCCCTCATCAATTATACACCGAGAAACGTTAGCGTTCCGGATTTTGACTGGGATTTGGAAGGCTACGGAAGCAGGAAGGGGAGGATGTTCTGATTGATGGGCATCGAAAATAATCATTTGGTCATCAGCAGGATCCACAGTGCCCATGGTAGATAGTAGAGACTTCTTTTGGGAAGGGCACGATTGGAGGAGTTCCAATGTGGAAATGGAAGCAGGAGACTGCGCCAAATCATCTACTATGATATACGAATGAGCAGCTCGACCAGGAGCAGCATTTCGGCGTAATGGTCCTTTAGGAATCTTGGTATGAACCTCGAATTTGGGTTGAGGGATATGTAAGGGACCATTGGATGTCGAAAGAGGCTTTGTAGAGCCTGAAGAAGGGGACTCAGGGACAGACGGAGCGGGAGGCTTGGGGTACTCACGAGCCCGAGTTTGAAGGTTAAGGTCGACGGTTAGAGGTGGATCAGAGTTCATCATGAGGATCTGGTAATTGGAGGAACCGAAAGGGGAAGGTTGAGTGGCCGCCTGTCCGTCAGGTGGTTGGGTAGCCCCGAATCCCTACTATGCATCCACCTACTCTTGAGGGGGCGGTGACTGCTGTTGCAGGGTTTTAGAAGGCAAGGGAGGAGGAGGTGCAAATGCTGGAGGAGCTGGAGCACCAGGCTGTGGATAAGGATAATGGTTAGGGTGGGCAACATTGAGGTAAGCAGGAGACTGGGCAAAAGGCTGAGGCATGCCGTATCCTGGATACGTGCTACCGGGAGGGGAACAAGTGCGGGAGGTGCTGCCCCCTCCCCCAAGAAAACCATAACCCATGGGAGGTTGGGCATATGGGTGAGAGAGAGCTCCAACGATACCGTCAGCAGGATGAGGTGCCCCTGGTGTGTTGACACCACCGGGTCTCGGGAGATCAGGTAGAACGGTATAAACATAACCCGTCTGAGCGTAGATCAAGTCATCTTTTAACGCCAATTGGAGGGCGACTTCTTCGGTTTGGGGGAAATGCGATGCGACATCTTTCTCGATAGGAGGCAATAGAGATCTAAGGAACCAGTCCATGTAGACACGGTCTTCGAAAGTAGGGGATTGACATAGGCTCTTTCGTCTCCGCCATTCTTGGACATGATCGGATAGGCGGGTCGTAGATGATTGACAGAAAGAAGTCAAAAGTTCAATACCAGTGTCATAACGAAGGGGAAGCTGGAAGTAAGATAAAAAAGCCCGGGCAAGAGTCGCAAAGGTGGTATGAGAGGAAGGGGCCTGATCAACATACCACTTAGAAGCCGCGCCTGTAAGCGTTCGTTGGAACAACCGAAGACGGACAGAGTCATCGGTAATGGAGGTAGAGGAACACCACATGTGGAAAGATCGAACATGATTTGAAGGATCTTCTCCAGCGAGGCCTTCAAACTTTGGGATGTCGGAAGGGAGCTTTGTCGGCATAGCGGAGCCAGCCAACATTGTGGAGATAGGGTCATCGATCAGCGATTGAAATCGGGAGGCTGAGGCCTGCCATGTAAGGGAGCAAGGGTGCAGCCGAAGTAGTTCCTGTAGCGGTTCCGCTAGTAGTAGTCCCGACATTAGGGCTGATATTCCCGCTAGCGTTAGGCCCTGGACCAGACATAGTGAAGGTGACAGGGGGAGAACTAGAAAAAGGAGAACCCAATGACTCTGAAGAAGAGTCGGAGTGCGGACTCGGAGGAGGACTAACTCGACGACGGCGGGACAGATTAGGTCGACCGATCGAAAACTGAGGGTGAAGGCCAAGAAGTCTCAGGCGCACCTTGAGCGCAATGATGACATCACAAACACTTTGAGGGAGAGAAGAACAACCAAAAAAGGTAGGAGAGGTACGGGAGATAAGAGTGATTACAATGTCAAAACAGGGGCGAGAAGGTGCGATGTCAATTTGATTTTCAAGTCTTTACTGTGCAGGCAACAAACAGACTCTTATAAACTTAGGGGTGAGTGTGTGGCGTGCGTTAATTTTAATTTTTAAACCCTTTTCATTTTGAGAGAAAGAGAAAAAGTGTGCTGCGTAACTGAAAATAATGCTGCAAAAATAGTATATAATGCTGAAATAACAGAAAATTGACAGCTACTAGTGCATCGATTCAACCCAAAAAGGTGGGTCTCTCAAAACTAATATAAAAGAGGAAAAAATCTAGTCAAAACACACTAAAAAGAGGCCAATAGATCGAGGTTCGGAAGGGACGGGGATCTAGAGGAGAAAGTTGCTGAAAAGAGGTGCAGATCACAGCCAAGAGGCAGAGGCAAGGTGGCTGGAAAAAAGGAGGAAATCAACAAAAAGCAGAAAGGACAGGGAGGAGGTCCTAAAAGGAGGTCCAAACAAAACTACAAGGGGTGGTTTGAAAGGAAGAAGAGCTGATTTAAAGGGATCTGAGAATGAGGTATCAGATCTGAAAAAAGGGGAGGCTGAAACTCTGAAAAATCAGACACCTGAAACAGCTAAAACTCTTCCACCAAAAGTGGAGGGTACTGAAGCCCTAGGGGGCTAGGTTCCCACTTAGATGAGAAAAACAGATCAGAAACAGGTCCAAACGGGCGGGGACAGAGGCTGGAAAACCCTGACAGAAGCTTCAGCAAAACCCAGAAAAATTGCAGAAAAACAGCAGAAAAAAGCACAAGTCGCAGGTTCTTACCTGTTTTCCTGTTCAGGTCGCAGAAAAAGGGCTAAAAAGTGCGACCTCGAGTCCAGGTCGCAGTTTTTGGGCTGAAAAGTGCGACCTCCAACTCCAGTTGTCCCGACGGCAGATTTGCGGAAAAGTTGTCGTCTCAGTTGCGGCTGATGTCTGTCACCTGCGCAATAGGGCCAGAAACACGCGGAAGTTAGAAATTTTAATTTTTTAGGGTTTTATAGGTGAAAAACAACATGAAAATAGGAAAAACAAAAAGCTGAAAAGAAACCCTAGGGTCTGAAGTAGCTGGATATGCAGGAATATGAAAAACGACAACGGTCGTAATTGAAAACCCGTGTGGAGTCGCCAATTGTTAGTATGAATCTTTTGTCGAAGCGTATGAAAAAAGACCACTTTAGCTACGCATAACTTATAGCCCTAACATCAAATGTGGCTGCCAATATCTTCAGATCTGCAGTTAGTTGATCAAGACAAGTGCTGCAAAAAACCAGATCTATGCATAGAAAGACATTAAGCAGTAAAATCAAGAGTTTGCTCCATACATCCAATAGACAAGACAAGAACAATGTTTTTTGAAATAATTTTTGTATTAAGGGCACCTAGGAGGAAAACAAGAAGGTGTATCCAATTCTCCTCAATGGGATGGGTTCTTGGAAGTCCTCAGCACTTCAGATCTAGAATCTCTCTCTCTTGTTGGTGTAGAAAACCCAGACAAAGATAGAACTCAAGGGAGCTCACACAGCAAATAATGTAGAAAAATGTGACCAAGTGTATAGATCCAGAGTGATCTAATAGGCAACAAAAGGTGAAGAATGGTAGGAAAAACCCTCCTATTTATAACAAAATATTGGGTCATTCTAGATCTTAGTGCATGATTAAAATAATGTTAACCAAATCTAGATCCACCTTTTATGGAATATTTTATTATATTTGTTGGAGGGAAAAAGTATTTGACTTGGGTCAAATCCCTTTATTTTTGAATAATAAATAAATAAATGATTTATTTATCATTTTAAGGAAGTGGTTGAAAGATAATCAAATAAATAATGATTTATTTAATTATTTATGGGTGATTTAGTCATATTTAACAAGGAATATTATTTAAATAAGATTTAAATAATTATTCCTAGAAAATAATAAGATAAATAAAGATTTATATAATTAATTTCTTTGTTTTGGGTTAAACATGACCAGGAAAATCAAACAAATATAGGTTTGTTTAATATTTCCTTTTGGGGTTTCCTGTTTAGACCATAAACAACCTAATAAATGTGTTTTATTAAGTTATTTTACATAGTGAAAGAAATTTTACTTAGGGTAAAATTGGTCTTACGTGGTGTACTTGGGTCCATCTAATGATAGTAGGTTAGATGAACAAAAAATGGTGTAACAACAGTCATGCCTTGCTAGTTGTTCCAGATTTGGAATATTACAGTGGTATCAGAGCTGCTTTCTTGGCTCAGACTATGAGTCTAAGCCCAAGAAGATCATAATATTGAAGAGGATGGGTTTTATCTCATCATATTTCAGATCCATGAAGAACCTTCCCAAGGAGGATAAGCAGAAAGAAGAGGAAGAACCTTGTACTTCCTATTCTCATCAAGGAGACAAAGAAATAATCAGGAAAAAGACTCCATCTTTTGGAGAAGAAAAAGTGGATAAGCTTACCAAGCTTCTTCATAAATCTGTACATATGATTCATGAAGAGTTCAATGAGATCAGGAGCAAGATGCATGGAGAATCTCCTGGAGGGTTTGATTCTAAAGAAAACTCTAGATTTGAGGAGTGTGAGCATTCAGCTACACATCCTAATACACAGCGCAGTCACATGCCCAGGATTGTCGGAAGAGAGATGGAAAGAGAAGAAGAGGTTTCTAGGAAGGAAACCTTTAGTGATTTCTTGAAAGATTATGAGTCTCAAACTCAGAAATTCAGAGATCATCTCAGTTTTTCAGATTTTTGCAAGATGAGAGTGAGAGGAAAAGAGCAGTAGGATAGATTTCATCTATCTACCTTTGAAGGCTCACCTGTATGTTCAACCAAAGCTTGGGTGGAGGAGTTAGAGACCTTCTTGCAGCAGCACCAAATGCCGGAGGATGAAGCCATCCGAATTGTAGCGCTGCATTTGAGAGGTAAGGCTTTTTCCTGGTGGATCTTTGAATATTTTTCTTTGAGAAATGTAAACATTGCATCTTATGAAAATTTCACTAAAGCATTAGTGAAAAGATTTGATAAAAAGATTCATGAGACACACATGTTGGGAGTAAACAATAAAACTCAAGAAAAACCCTTGCATGAAAACTTGCACCATACTTTTCCAGAAGAAAGGTTTTCATCTCACACCTTTGAGCAAAGGATCATGGAGATCTCTTTTTCAAAAAGGGATCCAACCATTGGAGAGTTGCCCACTCATGCTGCAGAGATTGAGGGAAACAGCGTTGTTAGATCTGGAGTTGATCTAGCACCTCATGCAGAGGAAGGAGGAGCTCTTTCTCCAAGTAGAGGGATGCTTGCATCTTTGCAAGGAAGTCCCCAGGATATCATGTGTAGAGATCAAGGCACAACTCATGTTTTACATGTGCCATTGTTGAGGAGGTGTGGAACCATGGAGACACAAGGAGAAGGTAGGGAGAAGACCCAGCATCATGAGACGAGGAGTACACATCCCTATTCATCTATGGAGGTTTATAAACCTAAGAAGGTGATTGGATTGCATAGTGGAAGCATAGAAAGTTTTCTCCATTCATATATTCAGTCATCTCTTGTTGAGGATGTCTCATTACATGGAGACATCTTGTCGAGGAGACCACTAGATTAGCAGAGGAGGATGGATGCTTCACATGTTGGGGCACCAATCATTGATTTCAGGAGGGTGGAAACCTGAAGAGAGATTGATACAATGCTAGGAGTATGGGGTAGACACAAGGAGAGAGAGAGCATTCTCTCAACATCATCAGTACCTACTTCCATTTCAGATTCTGCGTTGTGGAAAAAGCAGTAGGGGAAGGACATCAGCCTTCCAAATTGCATCTTTAGCATAGGAGATTTCAAAGAGGAGGATGACCATATGACAGATGCTCTTCATGAGAGATCATCAGCGCTGTCACTATGGAGGATAGATCCATATTGGAGCTCCCAGCTGTTGGTGGAGTATTTCAAGGATCGTTTTACTTGCATGATCTTGGATGGCCAGTTGCATGAGGGTGGATACTCAATCAGAGATGAGGTCATATACTATCATGGTAGGATATTCTTTCCTAGAGCTTCCCAGCTCAAGGAGAATTTGCTACAAGCAGCTTATGAGGATTTCCTTTTCAGCCCCACTTGTTCTTTGAGAGCATACCCCACCATCATGGAAGGGTATTTTTGGATGGGATTTGAGGAGGAGATATATCAGCATATGAGTAGATGCATGGACCAAATGGAGATGAGGGAGAGACATAACCCTTTGTTGGAGTTAGCACAGCCACCTTTTTTCTCTTTGAGGATGAGAGGAGACTCACTTATGAGCCACTCTATTTGTATGAGCAGAAAATATGGTAAGGGTATTCATTGTTGTTCACATGATTATTTGTATGATTTATATGTGCATCCCTTAACCATACATGTGCAGGATGATGCTCCAAGGAGGAGCATTCTTTTTTTTAGACCACATGGTTTAGATGAGGCCATAAGCATGATTGATGGCCATTCCCTAGGAGGACTTGGGGAAGCGAGATATTATGGAGGACATGCTCATTGTACACCTTACATTATTCACTTCCTCCATAGTTATGAGGAGATTGGAGCAGTAGGAAAGTGGTTGAGAGGCCACTTATTTTAACAGTCTCTATTGCAGTTAAGGGTCAAGCTGCACTGGTTACACTTGAGGGACCATTGTCCTTCTCATTTGTTGCATATGGCTGCAAGAATGATTCTCATCTTTTCTCCCTATGGCTCTATTGTTTCTATCTTTATGAAGAGCATGCTTGGGAGGAAGACACATTGGATGGATGTGTCCTTTGAGGGAGAATTATCCTACACTTTTTACACTACAAGTTCTAAGGGAAGCATGGGAGATGGTATGGCCACTAGAGCTACTCATTTTTTTCCATATGAGGTGAGCCATATGATAGATGACATGCCATATGTTGATGACTTCCAAATCATCATATATGGATATACTTGGGCTAGCATGATTTGTAGCATTAAAGGAGAGATCCTTGGAGATCTAGTCTTCATATTGCCACTTGAGGGCAAGTATTTTGCAGCCCAGGATCAGAAATTTCTCTACACTTATCATAAGTGGGGAGAGGGATAGCGTGGGGTAGGCTACATTGTCTACCATGAGCAGATTTTCATCCCACCTACTTTTCCAGAGCCAAAGGTGGAAGACAGCTTTCAGGAGTTGCCTAGTTGGGAGGTGACTCATTTTTCATGGCTTATAGCTTAGGGATGGAGGATCCATATGGGAAATATAGTTCCCATCATATCTCAGATCCCATTCCTCAAGGGGACCTCTAGAAATCACTTCGCTATCCTTTTGAGTATTTCACCTTTACATGATAATGGCTTGATAGTTGACTTACATGCTGAGGAGGAGCATTGTGGAGACTTGATTGATGAGATAGCATCACTTTCCTTAGAGGAGATCATCATACAGGGATGCTACAGGGAGGGGAAAAGAAAACTCAGTCTATCCTTCCACTTTCTTGAGGACAAGCAATCTTTGAGAGGGGAGGATTGTAATATTCCAAAATTTGCATGTAGCAAATTGGAATATTAATTTTTGCTTATTTCATCTAGGAGGTGAATAAAATGGGTAAAAGGCCCATGAGTAGGAATAATATCCTTCATAGTGTGAAAAGGATCATTGGAGAAGCTTATTTTTCACCTTCCAGTGTAAAAAGGGGTAATTTGCATGAGGGCAAGGTCAATTTTGGCCAAGTCAACAGCGCTGCCTAAGAGGTGTAGCTTGCTTGGGAAGACAACACAGTTTTGGAGGGAGAAAGATTCTTTGTGGAAGAAACCCTAATGTGTGGGGTCTAGGGCAAAGAGGAATTCACTTGCATAAAAGGAGGAAGAGGCAGCCATAGTGGGATATCTTTGAGCAATTGATCATTTTTCTGCTTAGACATATTTACAGACCCAGTGTAATATCCCTTTTTTAGGAATATTTCCAATCTGCTCAATGGGAACACTGCATAAGGAAAAATGGGCAAATAAAATGCAGTACAAAGCTTGATTCCTCTTGAATATTCTATGGGGGACCTATGTATGCAATCTCATCAAAAACAAATGGGTTTAGATGCACTAAACAGATCTCCCACAAACTGGTATCAGTGAGATATTTCCTCCTAAGACATTAACAGTCGACATTATGATCTAAACCAGAGAATTACTGAAGGTTCATTTACTGAATATGTCACCTCTAAAGAGAGGGTGAGATTCAGAGGCTATCTGGCCCTTTTCAGACTCTGTCTATAGACTCTTGTCGAGAGGTAATATCCCAAAAGGGTTTACTTAGCAAATCATGCCTGAAAATCGTATTCTTGAGGTATGATGGCTTCAGCTACCATATAATATGTCTAAGAACGCTAAAAAACCAAAGGAAAGAACAACATCACTCTTTACTCAGCTTTTACCATCAGAAAGGTGAGGAAAAGCAGCATTGTATGCACTAAAATAGGTGTATAAGAAAATATGTGTAAAATTACGGGTCAAGGTTATGGAATGTGTTATATTAGGTTAAGAGGGACTTCCATGTAGAATTTAAGCTCAAAAAAAGGCGTTTTTCTATGTTAAACAGTTCCTCCTTCCCGACTAGTCAAGAAAAACCCTGATTTCCCATGACCTAAATTATGCAGAAAAGTGTTGAAGCTTGCAGAGCGAAATTTCTAAAGGGCTTGGCTGATTTTATGCATAAATTTCAATATTCAAGATCAGAATGAGGCTCATGTGGTTTATGCAAAGAAAAATAGACATTTCCATGAAGAAAAACCCTGCAATGAGTTGTTGCAATGCATAGAAAAAGACTGCAGACTATTCCAGCGTTATTTTCCTGAAGATTCAGCTGTTGTAAGTTAAAACTTAGATCTATAACAGATCTATGGCTGAAACATCAGATCCATACCAGATCTGGAAACTACTCAGCCTCCTCTACAAGATCCCCTTGGGATTTCATCGGAATACTACATGAATAAGTGTAGATCTGAATTATAAGCTACAGGATTGCATAATACACAAAATTTCTGAAGATGACTTTATTATAACTGAAATCAGATCTGAAATAGCTTAGAACAGTAGCTACATCATAGATTTACAAAGTGAGAGGCAAGCCTCAATCACTATAGATCTTCTATTGCACAAAAACTGGAATAATAATGAAACCCTCTAGTGCAGAAACGCAGTTCTTTAGAGGGACTGTGCAGTAGCTGAATAAAATGAAGTACATGCTATACAATACAGATCTAAAATACAAATAAGAGGGATATCCTCTTCCGGGTGGTCACAAGACACCCTCCTTGAGAGAGAACTCCTCCAAAACACTAGATCTCTACAGATCTAGGATACCACTTGCTACAAAAGATAGCAGCTGCAAAACCCTCAACAGGATCAGCGCTGCTCATGAATATGAAGCTTGACCTCAAACCAGATAGTGGCTCATTTCTGTACATTCTCCTCCAAGAGCTACTCAAGGAAGGAGGGAGGATTCCTAAACAAGAAATCCTCTTCCCTTAGGCTAAACAACCTAGAGAGCTAGAGTTGCTCTAGCAACCTCTATTTTGAAATATCATCAAAAACAACCATCTCTTGAGCCCTCACCTCATTTTTATAACTTGAAGGGGTGCACAAACCCTAAACCACTTCAATGGACTTAACCCCTTTCACATTGGAACCTTTTTCTAAAACTGCGTTGGTTCTCCAAGGTGGTCCAATTTCTATTCACACACAAGTGGATTTTGTTACAAAAGGCCCTAATTTATCCTTTTCACATTGGGCATGTATTTATTCTTTGACTTAAGGATTTTTTCTTGTCCTCCTTTACATTATATTCATTATTCATGAAATACAAAAAATTATCAAGGCAAAATTAATGTTCCAGTTAGCTGAGGCTAATTTAGGAACATTACACCCAGTTGATCAGCTGAGTTGCAGTGCTGCTTAGCACGAGGGATTCCTATTTAGGATTTCCTCTCCTTCTTGAGAGGCCTCTTGAAGGATTGCACTTCATCTTCTCGACATCTTGGCTCAAGGCCAAAGCCACTTCCATCAGTCACTGTGTTATTTCTACTGAAGTATAACGTAGTGTTGTTGGGTGTTGCAGTGGAGGGTTCCACAACACCTTTCCTTGGCTTATCTTTCAGAGGAGGGAGTTCCTATTTCTCCGGGAGGTAAGTGAAGGAGGTTTCAAACCTTTATTTCACATCTTGGCATCGGGCCAAGCTTCTCCCATCATCAGCAGCGCAGTCCATCTCCTTGACTGCGTTATTCTAGAGCGCATCTGCAGAGAGAGGTTGCACCGGCATTTTGGAGGGCAATATTTCCAGTATTAGGATCAGACTTGTACTTAGGAAATTCATTGGAGGAGGTTTGCTGCATATTGGGTATCTTATTCAGCCATCTCCATATTTTATCAATTTTTATTTGCATCTGCTACCCAGCAACTTTGGCATTTCTTCAGATTTTCCATTTGTACATGTATTGCGGCCAATCCTTCTAAGGGTTGTGTATGATTGTTGTATTGTCATTTTCAGAGGTTTAGAGATTGCTCCCCCACCTTTCTTGAGCTAATATTGCTATATCATTGTATTTTCATATTATATGTTGCAGTGTCTCCTATAGATAGTGTTTTCATAGCTAGGGAATATTTATGTAGCAGTGTTTTGTGATATTTGGTGTACATGTCTTATTAAGGCTTTCATTGCCTAGCTTGAGTGAGTGATTCCTCAAAGCATTGTACTCTCTTTCTGCTATATTATACATTGATCAGCTATTTGCATCTTCATGTGTCATGGCTCATTAAAATAACGTTGTGTATTCAATCCTTGCTCAAGTATTGTTGCAGTCCCTTCACCGGGCATTTTTTGAGGACATCTAAGTGTGGGAGATATTTTTAACCACCTTAGAAGGATTTCTTTGGAGCCCCCTCTTGGATTTAGCACTCTTACACATTTTTCTAAGGGATCCAAGTCTTGGTTTCAATTCATGTAGCAGTCATTACTGGAAAATGCATTTTCCAGTCATGCATTGCTAGTTGTTCCATATTTGGAATATTACACTCAGCTAGCTCCTTGTGCCATTTCTCCACCAACTGAGCCATCCATGTGGTCCCTCGCTTGTTTGTATTGATCGTATGTTTAAAGGTGGTCCTCCTGAACCTAAATGTATTTCTTTTCATTTGGTAATTGAGAATTGGGTTTGCTTATCATGGACACTTCTGGTCATGGAAAAATGGGGGAATTAAGCGAAAAGAGTGGGCTTTGCTTATTCTTTTGTCCCCTTTTCCTCTTTTGGGATGTTACCCTTGGATTTGAGTCTCGTGGGATCTCCTTTACTGACCATTTTATTTTAGGGTGGTACTACTTGGGAAAACTCGAATTTGGTTTTGTGGTCCTGATCCATTATTGTTATGAAACCAACTCACAAAATAGAAGAAAAGAGAGATCCACGACTTAAAAATCAGCCACTTCGAGGGGAAAACCTCCTTTACATTACATGAATGAACAATTCTTGGATGACACAAATGAAAAAACCTCCTTTCTATATATAGGAGTCCATGGGGTCACAATATAATCCTAGCTAACCGAACAATAATAATGTAAGGGCACAACAATAACAATAGTGGGCTATTATGGGGCATAGTAATAACAATATGGGGACTACATGGGTACAAAAATAACAATAAGGGGGCTACATTAACAACAATAAGGGACTACACTAGTAATATAGGGCCCTAACATGCCCTTCTCCTTCAAAAAAGTGGTGTCCTCAACACTTGAGTAGTTCTAGATGCTTATGTATAAAATTCTCATCCTCCCATGTGGAACCTTCAGTGGATAAGTTCTTCCACTTGATGAGATACTCTGAAATTGATTGATTTTGTAGTTGTCAAGTTCTTATTTCTGTGACTGCTTCAGGTTCCGATATGATTTTTCCTTCCTCATCAAGTTTTGGCAATATTGTTTGAACCAGAATTTTGTCACCTATAACCTTCTCTAAGAATAAAACATGGAAAACTGGGTGCACTCAGGAAGATGCAGGAAGCTCCAATTTGTATGCCATGGTACCAATCTTTTGCAACACCTTGTAAGGACCATTTTACTGTGGCAATAATTTATTATCCTTCTTAGGTTGCTTGAGGGGTATTTTTTTGTATGGTTGTAGCCATAAAAATACCCAGTCTCGTACATCAAAAATTTTCTCGTTGCGATGTTGATTTGTCTGTTGTTTCATTCGATTTTGTGCCAAATTTAAGTTATCCTTTAAGAGTTAAATAACTTGTTGTTGATGCTCAATGTGATATTCCACTGCTTGAACCTTAAAATTTTCTCTTAAAGATGATATGATGGATGGTGAATGATATCCATAAAGTTCCATAAATGAGGTCATTTTTGCTGCAGTGTGGAATGAGGTGTTATACAATAATTTAGCTAGAGGTAACTAATTGAATCATTGTGTTTGTTTATAAAATACAAAGCAATGAAGATATCATTCCAAACATTTGTTCACTATCTTAGTTTTCCCATCAGATTGAGTATGATAAGATGAGTTATGAGCTAGTTGAGTACCCAAATAAGAAAATAATTTCGTCTAAAAATTTCTAGTGAAAATGGTATCTCTATCGCTTACAATAATATTTGGGTTTCCATGCAGCTTTTGAATTGTTTCCATAAATGCAGTAGCAACTGTACTCACTTTAAATGGATGAGATAATGCAAAAAAGTGTGCATACTTGGTAATTCTATCAAATACCACCATGATGACACTCTTTCCTTCGGACTTAGGTAAACCTGTGATAAAATCCATTGAAACTTCCTCCCAATGTTGATTTGGAATGGATAAAGGTTGTAGCAGTCTTGGGGTCTTAATTGTCTCAAAATTATTTTGTTGGTAAACCAAACATTCTTCCACGACCTTTTGAATATCAGATTTAAGGCCATCCCAAAAAAAATCTTTCTTCACCCTATGGTAAGTTTTTAAAAATCATGAGTGTCCTCCTAAGGGAGAGGTGTGCAATTCCAAAAGAATATTTTTTTTTTAGTTGGGAATTCTTACAAAGATATAAGTGATCATTGTACCCTAACGAATCATTTTTCCAACTAAACATATCAGATGTATTGAGATCTTGCTGCAACTTTTGAATGAGTGTCCATACTTCTTCATCATTCTTCCATTCCTCCCTTGCTTCGGTTATCCATTCGGGTTGGATAATAGAAATGGCACAAAGCAATGCTTCCACATCCCCGTCCTTTCTTGAGAGTGCATCTGCAACAACATTTAGCTTCTCTTTTTTGTAGATGATTTCAAAGTCATAACCCAACATCTTTGTGACCCATTTTTGTTGCTCTTCTGAAAATAATATTTGTTTCAAAAAGTATTTAAGACTATCATGATTAGTTTTTACCTTGAAGTGTCTTCCCATTAGGTAAGGTTGCAATTTATTTAATGCATGTAGTATTGCCAACATTTCCTTCTCATAAATAGTTTTTTGTAAATACTTTCCTTTGATTGGGAGGCTTTCAAAAGAAATGGGTCTTACTTCTTGCATTAAAACAACACCAGTTCCATTTCCTAAGGCATCACATTCCACAATAAAGGTTTTTGTGAAGTCTAGCGTAGCTAATACTGGTGCTTGGCACATTTCCTCTTTAAGATGTTCAAATTCCTTAGTTTCTTTAGGAGTCGGTGAAAATTCATCTTTCTTCAATAATGTTGATAGAGGTTCTACTATTCTCCCATAATTCTTAACAAACTTGCGATATTACCCTGTTAGCCCAAGAAATTGTCTCAATTGATTTATGGTTGTGGGGACTTTCCATTCCTTAATGGATTTAATTTTTTTAAGGTCTACCTTAACACCCTCCTGAGATACAATATGACCGAGATATTCCACCTCTTGTACTCCAAAGACACATTTGGAGGTTTTTGCATATAATTGTTTCTCCTCCAATAGTTTGAGCACCCGTGTCAACATGTTGAACATGATCCTTCCAAGACCTGTTGCAGATTAGTATATCATAAAAAATACTAAAAAAAATTGTGCATTTGTAAGGCCAAAAGGCATGACCAAAAATTCATAATGACCCTTATGAGTTTGAAATGTTGTTTCAGAATGTCTTCAGTATTCATTCTAATTTGATGATATCCTGAACGAATATCCAACTTGGTGAAATAAATTTCTCCATGTGATTCATCCAATAATTCATCAATCACAAGAATGAGAAATTTATCTTTAATAGTGAGCTTATTGAGCTCCCTATAATTCGGACACATGCATTATGATCCATCCTTCTTGTGCACCAATACTACTAGAGAAGAAAAATAACTTTGACTATGTTGAATTATACCAGCCTCTGACATTTCTGCAATCATACATTCAATATGTTGGAAATACTGAGAGGGGGGGTGAATCAGTATTCCTTTCAATTAGAGAATTAGTTAATCTTCAATTATTATCAGTGTTTGTACAATGATAGTAGTAAACAAAAGGAACACAAATTCACACAGTTTTTAAGGTGGAAACCCACTCCAGGACAAAAACCACCTAATTCTTTTCTAATAATTCTTTAATATTCAACTCCAATTGAAAATAAAGCTCCAACTTCCTAGAATCTAGAAAAGCATTCTTCTCCAGCTCCCACTGGATGGACACTCCAACACCCGATATTATTCAGTATTCAACTGAAAAGATGCCCCAACACCCAATGAGCTACAACTCACCATAGCACCACCCTACCACCCTATAGAAGAATAAAATAAGAATGGACTCTCGTACCATGGAAAATGGTCCACTTTACAATGATATAGAATGATGTAGAAGAAGAAGACACACTAGACCATAACCCCAACTATGACACAACCACCTAATGATAATCCTATACCTCCCGACACTGCCTCTTCAACTCTTGACAGATAGACACTAGTACAACTTTTACAATAATGTATTTACAATGACTTAGTACAATGATACCTTTACAGTGACTGTATGTAGTGTTGCCCACTTGAAGACTTCATGTGATGAACTTCTTGCTGCTATTTTGCACCTTGGTTGCTGCTCTTGTCCTGCTACCCTTTGCTGCACCTTGCTTTGCTTTGCTGCCCTAGAAAGTCTGGTCCATTGCAGCCCTTGACAACACATGATCTAGTTTTTTCTTGACTTCTAGGACCTCGATATTAAATCAGATGTATCTATGTTATTTCAAATCACCAATATGTGATTTTCAGTCCTGTAGTATTCCTCTGAGTCTTCTTTCCTATGCCATAGGTTTGACCCAATTTGGATTCTTCAGGGAGATTTATGCCCAATCTTTCACAATGCCATAATTATGGGTTGTTTCAGTAGAGAAAACTTGTATGGAGTTCCACGTGTCATTGTTCTTCATTCAGCTCTGAAATTGATAGAGCACAAACTAAATTTTGTGCACTATCTTCCATATTTTACAAAATTCCAATCCGATACTTAGAGAGATGGTTATGACAATTTTCCCAAGGTCACTTCTTTGAGATTAATTTCAGGAGCCTACAAAAACACTGACTTCCACGGATCATATCTCCGAAACTATTGCGTACCTTGATCTGAAATATTCACAGGAGCTTCCTCAGGATGTTAGCTTCACCTCCTGACAATTTCAGCTTCTGAACCTTTGTAGAAAAAACGTTAGATTGAAAATTCCACGATGGCCTGTTTCAAATGGAGAAATCCCTTACATAAGGAGGATATGAGGATCACAATTTATATAAATGCTTAGGTTGAGAGGGGCTTCAACAAGTGAACGTGGGAGGGATTTTAGGAGCTTAAAAAAATATTAATTATGACTTTTCAATGACCCGTGCCACAACCCCATGTGGTTTTAGCCCACTAACTGGGGTTACAAACTTCAAACATGAATATCTCTCAAACCGCGAAGAATTACGTGGCGTGCCATATCTCAACGGAAACATCTCGACAAGTAGAAACCATCAAAAGAATTCTTGACCCAAAATATAGTAATTTGGTAGGTCAAAATTCTCATGCAATATTGGGATAGCCCCTGGTGCTGCTTGGGTTGACATCAATGTCAACCGTTGATCAACAATATCCCCCTTTGGCATTGATGGTAACACAAGTACTCCTCCTGCGATTATGACACCTCTTCCTACAACATTTTCTCCCCCTTTGACATCAATGGAAATTCGTAACTCCCCCTGACACACAACCATCATGCGGACCTGTACACACTTCCACTCCCCCTTTATATTATGAATAAGGAAAATCTAATGAGAACTTGGGAGAATACCAAGCTTCTGGCGAAGATATTCAAATGCGTCATGAGGTAAATTTTTAGTGAAGATATTAGCGATTTGTTCTTTTGTACCAACATACTCAAGTTTGATATTCTTTTCAGCGAATTGTTCTCTAACAAATGATATTTTATTGGAATGTGTTTTTTTTTTTAATGCATGACAGGATTCTTGGAGATGTTGATGGCACTAGTGTTGTCACATAATATGGGAATAGGCTCACTGAATTGTACTTGAAGATCTTTCAAAGTTTGTTTCATCCAAAGGACTTGAGTACAACATGATGTCGTTGCAATGTATTCTGCTTCCACTGTAGATAACGAGATTGAGGTTTTCTTTTTGCTCAACCATGATACGAGACAACCACCTAGATAGAATGTTGCTCCACTAGTACTCTTACGATCATCAACGCTTCTTGCCCAATCTTCATCTGTAAAGGCTTGAATAATGAGATTGTTACCCTTGGGATACCACAAGCCATATTCTTCTGTGCCCTTTATATATCGAAGAATTCTTTTGACGGAAATAATATGTGATTATTTTGGTGTTTCTTGGAATCTTGCTACTTGTCCAACTGCTTGCATAACATCTGGCCGGGAGGCTGTTACATCTAGAAGACTACCAATCATAGATCTATACAACCTTTAATCCACATCCTTAGATGAGTCGTCTATGCTCAATTTGCAACCTGTTACCATCAGAGTAAGGATGGGTTTGCAATCTTCCATTTTGAATTTCTCGAGCATTTCCTTGATGTGCTTGGCTTGACATATAAATATTCCTTTCTCTTGCTGAGATATTTGAAGCCCTAAGAAGTATTTCAGCTCACCAAGTAAAGACATCTCAAACTCACTTTGCATATTTGTAGAAAAGTTCTTACTTAGTCGATCATCATTGCTACCAAATATTATATCATCCACATATACCTCAACGATTGTTAAATTACCTTTATCAGACAAAACTCATGTGGAAGAAGAAATTGAATATCTAATAAAATCCTTCATTAACTTGGGATATAGCAAGAAGGACATAAACAAAGCTATTCAAAGAGCTAGATCCAGAAATAAAATAATGATTACTGACAATTCCTCTACTAAAAAAGCATACCTCCCTTACATTCAAGGGGTCACAGACAAGATAGCCAAAGTTCTAGCCAAAAAGGACATTAGAGCTTCCTTCAAACCTCTAGTAACCATCAGGAAAAGAATGAAATCGGTCAAGGATGACCCTGACCACCTCCAACAAAAAGGTGTATACAAAATCAATTGTTCATGCGGAGATTTCTATATTGGGGAAACAGGCAGGACATTCAAAATAAGGTTTAAAGAACATGGGGCGGACATCAGGCTTGGAAGAATTAAAACCTCAGCTTTAGCAGAACACTCCAGCAAAACATGTCACCACATATGCCTTGAAGAAGCAGTGGTCATTTACAAAGAAAAACATCATTTTAAACGTAAAATATGTGAAGCCTTGGAAATCATAAAACACCCTCACAACCTAAACAGATATGGAGGCTTAGAAGTTAGCAGAAATTGGGTCCACATTCTTTCCCGTTAAATAACTTACACCCTTGAGTCATTGGTCTCCTTGTCCCCCTGCTCTTCCTTAGTCCTTTTAGGATCTTTAAAGGACTTTCACTTACTCCACCTCATACCCTTTCACCCTCCCTCTATCTGACTATTCGTACCAAACCCTTACCCTTCTCATGGCCTATACCGTGCTACCCTTATTTAAGCCTTAAGAATGTTAAAAATTAACTATATAAAATCGCCCTTATAAATCTCATAAAAATAACTTAGACCCTAATTAAATCCTAAACCCTATACAAACCTTAGTTTATAGGATTAATTGGTTACAAGCCTTATCTATGGGTTATAATCAATTGACCTATTCTAAACTTATTATAATTAAATAACTATACTAACATCATTATTATAATCTACATAGGGCCATATAACTTAAAACTAGTATAAGTAAACTCTAAACTTTAAATATCAACGCTTTATAACATTAAACAAATCAATTAATCTAAATTAAAGATAAAATTGGATAAAAATCTCAGGACTTTATAACAAAGATAATTAATTAGTATTAAAAGAGTAGGCATTATATTCTTCATAGGACCTTTAAAATTAATATAACCATATCATTAAATCATTACTTTAATCTACATAGAGCCTTATTACATAAAATTAGGATAAAGAAAATACTACACCTTAATATCATTAAAATAAGATAAATAATTAGTACAAAGATAAATAATTAGTATTAAAAGAGTAGGCATTATATTCTACATAGGCCCTTATAAAATTAATATAACCAAATCATTAAATCATTACTTTAATCTACATAGAGCCTTATTACATAAAATTAGGATAAAGAAAATACTGCACCTTAATATCATTAAAATAAGGCTTTATAACATTTTATAAAATAATTATAAACAAAATAAAAATAATTAATCTAAATTAGAATAGAATTGGGTAGAAACATAGGACATTATAAACTAAAATAAATAATTAAGAATAAAAGATATTAAACATTATTAGCATTATAAAAAATAAAATGATATATTTTAATAAACAAAATAATTAAACTCAAACAAATATGAATAATATCAATTGAAAATAAATAAAAAATTAATTAAGTTAAAACTGGTCGGCTCTCTTTCCTGTCATTTTCTCCTCTATTTATTTAACACAAATTGTCTCTCTTATTTGCAGATTTGTCCTGAAGATGGGTCTTGTTTTAGACTCGAAACGTAGACTGAAAAATGAGGACTGTGGAGATTCTGAGTTTTGAATCTAAAAATACCTTTATTTATTTGTACATAAAGATTGCTATCAACAGTACTTTTCTTGAACCCTTTTTGATGTAGATATCCATCAAGACAAGCATACCATGCTCTGGGAGCCTGCTTGAGACCATATAGAGCCTTCTTTAGCTTGCAAACATAACCTTCTTTTTCTGATAGTAGAAAACCTTCAGGTTGTTCGATGTAAACTTCTTCTTCTAATTCTCCATTCAGAAATGCTAACTTAACATCCATTTGGTAGACTTTGATTTTTCTTGAACATTCATAGGCGAGAAACATTTGTATGGCTTCCATTCTGGCAACTGGTGCAAATGTTTCATCGAAATAAATTCCTTCCACTTGTGCATAGCCTTTGCAAACCAATCTTGCTTTGTTTCTGGTAACCTGTCCATCTTCATTCAATTTGTTCTTGAACACCCATTTAGTCCCATTGACATTTTTATCTTTTGGTCGTGGAACTAATTCCCAGGTGTTATTATTCTCAATTTGATCCAATTCTTCATTCATAGCTACTACCCAATGTTCATTTTGGTTGGCTTCCTCAAAACTACTAGGCTCAAAGGTTGCTAGAAAAGAAATGTGAGCTTGTTGTGATGAACGAAGCTGTCGACCCTCATTTATGTCACCAATAATTTGATTTGATGGATGGTTCTTCTGAATCCATTCTTTTGTTCTCCTTGGAGGAGCTTCTTGTCGTTGTTCTGGTATATCTTTATGATCATTATTTACTTCTTCCTCGTTGATAGTTGCTTCCTGTTGTAGAATTTTATCTGTGTCTTTTTCAGCCTCTGTCTCAAATTTCAAATATTCTAGATCCTCATCATTATTCGCTAGAACACCATCTTTGTCAAATGTAACATTTATGCTCTCCACTATCTATTTTCGTCTTAGATTATAACATTTATAGGCCTTTCTTTTGCGTGAGTAACCAACAAAGATACCTTCATCAACATGTGATTCAAACTTACCCAAATTTTGATCTTCTCTTTTGATATAACATTTGCTTCCGAAGATTCTAAAATATTTTACATTAGCTAGTTTTCCTTTCCATAATTCATATGGAGTCTTGTTGCAATTATTTCTGAGAAGACTTCGGTTGATAATGAAGACTGTCGTATCAATTTCTTGAACCCAAAATTTTTCATCCAATTTTGAGTCCTTCAACATTGTTCTACCCATTTCCTGTACAGTTCTATTCTTTCTTTCAACAACTCCATTTTGCTGAGGTGTTCGTGCTATTGAAAATTGCCTTTTTATTCCATTTTTGTCACAGTATTGCTGAAATAATTTGGAAGTGAATTCTCCACCATTATCTGATCTTAAACACTTTATTTTCAAATTAGTTTCATTTTCAACCAACTCCTTGTAGATCTTAAAGCACTCAAATGCTTCAGATTTTTTCTTTAGGAAACTGATGGCTGTCATCCTGGTATAGTCATCTATCATTAACATGAAATATAATTCTCCATCTAAGCCTTTTGTTCTCACAGGACCACATAGATCAGTATGTATCAATTCCAATGGATGTGATGAAAAGTGTTCTTTTGTTTTAAATTGGACTTTTGTTTACTTGCCATGCTGACATGCCTCACGTAGTGTGTTGGAAGGTTTTGAGATTTTCGGCATTTCTCGTACTGCTTCCTTTTTTCTTATCCTGACAAGATTGTCAAAGTTTATGTGACCCATTCATTTGTGCCATAACTAGATTTCATCTTCTTTAGCTAGTAGACATGCTTTAGTTGCTTCATCCAGAACATATATGTCGTTTGGAGCTCGACTTGTTGTAGCCAAAATTTTACCATACTTGCCTTTCCTGATTTCACATTTTGTGGAGTTGAATAGCATTGTGTGTCCTTGATCACACATTTGTCCAACACTGAGCAAATTATGATTCATGTTTTCAACCAATAGAACATTCTTGGCTATAACATCTTTGCTTCCGAGAGTGATGGTACCTGATCCTATAACATTTGAAGATCCATCATTTCCAAAGGATATGGTTCCATCCTTCTTCTCTTTCAGAGATACAAATTTCCTTCTATCTCCAGTCATATGCGTTGAGCAACCGCTGTCAACATACCAAACATATTTGTTGTTTTGAGCCTTGAGAGCGAGAGCACAATTATCAGTCTTCTTCTTCTTCCATGTTCGTTCATTCTGTGGCTTTGAATATTCTTCTAGAGGATTTTCAAGTCTACAGTCTCTGGATATGTGTCCAAAGTTCTAACATTTGTAACATTCCATATTATTTCTTAAATGTTCAAATCTATTGATGTTTCTTTGAGCCCTGGGATGTTCATATTTGAAGTATCTCCTAGAATTGTATTGGTTCCTAGGTTATGTGTGACATTCTACAGCTTTCTGACTAAATTTTCCACATGAATAACAATAGCCATGAAAAATATGTTGGTACCTGGATGGAAATCTTCGTCGAGGAATCATCTTCCAAGGATGTGCTTACGAATCTTTTCCAATGAAGTCTACATGCATGTCAGATCTCATAGGTTCATTGTATTTTGTTGTAGAAGGTCCTGCTTCTTCTTCTTTGTAAACGAGGCCAGTTCTGTCGTTGTAAGATCGTTGATTGTTGATGATTTCTTCCAATGCCCTTGAGCTGTTAGCATAGCTTGGACATTTTTTCCCTTCTTAACTTCCTTACACAGCGAGACTAATTCAGCTTCTAATGGTTCCCTTTCTTGGTTGCTTTCTTCCAACTTCTTTTGAAGTGACTCTTTAATACATTTGTGTTCTTCAACTTCAATTTTGAGACCTTGAACTTGTTCTTCAAGAGTATTGGAACGGATATTCCCTGCCTTGAGCTCTTTTATAAGCTTGAATGCTTCCTTAGAAAATTATTCTATGGTCAATTCTTCTTCTTCATTGTTTGATACCTCTTGTTTATTGTGCTTGGCCATAAACAATACTCTCTCATTGGCTTCTTCTTCGCTGCCATTGTCTTCATCAGATGATGAGCTATCTTCTTTAGAGATAAAGTTCCTTTTGGATCTTTGCTTGTTGAATTTATTAAAGCCTTTCTTTCCTTTTGAGTTGACATCACTTTTTTTCAGATATTTTGCTGCGAAATTCCCAACCTCACCATAGCCAAAACATATCAGTGGAAGTTTACCTTTGAATTTTCCCTTACCAATTTTTAGTTTTCTCGTAAAGTAAGCATATTCTTCATCTGAAAGACCTTCTCCATCATCTCCCTTTTCTTCACACTTGCAGGTGCATGTCTTTTCAATTGTAGGTTGTTTGTCCTTATTGGTTTTCTTAGATGCAATGAACATAGTTTCTATATGCGAAGTACCCTCTTCTTCATCAAGTCTCATTTCATATGCTATGAGAACTCCATGTAATTCATCTTTGCTGATTTTGTCTAGATTTGCACTGTATTCTAAGACTGATACCTTTGGGTTGAATCTCCCTGGTAACGTTCTAAGAATATTTCGTATAATAGTATTCTCATCAACTGGCTCTCCCAATCCTTCCAGAGCATTGGTTATTTCATCAACGTATTGGAAGTATGCAACAATGTTGCAATCCTCTTTCATTCTCAGTATTTTTCTCTATAGATTTGAAGCTTTGCTTCTTTGACATTTGAGTCACGTGCATATATATTCTCAAGCTTGTCCCAAACATTTTTTGTGGTTTTACAACTCAACACCTTATGATAATTAGATTCAATAAGTCCGCGATTGATGTAAATCCATTTTGAACAGTGTCCCATACTTCGTAACCTTGCGTCAAGAGATAGACCTCCATTCTTCCTTTCTAGAGTGCATAATTATTTTCATTGAACAGAGGTACACCATTCTTGGTATGCTCCATGACCTCCTTCCAGCTGTTAAACTGCTATTGAAGGAACCAAGCTCTAATTCCAATTGTTGGAAATACTGAGAGGGGGGGGGGGGGTGAATCATTATTCCTTCAATTATGAGAATTATTTAATCTTTCAATTATTATCGTTGTTTGTATGATGACACGCAAACAAAAGGACAACACCCACACATTTTTTAAGTTGAAAACTCACTTCCGACAAAAACCACCTAATGCTTTTCTAATAATTCTTTAATATTCAACTCCAATTGAAAATAAAGCTCCAACTTCCTAGAATCTAGAAAAGAATTCTTCTCCAGCTCCAACTAGATAGACGCTACAACACCCGAGATTCTTCAATATTCAACTGAATGGATGCCCCAACACCCAATGAGCTACAACTCACCCTAGCACCACCCTACCACCCTATAGAAGAATAAAAGAAGAATGGACTCTCATACCAAGGAAAATTGTCCACTTTACAATGATATAGAATGATGTGGAAGAAGAAGACACACTAGACCATAACTCCAACTATGACACAACCACCTAATGATGTTCCTATACCTCCCAACACTGCCTCTTCAACTCTTGGCAGATAGACACTAGTACAATTTTTACAATAATGTATTTACAATGACTTAGTACAATGATACATTAACAGTGACTGTATGCAGTGCTTCCCACTTGAATACTTCATGTGATGAACTTCTTGTTGTTATTATGCACCTTGGTTGCTGATCTTTTCATGCTACACCTTTCTTTGCTTTGTTTCCATAGAAAGTCTAGTCCTTTGCAACCCTTGACAATACATGGTCTAGATTTTTCTTGCCTTCTAGGAGCTCGATATTGAATCAGGTGTATCTCTGTTATTTCATATCACCAATATGTGATTTTCGGTCCTGTATTATTCCTCTGAGTCTTCTTTCCAATGCCATAGTTTTGACCCAATTTGGATTCTTCAAGGGAGAGTTATGCCCAATATCTCACAATGCCCTAATTATGGATTGTTTCAGTAGAGCGAATTTGTATGGTGTGCCACATGTCACTGTTTCTTCATTTGGATCTAAAATTGATAGAGTGAAAACTAAAGTCCGTGCACTATCTACCACTTTTTATATAATTCCATTCTGATACTCAGAGAGAGAGCTATGATGATTTTCCCAAGGTCACTTCTTTGAGATGAATTTCTGAATCCTGCAAACACACTGACTTCCACAGATCATATCTCCAAAAATATTGTGCACCTTGATCTGAAATTTTCATAGGAGCTTCCTCAGGCTTTCTTCTTCTCCTCATAAAAAATTCAGCTTCTAAACTTTTGTATAAAAGAAGTTAGAGCGAAAATTCCACAATGACCTGTTTCAGATGGTGAAATCTCTTACATATGGAGGATATGAGGATCACAATTTATATAAATGCTTAGGTTGAGAGGGGCTTCAACAAGTGAACGTGGGAGGGATTTTATGAGTTTAAAAAATATTAATTATGACTTTTCAATGACCCATGACACAACCCCATGTGGTTTTAGCCCACTAACTTGGGTTACAAACTTCAAACATGAATCTCTGTCAAACCGTGAAGAATTACGTGGCGTGCCATATCTCAACGAAAACATCTCAACAAGTAGAAACCATCAAAATAATTCTTGACCCAGAATATATTAATTTGGTAGGTCAAAATTCCCATGCAATATTGGGATAGCCCCTGGTGCTAATTGGGTTGACATCAATGTCAACTACTGATCAACACAATATTGCTCTTTTGGACATAAGGATATTTGTAAGGCCTGATTTTTGGCGGAACACTTCCTGGAATCAAATGAATAGCATGATCATGGTCATGAATAGGTGGGAGTTCTTTGGGATTTTCAAACACCTTGGAATGATTGTCCAAGATTTTTTGGAGATCTGGAGAAATAGATGGTTTTGATGTTGGAACTTCTAGTGAGCATAATTGTGAAATGACGCCTTGTTGGCCTTTCTACAGAATATTTGTCATGAAATTAGAGCTTATTATCTTTCTTAGCTTCCCTGTGATACCCCATAATTTAACTTCCATTCCTTCCGAAAAAAATTCAATAAAATCTCTTGAAAATTAAAATTTATCGTCCCCAAAGATTGTAACCATTGTACTCCTAGTACAACATTATCACTGCCCATTGGAATGGAAAGCATTGGAATATTCAGTAAATATTCCCCCACGGTTAGCTTGATATTATGACAATTTCCAGAGAAATTTATAGTTCCTCCATTTTCCACCATCACTTGACACTTTGACGCTAGTTATAGGAAGCAATTCAATTCCTTGGCTACCTTATAATGAATAAAATTATGGGTACTACCCAAATCAATAAGCACTATTACATTTTTCTTCTTGATATGTCCTTCTATCTTGAGAGTTTGAGAAGTGGTAATTCCTTCCAGTGCATTACAGGATATGGTCAGATTCATTTCTTCTTCCTCTAGGGTTGGTTCCTGGTGTATATCCTCTTCTTTTGAAGTTTCTTGTTCCTTTTCTTCCCCCTCTTCACAATATATGTAAAATAATTTCTTCTCATCACACTTATGACCTTTAGTATATTTTTTATCACAACTATAGCAAAGCTATTTTGCTCTTTTTTCTTCCAATTTTTTTGTGTCAACCTTGTAAGTTGTGGAAGTCTAGGAGTAGCAACACTTCCATCTGTATAGTTGTAAGTGGTAGACTTCCTTGTCGCCATAATTTTTTTTTTAATTTTTCTTGCCAACCTAAATGCCTTCTCCAATGTATCGAGTTCCCAAAGGAAAACCTCATGTTGGATGTTATCCTTTAGAGTCCCTATGAAGACATTAATCATATGTTCCTATGGAATATTATTTACCCTTATATTCAATTTTCTGAGAGTCCTCAATGTGCTCTATCATTGAACCCTTTTGTTTAAGATTTATCAATTGGCTAAAGAAGGTGTTTCTCTTTTTATCCTCATAATGTGCTATCATTTTGTAATATTCCAAATTAGGGAATTTCTACAACAATGAGAATATCTTAAGATATTCTAGAGTGGGAGATCCAACAATACATAAACATGCCAATGGAGTAGCAGTGATACATTAATACCAAGAATGCTGAAAGATTCACATAACCATTACATTAGATTATAGCAGCAAAAATGTATACAATATCTTGAGGAAATTATCTCTCAAGCTAGGCAATGCAGCCTTAATAAAACATGTACATGATAAATGGAGAAATATTGCTACATAAAAGAAGCCATGGCTGTGACTGCACAGTCTATGGAGTATAACTGCTGCAAACTGATGTTAATACACGAATATAGCAATGTATAGCTCAAAAAAATATGGGGGAGCAAGATCTCAACCCCTGGATAATACAATACACAATCCTTAGAAGGATTGGCTGAAATATACACAAAATGGAAAATCTGCAGAAATGCTAGAGTTGCTGGGCAGCAGCTGCAACTCAGAAACTAGAAATGGATGAAGATAGCTGATGATGCTACAAATGATGGCTGAATCTCATCCAAAGGATCTCTCAGGTGAAAGGCTGATCCAATCCCTGAAGATCTCACCCTCGAATATAGTGGAGCAAGTCCCGACTCCCCACTGCAATTGCACTCAGAAATAACACAATCTAGAGAAGGGACTGCACTGTTGGTGAAGGGAAGTTCTTGGCCTAATGCCAATGATCTACAATAAGCTCAGGAATCCCCCTCACTAACCTCCCAAAGGAATAGAAGCTCCCTCCTGTGAAAGATGAGCCAAAGGAAATGGTGTTGTGGAGTCCTCCACTGCAACACACTGTAACACAAGTTATCCTGCTTCAGGAATAATGTTGTGATAGAAGGAGGTGGCTTTGGCCTTCAGCCAATAAATGTGGAGAATGAAGAAAAATCCCTCAAGAGGCCTCTCAAGAAGGAGAAGGAATCCTAAGCAGGAATTCCTCGACAACTCTGCTAAACAACAGGAGAATGCACAATGTCTGAATAGATAATGAAATCAATAATCCAAAACATGAATAACAATGGCTGCCTTGCCCTCATTTTAAACGAGTGAAAGCACTGTCTCCATCGGCCCCACTCATTAGGGTTTCCTCCATCAAATGTCCTCTTCCTCATTCACACTGTGTTGTCTTCCAAAGTGATCCACTCCTCCTATGGCAGCGTTGTTGACTTGGTCAAACCTGACCTTGTCTTCATGCATTTTCCCCTCTTCACACTTGAGGGTGCAAAATAGAGCTACTTTGATGATCCCTTTTGTTGGAAATACTGAGAGGGGGGGTGAATCAGTATTCCTTTCAATTAGAGCATTAGTTAATCTTCAATTATTATCAGTGTTTGTACAATGATAGTAGCAAACAAGAGGAACACAAATGTACACATTTTTTAAGGTGGAAACCCACTCTGAGACAAAAACCACGTAATACTTTTCTAATAATTCTTTAATATTCAACTCCAATTGAAAATTAAGCTCCAACTTCCTAGAATCTAGAAAAGCATTCTTCTCCAGCTCCCACTAGATGGACGCTCCAACGCCCGAGATTCTTCAGTAGTCAATTGAATGGATGCCCCAACACCCAATGAGCTACAACTCACCCTAGCACCACCCTACCACCCTATAGAAGAATAAAATAAGAATGGACTCCTGTACCATGGAAAATGGTCCACTTTACAATGATATAGAATGATGTATAAGAAGATATATTAGACCATAACCCCAACTTTGACACAACCACCTAATGATGATCCTAGACCTCCCAAAACTTCCTCTTCAACCCTTGGCAGATAGACACTAGTACAATTTTTACAATAATGTATTTACAATGACTTAGTACAATGATACCTTTACAATGATTGTATGCATTGCTACCCACTTGAAGACTTCATATGATGAACTTCTTGTTGCTGTTATGCACCTTGGTTGCTACTCTTGTTATGCTACCTTCTGCTGCACCTTGCTTTGCTTTGCTGCCATAGAAAGTCTGGTCCTTTGCAACCCTTGACAACACATGATCTAGCTTTTTCTTGCCTTTGTAGGAGCTCAATATTGAATATAGTGTATCTCTGTTATTTTAGATCCTCAATATCTGATTTTCGGTCATGTAGTATTCCTCTGAGTCTTCTTTCCAATGCCACAGTCCGACCCAATTTGGATTCTTCAAGAGATAGTTATACCCAATCTCTCACAATGCCCTAATTATGGATTGTTTCAGTAGCGCGCACTTGTATGGCGTGCCACGTGTCATTGTTTCTTCATTTGGCTCTAAACTTGGTAGAGTGAAAACTACAAACTATGCACTATCTTCCACTTTTTACAGAATTTCAATATGATACTCAGAGAGAGAGTTATGATGATTTTACCAAGGTCACTTCTTTGAGATGAATTTCAGGAGCCTGCAAAAACCCTAACTTCCACAGATCATATCTCCAAAATATTGCGCATCTTGATCTGAAATTTTTACAGTAGCTTCCTCAGGATTTTGGTTTTGCCTCATAAAAATTTCAGCTTCTGAACCTTCGTAGAAAAAACGTTAGAGCGCAAATTCCACGATGACCTGTTTCAGATGGCGAAATCCCTTGCCTAAGGAGGAAATGAGGATCTTAATTTATATAAATGCTTAGGTTGAGAAGGGCTTCAATAAGTGAACGTGGGAGGGATTTTAGGAGCTTAAAAAATATTAATTATGACTTTTCAATGACCCATGCCCCAACCCCATGGGGTTTTAGCCCACTAACTGGGGGTACAAAATTCAAACATGATTATCTCTCAAACCGTGAAGAATTACATGGCGTGCCATATATCAACGGAAACATATCGACAAGTAGAAACCATCAAAAGCATTATTGACCCAAAATATATTAATTTGGTAGGTAAAAATTCCCATGCAATATTTGGTTTGCCCCTGGTGCTGCTTGGGTTGACATCAATGACAACCGTTGATCAACAATCTTCCCCTTTGGCATTGATGGTAGCACAAGTACTCCCCCTGTGATCATGACACCTCTTCCTACAACATTCTCTCCCACTTTGACATCAATGCCAAAGGGTAACTCCCCCTGAAACACAACCATCCTGTGGACCTGTACACACTTCCACTCCCCCTGACACACAACCTTCCTGCATGTTGAGAATGAAACAAGATGATGAGCTTAGTGGAAAGAATTCGCCTTCACTAAGTGGGCCCGCAGGCTATTTTTGGCGCAAAGTCTATTTTTAGACTATGTCTATTTTTAGACATATGGATCATGTTCTATGAGTTGCAGGATGTTATTTGTGGATGGTTGGTCAACTCGGAAAAATTAGATGGACTTCTATTTTTAGACATACTGGGCGGAATCTATTTTTAGATTGCCAGTCTAAAAATAGATATGTCGAATATTATTAGCTCTTAATAATATTTGGACTCTAAACATTATCTTATCCTCTTGGAGCACTTCACTTAAGTGCACAGATGTGGCACATGCAGCTAACAGAAGGAATTACGCTATTCCTGAGGGTTTATTGGAGCTATTGCATGGAGACTTCAGTTAGAACTCAGGTGACAAATTTTGGTGGAGTTGATTGAGGAGTTAATGGATTTGTGTTCAGTTTAACTTAGTTAAACATAGTTGAGCTAGTTGTATCTAGTCTAACTGATTGATACACTAGTGAGAGTGGTGTGAATTAATTATTAATTAATTCACTAATTATAAACTCATAAATCAACTAAGGAATACATCAGTTAACTTCAGTGCATGGACAGTTTCAGTGGAGATCAGTGAAGAGGTAGGTGAAAGAGCAAGTGTGACTATCAGTTGTGACCATACTGGTGCATGAGTTTGCACCACACATTGATGGAGATGCCAATGAGGATTGCGCAGTGCATACCACATGGATTTGAACTTAGATTGGACCATTATTCATCTTGGATTGCGCAATAGAGGCAGGCTAATAGGTGGAGCAGATTGGAGCATGTGTTTTGCTAGATCTGAGCTTGTGTAGTGTGTAACAATTGGAGATTGTACTAAGAGCTTGTGAGGAGTTTTTTAATGATTGTTACATGATCTCTATCATTATAATATACAGAGAGTTGGGGGTTTTCAGCTTTAAGCTTTCCCATAAATATTGTGTTTATATGTGTGATTGTTTATGGTTTTAATGTGCGCATGCGATTGTTTATATTTCCGCAATTAATGATCAATAGTAGAAGAGGTTATGTATTATGCATGAAGCTCAAATAGTGTGTGATCAGGATAATATCGATGAATAATTTAACATTTATTCAAATTTATACGTGGTATCAGAGCGATATTGATCATTGGAGCAATTGCAAAACATTGAAGCGGTTGAGTTTTGTGCTGGTGGAATTCGAATTTGCAGTAGTGTTTTTTTGGTGTCGAAGTTGAGATGTCTTTCAACGGATTGCGATTGGAGTATGCTCGTGAGGGAAGATCGAATTATATTGCATGGAAGGACAAGATGGAGGCGGTGCTGGATGAAAATGGGTTGAAGGAGTTCATAGATGCTGAAGTTCCAAAGCCTACTTATAGTGATGCTGCAGTACTTGACGCATGGCAAAAGAAGACAGCAAAGTGTCGAAGGATTCTGTTGGAGGGCGTGAAGGATCACATAGTATCCAGCCTTCATGGTAAGGCTTCTCCATTCTTGATGTGGAAATATTTGACAGATTTATTCCAAAGCAAGAGCGACCAGAGGAAGTTGGCGCTCAAGGAAAAACTCAGGAACATAAAGATGGAGAAAGGCGACAGTATGCCCAAGTACCTCACGAAGTTCATCCAATGCAGGGATGAGCTGGGAAATGTGGGTGTTACTGTTGATGATGAGGACTTGGTGAGCTTGGCTCTCCTTGGGCTTCTGAAGAGTTGGCATTCCTATCAGGACTCTGTCAATGGTCGAGAGAAATTGCCAGGATGGGAGCGACTTTGGTCGGATCTTGTGCAAGAGGAGATAAGGTGAAGTATCAGGGACGGATCTTCATCAAATAATTCTGATGAAGATAATTATGCTTTGGCTTCCAAAGAAAAGAAGGGGAAGAGCAAGAAAGCTTCTCAATCCGGTGCAAAATGCAAGAAGCATGACATGTCCAAGGTGAAGTGCTTTCACTGTCACCAACACGGACATTATGCCACAAATTGTCCGCAGAAGAAGAAAAATTAGCAGGCTGCTAGATCTGCAGCTTGAGAGGCCTTAGCCTCGCATTTTGAGCTGGATTTTTCATTGATCGCATGCTTGGTCTCATGTGTGATGGGTTCAGTGTGGTTTCTGGACAGTGGTGCGTCTTTTCACATGACAGGAGATCGAGATTTGCTTACTGATTTGGATGAGAAAGATCTTGGAGTGCACATCGAGATGGGCGATGATGGTAGATACAGTACGACCGGTGTCTTTAGCGAGGGAAAGGCTTTCCTGCGTAGTAATGCAACTGGTGAAACCCGGAGGATAGGGGTTCAAGTTAAGAACCTTTATCAATTGTAGGTAGATGGTTATGCAGCAATGGCAGGCAAGGCAGAAGGAGTGGTGAGCTGGGATGATGGCAAGTTGTGGCACCGGAGATTGGGCCACCTTCACCATGGAGCTTGGAAGATACTACAGCATATTTCTACTGGGCTTCCTAAGGGTACTCTTGCGCAGTCAAACCAGTGCAAGGGATGTACCTTGGGAAAATTTTTGAAATCCACCTTTCACAAGAAGGATAGTCGCGCCACGACGATCCTTGAGAGAATTCACACAGACGTGCGTGGACCTTTCTCAGTAGCTTCGACAACAAAGCACAGGTATTATGTGATATTTGTTGATGATTTTTCTCGTAAGTGCTGGATCTTCTTCATGCAGAAGAAGAGCGAGACATACTCAAAGTTCTGTGAGTTCAAGGCATTGGTTGAGAAAGAATCGGGGAAGCAAGTGAAGGCTCTTAGGAGCGACAATGGTGGTGAATTCATCTCTGGTGAATTCAAGGACTTTTGCAGCGCAGAAGGAATTCAAAGAGAGCTCATGGAACCTCATAACCCACAGCAGAACGGGGTTGCTGAGCAGAAGAACAGAACGATCGTGGGTGCTGCACGGGCGATGTTGCATAATCAGGGCCTACCCATACACTTGTGGGTGGAGGCATGCAATACTGCAGTATATGTGCAGAACCGTTGTCCTCACAGGATACTTGGCATGAGTACACCCGAGGAGGCGTTTTCTGGTAAGAAGCTTGATATTTCCCATTTGAGGATTTTTGGTTCACCTGTTTACATTCATGTGACGAAGGATGCCAGGAAGAAGCTGGAGCCAACCGCAGAGGTTGGGATATTTTTGGGGTACACTGATATGCCCCACAACTATCATGTGTATTTTCCAGATAGTTGCAAGACTGTTGTGCAACGGGATATCAAATTTCAGGAGGAGAAAGGCATGAAGTGTTCGCTTGACAGGGAGCCACACTTGCATGCAGAGGAGGAGCTATTAGTTCCTAAGTATGAGTCTCAAGATGTGGATCAGCCATAATATGAGGTTCATGGAGTGGAAGAGACCACTCATGTAGCGCCAACCATCAGAGGGCGGAAGCACACTACAGAAGCTGAGCGACTGGTTCAAGATGCAGAGAAGGTTGTAGGAGCACCTACAGCATAGCGCAGACAGAGACAGTCACCTGATCGGTACACTGGATACATGGCTCTTGTGAGCAAGTGTATCGTGATAGAGCCATCCTCTTTCGAGGAAGTTGTGGAGGATCCCGCATGGGTAGATGCCATGGTGGAAGAGTATGATTCGATTGTCAGAAACAGTGCATGGGAGATTGTCCCAAGGCCGGAAGGGAAATTAGTGGTGGGTTCGATATGGATCTACAAAGTGAAGCAGGCAGCTGACGGGAGTGTGGAGAAGTACAAGGCAAGATTTGTTGCTCGAGGCTTTTCACAGATAGAGGGGATCGATTATGAGGAGACCTTTTCACCTGTCGCAATGTATTCTTCCATACGAACGATCGTAGCTCTCTCAGCGCAGATGGGGTGGCACATTCATCAGATGGATGTGAAGACTACGTTCCTCAATGGAGTCATTGAGGAGGAGGTGTACATAGAGCAGCCTGAAGGTTTCGAGATCTTCAGTAGCGAGTCACATGTGTGCAAGCTCAAGAGAGCGATGTATGGGTTGAAACAAGCACCTCGTGCTTGGTACACACGGATAGACAGTTATTTCACCGGACTTGGATTCTCCAAGAGTGAGGCGGATCCTAACCTATACCAGATTGTGGTGGAGGGTAAGTTGCTGATCATTGTACTTTATGTAGATGATTTGATTTTGGCAGGTGATGAACTGTTGATACACTCATGCAAGGCTGATCTTGCAAAGGAGTTTGAGATGAAGGACTTGGGCCTCCTTCATTATTTCCTGGGATTGGAAATTTGGCAGCGCAGTGGTGGACTGTTTGTTTCTCAAGGTAAGTATGCCCGGGAGATACTGGAGAAGTTCAACATGCATGGCTGCAAGCCTGTTGATACTCCTCTTCCTGGTGGTTGGAGGAAGGAGGATGCTACTTCAGCGGAGGTAGTGGATGCCACTGTTTATCGATAGTTGGTGGGGTCGCTTATGTATCTGGTCAATACACGACCCGACATATGCTATGCTATTAACCAGCTTTCACAAGCTATGGTTAAGCCAACCAAGCTCTTTTGGAAGGCGGGGAAGCATGTATTGATATATCTCAGAGGCACATCGGGATATGGATTATGGTACAGTCAGTCGGATGAGGTGAGGCTATGTGGCTTCACAGATGCAGATTGGGAAGGGAGCCCAACTGACAGAAAGAGCACATCTGGAGGGATTTTCAGTATCGGGTTGACAGCAGTTTCTTGGTACAGCAGGAAGCAGAGATCCGTGGCACTCAGTTCAGCAGAGGCCGAGTATATGGCAGCAAGTTTGGCTGCATGCGAGGCTATATGGATGAGGAAGATCTTGGTCGGGTTGTTTGGTTCACACTTAGAGCCTATTGTGATTTATTGTGATAATCAGAGTTGCATCAAACTCTCGGTTAATCCAGTATTTCATGATAGATCTAAACACATTTACATTCGGTATCATCATATCAGAGATTGTGTGCGGCGGAAGATCATGTTACTTTCATACATTCCCACGGAGGATCAAGATGTTGATATCTTGACGAAGGCGCTCACCAGGAGAAAATTCGAATACCATAGGGGTAGGATAGGGGTTGCAGATAATCCTTATCTTGTTGAGAGGAAGTGTTGAGATTGCAACAAGATGACGAGCTTAGTGGAAAGGAGTCGCCTTCACTAAGTGGGCCCGCAGGCTATTTTTGGCGCAAAGTCTATTTTTAGACTATGTCTATTTTTAGACATATAGATCATGTTCTATGAGTTGCAGGATGCTATTTGTGGATGGTTGGTCAAGTCGGAAAAAATAGATGGACTTCTATTTTTAGACATACTAGGCGGAATCTATTTTTAGATTGCCAGTCTAAAAATAGATATGTCGAATATTATTAGCTCTTAATAATATTTGGACTCTAAACATTATATTATCCTCTTGGAGCACTTCAGTTAAGTGCACAGATGTGGCACATGCAGCTGACAGAAGGAATTACGTTATTCCTGAGGGTTTAGTGGAGCTATTGCATGGAGACTTCAGTTAGAACTCAGGTGATAGAGTTTGGTGGAGTTGATTGAGGAGTTAATGGAGTTGTGTTCAGTTTAACTCAGTTAAACATAGTTGAGCTAGTTGTATCTAGTCTAACTGATTGATACACTAGTGAGAGTGGTGTGAATTAATTATTAATCAATTCACTAATTATAAACTCATAAATAAACTAAGGAATACATTAGTTAACTTCAGTGCATGGACAGTTTCAGTGGAGACCAGTGAAGAGGTAGGTGAAAGAGCAAGTGTGACTATCAGTTGTGACCATACTGGTGCATGAGTTTGCACCACACATTGATGTAGATGCCAATGAGGATTGCGCAGTGCATACCAGGTGGATTCAAACTCAGATTGGGCCATTATTCATCTTGGATTGCGCAGTAGAGGCAAGCTAACAGGTGGAGCAAATTGGAGCATGTGTTTTGCTAGATCTGAGCTTGTGTAGTGTGTAACAATTGGAGATTGTAGTGAGAGCTTGTGAGGAGTTTGTACAATGATTGTTACATGATCTCTATCATTATAATATACAGATAGTTGGGGGTTTTCAGCTTTAATATTTCCCATAAATAATGTGTTTATATGTGTGATTGTTTATGGTTTTAATGTGTGCATGCGATTGTTTATATTTCCGCAATTAATGATCAATAGTAGAAGAGGTTATGTATTATGCATGAAGCTCAAATAGTGTGTGATCAGGATAATCTCGGTGAATAATTTAACAGTTATTCAAATTTCTACACTGTAGACCTGTAATCTAATGAGAAATTGGGAGAATCCCAATCTTTTGACGAAGATATTCAAATGTTGGTGAATATTTAATATGTGATTCTTTTGGTGCTGCTTGGAATATTTCTACTTGTCCAACTGCTTGCATAACATCTGGTCGGGAGGTTGTTACATATAGAAGACTACTAATCATAGATCTGTACAACCTTTGATCCACATCCTTAGATGAGTCATCTATGCTCAATTTGCAACCTATTACCATTGGAGTAAGGATGGGTTTGCAATCTCCCGTTTTAAATTTCTTGAGCATTTCCTTGATGTACTTGGCTTGACATATAAATATTCCTTTCTCTTGCTAAGATATTTGAAGCCCTAAGAAGTATGTCATCTCACCAAGTAAAGACATCTCGAAATCACTTTGCACCTTTGTAGCAAACTTCTTACTTAGTCGATCATCATTGCTACCAATTATTGTATCATCCTTTTTAGCTATTAGACATTCTTTAGTTGCTTCATCCAGAACATATATTTCATTTGGAGCTCGACTTGCTGTAGCCACAATTTCACCATACACTCCTTTCCTGATTTCACATTTCGTGGAGTTGAATAGTATTGTGTGTCCTTGATCACACATTTGTCCAACACTTAGCAGATTGTGATTCATGTTTTCAACCAATAGAACATTCTTGGCTAGAGCATATTTTCTTCCGAGAGTGAAAGTACCTGATTCTATAACATTTGAAGATCCATCATTTCCAAAGGACACAGTTTCGTCCTTCTTCTCTTTCAGAGATACAAATTTATTTCTATCTCCAGTCATATGCGTTGAGAAACCGCTATCAACATACCACACATCTTTGTTCTTTTAAGCCTTGAAAGCGAGAGCACAATTATCATTCTTCTTCTTCTTCCATGTTCGTTTGTTCTGTGGCTTCAAAGACTCTTCTAGAGGATTTTCAAGTATGTAGTCTTTGGCTATGTGTCAAAAGTTTCGACATTTGTAACATTCAATATTATTTCTTAAATGTTCAAATCTATTGATGTTTCGCTGAGCCCTGGGAGGTTCATATTTGACAGATCTCCAAGAATTGTATTCGCTCCTAGGGTACGTGAAAAATTCTACAGCTTTATGACCAAATTTTCCACATGAATAACAGTAGCCATAAAAAATATGTTGGTACCTAGATGGAAATTTTCGTCGAGGAATTTTCTTCCAAGGTTGTTCTTGTGAATCTTGTCCAATGAAGTCTACATGCATGTCAGATCTCAAAGGTTCATTGTATTTTGTTGTAGAAGGTCCTGCTTCTTCTTTTTTGTCATCGATGCCAGTTTTTTTGTTGTAAGATCGTTGATTGTTGATGATTTCTTCCAATGCCCTTGAGCTGTTGGCATAGTTTTGGATAGTTTTTCCTTTCTTCACTTCCTCACGCAGCAAGACTACTTCAGCTTCTAATTCTTCCCTTTCTTGGTTGCTTTCTTCCAACTTCTTTTGAAGTGACTCTTCAATGCATTTGTGTTCTTCAACTTCAATTTTTAGACCTTGAACTTGTTCTTCAAGAGTTTTGGAATGGATCTTCTCCGCCTTGAGATCTTTTATAAGCTTGATTGCTTCCTCATAAAATTCTTCTATGGTCCATCCTTCTTCTTCGTTGTTTGATACCTCTTGTTTATTGTGCTTGGCCATAAAAAATACTCTCTCATTGGCTTCTTCTTCACTGTCATTGTCTTCATTGGATGATGAGCTATCTTCTTTAGAGAGAAATTTCCTTTTGGATCCTTGCTTGTTGAATTTCTTAAAGAATTTCTTTCCTTTTGATTTTCCATTACTTCTGTTTGGACATTTTGTAGAAAAATCCCCAACCTCATTACAGCTGAAACATTTCAATGGAAGTTTACCTTTGAATTGTCCCTTACCAATTTTTAGTTTTCTCGTGAAGTAAGAATATTCTTCATTTGAAAGACCTTCTTCATCATCTCCCTTTTCTTCACACTTGCATGTGCATGTCTTTTCAATTGAAGGTTGCGCAGTTTCTAGATTTGAAGTACCCTTTTCTTCATCAAGTCTCATTTCATATGCTATGAGAACTCCATGTAATTATTCCTTGCTGAGTTTGTCCAGATTTGCACTGTATTCTAAGACTGATACCTTTGGGTTGAATCTCCCTGGTAATGTTCTAAGAATCTTCCATATAATAGTCTTCTCGTCAACTGGCTCTCCCAATCCTTCCAGAGTATTGGTTATTTCATCAATGTATTGGAAGTATGCAGCAATGTTGCAATCTTCTTTCATTCTGAGTTGCTCAAATTTTGCTCTATAGATTTGAAGCTTTGCTTCTTTGACATTTGAGTCACCTGCATATATATTCTCAAGCTTGTCCCATACATTTTTGGCGGTTTTAAAACCCAACACCTTATGATAAGCAGATTCAATAAGTCCACTGATAATAATATTCTTTGCTTTTGCATCATTTACCAAATTCTTCTTACCTTGTTCATTCGCGGTTGATGTAAATCCATTTTGAACAGTGTCCCATACTTCGTAACCTTGCGCCAAGAGATATACCTCCATTCTTCCTTTCCAGAGTGCATAATTATTTTCATTGAATAGAGGTACACCATTCTTGGTATGCTCCATGACCTCCTTCCAGTTGTTAAAATGCTATTGAAGGAACCAAGCTCTGATACCAATTCTTGGAAATACTGAGAGGGGGGGGGGGGGGGTGAATCAGTATTCCTTTCAATTAGAGCATTAGTTAATCTTCAATTATTATCGGTGTTTGTACAATGATAGCAGCAAACAAGAGGAACACAAATGCACACAGTTTTTAAGGTGGAAACCCACTCCGGGACAAAAACCACCTAATGCTTTTCTAATAATTCTTTAATATTCAACTCCAATTGAAAATGAAGCTCCAACTTCCTAGAATCTAGAAAAGAATTCTTCTCCAGCTCCCTCTGGATGGATGCTCCAACGCCTAAGATTCTTCAGTAGTCAACTGAACGGATGCCCCAACACCCAATGAGCTACAACTCACCCTAGCACCACCCTACCACCCTATAGAAGAATAAAATAAGAATGGACTCCCGTACCAGGGAAAATGGTCCACTTTACAATGATATAGAATGATGTAGAAGAAGATATACTATACCATAACCTCAACTTTGACACAACCACCTAATGATGATCCTAGACCTCACAAAACTACCTCTTCAACCCTTGGCAGATAGACACTAGTACAATTTTTACAATAATGTATTTACAATGACTTAGTACAATGATACCTTTACAATGATTGTATGCAGTGCTGCCCACTTGAAGAATTCATATGATGAAATTCTTGTTGCTGTTATGCACCTTGGTTTCTTCTCTTTTCATGCTAACTTTTTTTTCACCTTGGTTTGCTTTGCTGCCATAGAAAGTCTGGTCCTTTGCAACCCTTGACAACACATGATCTAGCTTTTTCTTGCCTTCTAGGAGCTCAATATTGAATCTGGTGTATCTCTGTTATTTTAGATCATCAATATCTGAATTTCGGTCCTTTGGTAGTCCTCTGAGTCATCTTTCCAATGCCATAGGTCCGACCCAATTTGGATTCTTCAAGAGAGAGTTATACTCAATCTCTCACAATGCCCTAATTATGGACTGTTTCAGTATAGTGCACTTGTACGGCGTGCCACGTGTCATTGTTTCTTCATTTTGATCTGAACTTGATATAGAAAAAATTAAATACTGTGCACTATCTGCCAATTTTTACGGAATTTAAATCTGATACTCAGAGAAAGAGTTATGACGATTTTACCAAGGTCACTTCTTTGAGATGAATTTCAGGAGCCTGAAAAAACCCTGACTTCCACAGATCATATCTCCAAAATATTGTGCATCTTGATCTGAAATTTTTACAGCAGCTTGCTTAGGATTTCGTCTTCACCTCATAAAAATTTCAGCTTCTAAACCTTCGTATAAAAAAATTTAGAGTGAAAATTCCACGATGACCTGTTTCAGATGGTGAAATCCCTTGCCTAAGGAGGAAATGAGGATCACAATTTATATAAATGCTTAGGTTGAGAAGGAATTCAACAAGTGAATGTGGGAGGGATTTTAGGAGCTTAAAAAATATTAATTATGACTTTTCAATGACCCATGCCCCAACCCTATGGGGTTTTAGCCCACTAACTGGGGGTACAAACTTCAAACATGAATATCTCTCAAACCGTGAAGAATTACATGGCGTGCCATATATCAACGGAAACATCTCGAAAAGTAGAAACCATCAAAAGCATTATTGACCCAGAATATATTAATTTGGTAGGTCAAAATTCCCATGCAATATTGGGTTAGCCCCTGGTGCTGCTTGGGTTGACATCAATGACAACCGCTGATCAACACTTTTCACCTTATGAGGGATTTTATTCAGGTTTTCAATGAGCATGGGCTTCCTTACCTAATTATTTGGCTTGTAGGTGATCAAGACAAAATTTTAATATTCCATTTAGCTATGTGCTAAAATGGGAATATTACAGTCCTCCCCTCCCAAATGTTGCTTGTTCTCAAGCAACTGCAAGGATAGAACTGGAAAATATCCACCCAAGGCATGGAGTCTAAAATGTGTTGAGGAACATCTTCCCCACATGGATCCTCCATCCCCCAAGCAATCATCCATACAAAATGAGTTAACTCCCAACATGGCAACTCCTAAAAATCATCTTCCACCTTTGGCTCTTGCAATATAGGTGGGTTAGAAATCTGATCTTGGTAGAAAAAATAGCCTACCCCACGTTGTCCTCCTCTCCACTTAGGACAAGTGCAGAGTATATGTTGATCTTGGGCTGCAACAATGCTGCCCTCAAGTGGCAAGATGAAGACTAGACCTCCAAAGATCTCTTCTCCAACGTTATGAAACATGTTGGCCCAAATCATCTCATATGTGATGAGTTGGAAATCACCATCATATGGCATCCAATCAATCATATGGCTCACTTCAAATGGAAACAAATGTTTTGCTGTAGTGGCCACATACTCTCTCATGCTCCCATTAGAACATGCAATGCAAATAATGTGGGAGATATCTCCCCCAAGGGACACATCCAACCAATGTGACATTCCCCCCATCATGCTCCCAACAAGTATAAAAACAACAGCAAAATAAGGAACCATAATGAGAACCATGCTTGCTATCATGTGTACCAAGGGAGAAGGACAATGGTCCCTCAATTGTAACCAACGCAGTTTGACCCTCAACTGCAAAAGAGTGTGATAAAAAGTGTAGCTTCTCAACCACTTGTTTGTTTTCCCACTCTCATATGTATGGAGGAAGTGAATGATGTATGGTGCAAGGTGAGCATGTCCTCCAAAATACATTTCCTCCCCAAGTCCTCCTAGGGAGTGGTCACCAATTTTTCTCATGGCCTCAAGTAGACCATGGGGTCTAGAAAAAGGAATGCTCCTCCTTGGAGCAACATCCTGTACATGTATGGTTAATGGATGCATATATACATTATACAAATCATTGTGCAAATAAACAATACCCTTACCATAAGTCTTGCTCATGAAAATGGAGTGGCCCAAAGATGAGTCTCCTCTCATCCTCAAAGAGAAAATAGGTGGTTGTGCTAACTCCTCCAAAGAGTTATGTATCTCCTCCATCTGCACATGATCCATGCATATCCTCTTATGTTGATCTGTCAATATCATGCAAGTAAAATGAACCTTGGAATGCTCCACCAAAAACCCAGAGCTCCAACATGGATCTATCCTCCATAGTGACAGCGCTGATGATCCCTTATGAAGAACATTTTTCACATGTTTCTCCTCTCCTTTGACATCTCATATGCCAAAGATGCAAGTTGGAAGGCTGTTATCCTTCCCCTGTTGCTTCTGCCACAGCGCAGAATCTGAAATGAGTGTGGGTAAAGATGATGTTGAGAGAATGCCTCTCTCCTCCTTGAGCCTACCCAAGACTCTCAGCGCTGTAAAAATACCTCCCAAGGTCTCCACCCCTCTGAAATCACTGAATTGTGCCTCAAAATGTGAAGCATCTCTCATCCTCTGCTGGTCTGGTGGTCTCCTTGGTGAAATGCCTCCATGCAATGAGACATCATCATCTAGAGTAGACTGTATACATGAATGGACAAACTTGTCCCTGCTTTCATTGCGCAATCCAGTCTCCCTCCCAGGTGCATCAACCTCATGAAATAGATAGGGGTGTGTGCTTCTCATCACATGATGCTGGTCATCCTCCCTATCTCCTCCTGGTATCTCCATGGTTCCACACCTTATCATCAATGGCATATGTAGAACATGAGTTGTGCCTTGATCTCCACATATGATATCCTAGGGAATTTCCTGCAATGATACAAGAATCCCTCTAGTTGGAGCAAGAGCTCCTCCTTCCTCTGCATGAGGTGCTAGATCAACCCTAGATCTAACAGCATTGTTTCCCTTAGCTTCCTCAGCATGAATGGGAAATCCTCCAATAATGTTGCTGCAAATGAGGAATTTCTCCCAAGGTGGAAGTAATTCCTAATCTTCAAAGGCCAAGGAGCATCCCCTTTTCACCATGATAGTGCCATCAACTACTCCTGCAACATCATACAAGAAATGAGAGCAAATCTGCCCTTGCTCTCTGAAGAGCAACCCAAGAAACAAACGTTTTTCCTACCTCCTTATGCTCTCATCATACCAGACATGTGATGAAGACATAGTGAATGATATGAATGTTGCATCATCATTATGCATCCATACTCTTTGCTGCTCCATGATGCCAGCATCCTGCCACATCTTCTCCATCCTCATACCCTTGGAAAGAGTGTATGCCAAGTGATGGACAAACTCCTTCAAGAGTAACCAACGCAGCCAAGCCTCCTGCTGCCCGGTATCATAAATTTGCAAGTAGCTTACCAGCTTCTTGCTCACCATCCACATCCACTCAATCAATTGTGGATGTCTCCTTCCACCCTTCATCTTGGTACTCCTCCCATGAGGGCTACCATCATCCCAAATCAGATTTCTGCATTTCATGGGATCTTGAAATGCAATCTTCCCAAGGATCAATTTGACCCTACAAGGACCCAAATAGGTGGTAGGAAAAAACCTCCCATCATGATGTGCATGGCTCAAGAAATGTCCAACACAATCATGAGAGATGTTATCCATCCGAAGATGTCCTCCATCTTATATCTACTTCTGTGAGAAGGGAAGAACCTCCTCAAACTGTTGAAGAATATTGCACTCCATGATGTGTGGGAGTGCACCTCCACTGGAATCCCTCCTTGAGATCTCCTCATCATGCATGGTCCTCCAAATCCAAATAGGCCTTGGATCTGCTGCCAGTAGAATTCTCTCTGTGAGTTGTGGCATGATCATTGAGAGAGTTTCATCTAGAGAGGAGAAAGAGTTTCTTATCTCCAGATGTCTACTCCTTCTCACTGCTCCCTTCATGGCTTCCTGAATGAAGTTGTGCTTTGAGTGCTCACATGAGGAATGGCTCCTCTTTTCTCCGTCACTGCTCTTGTGCAACGCAGTGCTATTCTGCTGCTCTAGATCAACTGCATGCAATGATGTAGACCCATCCAAAGTGTTTGCTGAAATGAAAAGAGATGGATTTTTAATCATACCTTGGTGAAATGTGGAAGCTCCTTGCAGGGCTGCATGAGTTTTTTCCTCATAAGTGTTGGCCTCCCAAACTATTTAAGATGAAGGTTGCTCATCCATGGTCTCAACAGTGCTAGTACATGCCTCATCAACTGGTGGTGAGGGCTCCTCCCTCCTTTTTCCAAATCTTCTGATCATTCTTTGAGAAAACTCAGCAAGAGTTGAAACCCTTGCATGGATTAGATGGTTGATCCACCAAATATTTGCTTCACCTTCAAGGTGCAGCGCTACAACTTCTACAGCCTCTCTATCTACTACAGGATGTAGCAGGAAGAAAGCCTCTAGATTCTTCACCCAAATCTCTGTTTCACATGTGAGTGATCCATCAAATGTGGACAATAGGAATCTATTGCCTCTCATCATCCCATGGCTGTGGGGTCTTCTCTCTTCTTTCTGCTGAATAAATTGTGGTAAAGCCAGGGTCTCTTGGAAGGCTCTAGTTTTAGCTCGGTATTCAGCAAGGTACTCACTTAGAATTTTTAATTCCAAGTGTTATTCATGCTTCTGGTCTTCTTCTTTGTGAGAGTATGAAGTGCATGGTCCTTCCTCTCCTTCTTCTTCAATCTTCTTGACCTCCTTGGAGAGGTTCTCTCTGGATCTGAAAATTGATGAGAGAAAGCTCATCTTCTTCATCATCTTGACCTTGTTTGGCTGAGACTCACAAGCTGAGCCAGAGATCATGCTTTGATACCACTGTAATATTCCAAATTAGGGAATTTCTACAACAATGAGAATATCTTAAGATATTCTAGAGTTGGAGATCCAGCAATACATAAACATGCCAATGGAGTAGCAGTGATACATTAATACCAAGAATGCCAGAAGATTCACATAACCATTACATTATGTTATAGTAGCAACAATGTATACAAGATATTGAGGAAATGATCTCTCAAGCTAGGCAATGCAGCCTAAATAAAACATATACATGATAAATGGAGAAATACTACTACATGAAAGAAGCCATGGCTATGACTACGTAGTCTATGGATTATAATTACTGCAAACTGATGTCAATACATGAATATAGAAATGTAGAGCTCAAACAAATATGGGGGAGCAATATCTCAACCCCTAGATACAACAATACACAATCCTTAGAAGGATTGGCTGAAATATACACAAAATGGAAAATTTGCAGAAATGTCGAAGTTGTTGGGTAGCAACTGCAACTCAAAAACTGGAAATGGATGAAGATAGTTGATGATGCTAGAAATGATGGCTAAATCTCATCCAAATGATCTCTAAGGTGAAAGGCTGATCCAATCCCTGAAGATCTCACCCTCCAATATAGTGGAGCAAGTCCCCACTGCAATTGCACTCAGAAATAATGCAGTCTAGAGAAGGGACCGTGCTGTTGGTGAAGGGAAGTGCTTGGCCTGATGCCAATGATATGTAATAAGCTTAGGAATCTCCCTCACTAACCTCCCAGAGGAATATAAGCTCCCTCCTCTGAAAGATGAGCCAAAGGAAATGGTGTTGTGGAGCCCTCCACTGCAACACCCTGCAACACAAGTTATCCTGCTTCAGCAATAACGTTGTGAATGAACGAGGTCGCTTTGGCCTTGAGCCAAGAAATGTGGATAATGAAGAACAATCCCTCAAGAGGCCTCTCAAGAAGGAGAAGGAATCCTAAGCAATAATTCCCCAGCAACTCTGCTAAACAACAGGAGAATGAAAAATGTCTGAATAGACAATGAAATCAATAATCCAAAACATGAATAACAATGGTTGCCTTGCCCTCGGTTTAAATGAGTGAAAGAACTCTCTCCATGGGCCCCACTCATTAGGGTTTCCTCCACCAAATTTCCTCTTCCTCATTCACACTGCACTATCTTCCAAAGTGATCCACTCCTCCTATGGCAACATTGTTGACTTGGTCAAACCTGACCTTGTCTTCATGCATTTTCCCTTGTTCACACTTGAGGGTGAAAAATAGAGCTACTATGATGATCCCTTTCACCTTATGAGTGATTTTATTTAGGTTTTAAATGAGCATGGGCTTCCTTACCCAATTATTTAGCTGCTAGGTGATAAAGACAAAATTTTAATATTCCATTTAGTTATGTGCTAAAATGGGAATATTACACATTTCCTCCGTAAAAATTGACCAAGTGACCAGTGGTTTATGAGAACAAAGCCATCGATACCATACAAATTGATTTTGTTCTAAATAGAAAGTTGCAATGCGTACCTTTTGTGTGTTTTGTGTATTATGGAGCTCAAAGTATTTCTCCATTTGTAGTATCCAAGTTATCGGATCCTTGTCATCAAACTCCTCATATCTATATTATGGTGGGTCTTGAATCCAACATTATAGTCTATGAAATCATGATTAACATTTCTTTTGTTCTCATCATGAGTTTCCTCTACTACGTTTTCTCCATTAGGAAGCTTTTCTTGTAGAAACTTTGCCAAAACTTCCATGTATTTCTTCAATTCTTCCACATTTTCTTCTATACCATTCTTCAAACCATCCATCTTAGCTTCCATGCCCTTCTTCAAACCATCCATCTTAGCTTCCACATCTTTCTTGAAACCATCCATCTTAGCTTCCATGTTTCCTTCTATACGATCCAACTTAGCTTCCATGCCATTATTCAAACCATCCATATTAGCTTCCACGCCTTTCTTAAAACTATCCATATTAGCTTCCACTCCTTTCTTCAAACCATCCATCTTAGCTTCCATTTCATTTTTTGTTACTCTTTGCGAGAGAGAAATTTTTTGCACTTGTTCTTGTAATTTTGATATATCATGTTGCACTTCTTCCTCTTCATGAGTCATCGAAGAGCCTTCGGAGGGCTTAATGGGTGTTGAATTCTTTTTAGGAGCCATTTTAGAACCCAATACTGATATATGTGCTTCAATATTCCCTTGGAATCCCCCTTCAAATTGATTTTTCAAAAAAGACTTGTGCAACAACAAAAAATACACACATTTTTCTTACTTTTGTGGGGCTCGATATTGAATCTGATGTATCTCTGTGATTTTGGATCCATAAGATTTTATCTTCGATCCTTTATTAGCCCTCTAAATCTTATTTCCAATGCCATGGATCTGACCTGATTTGGATTCTCCAAGGAAAAGTTATGCCCAACCTCCCACAATGGCTAATTATGGGTTGGTTCAGTAGAGATAACTTGTACAGCATGCCACGTGTCATTGGTCCCTCCTTCGGCTCTAAAATTGATACAGAGGAAAATAAATTTTGTGTACTTTTGGCCACTTTTTACAGAATTCCAATCCAATTCTCAAAGGGAGAGTTATGACGATTTTCCCAAGATCACCTCTTTGATATGAAATTCGGGAGCCTGAAAAAACCCTAACTTCCATAGATCATATCTCCGCAAATATTGCAAACCAAGATCTGAAATTTTTACATGAAGTTCCTCAGGATTTCTTCGCAAATGGGTTTTTTTTAGCATCTGAACCTTCGTAGAAAAAAAAATATAGTGAAAATGCCACGATGACCTATTTGAAGCAGCGAAACCCTAGAATCCAAAGCTCTAAAACCAAATGTTATGAAACCAGCTCACAAAATAGAATAAAAGAGAGATCAATGACTTAAAAATTAGCCACTTCGAGGGGGAAACCTCTTTACATTACATAAATGAAAAATTCTTGGATGACACAAATGAAAAAAACCTCTTTTCTATATATAGGAGTTCATGGGGTTACAATATAATCCTAACCGACCTAACAATAATAATGTAAGGGAATAACAATAACAATAGTGGGATATTATGGGACACAATAATAACAATATGGGGACTACATGGGTACAACAATAACAATAAGGGGCTGCACTAACAATAATAAGGGACTACACTAGTAATATAGGGCCCTAACACTTATCCACATATATTTCTCCCCTTCCACTCACAATATCCCCATTCATCATTTCTCCCTCCTGGGCCCATGTAGGGTGACTTAATGGTATGTTAAATTCCTTTTCATTTTAATATGTCAACCTAGGGGTTTTTTAAACCTAGAAGCAAACCAAAATATATGGGACCTCAAATGAAAGTGTTGTAGAAAGTTTGTTTCGAATGGAAATAAAGAAAGGAATTTCATATTACAAGTATATCTAAAGAAACTGCAAAATAAATCACTGAATTAGATTCTAAGGGTGGAAGTTAGATTCTAAGAGTGTAATGAATGAATGCCATGGCCTTTCTAAGAACTAATAAATTATTTTTTGAACAACTATAATAAGCAAACTATGATAATCTAGAAAGCAAGTAAACCTAGAACAACTATTGATTTAGTTATCAAGCAAGCAAGCTATGAGAACTAGTAAGCAAGAAATTTAATGATAACTAAAGTGCAAATATATTAGAAGCAAACTATGATAATATAGAAAGCAGTAAATAGAAACTAGTGATTTAGTTGTCAAGCAAGCAAAATAAGATAGCTAGTAAGAAAGTAGTTTAAATACAATCAAATCAAATTTAGGAAATGAAATCACACTTGCGGAAAGTAAATCACACTTGCAGAAATTAAATCACACTTGCATGCAATAAAGCACACTTGCATGTAAGGAAATAAAAGAAATCAAACTATGTTACATATGTATGCAAATTGTGTTTGATGGGGATCCTTCCATTCCTCAATGAGCACACATGAACATTTGTCACATCTTAAGAATCAAAAAACACTCATAACTCATGATTTGGAGAAAATGATATTACTCATGCTGAATGAACAATCATAAATCTGATGCTAATGAATAATTGACAACTTGTTATCTTCTTTTGAAGGATTCTCCTCTATTTATACATGAATTAGGCATATCTCCTCGATAAATGTAAATCCCTTAAATATCTACTAGATCCATACTTATCTCAACTTATCCGTAAATACTAGATGCAAATCCCATGACACATCAAGATCTCCATGATTTTTCTCCTTGGAATATGGTCCACTTCTTGAGTTGAAATTTGAATTTGTACTTGGGAATCCAAGTAAGACCCTTCTAGAACCTCCAAATAAGCCTACACATGTCACATAGAAACCATGTTAATTTCCTAGTTTTTAATCATAAATTCACTTAAAAATACATAAATAAATAACTTTGGAAAATGATTGTTCTAACCCATATGATCATGAACATTATTACTTAAAATGGGCTCTGCAAGCAGCGATGGTGGAACCCTAGGTCGGGACGGC